>CAWUFW010003421.1:609838-1219677 GCA_963921515.1 Calotriton arnoldi | reverse complement strand
TTAACAATAAATTAATAATGAATACCAATAAAGAATAATTAATAAATATTAATTACCAAATAGTAAATATTGAACAATAAAATATTTTTAATAACAAAAAACATATTAATTATTGAAACTTAATTACCAATTAACTAAGATTGAACAATTAAATGCCTTTTTATACCAATAATAATAATTATTAAACATTAATTATCAATTAATTATTACTTATTAATATATTAATTAAATGTATCAATAAATAATATTTAATAATATTTAATTACCAATTAATGATAAAACAACAATAAAATAATTTTTAGAACCCAAAAATTCTAATTTTTTTTTTACCAATTAATAATTAATGTCCAATAAATTAATTATCAATACCCAACAATAAATTTCATAATTACTTAATTAGATTTCAATTACTTCCAACACTATTCCCCTATAAACGCACAACACACTCCAATAATAAAATAATACACTTAACATAATGATCAATTAATCAATTAATAAAAATGAATACCCAATTAATAAAAATTAATTACCAATTATTAATTAATTAACAATAATATAATTATCAATACCAATAAATTATAACTTAATTACAATTAAATTACTTCCCACCCTATTCCCCTATAAACCCACAACCCGCTACAGAACTTAAACGCAAAAAATAATTAAAATTAATTTATAATTCCTAAAAATTAATAATTAATTTAGTATAATTAAATTACTTCCCACCCTATTCCCCTATAAACCCACAACCCGCTACAGTACTAAAAAAAAAAATTACTTAAAAAAACATTATTAACATATAAAAATTGTATACATATATTTTTAGACAAGTAGAACACTTAACAAAAACACATATAACACATACATATTAAACCCATAACAAAATACATAACAATAATACAAATATCGATATTAGTAACATCGATATTAGTAACATCGATATATTTGATTTCGATATTACTAACTTCGATATTACTTACATCGATATAAAAAGAATCGATATTACTTACCTTAGGGTCGATATTCTGTCCATCGATATTCTTAACATCGATATTCTGTCCCTTCGATATTGCCACCTCGATATTAGTGTATATCGATATTTAATTTTCGATATTTTGACTGCTCACAGTTCAAATCATATATATAAAATAACATACAACAACAGCATCAAAAACAACAGCACCAGCACCCAAAGTAACTGTAACTTGCAATAACAACAACAACATATTATTATCATTATTAATATTACTATTAGGTAGAAAGTAGGCTAACATTAGGCAAATAGTAGGAATGTAGGCATGTAGGCATTTACTAAAAGAGAAAAGCAGAAATGAAAGTGCAATTCACAAAGTTGCAGATTGTTTAAGTTATATCAATTTCTTTAACGTTCTAACTGTTTCTCTAAGTAAACGGGAGTGGCGTGAACTTTGTCATAACATATTCAAAATACATTTATGATAGCACCAATTAACGTTACTCTGAATTCTAAATGATCTGTACTTACTGTGCAAATTAATAGTGAACATGTCCAGGGGAATGAGAAAATGACATAAAATATACACATCTGAGAATCTGCAGCCCATTTATTCATATTTTTCTTGCATATGTAAGGAAAGCTATCCTGACCGCTGCTTTTGGAGTTGACCGCCGAGCTGGCGGTGTGCCGGTGAGAGCGGCATGCTTTGGCTCTCAGAGTGAGCCTGAATGCAATGCTGCCGCACTGCAGCACCTGAACTGTTGTGCGCGCACTCTTTCCATGCACCATGTCATGCATAGCACACAGTGTGTGCACGACGGTGCAGGCATAGGAGGGGCACAACATATGCGCAAAGCCACAATGCCCAATGGGCTAAAACACCTGGGGGCCCTGTTTGGGGCCACTTCCCTGCCTTTCCGCCGACCTTTTTATGGCACCGCTTCCATTCCCCTCCACTTTCCCCACTGCCGCCACCGTAGGATCTAGGATTCTGGCGGTGGCGGTGGCCTTGTGTCAGTCCGACTGCCAGGGTTGGAATGGGGCAGTCGGACCACCAGGGAGGAGGTGGTCAGACCGTCATCATGGGTACGCCTGTCTTGGGACCGCTGTACTCGTAATCAGGCCCCCAGTCACACTGAGTCCCATTTACCAGTTCAAATATTTACTTTGTAGCCTAGTACCCTAAAATGTGCATTGCCAATATTTATGAACAGTGCATACAAGAAGCCCGTAGACCTGCATTCTCCTACAAAGGAAAACACATTCTTGATTAAAATAATATCATGTTGTTCATCTGCATATTTTCAGGAAACATCTAGGGCCTTATACACTAAAGAATACTACAGTAACAAATGATGCCATATGGCAAATCACAGGGTTTGTGTTGGTAAAATGTTCTTTACAATGTACTAAACCCATTTTGTGATTCATAAAATGTTTTTGGCGTGAAATGGGTCTCCCCTGCTATTTCCGATTCACCATGAAATGTGTCATTGGCTTCTGACTGCAGTTGCGGTGGCCATTGGAATATTACTAGCACCATTTAGACAGCTTCCCCTTTGGGAATTGTGTTGGGAGGCCTCAGGGAAGTAGGCAGTGGTCCACTGTGTGTTGAGTAATAACACTGTGACCCCAACATATAATTAATGGGAAGGTTCAGGCACAATTATCACTCAAGCCAGCAGGGAAGGAAGATACTAGGACAGAAGATAGAGGATACACAGTTTTTACACAGACCAAAATGTCAAAGAAATCATATCTCTATCCAGTAGTGAGTCCAGTATGGAATAACCATCTTTTACCAGGCCACTTTAACCCTGTTTTCTCGTCTCACAGCCACAGGCACCACATCCTCAACTGTCTCTGCTGTGTCTAAGGCACTAACATCAGCCATTGCCTCCATTGTCACAGTTGCAGTGTCAGGCTCTATCCCACCTCTGCAGACTGAAGGAGAAAGCAGAAGGTGGTAGATTTGTTGAAGATTGAGGCACTGTATATTTCCATGGATGAAGTGGATACTAAAAATTGAGATGTTGACTTGGAAGATGAAGAAATGTCACAAGTTGCTGTCCCACATTCTGCACAGGGCAACACTGAAAACAGCATTGTGCAGTCCTTGGCACAGACGGGGCAAACAATAGCTGTCATGTCAGTAGGTCACAACTCCCTCTTATTGTGTAGTGTGTTCCTGTTATCAATATTCAAATGCTGAAATCACACACTGATGCCTGCAGCATTGGAATGCCATCACTGCTGGAATGGTCCCACCTCTGCTTTTGCCTCTCCATCATCAACAGTTGCCACTTCATCGATGATGTCTGACTGGACAAATGGGAGTAATTTTTTGGTCAGTAAGATTTCCCATGAGCATCTGCATGCCCTTTAGATGCACATGCAGATGTTCTTGTGCGGGAGGCATTGCTAGGGAGCTACATATGCCATCCATTGTTGTTTCTCTTACATGTGGCTAAGCATTACAACTGTGAGTTTACATAAGTGCTGTTTTGTTGTGATGCTGGGTACATGTGTGTGAGGGAGAATATCTGTCCTATTGGCAATGTAGGTCTTTAGTGAATATCATTAGTACCAAGGTGCAGCAGGATGCTACCCAGGTCTCTCTATATAGATATATATTTTCAAATCAGGTGCTGAAGACATGTTGATGGCGTTCAGAAAAGTTCTGATGTGGCTGACCAAATGCTAATATTTAGGGCTGGAAAAACGTATGCGGCGGGTCTTCTTTGTTCGGTTGCATCTGCATTAGGAGTACGTATCTACTTGTAAACAGTGGTCATTTGTGGTGCGTTTTTGCTCCAAAGTGCTGGTAGTGACCAAGCTAGGATATGTATCTTTGCCTTGGGTGCATTTTACTAAAGGAGTGGTGGAGGGACACAGCAGCATAATTTTGAGTCATTCTCTGAAGGTCTCTCAAGCTCTGTTGAGGTACCAAATGAATACCCGATTCAGCACACTATCCCCCCAGTGGTGCCTAGTGTTACCTACACCATATTAGTAAATTTGGCTGCTTAAGGCATCTCTGGTTCCCTGGTGTTACCTTTGAATCTGGTTTGGCTCTGATATCCTAGTAAATCAATCCGGTTAGAAACACACTTGATCAGTCCCATCACATTCAATGTGCACGGGTTCATTGGTCTTTTGTGCTATTGCAGGTCCCTGAGCCTTTATGTTTTTTCTGTCGTTCTCTTGTTACGTATTTTTGTGTGTGAGATAGTGTAAAGAATATGACATAAGTTAATGTTTACATCTATAATTTGTTTAGTGTTTATGTCACTTTATGAAAGATTTTTGGGGAGAGGATGTAGCCTAACAGCTAGGGTGTTGTTCTCAAATCTGGGATCCGGGTTCTAGTCTCGGCAATGACGCTCAACATCCTGTGATTCTGGGCAAATCACTTAATCTCCCTGTGCCTAGCAAAAATGGATGTGTTCTTGTGTAAGCAACTGGTGCTCATGTAAAGCGTTCTGATACCCGATACCTTTGGGTCAAGTTCACGCTATATAAAACTCCGGGGGGAAAAAACCAAACTTTTTTTATTTGAGCTATGCCATGTCATTGACACATGGGTTGATCACAGTCCCCACAGCAATCTTGCTGTGGCTGCTAAAGTTAATCAGTGTCCCCATCTCGATAACAAGTGATATAGAAACACTGCAATTCCAGTGGTTTTTACAAGGACACATTACAGGATATACATGATAGATCCATAGCAGTGGAGACCAGCTCAGTCAAGGGAACTTGGGTTGTATAAAGATATTTAGAGTTTGCAAGTGTAAAGGCACCGTAAGTCTCTAGATGTGCCTGTGGTGCAAAGGAGAACGTTTAGTCTTTGATCTCACCCTGGTTCTCGTTCTCATTGGGAGGTTGGGGAGACTGACTTTTGAGACCAGAGGGCTGTGAGTAATAATTTTTCTTGATTTCACATTTGAGAATTTCAGTTTTTGAAGAGTTGAGCTTGAGATGATTGCTTAGCAACAAGAGATCAATGCTTGGAGTCATCGGAGACTTTCAACTTTAAGATGTTAAGCGCATTATAAAGATTGCTGTAGTAGGAGACAATAAAGAATTTGATGAGTTCCAGGAGGTGACTATCATATTCATTGAAAAGGGGATGAGCAAAAATGAAACCATTTATGACAGAGGCAAAGGAGAAGAGGAGATTATTTGGGATCTTTCAGCAAAGTAGAAATAGATCCAGTACAGGATGGTACCATACATTGTGATGTTGCTCAGTCACTGAAGGAAAGAGGGGTGGTGTACCATGTTGAAACGCAGAAGAAATATCGAGTAGTACAAAGGGGGTGAAACTCCATTTGTGTGGACTTTGGCTATGGGGTTCTCTCAGCTGGCACTCAATGCAGATTCCATGCTCCTGCCTAGGAGGAATTCTGTTTATGCTATCTTCATGAAAAGTAGAGGTTTTGGCAAAGATTGATGTTTCAATGCCTATGAAGAGACCATTGGCAATAAACCAGAAGGTGAACAGTTCTCCCTCATGGAGGCCTTGTTTCTTTAGAACAGGTTTAATCTGGGAAGTCCTCAGGTAACTGGGAAACTTGCAGAGGGTATGAAGGCTCTGGCTCTGAAAACAGCTGAAATGGGCAGAAAAGGAAGTTTCTGAACACTAATAGGCACATGGAGCTGCCAGCGAGTGAGTGCTACTGTAATTGGCATGTTTGTTGACATTGTTTCTCTAGAACAGATTGAAGGAAAGCAGTTTTGGTTGCTGGCTACAGTAAAGACCCTAGCGTAATGAGGGTGAGACAGCAGTTGATCATAGGGGTTTATACAGAAGATATTTTTCCAGGTTCCTAGACTAATAGACAGTCGCGGCTCATGGAGGGAGTGCTGCGGGGCGGTGGGGCAGGACGGGGGAGGGGCCGGGTGGGGGGTAGTAAACTCCGGCATACGGCCGAATGGAGGTAAGTACATAAATACATAAATAAAACGAATTACAGTGCGCGCGCTGCAACGCCAAATGGCGATGCGGCGCGTGCAATGTAATTCGTTTTATTTATTTATTTATGTACTTACCTCCGTTCGGCCGTATGCCCGAGTTTACTACCCTCCACCCTGCCCCTACCCCGCCCCGCCCCACCACCCCGCAGCACTCCCTCCAGGAGCCGCGACTGTTAATAGATGAAGTAGTCTGCAAATGTGTCTAGTGAGTGAATAATTCTGGAGGTGGTGCTTCTTGCTCTGTCTGGCATATCAGAGTTTCTTTTAATTATTGATAGTGGCTTTGTATATTCTTAAGTGAAGTTGGAAACAGAGTTGTATTGTTTTTTTCCCCATTGTATTTTGAGGGTTTTGCTTTCTGCTTCCAATGTCTTTATGTCTTACTAGAATCACGTGGTTTCAATCAGTGTTGTTGGCCTTAATGGAGCTAAAGATGGATCAGTTTGTTAAAGGCATTAGCCACAGGCAACAATGTAAACAATATACACACAGAAGGAGAAGAGAGGAGAGGCGATTACTAGTACATCCTCCCTTGGAAATAAGTACCACACCAATTGTATACTAGGCTCGGCATACTTTTAAATAGTGAATGTTTGAATCCTCAAAGGAAAACATTTTTCATTTTTGTTTTAAGAGAACAGACTTCACCAGCAATTAGTGGCATGCTTCATTATTGGGCTCTACATCACAAAATGTGTTAGGATGTGCTTGACTGCGCTAGTTGGAGAACTTAATATATTGTATACATTGTTTTGCTTTTGCTGCATCTTGGGTGATTTTTAGGGTACTAAAATTGCCTTGGAGAAAAATACTCAATAATTTATTGTGTTCTGATTTGCTCCAGACAAGATTAAAAATTATACAAGTGGATGGAAAAGGAATTTATTATACTGCCATCCTATTAATTCAACATGTTTTAGACTTCATTGCTGCTCATAGGATCATAATGCTTTCATTAGAACTGTGCGATCCCTAGTTGCTTATGTGTCACTGTCTGCAATTTTTGAATGCCACTCAACACACATAAAAAATAATTGATATAGACAAAACAAAACACAACATGCAAGATACTCACTTAGTATCTGGTAGCAAGGTTATGCCCAGGGCCGGACTGGCTACCAGGCGTTTTGGTGTGCTGCCAAGCTGGGGGCTGATTTCACTGCGGTGGGGGCTGATTTAGTTGATGGGGAGCTGCGTGTGCTTCTAAATAAACAAAGCAAAACAAATGGTTTTAAGCACACGCAGGTCCCCATCAACGAAATCAGTCCCCAGCTTGGCAGCACACCAAAACGCCCGGTAGCCAGTCCGGCCCTGGTTATGCCCAACTTAAGGGGATACCAAAGGGGATGATGGACGGAGCGCTTGAGCAAATCAAACACTCACCCCCAGTCAACTGATCTGGGTTTAATCCATCATCATT
Source organism: Calotriton arnoldi (assembly GCA_963921515.1). Taxonomy (NCBI): domain Eukaryota; kingdom Metazoa; phylum Chordata; class Amphibia; order Caudata; family Salamandridae; genus Calotriton; species Calotriton arnoldi. The sequence continues at coordinate 1,212,304 of CAWUFW010003421.1, read as the reverse complement.
CTTTAGCTCACTCCACCACCCCAGTTCAGACATGGCCATATGCAAATCAGTCTGACCCTGTGCCTCATGGGAACAGTCCAGCCCGAACTGCCAAGCCATGTCTTCCCTGGACCGGAAACAAGCATCCTGGGACCGGTTTCTGGCTAATCAGCCATCATCAGCCAGGCTAGCTTGAATCCAGTGGCAGAGTGAGCAAGGGACCCACGTCTGGGCATACCCTGCCAACTTAGGGTGAACAAAGCGATACCAAAGGGGATGATGGACGGAGCGCTTGAGCAAATCAAACACTCACCCCCAGTCAACTGATCTGGGTTTAATCCATCATCATTCTTTAGCTCACTCCACCACCCCAGTTCAGACATGGCCATATGCAAATCAGTCTGACCCTGTGCCTTATGGGAACAGTCCAACTTAAGGGGTCAACTTGCCTCAGAGGGACTGGAGAGAGATCATCTCCCTGTAGCCACCCATTCGTCAAGGGACTGATGCTGCTCTCATCGATGCCTATCCCTCCTCTCATTGATGATCCACTACGTTCTCTTTTTAAATAAAATAATCAAGCTAAGAAAGAGACATAATAATCACAATAATTCTCCCTGATTGTTTTCCACGGAAAACGATGAGAATGTAGACATTTGGTCAGTGTGTGCCCTTGCAAAAAGAGATTTTACAAATAAAGTGCTCTACAAACTGGTCTTTAGTAGCAAATGTAAATGTAAGCATCACCTCAAGTGCGTGGACTTTAATCACCCTGATCTACCTCATGAGGAAAGACTGCTGATATAAAAGAGGCACACCTGCCATCACCCTTACAGACAAAGTTCAGTTCAGTTCAGGTGGTCTTTGTGTAGCACACGGCTGCCCGTACGGACCTCGCAGCACTGAGACAGACACGCCGGTCAGTTCCCTGTCTCATTTAGAGGATCTGACAGAGCTGACATTTAAAACAGATGTGTCTTCAGGAGTTTCCTGAAGGTGGTTTCTGGTTGTTGCAACCTAAGGTTAAGGGGGAGATTCTTCCATAACTTGACAACCAGATATGCAAAGGATCGTCCACCACATCTCTCCTTTCTGATCTTAGATACTGTCAGAAACTTTAAATTTCCAGCTCATAGAGGCCTCTTAGAAATGTGGGGGATAAGAAGTTGCTGAATAAGGGAGTAACCTTTTCCTTTTATTGCACGATGGGCCATGCATAGACCTTTAAAATAAATCATTTTTGCACCAGAAGACAGTGCAGGGCAACTATGACTGGGGCAGCTAAATAATGTTTTGGGAGTCTATGCAGAATTCGTGCAGAAGCATTTTGGACGACCTGCAGTTGTCTTATGACATATTAGTGGCTTTGAAAAAGAGGGTAAAAAGGTAGACACTATGGGTGGATGTAACTTATGTAAATTGATGTAGCGTAATTGCAGCAAAATTATGTGAGCTTGCGCAAAAGTATGCAAGGAGCATAACTGATCATTTACGCTAATTTCTTGGCACGCAATGCACTTTGCATCCAAAATGGACCCAAGAATGCATTTTGCGGTAAGAAAATAGTGCTTAATGCATCAGAACATAAACAGTAGTAGCTAACAGCTGAGCGAGGCGTAATTTTCAGCAATTGTTTGTCAAAAGAGTAATGTAAAATTACTGAACATACTCCAATTACTCCAGTGTAATTAAACTTTTGCACAGGCCTAGTAGACACCCTTCTGTACATGCTGGAAGCACAGGACACTGATAAGCTGAAAGTCAGCCATTTTAGACATGTTACCCAAGAACAGAGTGAAGAATCAAAATATCATATTTCAAAGTAATTTTTCTGTTAAAAACCAAAAAACAAACCCTCAAAGTAATCATAAGTTTGCAAGCACTTTAAAATGTACAAATAGAAACAGAGAAATGCAATGAGTAAAGAAAACAAGAATATAAAAGCTCACAAGATGTAATTGATTTGAAAGGAATATAATTGATGACTATTGAACACGAGAATATTCAATTTTTCATTTATTTAATGTATTCTTCTAATATGTTATATTTTATTCAGTAGCACCACAGGGCCCTAAAAATCCAAGCCATTTTACTAAATTCCTTTGACTAGCAAACTTGTAAATAGATACCAGGCACACCAGAGCACCCACAGATTGTTTCAAATATATTAATGAAAATGTCACCACTTTTCGCAAAACATTCATAACAATAGTGGTGTTTGAAACAAGCAAATGTTCATCAAGTATTGGAAAATATCAAATCTCTACTTAAATCCCTAAACCAAAGGCAAAAAATTCAGAAAATTAATTATGGACAGTTGATGTACATCCTTTGCTACAATTCTATCTAGATACCAGTACTAAAAATGAAGCATAAAGTTATAATAAAAGCCTATGTTGCACAACAGGGATGGTAATTAACTAGATTTATTTCCAATGAGTAGTGGGAAGAGTCATATATATATATGCCCTGTGGACGTGTTATTTGATTTCAATAATAATTTGTCAATGGTAGATAATTGCACGGATTTCTCTTAATATCATATTTTCTTCCATAAGAGTGTGTCTCGGTTCAGAAACCAATTCTCAAGCTTTAGGAGGGCCTGATTTAGAGTTTGGCAGACAGGGCACTTTGTCACAAAAGCTACAGAGTACCCTGTCCGTGAAACTCTTGCTCTGCCCGCCTCATGTATAGATGGGCAGATAGTAAGGTTTCTGTCGATGGAGCCCTTGGTGGCTCTGCCGATGGAAATCTTCCTCTGACGGCCCTATTTAGGGTGAACTGTGTAATGTCCTTTTCTTTGCTTCCCTTCATCAATAGGAATACTGGCAGCATGGGACAGCAAAAAACCATAATGATCCCCACACCTTGGGAGAAAACTCACATGGTGTGGGGGTCATCCGTTTTTTTCCTTTTCAAAACAGTTTTTTTTTAAAAATAAATGAAAAAAATGTCTGATGTAAAACCATCAAAATGATGGTGGCTGCCCACCAAACTTTTTGTACCTTGAAGGGAACCGTCGTAACGTCAAAGTATAGAGATGACAGCTGCGCTGGCGTCATCTCTACATTTGACAGATGATAGTCTGTCAGGATGGTGGAGGTACCACCCTGATGGACTGTTTACAGTCTGTCAAAATGAAAATCAGTCAGGAGTTAATCTATGGTAGCCTTAGCCCCTTTGATGAATAGTGCAACTCTTCATTTACCTGAAAGTTAAATCAGTTTATTGTGTAACCCAGATTTTCCCAAAAATCAAGCTTTATAACACCACTCTGTAAATTTAGACACATTTCTTAGTGAACTGAAAAGCTAAAAAGAGAGTTATTGATGAATTTGTTTTTGAGACTGCCTTTTTGGAAGCGTTGCATTCATAGTCCTCGCCATATTGTATACTTTAGCGACCATTGCAGCAGAGTAAATATTCACCAGCAAAGGTATTGTTAATTTGTTGCAAGTTTTAGAATTTTGCATTTGCAAGTTAAACCATGGCAATTTGTTTTTTTTTCATTGCTGTAAATCTGTGAATCAAAGGCTAAATAGTTAGGCAAAATTTAAATTGCACTAAGTTAATTTGGTTAATGTTGAGAATTTCATGTAGCACTTGCAACATGAAATTCCAAAATGACATCATTATGTTGCTTCACGTAATTACGCACCATTCACAGTAAAAGTTTACCTCAAAACAGGCCATTCCGATCGCATCAGAGAACAACAGTACATGAGCAGCTGTTGGTCGTAGTGCTATTGTTTAAATGTAGGCTCACACCAAAAATTGATGTAAGGACTCATTTTCCCTTAAAATATAACTGAAAATAATGGATTGCATTTCATGTAATTACATATAATTTTGTGTCATTCTGTTGGAATTTTGTGTGATTACGCAAATGCAAATAACGCATTTTTCAGACTCCCTGACCTTCTCAATTAGCCCACAGCTCAGAAAATACTGTTTTCATTGTTTCATTTGGTCTGTCTGCCATCACATTTTTATGGATATCTTCACATTAGTATCTGAGACTAACTGTACAAAGAAGTTCAACAATCAGGGTTGCATTCCCTGTTTTAACAAATAACAGTTCACCATCCGCAAATAGTAAAATTGACATCCGATTTCTTTTCTCTTCGGAACCATGGATTCTTTTTCAATCAGGCGAATACACAAGTCATTAACCTGTAGTATATATAGGATACACAGAAAGGGGGCCAGTACACCTTATGGCGCACCTGCCTGTTTATCCTGTTATCCCCAAACCTTTACACTCTTCGTAAATTTGTACCCACTGATTGATAATCATGTTCCCTAAATGTACCTGACAGAGCTCAGCATGTCTGCCATCTGTTGGTGGGCAATGCAAAATGAGTGCCTTGATTTGAAAACCTTTGATCTCTATACATCTAAAGTGTGATCTGTTTACCACCAAAGTGATCAAAATTCTGTTGAATGACGTGAGAAGGGAAACCAGTTATTGTGCTGCTGTTATTACTGCTAAAAGCGGCACCAGCTCCACGGAAAGATGTAGGGTGTAGGCGCAAATCTGCTGTCATTGGGAAGAGGGATCAAGTATCAAAAACATAAGAATAACTCTTTGCTTCTCCTTCCACACAAAATTGTAATTACACTTTAGAAAAAATACTAATGTGTTGCTCAAAGACACAGTAAAGAAGCATTCAAAGGATTAAACATTGATAAAGCCACACCCTCACTCGTGCTCTTTCGAAATAGTTTTCTCAGAAGCAGCCATTACTTTTTTAGCATTTTTCCGTCAGTTCTGGCACATGCTAGGGACAGCACTGGCAAGGAGCACTGAGAACAGGTGGGTATTCCCTCTAAGTATGTCACTTGAGTTTTTATGTAAGTTGACTTCTATACAGAGGGGAGGCCATTCTGGATTAGCACCATTTTGGTCCCAGACCACTTGGTCTTATCTGAAGACTCCTAGGCAACCTATTTGACAACTCATGTTGTCACTGGCACTGAAAGTTATTTTTTTGCATTGTTATTACCAGCAATCTCAGAAGAGGCTGTGTTGTCCAGTATGACACCAATATGAGGAAACCTAAAGCTCCTGGTCCAGATGGATATTTGTAACTCCCAATTAAAAGTGCACTTAGGTTGGAGAGCAATTATAATTCTGGTTTACAGGAATTGTTTGTCCAAATAAATTGTTCTAGAAGACTGGAACGATTCCAGTATTATCCCACAGTATAGAAAAGATAATTTGATAGATTTAGGTTCCAAAAGAATTATACTCTTGCTAGACTATCTCACTGAGGAGTTTGACATTTATATCTTGAACAAAGTGTCCTTCTGACCCACTGAAATTGATCTTTTTCAGGCTATGCAGACTGGGTTCCAAGATAGGCATTGCTACATGTGCAAAGCAGAACCACAGGAGGCAGCAGTATTTGCATGGGGCTTAGTGCTCATGGAGGAGACAGCAGGTCAATTGTCTTTCCACTCAGTGCAAATTGTGGCATTTTCTCCAGCATCAAATGTCGGTATCTAAGTGTCTGTTGCTGTTCGGATTGCTGTTCCACATAGTCCAGGAGTATGGAAAGGAGGAAGAATGTCAAACTTTGGGTTCTTCTTCTCATGTCTGAAAGACACATTCTCATAAAAAAGACGGCATGGTTAGCCTTTAATGTACCAAATCGCTGCTAACCCCTGCAAGGGGAATAGACCTTTAGGGCATTACTCAACACAAGGGCCCAAATAAACCCTATGTGATACTAATCATTCTCAAGATATTGTTGCTGTGTAAAATATCACACTGAATTCACATTGTTCTATCATCATCACAAATTCCATCCTCTTAAATATTAATGATATCAGTCAAAGTCATAATCTGCATCCATCAGATAATGTATTTCAGATTGATTGGTCCTTCATCATGGGCATACACTTACTGTATTGTACATAAACTGTAAATCAAATGAAACAAAAAATATATCAATCAAAAGACAAAGGAGGAGGCTCATAGTTAATATCAAAACCCTAAAAACAATCAACAGTGGTTCCATCAAAGATTTATCATGGTATGTCATACGTAAGGCTCCCTTTTTTCCATTTTTATTGATTTTTGACAGCTAAATACAGATAGAATATGTTTTGTTTCCTGTCTGTATTTATTTTTAAAAGCTGAACAATACAGGTAATTTGGCTTTTCTTGACTGAATCTCCATGCTGAGATTAATGACTTTCAGGCCAATAGCTGTACATATTGGCAGCATGGGGAGTAACAAAGCTCAATGAGATTTGCTTAATTTCCTGCATATTTCAACATGCACTTGTGTTATTATGCTAATTTTTCAATGTGGGTTAATTATTTTATTATTTATGGCTGTGTAATGTGCTAAAACCTAACAGGTATCAAAGTATGAGTGCACATTTATTCAATAAATAAATACAGAAATGTTAAAGATATCTCCTCATTTGTTCACAAAACACAAAAAAAGATGGATAACTACCAATTAGATGGCCGAAAAAATAAATATGGATAGATACAGACGAAAATGTTCAAAAAATAAATGTCATAAAACCGGGAGCCCTAGTCATAAGTGACTGTGCCTTAAATCCACAAGTTAATCATGTATAGTATATACCACAACAAAAACCCACATGTAATGATCAACATTGTATTCACTGTTGGTTGGTAATTATCAATATTGTGTTCACTGTTGGTTATTGTGTTAAAAGCTAGAGGGCATTAGGTGATACCAGGGAGCCTTCATATGCTGTGCTAACCCAATATGCATACCAAGTGATGTGGTCATGGCCCTGTGATCCAACAAAACATTCTCAAAATCATAAATGCGGCATGTCAAAAAAGTGTAGACAATACATTCAATGCTACTGAATGTTGCATCTTGTTGCACGAGGAATGAGCAGCTTGTCCTTTGAAGAAACATATATTATCAAAATGACACTGACTTTGTTATGTAGCACTAAAACAAAACAGCCCATTATGTGCTTGCCTCTCATTGTTTGCATACATTAGTAATGTAGAACACAGGTTCCCTTGTGAATGGTAAGATAAAACTTGACTGGCGCTTCCAAACTACCCAACGCCATGAGTGTGATGCAATACTGATATTAAAGCATTTGTAATAACATGATGTTATTAGGAGATCAAGGTCTCAATGGTGAACAATGTTGCAATGGCTACTTAACTCTGCTCACTATTGCTATTGAGAGCTATAAAGCCACTTGAGCGTTATGCAGAAAAACGTATGTGACATTGAGTTCTGTGTGATATATATCATATTCTGTAATATAAAAAACAATTTACATCATGAAATGTAAGGCTGAGAAAAACGCCACTGGGTTGGAACTAGTTGTGATTGTATTACACGTATGGAGCTAACAGCTGACAGATGGCTTCCTGCCATGTAGTACCTCTTAGACACAAGAGATGTTTTCAGCACAATTGTACACAAATTTATGTAAACACTTGGATGGTTCTTGCAAATACAAGTGAATGAAATTAACAATTGTCTCTCGTGAGACAAGCTTGTCTGTTACCATCCTGAAGATCAACCATGTTTAAACGACTTTCTGATTAAACCCACTAACGTCTACAATGTTGGTATTGATTATATAAGTAGTTGTATTGAAACTGAAGATTAATCTAAAAGTAATCCTCTTAATATAGAACATTACCAGGTATAATTTAATCTGTGCACGCTCTACTCATTTATCCCAGCAGAACTATTGTATAGCAACCAATGTGTAAGTACAAGGCCATCTATGTGCACAACAGGTTAATCAATGCATTAGCGAAATGAATAGTCCAAGGCAATAACAAAAAGCAATGGAGAAAGGGGACAACACTGACGTATTCCTCTAGTCACCGGGAAGGCCTCCGTGAGTATACCATTCAATTGCATGCCCTACTGTACGTTTAGTATGTATCTGGGAGGTGTTTGTTCAAGCCAATCATCCGGCATCAATGGGCATCATGGGGAAAGTGTTTTCACTGGTGGGACAAGGTCTAAAGTGGCACAAAGTATCAGTCAACAAAGGGCTGTGCAGACAGAAAGTGGTTCGATCATGCAGGTGGGTCGTGCTGTGACGCCGATGTGGACGCAGTGGGGAAGCGATCAGGTGCGGTGTGGCGTGGGTAGGTGCTCCATCCCTTGTGTTGCTTTCAGAATTGGGCCACATTCATAGGGGTGTTGAAGATTAGCTGCCGTCCATTCACCTCCACACGAAGGCACGACAGGTAGACCATACTGTACTTAAGACCTTGTTTCTTGAGAGTATTTTTTGACATCGGAAAAATTGCGCCACACTTCTTGGACTGCAAGTGTAAAGTCCAGGAATAGGGACAATGTTGAGCCCTGATATTGGAGGGGACTGCGCTCATGAGCAAGGGGCAGTGCCATGTCCCTGTCTCTGAAATTAAGGAGACAAGCTATAATCGGGTGCGGCGGTGCACCAGGAGGGGGAATAGGGCCCTGTGTTCTATGAGCTCTTTCTACTACGAAGGTATCACTATGGTCTTGTCTGCTAAAGAGCTCTGTGAGTAGATTCTTGACGAATACGTCTGGGCATCCAATGTTTGTGGATTCAACTACCCCCATAATCCGCAGATGATTGAGGTGCGATCTCGCTTCCAAGTCTTTGCTTTTAGCCAGTGCAGATTTAAGCATTCGATCTACCTTGTCTAGGCACCTTCTAACGTTGGTGGGGTCATCCTCCACTTCAGAGATTCTGCATTCCGCCCAATCCAGCCGCATTGTGTGGTGGTCAATTCGTTCACTCATATAATCTAGGTGACTGTTAAGAGTGTCAAAGTGGTGTCAATTGATTTGAATAAGGTGCAGAGCTCAGCCATGATGGGGGAAGCCCTATCAGGCGGCAATGGAGCAGCGTCACTGTGTGAGGGCTCCTTAGTATCAGTGAAGGAATGGTGGAGCCTCTGAACACTAGCCGGGTCAAAGAAGAGCTTCTTTGTTTGGGGGTCACAGTGCCCCATCTTAAGCACCAGGCATGCAGTCCAGTAACAAAAAGAGTCCCCAGTGCGAGGAGATCACAGCTGCCGTGAAACAGCGCAGTAGAGATCCAAAGGTGAGTAAGGCCCAGCACGGTCTCATCCGTAGACGGCGTGGTCCAACGAAGGGGTAGGCCCAACTGTGACTGTCTGGAACAGGAGTGCTGTGCTTCAGACAGGAGCAGAGGCCGCCCATACGGATAGCGCCCCGCTGAGTTTAGCTGCATGCAAACTCTAAGGTTGGACGCAGGGGAGCTGACGGTCTCCAATAAGAAGAATAGCATCTGATGGACGAACTTGGGGTTGGTGGAACCACAGACCACGTACCTCGCACCCCGGTGTACATGGGGCTGCAGACACACAGGGGAAGTCATGGGCTGCCCTCACTCCAGTGCAGCGATATCACAAGAGTAGGGCTGCTACCCATTCAGTCCTCCATACATGCAATGCAGGCCCAAGTGGCTCAGCGGTACAGCTTAGGCCTCACCTCCACAGTCACCACAGCATTCATCTGGCCTCTGGCCCAGTCATCGCCAAGTTGGTGTCACAGAAGCGGCATCAGCCTGCTGGACCCCACAAAGGCCAGTATGTGCCGCAGCCCCGTTCTCAGTCTCACCTGTGGTTCCTATCACTGCAGGGCTTCAAGGGCCGTGGCGGTCGCCCACACAGAGGGTGCCACAGAGCATGCCTCAGATCCCCGGAGTGGTGGCTATGGACAAATGGAGGTTCCCTCCATGTGTATATGCGCCAGTAGCATGTTGATGATCTCAGATGACTGCCAAACCATGGCAGAGACGGGCGCTCGGCTCCAGAGCTCCAATGCTGTGTGGCCATCTTGGTCGCCAGCTTGGCCACACCCCCAATCATCAACATTTTGATCATTTATGTTTCTTTCAAGGGCAAGTCTCTCATTACTCCTGCACCCAGATGCAAAATTAGGTTGCTCTAAATGAATTGTCTGTACATTTTTGATAAGCTGCATACAGTTATGATTTTAAAAAAAAAAAATTGTGGAAACACAGGGCTACGTCCACATCATTTGTTATGCATATTGGATTAGCATAGCATATGAAAGCCCCTTAGTACCGTCTATTGCTCTCTAGCTTTAACATAATAACTAATGCAAATACACTGTTAATAATTACATGTGATTTTGTTGTGGCATGCTACTATACACCATAAACGGTTGGATTTAAGGCACAGTTAATAATGACGTACTGTGATGCAACTTTTGGTGGAACCAGCGTTGACTGTTTTTAGTGTTACAATATTAACTATGAACCTCCACCTTTAACTGTTTATTGAGGTATTTTCTGTTTAGTTTGATACACAGTTTATGTACAATTCAGTAAGTGTATCCTCCAGATGAAGGATCAACTGGTCAAAAATGCATTCGGGATACACTGTTATCAGTTGGCTGAAGATCATGACTTTAAAATGATATAATAAATTTGTAATATTGACTGAAGATAGATTTTGGAATGATAATGAAGACAAAGAAAAAAATGAATTCTGTGTAATATTTTACATGTCAAAAATAAATAACTCAAAAAGAATCAATCTCTCACATTATTGATATGAGCACATTTGTGCTACCAGTGAGTAGTAAATGTGGCCTATTCCCCATAGAAGATAAAGCAGCTATTGGATTTATATGTGTATCATAAGGTGGAGGATAGTCATGGCTGACACGTAGTGAGATCAATTGAAGGCACACATAATAGCTTATATTTGTCTCAACAAAGTAGTACAGACCAAACATTTTCCTTCTTGCCTAATATATATGCTCATCTTCCCAATATTTGTTATCTGAAGCTCTCAATCCAAGATGGTGCTAACCACTTTTCCTGTGACAGCATGTTCTGTTTGCCCATATATATGGAGAATTTACCTTGAGATGGATGTGTTACACAGCATGTGTTTCCTCATTTATCACCACATTCTTCTTCTGTGTCTAAAAACTTTCTGTTCATCTTAGGTTCTTCATTAAAATGCTACATAAGCACAAACTATTGACAGCAATCAGCAAAATGCAAAAATACAAAAAGTTGGTAAAATGCATAGTCAGGCCCAGAGAAACATTATGAGAATAGGCCATCAGAAGTCAACCCCAAGGAACACAAAATGCATATTATTGGCACTCATATGATCTAAAATACAAAATAAAAAAATTCCTCAGTGTACAGCAGTTAAAACAAACCTTGAGACTGTAAAACACATGAAAGGACAAGATGAAGATAAAAGATTAATAAAGAAAGGTCCGCATTAATTAATTCCTCTCTTTGTTGAAGATTGGTTGGAAGAATGTTCAATTTGAGGCTGAATAAAGCCTGTAGAAAAATAAAAAGTGCATTCTTGTTTGTTTTGTGGAGGGCTCATACTGGTACATGCAAAGAAGTTCACTGGATCTCTTGAATTAGGAAATCCAAACGATCAGCCCCATTTAATGACAAGTTAAGAAAACTCTATAATAAGCGCTCTCAACCCAAACCAAGAACAGTTCACATATGGCTTTCTTTGACAGCCTATGATCCCTCTCACAGAAATGGCGTTTCTCACTTGCTTTACTTCTATTAACTCAGACTTTTTGGGAGAAATCAAATGAGAAAGATCAAAAATGTGTGAAAACCACAAATGTGCTACAGTATTTCTGATGAAAACCAGTCAAGGAATATTGCAGGTATTGCGATGCTTGATCACACTCCTGCTATCTCCTTCATGACTGAAGCATGCAGATTTTACAATATGACAGCAAGAGAGAAACAGGGACAAAAATGAGAATCCTTTCTCCATGGACTGTATTTTCTGCATAATAAAGTATCTACAAATAACAGCTCACCCTTCAACATTGAAGAAATATGCCTGGCACCCTGCATATATCCAAAAGCATGGATGTCTTCATAAATTCTACTAACTTTACTGGTCAATCCTAAATAAGATGTGACTAGTTCAAATTGGTAGCAAAACTTAACTGTAGGTATGGGTAAAAGTGGTTTAAACATGGGTGTTTGATGACTCACCATCATAGCCTTTGATTTTGCTAAATTTATGACAATGCCCAAAGATGTCATACAGAAAACCTTTTGTGTGACCAAACCATTTGGAGACTGTGACAATAAAAATGCGCCATTGACATAGAGAAGGAATGACAGCTTTCTATGGCCAACCTTCACAGGATTGACACAATTATGCAACAACTTGAAGTCTAGCTGGTTCACAAAAAGTGAAAACAGATAGAGAGAAAAAATCAAGCCTTGCCTTGCACTTCTATCTGGGCTAAAGGAAGACGTCTTCTCTACACTAGGAGAAATCTTACTGAGGTGCTGAGGCATCTATGTAAAGCATATAAATTAGCAACTGTGTAAGCATCCTGACGCAATGATAATAAAATGATCCAGACATTAGAGTGTCCCAAAAGGCCGAATGCAGGTCATAAGTCTCTGAAACCAGATAAAGAAGGATTTTACTGCAGAGGACATATTTTGAATGATAGTATGAACATAATCAGGAGCGACCCATGCAGGTAAGAGCGGTGAGGCGGTGGGGCCGGGTTGGGGGGGATTCAACAGATGACCACGAGGGAAGATAAAATTGAATAAATAATTAATTTTCCCTCGTATTCATCTGTCAAAATCCCCCCCAAGAGGGTCAGCCGCCCAACCGCTCTTACCTTTATGGGCCGCTGCTGAACATATTTAGACACTGTTCAAGAGTACCAATCAAAAAACCAAACTGTACTTCTGAAAAAAATCCAGCGCTCCTAGCCCTGGACTGTAACTTATTCAACAGAATCCTGCCAAGGAGTTTGATAGTGGAATTTTGGAAGGAGAAAGGCCAATAGCAATTTTAATTCAGTCTATTCCCTTTTTTATAACAATACATTTGCCCCGTATTTGTCGAAAATCAGGATAAGTGCAAGCTGCTTGTACCACCCTGGTAAGATGTGGACTCCATGGGCTCAGTTGAGGTTTATGAACATCCTAGGGACCCCATCAGGCCTGGGACTTTTATTCCTCCAATTTGCATTAATTATCATTGTGTTAAGAGTAGAAATATATTTCTAATATGTTCTAGCCAAGTGGAGGGGGCAGGAAAAGCAGCTTCCAATGTGTGGTCAATACCATTACTCGTAGGCTGTGTTGAGATGAATCTCCAGAAGAGCCTTCTGTCATGGTTCTTAGAATCCTCCTTAACCTCATACCAAGTTATTCATATATGATCCCATTTTGCTTTCAAATGGTATCTACATAGTGAGTTTTCCTTTCAATTACCAGTGCTTGGATATGAGGAAATAGTTTACCTGCATGGTAAAGTTTATGGTTTGCTTTGCTGCAGTCCCTGTCATAACAGTTTGATTGGGCAGGGGTCAGCTTTACAGGCAAACAAGATCATATGGAATCAGAAAGTACATGTAATCCTATAGAGAACCTCCTTGTCGCTTTTCTCAGAATCTTAATGTGTAAGGAAAGTAGGAAATGTATTACTTACCATCCTTTTTAAAAAGGCTGAAGTATCTACTTTGTCACAAAGAATCCTCCTACTATCATTAGAAGCAGTATCTTGCCTGTGCACTTGACTCATTGTGCTGCCTGAGGTTCAGCAAGTGAACCCCATAAGAGTCAGAGCCATGGGGGTTATGATTGCTCTAAGGTCACAAGATAATTTCAAAAGAGTATACTGAGAACCACAAAATAATAAAATCTAGTGTGTGAACAATAGTTTTCCCTTCCCCACAGAAGTAGGGTGGGCCACCATATAGGGGTGTGGGGCTTCCAGAATAACTAATTTTAAAAAAACTATCAGAAAAAGCCTTTGACTATGTATACATTGTAAATATTATCATCATAATTTGCATCAGTTATCCCCTCACAGATCCCTTGATCACATAATATCAACATTGGTTCCTCCCTGAGCAAATCTTAGCATTAAAGCCACCAATGATAGTCAAATAAGAGTCTTCTATGCCTGATAAATTGATTTCAATCTCCCAAATGTTCACAAAGTCAGAGAACCCAGGAAGATAAGGAAAAAGATCCATGCCAAAATTATTACTTTAGTTATTACATAAAGGGACAGGTGAACATTTTGAAAAATCCAGCTAGAGGGTCTAAACCTCAGTGGAAGTATTATGTAAGTATGTATTGGTACAAAGAAGAACAGTGTTCCAAATACAGAGACCTCCAGAAGAACACTGCTCAATGAAGGTAGAGATGTGATAATATAATGCTGAAACCCAGCTAATTATAATGGCTTCATAACCTACATTTCTTGGAAAAGGATAATGTGGATAATATTCACAAATGCCTCTTGCCCTGGATCATGCAAATGTGGAGCTAACCTTCAATGTTCGAACATAAAATAACAGATTTGGAGAAGGTCATCCTTGCTGCCCTAAATTACTTTTCTCCTGACCCAGATTAGACTCTTTTGTACTACTATCAATTTTCTCTCTAAAAACATGTTGACATTTATATCCAACATTGATAAACCTACTCTGTAATAAAAGGACTTCCTTTGTAGATGTGTTACAACTTGGTTGGGGCTAATTATGCTGTGTGAATGATTAAAAGGGTTGGTAGACTGCAAAGGCAACTCTGCAACCAATGAGAATCAACATATTATTACAAAACAGTCACCTGAAATACATTTCCCACAAGTGTAAAACCTATGATACCCATCAGATATCAGTAAATCAGCATAACATAATGAATCTGCTTGTGTGTGCTTTTTGAATCAATAGGCTAACCTGTTAATGTGCGAGCCAGTGTCTTCAAGAGCCCTCACTCTATATTTGGATCCCCTAATAAAACTGCCACATGTGTGAGGGAGGTTCAAAACTTGGGAGGGTTGTGGGATCAAAGAGCATTGGGCTGTGTGATTTTGGCTTGTTATTAGGACAAGGAAGGCATCAACAATTATTGGTTGTTCAAACCCCACTCCATCTTCTCCCAACCCTAGAACTCTCAGAATTGGGTGTTCCCATAAAAGCATAACATAAGGGGATCTTAGGCTTTTCAGTCTCAGTAGCACAGTCACATACCTTTAAGATAGTCTTCACAGAGAAAAGGTTATCCATCGCCAAGACCTAAAATGTTAGTCTTAAGATCAAGGATATTTTCCACTAAAAGTGTGTTAATGGGAAACGAGAACAAGTTTGCTGGACTCACAGCATTATAAGTAGGAACGTTCTGGACACCCGCAGTTTTGCTTGGATCTTCAGCAGGACAATTAACATTATTATCAGAAACGTTAATGCTAATAGGATCAACTGGGTGAAACTGACAGGTTAAGGCAATCTGACAAGACTTATTTGAGTTGTGTGACAAACCTGTAGCTCTTAGGCACTGTTCAATTAGTGGTGACCTCGGTGATAAGAGACTGACTGCTTTCTCAACAAATCCTTCAATGGAGTAGTTGTGTGGCTGGTATTTTTTCCCAGCTCCGGCCTTTGTAGTACAAGGGACCTTCCACTTAGACATGAAAATCTGATTAATCTAAGTTTCTCTGCATATAGAAATGAAGATCCAAAAGAGAAGCCGACACCAATCTCTTCCAGTCTCTGATGTACTGCGGAGAGATCGACCCTCGGTCTGACCTTTGGCAGGTTGTAGCCTCAAAATGCCCTGTGCAGAGAGGTTTTAAGGCATGGGCAGTGTGGGCAATTGTCATTGCCCCACATTTACAATCAAGATCTCCCTACTGACACCAAAAGGCTTAACATTTGGATGCACAACTGCATACAGAGCAATTAGAGCCATTTTAAAGTATGGGCAAAGTGGGGTTCCCTAAAAACCAGGGTATCCTTCTCAGCTATGTGCCTGAGCTGGCTGTGTTCTGCTGATAGTCCTGCCATGATAACTTCCAATGCTGTTAAAAATTGTGATTGTTTTAAACACCATTCTCATTTAATGTATTTATGGTAAGGGGGAGACTGAAGTGATATGTGGGAATCTGCTCTGAAAGTTTGCAGGGACATGTTATAGTAATGTATTTAATCCTCTGCAACATCTATAACAATTTTTATTTCAGATCAAAGCAGTACTTTAGTTATGAGTTATGGTAGTGGGTCACCGAGATCATTTGTAATATCACAATATTGAAAACACATACTGCTATACTGACTTTTGCTGTATACATTGTAAATAGTAGATGCACATACATTTAGAGCACAGTAAAGTGCAGAAAATATTTGTAGGTTATTTTGGCATGCTCATTTACTTTGTTTTAGCACATTTTAACATGAATAAGTTGGCATAGAGTCTCTTTCCGCACAAGATCTTCTTGAGTGCGAATAATTTCTGAGAGCATCTTTCTCTGCAAGTTTAATTTTACAACAGTGTTTTCTTACACAGACAGGCAAGCACATTCAATCCAGTACATAGTAACCATTCCACTTGCAAGCGTAGTGCAAAGCTGCTGTACTCTACTTCCTAAGACTTTGTCACTTCGTGAGAGGGAAGCTTGCTTGACATCTGTCCATGTGCAAAAGCAGCTGTGTGTATCAAGGTTGTTTTCAGTGCTGCCAGGGCCTAACTGTAAAATAATAGCGTTGGTGCCCAAACATTTCTCAGAAGCTCACGGCCGAATGTCTGGGGTGCTGAATGCTAAGGCAACATAGTCTAGATTCCACCTCATGTCTCTTTTATCTACCACCAACACTCCTAGCTCCTTTATCCCTCTCTTGCAAAGTTCCCTTTCCGAGCTGATTTCCCCTTTTGTCAATGTTTGTATGCGTTTCTCTGCTGCCTTCTTCTTTTCCAATTTTGACTTTTTCACTTTCTTGCTCAGGGTCAAAGTCTTTTGAGGAAAAATAAGTTCTGGTCCCCAGAAATAAGTGCAGATGGGCCCCACCTTCAACACCGGCTCAAATTAAGCACTGAGCTGCTTTCCATGCTGTACCTTGTCTATGTGTGAGTGACGTTGCACCTGATGTTGCCTGTTCTGTGTGAGGGATGCTTGAACCCTTGGAGCATCTTCTCTGTCTCATGGGCATTTGGGGTTAGACTGAGACAGGAAAAAGGCCCGGGGACCAAAATAGGTGTCCCCCATTAGTGAATCAGACAGTTAAAAAGCGACCCACATTTGCAAATCTGAGCACTTTTGAACTTGTAATGACATTCTGTTTATGTATTATGCAAGGCATTCGGAAATGCATGCTTTTGTGGTTGCTGCAGGGATTGTTTGTGGTAGTATCCGGGAGATCGGCCGAAAAAATTGGCCCACCAGACCATAAAACAGGCCCACAAACAGTCAAAAAAACAGCCAGCACACTGACCTATTCTGCGTTTGATAGAAGCTTGCATTGCTGCGCCTGTAGTGCTGCTTTTTCAAAAAATGGTACTGCCCAGCACTCCACCAATGATATACTGCCTCAATGCCAGATGCAGAGATGTCTAATAAAAGCTAGTTGAAACATCACAGCCACCAATATTGGCTCTATTTGAGTTATTTTAGAGTGTTATGGATACATTTCCATAGACATTAGAAGTTTTACGTCCACATTAGTGTGCCATAATGCTTTCAGTCAGTTGTATACAAGTGAGTTGTATACAAGTGAGAGCATATATCTCCCAGCTGACTAGATATTTCCCATTTCAGCAGTTAAAGGAAGTCACAGTCAGAACTATCTATATGCTTACCTTGATGATATATTGGTGGCCGAAATTGTGATGTTCTTGTTCAGATCAGTGTTTACTGACCTTGATATTTTAACATGCAGGCCATTAAAATGACAAGCAGAGGACAAATGCACACGAGTAACAGTGACCTTTCAAACCAGACAATATTTGCTGCAGTTAATTACTTTAGAAAAATATTTTCTTTCCCATATACAATATAATTTAACAATTGTTTTATGTTTTTCTAAGAAAACAGACTACCCTCAACCACGCCTAAATTCGACCACCATTTAAGTGTCTTTTGCTTAGCCCTTTTGCACAAAGTACAAAACAAGAAACGTGCTCTGATGTTACTTGAATGTTCACATGAGATTGTGCTTACCTTCCAATTTACCTATTAGGATTCTTAAAAGGCGCTGTGAAATTGGAATCCAGTAAACAACCTCAGGTGGTCAGATAACTGGGTGCTTACTGCAGATGCCCAAGGCTGTAAGCATCTGAAACACTGAATACTGCTGCCTAACTTCCAAGAGAACTGTAACAGAAAAACGGATCTAATTTTTAGTCTTTCTCTAAATGAGAGTGTGACCCATCACTTTTATTTCAACCATCTGAGCTGTTCTCACACACCCTTTCACTGGACATTCCTGGACCCCTGGGAAACATTGCACATTTATTTGCCTAAATGATCAAACGACCCCTCCTCCACGCCGGAGGCTATGAGGGTTCTATCGAAGAGTCTAGTGAGCTATTTCGAAAGCACAAGCTCTGGATCTCTGATTAAGCCCTAGTCCACACCCCTGTGGAAACAAAGCAAATCCAGAGCCATTTAATTGTTGTACTATGCAGTGCTTCTGTGCTTGAATCATACTGTATCTATAAGTATCCTGCGCAATGTGACCAGAAAACATGTAATGAACATTACAAACTGTTACACTTGTTTTTTTTTTAAAAGCAGACCATAAAGTAAGGGAATGGGTCAGTGGGGAAAACAACAGTGGAACAGTGGTCCTCTGTCCAAAGGTTCTATGAGCTGGCTGTCAGATGGTGGGTGATGCATCAGAAGAAACAAAGAGGCTGAATCTCCTCCACCATGGGACTTCTATGCCCCCCTGCTAAGCAGCTGACCCATTGCCCAGCATGCCTCATGCCTTGACAATAACTTCTGATGGAAGCGGATGTCACTTGCACCCTTTCTGCACTGTGGCCTTCAGCTCCCTAAAGTGTCAGAAGTCTGATCTGGTGACTCTCTGCAGCAGGGCAGCCTGCCATTGTGCATCTGTGCTGCTCCCCATATTGGGAGCGCTCCGCTATTGATTGACAATAAAAGGTATCTTGAAACTAATAAAATATCTAGTACCAATATAGAACAGTGAATGAAAAAATATCAATGTATTGAAAATCTGCAGCTGAGTCAGAATTTGGACCAGAATAATTCTGTGATATTGTTATCTTTTAGCTCAGTTGTTCCCTTGTCCTTCTTCTCACCTTCAGCGAATTCATATTCTCCACACAGATAAAGACATAAAGTTACTGCTTCAATATCTTGATTTAAAAATATTCCCCCTGAAGTACTTTCAAAGTTCTTCAAAGAACTGTCAAAGTGCTTCCAACGTTCCATTCCACTTCCCTGTACATTGTATGTAACGAAAGCAACAAATTGCATTGACAGCTCAGATATGACGAAGGCACAGAATACATTCAAAACAAGGGAGAAATACATTTTATGCCAAACTCTAAAAGTAATGTAGCGTCCATTCCGCTGTTCCATACGCTATATCTGAACTTCTGTCAGGGAAGTATGATACATTGGAGGGCTCCAATGGCCCTTGTGTTTGTTTAGACCTCTTGTTCCTGCTACAACTGCACAAAATTCCCCCTGAAGTTTCCACTGTTAAAACATAACATAGACTGACAATAAATAGCCCACTGGGCATTTCTGAGAGAAAGCCATGTTGTTCTGCCTGGGGAAGTGCTTGAGCTCTAGATATCCTGGAACACGAAGAAAAGCACGCCATGCGGAAGACTTTCCAGTACATTAGTAGCAAATGCAATGGAATGGCCACTCTCACATTAATATTGTCATGTCAAGAGCAAAGACTTAAGGAAAAGCACTGCTTGAGATTCTCCATAGTCATTTTTGCTGCTTTTCCTATAATTGTCTTGTCTGTATTAATTTTTAAGCATTGCACACACGGGTGCTTTAATAGTAGCTTGTTTCAAATTTTCCATAAAATGTGAAGAGATTGATTTTAAAAAGACTATGAACTCAGTAGTTCGTGAGTTTTCACAAACTCCTCTACAACCCTTTCCCACCCTGGAAATGATTGTAGATTTGCTCCTGGAAAGGGCTAGTAAATCCTTCTCAAGCACAGAATATATGTGGAGGTGACGAGACATGAGTATTTCTACAGGGAAAAAATGATTTCCCCTTGCAGATACAAACAAACAATTGCATTTCACAGCATATTACTTTTCTCCAATGCAGACTTCAGCTGTGCATACAACTCTGCATTGTGGGAATGCCAACTCAGAAGAGTGCCACATGACATCCCCACTTGTACACCAGGAAACCTGTGCAGCTTTTCTGAAGTACTACGTAGAAGGTACGCAAAATCTCTTCTGTGGCTGTACTTTGGAGTACATTTGCTGGTCTAGATTTAGGAGTTTTCTTATTGAATCGGGCCTATATTGTGTGAATTATTTCATTGCATAACTAACTCATTACATATTGTATATAAAAAAGCATTAAGAGTGGGAATGTGGGAAATTAGAGTTTCCTAAGAGAGGTGTTAGGGGAAATCTCTTAAGAATGCTGTGACCATTCACACAATTAAATATTTGTAGGTATTTCAACATTCACAATGTTTTCTAAACCTAATTTTGTCATTTAATTTAATGATAGAATTAATTCACAAATTGTTCTTGAACGTGCTCCAAAGATCCCCCTTTTTGGTAGCAGTGATTATGGGTAGGATTTTCTCCTTGCTGGACCTTAGGGGGATATTTACAACAAAATGTCGGAGTGCGGTGTTACGCCAAAATTGGTAACGCCGTGCTCTCACATTTTTAAAACACAGGGATGTGCCATATTTACAAAAATACTGTGTACCCCTGTGTTTCCCCCAGTGCTGGCGGTAAGAAAGCTGCCTAGCGCCAGTGCAGGAACCCTTGCTCCATGTTGCAAGGGTGCCTGCACTGTAGGGGCGATTTTTTATGTGCAGGAAGGGGTACCTTCCTGCATATAAACAATCTTGAAAGACGATTCGCTCTTTCTATGAGTGCTGCAGAATGTAGCACACATGGAAAGGGCAAAAAATGAAGGGAAATTAATAATTTCTCTTCGTATCGCCAGTCTAAGACCAAGTATTCCCTCGTCTTAGTTTTTGGCGCAGCCCCAGCCTTGTAAATATGGGGCAGCATCAAAAAGCAATGGGTGTTGCAGTGGAACGCCCACTGCAGCACCCATTGCATGCCTCTTTCATGCTAAGTGAAGCATGAAAAGGGGCCTTTTTACAAGACGGCGTTTAGCCACGTTAAGTGGCTTAACACCGCTTTCTAAATAAGGAGAAGGGGATATCACCATCAGAACATCACAAAAAGTGATATCCTGGTGGCAATATCCACTTGTAAATATGCCCCTTAGGTTCAAGGTCAAGACTAACGGGGAATAAAATAAGGAAATTCACATTTCTACCATCATTTCTCCCACCGATTGTCCACTTCAGTAACAGTGAATAAACTTGGAAATAAAGAGTTTGCATTGATTTCCAGGATTAACTCTTTACAAAAAATAGTAAATCCATGAAAATCGTGCATGAATGGAATAGCTACAATGTCTAAGTTTCCTGGATTTCTCTGAATAAGGCAGAGTAGTTTCATTGATAGTACAGAATGAGCAAATTGTAACAGAGATCTAATGACAGACCCAATTCCAGGCTCAGAATCTAAAATAACAAGGCCTTCTGACCTCCATCTACATAGGCGTATATGTGTAGAAAATGGTAAAAAAATAAACAAAAGACACCAGGACTTCAGGATCTTGGTACTTCATTTGAGAAGATTCTTGATGTCATAAAGTTTTGAAGGCATGGTGTAAAGTCGTCCAGGAACCTGTGACTTACAAATTCATCTACATGGAAGAGGTATAGGAATGAGAACCTGGCAAATTATCTTTTTTTATCCCACAAGTATAGTTTTGCATAATTTCCAAACATAGGCCCTCATTACGATGGTGGTCGGACGAGAGTCCAACTGTCATAATTTTGGGCTCAAGACCATCCGACAAGGAGTCAGCTGTCCCAACAGCCCAATTACGATATGACCGCCATTCAGGCGGTTGTAAACATCCCTTTTTCCATTGCAACTTGTGCTGCAGCCAGGAAAAGGACTGCAGCACAAACCGCAATGGAAAAAGGGATGTTTTTGAACATTAATGCACTGTGTGTCAGGCACCATGTGGCACACGGTGCATGGATGTTTGGGGGGACACCACATCTGCGATTCAGGGCACATCATGGGTGCCAATGGGGTCCCTCCTAGGGGCCCCTAAAGTTCCTTTCTGTCTGCCTTTACATGGCGTTCAGACTGCCATATAGAGGAAGAGGGAAATGGAAATCGTAATCCATACGGCAGTGCCTGCACAGGCATGCCCCCTTTGTAGGGATTATGGTCCGACTGTCGCCCGATGAGAACCTTGAGCCTATCGGAGGTGGCGATCTTTCCCCCCACCAAATGTGCTCCGATCGCCGGTATCCTAATCCGGCGGTTGGACCACTGCTTCAGATGTCGGACAGACCCCCACCGATGGCCTGTTTGTGGCGAACCGCCCGACATCATAACTAGGCCCCTAGTGTTTTTTGCATTTTTCGATTTATTTCAAATTTTTTATGCATTTATGTCTTTGAGTACTTTTTCTCCATCAAGAGACTTGTGTGAGTAGAAAAAGTCTTGAAAAGAATTTTGAAACTGTTGTGCACAATGGCAAGAGACATTTTCTGCTCAAAGAGTTCCCCGTTGATATTCCGTGAGTCTTTTTTTGTGCAAGGTATGCCCTTGAATGCAGTTTTGACAAGCAATTCCAGCCATGTACATGTTGTGTAATACGCATAATTTCATATATTTTTATTAATCTTATGTGCATTAGGAAAGGGATCTTTTTTTCGATTTTGCACACTTCTATTAATGTGAAAATTGAGGCACTGGAGAATACCTTTGCGTATTAGTATGAAGATGTGAAACCAAATGGCATACAGCAGTAGATTTTTGACAAGAGTTTGCAACATGTTTTTGAAAAGAAATCTCTTCATATAAGAAAATTGAGTATTTCTAAATAAAAGGCAAAACCAAAGATTTTGGTTGACTCCAGAGATCCTTCCATTATTATCACTGGAGACAACAAACTGAGTAAACACAGGGATGTAAAATGCACCATTGTTTGCTTTCAAAAAGGAACATCAGAATACGACTGTAAACGATTTAAGACTAAAGAATTATTGGCATTAGAAATTCAGGAAAAAGTGCTAATCAATCATCCATAAGACAGTGACGAGTCAGTTTTTAGACGAGAGTTAAGTTGTTTAGATTGGGAGAATGAACAAAGGAAGGGTACATTGTCGGACCAAGAAAGATCAACCCTCCTCCAACGTCTAAAGTTGACCTGATCTCATTTGCCATTTGTCCTTGTGATCATGGTGTATCTACCTCTGCTGAGAAGTAGCCTCTATAGCCTCATTTACCAAGCAGCAGAGATAGAGAGGGACCTTTTATGTGAAGCACGGTGTAAATATTCTCACAGTGGTAGCTAAAAGGAAATGTATGTGGCATGGCTGACAAGTAATTTAAACCAGTATATGTAAGGAGGTGAGTACATGAATCTTTCATCCATGATTGAACTATACCACAACTCAACAGAGTGAGTTCATCAATCTCTGCTCCGATATGTGGTGATCTGCAGATCACAAGGCTGAATCCTAGCAAAGCAGACTTTACCTTCCATACCACCTTGCTTAGAAAATTGAATTCCGTTCAATTTGATAATATTAATGTTTGTTCCTTATAGTGCCTTGTATTTACAGACGTATAGTATGAAGTGCTACACAGAAACCAAGTTGTTCTTTTTAAGGCAATAAATAAGTGACAATGGACTGTAAGAGAATATAAACACACTATTCTGAAAAAGCCTAGTCTAGTTTTACGACCTCTAGGAAGGCATAGAGAGAATTGTAAAAAGAAAGCTCATTAAAATTAAACTGCAGAATGCACATGAATGCCCTTAACTGTTATGGGTACCCACCATCAAATTCAGGATGTTCCCTTTGTCATTATTGTGGAACCGTACCACTTAGGATATACCCAAAATGTAATCTTTGCTTTGAAATCTACAACACATGCACCTATACATTGGCTCTAAAAGGGAGAATACCTTTCAACCACAGTATCAGCATGTTGCATAAGTGGCTGGATAAATGGCCCAATGATCTTATAGGATAACAAAATAAAATAAACATAAGACTAGCCAGGTTGGTCCCAAAACTAGCAAAGTGCCTCTCTGAACTAGGTGACATTGAAAAGAAAGCCAGGCAGGAATATTTGAAACAAACTAAATCTAGTGACAGCTGGTGATCTTTGAAAGTGATGGAGAGTAATACTTTGAAAGTTAGTCATATGTTGAAAATGGCCTTCATTATGCCAATACCAGCAATGTGTTATGTGTACCACCTTATGCCAAGAATTACATTCAGTATTCCCATACCAGAATTTTGCCTTTGACACTTCCCATATACCATAGGTGGTCTGCATGTCTTTACCTCTAATATTTCAGATGCAGCATTTTATTATGTTGTGCTGCACCCCAGCCTGCCTCCTGATCCCCAATATGCTATTACTTCCCTCTCTGAGACATAGAATTAATTCCAGCATGCCAGTACCAGCATTTTCTTTGGGTGCCCTCCCTTGTACCACGAATTACCTCCAATGTCCTGGTGCCAGCATTTTACCATGGATGCCCCATGACAACCGTTTCCTCCAGTATGCAAGAGCCAGGAATTACTTCTAGTATGTCAGGGCTTGCATTTTGCCTTGGTTGCCCTTACATAAGCAAAGAATTATCTGCAGTATACCAGAGGCTGCATGTTATCGTGAGTGATGCGATAAGCCCAGAATCATACTGAGTAATCCATGGCCACTGTCATGTTCACAATCATAAAACATGCAAACACACTTTTACTCCCACTCTCTCACTCTCACTCATACTCACTCCCTCTCACATTCACTCTCTTCCCCCTCATTCACTCTAATGCACTCTCTCACTTACTCATTCTCAATTATACATTCAAACTCATTGTTACTCACATACAAACATACTCCTACTCACTCATTCTCACTCTCACAACACACACACACTCACCCTTTCCCCCACCAGCATGGTGCAACTACACCTGTTTCAACATTGATACCCAGCAGTGTTTATACAAGATGGCCACTAGTTAGAGCACTGACGGGAAGCTCCTGGTTTTAGGATCACAAATCAGTGAATATCCCGTTTCATACCCTGCCATCCACCCCTCTGCTGTATAGCTTTGCAACAAGAAACACAATGGAATTGAATCCCATCAGCAAAATTGTTCCTAGTCACTGCGGCATTTAGGTGATTCAAAGTGCACCCACGCACGATTGCAGGATACACAGATCTCACTGCCCAGGACGATGCACAGTGGCCGATCTACCTGCCTCCACCCCTGTCTGGGGCATTTGATAATTTGAGGAATTCAGCCTGCGTGGAATATCGGCCTGCATTGACTAAACCAGCATGATTCAGCGGAAAACTTGTGAGTGCTGCTCCGGTTGTTTTGCCCATCCGCCATCCCCCGGCTTGCCCTTGGTGCTGCTGTTCTTTCTCCCCTTGAGCGATGCAGGCAGCTGTAGACTGCGGGCGGATGCGGGACTAACTTTATGAATCAGGCCCACCATGTTTTGTTGTCACTCAGTATCACTCTGTAGTTTTCAATCCGCAATCCCCAATACATTTTGAGTCTGCATATTAGAAAACATACAGCAACTTTTCAAAAATCTGCAAAAACCTAAAGAACAATGAATCAATTTGCACAGAATTAGGTGTGGCATCATTTTCCACCACTTTCCCAGGACGTGTGGCTTATAACTCAAAACAATTTCTAGACTTGTCTTCAACAATAACCAGAAGAAAGTGTTTCAGAAACAAAATACAAAACAAACTCACACTGCAAGTCAAGGTATCAATCAATATTTATAGAGTAGAGGGTGAGTAACAAAGATTCAGGGGATTTTCAGTAACTTACTTCAAGTGAAAATTATTCCTACTAATTTCGTTAAGTAAATAGGGGCCTATTACCAACAGCGTGCGTTAATTAACGCAAACCACAGTTAGCGTCGTTTTTTTTATCGCTGGATTCGTTTGCGGAGATAACGCGTTATTAGCAACGTTTTATCTCCAATGCGAAACAAATCCAGCGATAGCGGCGATTCCCAGCATTAGCACGAGAATTCCTTGCGATAAATTCCTATCGCTAAGGAAAAACTCGCTAATAGGCAGGTGGGGACTTAACCGTAGAATCCACCTCCCATAGACTATAATGGCTAAGTCAGGTTTCTAGCAGGTGTTAAAATCCAGCGCTAATCGGGGTTAACGCACATTTTTTATCGCTTCGCGGGCCTTGCTAATAGTGTGAAGTTGTGTTTGCGACTGTCTGCGTGTATTTTTAGTGAGGAACGCCCACTTTGCATGTCATTAGCGATAAATATCGCTGACATGCAAAGCGGTAAAAAACGGGCGCTAATGCCCGAAAACTGTCGCTAACTGCTGTTAGAGACAGTTTGCTGATAGGGCGATAAAAATATCGCCGCTTTAGCGGCAAAAGTGCCGCTAAAGCGGCGATAGTGCCCTTGCTAATATGCCCCATAGTTTTTAATGCATAATTTCCCTCAAATTGAATGAGTAAATTATACCTCGTCCAAGGTTTTGTTCTTTACTGGTCAGAAAGAATCATAGCCCATTAACAATAATTTCTCTAGTGTAAAATGTTCATGCAAGTCCCAGAAGTTGAACTACTTAATCAACGAACTCTTCACTTGGCCAGTGATAGTAAAGTGTATTCACTGTGTCACTGCTAAATGTGAATTCAATGTGCCAATTGTCTATGAAAAATGAACACTAAGGGGCTTATTTACTAGCCACTTGCGCCGCCGGTGTGTCACTTTTAACATGGGAAAAAATGACGTTTGGGTGGCGCAAGTGGCGTGTAAATAAGCCCCTAAACATTTATGATAAATAGTCCGCTGTTGTAAGAGTCAGAGAAATTTGATTCCTTTTCTAAAGTATAGAAATAAAACATAATTGGGCACAAGCCTTTGGAGTCTCTATTGTTAATCCGCAATCCTGCTTTAGAAATCCATCCTTTGGTAGTTTAGACAAATCAAGTTTTGCTCAGTCATTGGCAAGAGTCAGACTTTAAGATTACCAGTTCTTCATAATCTGAAAGACAGTGAAAGCGCCTTAGCAGCTTACTACATATTGCGATACTTGCAGCCATATGTGGACGGACACTCCACACTGTATGACCAAGGAAGAAGGTCATTTCCGTGCCTGTCACATGAAACCAGGACTAGTCCAATGGTTCAAACAGCCAGCAATAAGCACTGATGCCACATTACAGCCGGTGGTGAAGTCCATCATGCATCAATGATGGGGACTTTTCAGCAATGTCCAGCACAGGTTTATCCTAGTGGACAACGGGGGTTGAAACTTCTCAAGTATGTAGAAAGGGAATATTAATTTAACTAGCATGGAATCAAACTATTTTGCATGAGACATGTGCCAGATATTAAAGCTAATAGGCAATAGATGTAGTTTATTAGATTTATGAAGGTAGCATGGATGACAATTAGTGGTAGCCAGGGGAAGCAGCTGCTAACACCGGTTTACACTTTTGTACCCTGGCATTGCTCTTGCTACCACTAGTCCCAGTGGGCCTGAAGCCAGGTGCATTCACTTAAAGAAAACATGGCCCCATGCTCATGCTTACATTTATTATTACTTTTCTAATTCCCTCTCTTTGACACTGGCATATCTCCTCAGTAGCAAATCGGAGCTAGCTGGGGGGTTAAGAGTGCTACAAGTGGTCAACCATGTGAGGCAATCCTTGGCCAAGGATGACTGATATCACTTCCACCACCCCTAGAATTTCAGTAACTCAACATTTATAGGTTGTTATCACAACCAAGAAACATAGCTGAGAAACAAAATAGTTCCTTTACCCATATGATAAAGTGGAGGAGGCATGGGACAATTGCCATATTGCCTGACTACGACTAAACAATTACAACCTAATCTACTTTGTAATCTCACTCCCCGTTCTGCCAGTCAAAAATGAATATTTGTCACAATTAAACATAAAGGCTTCACTGTTTTCCAACTACATAAGCTCTGGACATGGGAAATCAGTGCCACTATCTCCATAAGGAAACTGCATGGTGGAGAAAGTTAGAAGGAAACTAAAGAAAAGCATAGAGTCATGGTAACTCAGGCAGACCTTTCTTTCTCAAACAATGTGCAAAGTGCTGGAACACAACAAAAAATGCCTCTAAATGCATGGGTAGGTGATCAACAATTAGGGGGCTATCAGGGCCTCTGAAGGTACCCAAGGAAATCTGTGAACAAATTGAAGCAAAAGTTGATAGACTATGGAGACAAAAAGCTACATGTGCAGTCATCGTGTCAGCAGATAGTTTGGTACTGTCAGATAACACCAGCTCAGAATATCTAAGACCTCCTTCTCTGCTCTTCTAATGGGAGCCTAGACCTAAAACAGTGACTGGTGTGTAATCTCAAACTCAAGATCAGATCTTTATGATATTGAATGTGTTGCTGTCCATGAAGGAAACTTCCACACCATCGAAGTCAGGGAATTCTAAGGAGAGAGAAACACCGACTTGAAAGTCCTTGGGAGTTGTGCTTATAGAAAGACATCAAATCAGACATTGCGATCCAAGACATATGTGTGTGTTGGTTATTGGGCGCCACTTTCTGTAGGTGAGATTTACAGGAATTATCAGTGGTACTACATTTTTTACAATGACCAATGAAGAAGATGGCTCATAAGAATCACATTTCCACTAGCAATGCAAGAGTAAAGTAGTAAATTGAATCACTCCATGCAGTTTTCCTTGGAGCAATTGGACTGACAGAAAACCTCATCAAAAACAGGCGTTTATAAACATTCAGTTCACTATGTTTACACATACAGTAGAGCAAAAACTTTATTCTCAAAAGTAGGGCAAGGAAAATGAAAATATAACGAGGAGATAACAGTGGAAGCAGAAAAAAATGCGTTCCCCTGAAAACATGAAAAATATAAAATAAGTGTAATTAAAAATAATTTTCAAAAAATTGTCAATAAGTAGATTACAGTTTTACTTGATAAAGTGGCTGAGCTGTGTAACTCAACAGTTTGAGATATGATTAGCATAGTGTTGGGATCTCTCAGTCAGTGGAATGCTTGTTGAAGACATGAGGTGATCTTAAAGCCAAGGGTTTTAATCATTGCAACGCAGAAAAAGCCTTCCTTGTTTTCGAAGTCGGTAAACTGAGGATCATAAATTGGATAATTAAACTGTTATTTACAGTGCCTAAAATGCAGTAGTGTGCAGTAAAGCACTATGTTCTAAAGACATAAACTTTAACAAACAGATAGCATCTACAAATGTACACTGCAGTGGAAACTGCAACTTCATTAGGTAAAAAAATCCATGTCGTATGTACTTGAACAAAGTGGTGATAAGAGCATGCCATGCTTGTACGAGAGAAGGGCCCAATTGAGTAGCATGCTTTGTAAGGGGATGATGCACAGTGTAGTGAAATATTTTGCTGCAATTATTATGTATGCACTGTTACAGTGTCATAACCAAGGTCTTACAGTCTCTCTTAAGAATTGTTAGATTACAGTTCCATGTAGGAGGCTAAAATCAGATTCCTGGGCGTACAGGAGTACGCAACGAGGTCAGAGTGGTGAGTTGTGGAACAATTATTCTACACCCCCCACCCCCCCACCCACCCTCCCCTTGTATTCCATTACAGATTTCATCAGGACTCTCTGGCCAAATTCTTAGTGGAAATAAAGCCTGATAAAAATGCGTAACATACCGATTTTAGTGAAGGAAATAATTAAATCGGATTTCATGCCTATTGCCGAGGTGGGGAACTTGCAATAAGAGATAAGAGGTCTTTTCCACACCCGTAAATAACCCATTCACTGGAAAGGCGGTTTACCATGTGCTATAAATATTCCACCCAACTCTTCACTACTAAGAATCATGGCTTCAATTCCTCAAATGGTGAATTCCAAGAGTGTTTTTGAGATGCAAACGTGGCACAAAAGCGCCTGGTTCTTCATTTAAACATAGGGCAGAGCCTCCTCATGCACTTGGAGGTTTGTACTGTATTGCACTGCGCCTTTTACACTGAAGAATAAATATGGCACTACCACCATTCCAAACCACTCACAAAGATAGCCTGCACATCTCAAATAGAGCAAAATGGGGCGTGGTCTGGCCACAGTGTAAGATGGCCACTTGATCCCGGTGCTCTGCACTGTGGGGAGCCCCGGACGGCAGAGAAAAGCGTTCCGTGTTGAGGCTGGCTGACTATTAAGGGGGAAAAATTGCCTAAACACAAAGACTCGCTGATGTGACATTCCTGGAGGCGAAAGGTGCCCTCTTCATCCGCAACGGAGGTATTTCCGATGTCGGCCGCTGGCCTCCGAGGTAGACGTCATGTGGCTGACTGGATTTGTGCCTCCATGATGTGTGGTGCGCACTGCCTGATTAACAAGAGTACCTGAGGAGATTTTCCTGTCAGATGGCTGGATCTTTCAAATGAATAGTTGCGTCCTTGCAGTAAGCTCCGTTTTTTCTTCCTTTTCCTCGATGTGTGGTGCGCGCTTCCTGTTTGCCGAGAGCGTCTGAGAAGACTTCATTGTCAATACGGCTGGATATTATTAGTGACAAAACGCAAGCCTGTAACAAGCTCCGTTCTCTCTTGATATGTGATGCATGCCTCCTGATTAATGAAAGAGTCTGAGGAGATTTTATTACAAATACGACTAGAGTTTTCCAGATGTTAAGATGCGACTCTGCAATGAGCTTCGTTTTTCTTGATGTATGGTGAGCACTTCCTGATTCGCAACAGTACCTGAGGAAATGTTATTGCGACTGCGGCTGGATCTTGCAGAGGATGACATGTGTACCTGTAACTCCTGATACATTATTATAGTGACGCTGACTGAAATTAAGCTACTTCTGACTTTGGCGCGCTGTCACAAATACCAGAGGTGACCTGTTGCCCTGGGTGAAGCAAAGAAGGATAGCCTGTAGTGGTATTATTTTGTAATGTTCTTTTCTTCTGCGCAGCCTTCTTGCTTGTTCAACATGAGGAATATGCCTCTATATGTCAGAAGGTCAGTAGTCTCCTAATACTATTGACCTTAATACTGGCTACTCGCTCCCATATTCCTAATATAGCTCTCAGTGCTTATACTCAGTCACTACACGTTGATTTTATGAGGCTTTGAGATAATTATTACATCGCGTCAGCAAGAGCGTCTGACCTATTGGTGTCTTTCTCAACAAGCCAAAATGTTGCTTTATTCCTGGAGTAGTGACACATGACCAACTGAAAAAGGGAGTTAAGAGACATACTTACCTGATTATTGAGTGAGGGGAACAAAAGAGAGCAATAAGAGATGCCATTTTATAAAGAGAATGATAAACCTATAAAACAGCCTCTATACTCTGAAGCTCTACATCAGGGCCTTTCCACCCCAGAAGCTTTAAATACCATCCCTTCAACTCAAAAGCTACCTAATCCTAGTATGGCAACTGCTCCAGACCCAACTATGGACCGCATACTTCAGGAAATATCGCCAGTAGGGCGACGTCTAGAGGGCATGGAGATGTCCATATCCGCCCTAACAAATGAAACTAAATCTTTACGTTCAGATATTGCTATATTTCAAAACCGTCTTGAAGGTCTCGCTGAGCGAGTTATTGTTGTAGAGAACCGCCTTAACAAAATACCGGATCGAGACCAAGAACTTCTTTTCATCAGAAGTAAACTCATAGATTTGGAAGACAGAAGTCGCCGAGACAAAGTGTGCTTCTTTGGTTTCCCAGAAACAATAGAAGGTTCAGATGCTAAATCCTTTCTCAAAACAAGTCTTCCAAAGATCACAGGTCTCACATTTGATCCGCCATTGGAGATGCAGAGGGCTCATCGCATCGGTCCTCTCCGAGGAGGGAAAAATATCCGACCTCGCCCGCTCATTGTTTGTTTTTTACGCCACGAACAGGCTCGTCAGTTGATTGCTGGTGCCCGTATCCATGGTCCAAATACATTTGAAGGTCATGAAATCCGTGTGGCAGCAGACTTTTCAAAGGAAATGAATGACCGCCGCAAAGCCTTTCTCTCTTTTCGACCTCGCCTACGTCAACTAGACATTAAACATGGCCTTTTTGAACCGGCATGTCTACAAATCACCAAAGATGGTATCTCTAAAGAATTCTTCAACCCAGATGATCTTCGACAATTCTTGGAAAACTTTATTCCTCAAATCATGGATTGTGCAGTGTCTATACCAGAGCTTAAATCTCAACTTCCTTCATTAAACTCCAAGATATCTTCTGGTGGAACTCGACGCAATCCAGGTCGTTCCAATAGTAGAGGAAGAGACCCAGATCGACTGGTATGTTCCCTGGAGACCGATCACAAGCTCTTCAAACAGTAGCTGCTCTTACGCAGGATAGAGACAGAGATAAGTCACGCTCCACTCTAAAATCTCCTTCATCTACTGAGGAGGGCATACCCTGAATTCTGACTTAATATTCTATTACTTCATATTAAAGTTATAATGATAGGTCTTTATTTATAATTCTCCGATATGGTAACTAGTTTAACATCTCTCTCTTCTTTCCTCCTTGGCCTGTCTGACTTTGTCACCTGTTCTTGTTAGATTTATTCACATCTATCTATACACAAACACATTTTGTCTTGTTAAGAATTTGAAATGAATATACAGTGACTTACAAGCAATATTACCTACTATTTTATCTCTCTATCAACCTCTTTTCTACGTTCTTCACATTCCTTCTTTTATTCAACTTACATACATCGTATTATACAACTCTGAGAATAATCTATTACCTATTTGTATGTATACCTACTCGTGATATTATATAATTGCATATTGTATTTGTATGAATAGAATGAAGCCCAATAGTGATAATTATTTATATTTAGTTTCTTACCTACTATTATTATCATTATGATTTTTATCCACACTCTCTTTCATCATCTTTGATTATACGGTACATTTGATGACATTATATTTTCTTACTTCCTTTCCTCTTAATCTTTACTATTCATTTTTCTATTTCTCCTTCTCAATTTCCCTAATACTTTCTATTTAAATCTTTTCAGTCTTTTTCTCCTATTATGAATTATAATTATTATTTTTTTGTTCTTTTCTTTCAGTTTCTTCTATGCTTTTTCTTAACTTAATCAATTAATACGTTTTTAATCAATTGTTTCAATGTTTAATATCTAATTGTTCTGCTATTTAATTACAATAATGTGTGTCTATTTATGATCTGCTAGTACTTTGATATAATAATATTTAATTGTTATAATAGACTCTCAAAATATTTATTATTAATTACCACTAATTACTATTATTACTATCTTATGCAATATTTGAATGATTGGAATTTTTATATTTTAGGATAATATTTTTTATACCTTTATAGATTGTCGAATTTTCTATATGTCTGTATGCTTTTATTTTTTCCTTCCTGTAAGTATTTTCATACTTTTCATTATAGATAATAGGATTATTGCTATAGTAATGTATGACTATTTTTTTTTTGGCACATGCAAGCTACCTTATTATTTATTTATTTATTTATTTCTTACAATGTTTAAATGTATGATAATATCATTCTGATATGTTTCTGATTAAATGCGATAACAATTGTTTTAAAGTTAATATTCTCTAACATTGTTATACTTTTTCTGGTTTACCTTGTTATGCCATATTTATGCCATATATTTGTCAATTTCATTTTAAATTGATATATCTTTTCTAATTGCTCACTTTAATTCTTTTCTATCTTTCTTTCTGTTTTCAATATCTTATTTCCTTCCACACTGTATTCTCATGGTATTCGTTTCCTTTTCTTTCTTCATTCCGACCTCTAAATTCTAAAGTTACTATTGGAATGCAATTAATATTACCTTGTAAATGTCTCCCTCGTCACTGATAGTACTGCCGGATGGGGCTTCCCCGGCGCAAGTAGCCAACAAGTCTAGACTCGCAGTAAGAAGATCCACTTTGTTGACACTGTGTTACCCCTACACAGTACAGTACATTAAACTCCTTTTCTCCCTTTATATATATTCTTTCTTATTTCTTCTTACTACTGCTTATTTCTACATATAACTTTTGAGTGATTCTTCCATAATTCTTAGATTACCTTATATCTTATAGGAAAAAACTTAGGGGCCGATTCGGGCCGGAAAACGTACCGACCGACTCGGTACGGGAATTTATCCCGACCGACACTGCCCGATCCGCGTAGTACGATGCAATACATGTGAATCACGACCGACTCGTACGGAACACAAGCCGAACGACCGAACCGCACGGAAACCAGCAATCCGCCCGGAAAACCACGCGAATCGAACCGACCGACACGCACCAGGAATTAACCCGACAGAAACGTACCTGCGAACTCCGACCCACGCAGTACGATGCAATGCGTGTAAAATCAGACCGAGTCGCACGGAGCTCAAGCCGTACGACCGACACGCATACAAAACCGAGCCGAAGCAACCCAATACTCCACGACCGACGCGTACGCCGCACATAAAACACAGCAGAAACACAGCTTGAAAGACTCGGAGAAGCTCGCACGAGCCAACTGCAGTGTCCTACTCGGTCAGAAGAACGTCTCCTACATGCCCCAAAACTACAAAGGAAAAAATACAAAAAAAGGGCCAAACAAGCAATGACAAATTCAATACTGGGGGGGGGGGAAATGGAACAAAGACACACCCACAACTCCACCCATATAAAGGCCACAAATCCCTACCATGATCCTTTGCAAATTCAACTTACCTGCCAGCACAGAACACCATCAGACAGCAACCACAGACACACCCACAACTCATCCATCACACAAGCCACACACCATTAGCACCTCCCTAATAGCACCCTCACATACACCCAGCAAAACTGACACTCACCTACACTCACTTGCACACTCACACACACATCAATCCGCACCACCACCCATCACCATGCCCCCAAAGAAGAATCCAAAGTTCCTAGACAGTGAATTGGAAGTGCTGGTAGATGAAATCCTCAGGGTAGAGCCACACTTGTTTGGTACACTGGTCCAACAGACCCCCATGTCGCAGAAAACCAAGATGTGGGAGAGGATCGTCGACAGGGTGAACGCACAATCACCATGTTTGCATACAAAGGAAGACATCCAGAACAGGTGGTATGATGTGCGCAGGAGGGTCAAGGCCCTACTCAAGAAGGATTACACCTTGAGCCATCGCACCGGCAGTGGCCCTCCTGCCAAACCAGTATACCTCAGGCCCTGGGAGGAGAAGGTGCGGGCCATCCTACCACCAGAGAGCGTACATGGACTATCAAACATCCCAGAGCCTGGTGAGTACACAACCAATATACCCAATATCGTGTGACAATACACACACATCACTGTCAAGGGGATAGTGAAACCATGCACCGTTAGCAAAGCCACAGTAACCAAAACATAATCATCCCAAGATGTGTATGTTAGTTAGACAAACACAATACCTGCCATCCCATAGTGATATGTAACTGTGTCATGACATGTACAAACCCAACAACAAATAGAGCAAGGCAGCGGCACAAATCTAACCAACAAACACTGTCAGACATTTTGCCACCACTAGAACACCACCTCACAGGGAAGCTCACTGAAAGGAAGGAATTCTGTGTATACTGGTGAAGTCAGTGTAGCCAATAGCATGATGGGAGTTGTAGTCACAGATATTGCTCACCCTCACAATTGGCCCATCAACACCACTCTGAACCATGCTCACATCACAGGGAGTGGAAAAGAACTGACAAGATGGCTGACACTGGGTACTGCTGAGGGGAGCACAAGGCCCTGCTGGGAACTGTGCACCAACCAACAGCAGGTCACCACTGACTGACATCCTGAAAGCAAACTTGCACTCCCTGCAATGGAACCACGTTCCATGGTGGGAGATCTGGCTGGGTGGGAAGGAGGACTGACAGCACTGACCATAGTTACCAGCAGCTGTTCTCACACACACCCTTAACACAAACTCCACATAACTCACCTGGGAGAATGCATTGCCTCACACTCTAATTAAATATCCCACAAAGAACCACCACCCTGGGTTATGCTGTGTGAAGCACAGGGACACTTTTGGGACTTGTAGCCAAACTAACGCCAGGACAACACTGTCAGCCATCCTGTCAGCACAGGCACACTACCCCACAGGGAAGCAGAGTCAAAAGGAAGGAAGTATGGGCATGCTGGGAAGGGGGGTGTAGGCAATAGCATGATGGGAGTGGTAGTCACAGATATTGGTCACCCTCACAATTGGCCCATCAACACCACTCTGAACCATGCTCACATCACAGGGAGTGGAAAAGAACTGACAAGATGGCTGACACTGAGTACTGCTGTGGGGAGCACAAGGCCCTGCTGGGAACTGGGCACCAACAAACAACAGGACACCACTGTCAGCCATCTTGCCATTGCTGTCACACTCACACACAGTGAAGTCCACTCAAAAGGAAGGCAGTATGGGCATGCTGGGAAGGGGGGTGTAGGCAATAGCATGATGGGAGTGGTAGTCACAGCTCAACATCCCCCACCCACATGGCCCAGCAAGCTCACACTGAAGCATGCACACCTCACAGGGAGTGAAAAGCCACTTCAAAGATGTCTGACACTGGTGCTCTGTTGTGGGGAGCACAAGGCCCTGCTGGGAACTGGGCACCAACAAACAACAGGACACCACTGTCAGCCATCTTGCCATTGCTGTCACACTCACACACAGTGAAGTCCACTCAAAAGGAAGGAAGTATGGGCATGCTGGGAAGGGGGTGTAGGCAATAGCATGATGGGAGTGGTAGTCACAGCTCAACATCCCCCACCCACATGGCCCAGCAAGCTCACACTGAAGCATGCACACCTCACAGGGAGTGAAAAGCCACTTCAAAGATGTCTGATAATGGTGCTCTGTTGTGGGGAGCACAAGGCCCTGCTGAGAACTGGGCACCAACCAACAGCAGGACACCACTGACTGACATCCTGAGAGTCAACCTGCACCCACTGCAAGGGTGGCATGCTTCATGGTGGGATAACTGGGCTGGAGGGAGAAGGAGGTCCGGATGTCAACCAAATACCACCAATGCTGGCCATGCACACACCTCAACATTCACATTGAAATGCTTCATGTTGGCAGGACAATGTGCTACACCAATATCAACCTCTGACTGTGACAACTTAGGACAATGCAATGTACAGGCCCACATCCAGAGGTACAGTCACAACTGTCAGGTGTTTGAACCATTGATGCCTGTAGAAACATAACATACATTGTGTGTCTCTTCCAAAAACAGGTGATGATGGGGACACAGCAGCAGACGATGAGGAGTCCCTGTCCCAGGCTCCGGGGGACCCTGAGCTCTCTGGTGTGGAACAGCCTCTGCCCTCCTCGGATGGCGAAGACCTACCTGGCCCCTCCGGTGTGAGTCATCATGCAGCACCAGCAGGACCACCATCTGCACCCCCTGCACCCACTCCTCCAACAACTGCCAAAACACAGACCACCCCCGCTGACACGGACAGACCAAGGACCACCAATGACAACAGCACACGGACCCCGGCCCACCGTGAAGCAACGGACAACAACCCCAGTACCAACCCCCAAGGGGGCCTAGGGTCACCTGTGCGTGCCACCGCAGGTCCCGCATGTGTGGCCAGGGGTGGTAGGCAGAGGTCGCTGTTTGCAGAGGGGTCTGGATTGCATGATGACCCACAACTGGTACGCATTGCTGATGCGTACCAGAATAGCACCGGAGAGGTCAGGCAGGTAGTGGGGATCCTCAAGGACATTCAACAGCAGCAGGCTGCCCATCATGCCCGCATAGACTCCCACATGTCCCGTGTGGAGACACACATGTCCTATGTGGAGACACACATGTCTGGCATGGAGTCCAAGTGGGACACATTGGAAGAACTGACAGCGGTGCAGAGGGACATATTGACATGCCTCCGCCAGATTAGCACCAAAATGGCCACACCTCCCTGTGTGCCCACAACATCTGGTGCCGCAACAACTGCAACTGCCACAGGGAGGGAGGATGACTCTGGTGGAGAGTCCTCTGCACCGCAGCGGCCTGCACGTGAGGGTCCCCCCAGAAAGAAGAGGGGCCGTCCGAGGAAGGACAACTGAGAGGCCGATGGCAATGTACATCCCCCAGGAACCCAACACCTGTTTTGGAAATTCTCCTTTGTGTGCAAACTGTTCACCCTGTCAAATGCAACACAACTCTCCCACATGACATGGAGGAGTTTAAGTTGGACTAATGCATCAGATGACTGTGGACTTTACTCAGGACATTTCTGCTACCAACACTTCCAACTCATCTGGGAAGTTCAGATTCCAATCCCAATGTACAGCACCCACCATCCTGTGCACTATCCTCACACATGTATGTAAATAAACTCACTAGTACACCATACTTGCCTCTGTTGTGATTCCAACGTTGTTTTTGTCATGGAGATGATGATCTGCTAAATGACACTGTGCATGCTAACTGCTACAGCAAGTTCAACACCGTCATGTGAGTCAATGGAGACATGACACATATGAGGGAGACACACCACTAGGGCAACACTACACATACACACCAGGGCCATCTGACTCATCGCCTACACTGATGTTGCCAGGAAATACAGTGGAATGCACAGACACCACACCTATTCACAGTCTGTGTTAACTAGCCCACAGATGCAGTAAGCAAATGTCAGTCAGATGTGTGACCACAGACAACGCACATCCCAAAGTGAAGCACAGGTTTATTACACATTTGCAACATGTTGTTTCCACTACAGATGCAAGGTAATCCCACGTGGCAGTGGCCACACAGTCAACAATTGTAGAAGAAATAAAGTCCAGGGGTGTGGGGCACATCACCTGTAGGGAAACAACTGCTTTCACCCTGGAAGTTGAATCATGGTGTCGGGGGATCCGAGTTGACCAAACAACTCTGAAAGCACCCTGTGAAGGACAGACATGACACACAGTCAAAAGCACTGAAGAACAGGACAGAACCGCAATACTCATGCCCAATACATGTCACAAGATACCTACACAAAACCAAGTTAGCATGTCAACACTGTTGGGGAGTACAGACTACCTGTAAGTACACATCGCTGCACGCATCCAGTCAAGTAGCAGATGGCCACACTCAAACAGCAACAGAGCACCACCAACACATATCATGCAAACTCAAATCATTGACATGACATCTCTGGATACTCACATTCAGCTGAAGAAGTTGGTGATGAGCTGTGTGCGGACATCACCATCATCATCATCATCATCACTGGCATCGTGGCCCAGGCCAGGATCCTCCACAGGTGGCGGATGTTGGTCATCGTCATCCAGGATGAGAGGCAACTCCTTCCGCACTGCCAAGTTGTGTAGCATGCAGCACACGATGACAATCTTGCACACCTTTGCTGGGGCATATGGGAGGGCCCCTCCTGTCTTGTCCAGGCAGCGAAAGCGGCTCTTCAGGAGACCAAATGTCCGCTCGATCACTCTCCTGGTCCGACCATGTGCCTCATTGTAGCGCATCTGGGCTGGTGTCACAGGGTTCCTGAGGGGTGTCAGCAACCACGGCATGTTGGGGTATCCGGAGTCACCTACATACAGACAATTGCACATTAGCTGATTTGGGTAAAGAGGGTGGAAGACAACATTGCCGAACACACTCAATGGTAAAAAGTCAGTACACACCAACAAGCCAGGCACGCTGGTTCTGCATCTGTGACATCATCCTCGGGATGCGACTACTCCTCATCAAGTAGGCATCATGTGCAGAACCGGGGAAACGTGCACACACATGTGAGATGGTCATATCTGCAAGACATACCACCAGAGCATTGATAGAATGGTAATGTTTCCTGTTCCTGTATGCCTGCTCATGTGCCTGTGGTGGTACCAAAGCCACATGTGTCCCATCAATGGAGCCAATGACATGTGGCATCCTCCCCAGGGCATAGAAGTCACTCTTGACGTCAGTGAGTTGTTGACGTTTAGGGAAATAGATGGACTGGTTCAGATATCTCAACATTGCCACCAAAACATCGCGTAGCACACGGCTGAACATGGTCTGTGACATCCCACCAGCAGACGCCACAGTGTGTTGAAAGGTACCGGGGGCAAAGAAGTGTAGGGCTGCCATCACCTTCACCTTGGGGGTCAGCGCTGTAGGGTATGTCCGGCCAGGTTGTAAATGTGGGGCCAACCGCACTGTCAATTCCTCAAACAGCGGCCTGTTGAAGCGGTACCGTCAGATGCAGTCACGTTCAACCATGGTTGCAAGGTCAGGGAATGGTCTATGGACAGCTGGTGCCCTGCAGTGCGTAGGTGAACAAAGAAAGATTGTCAGTCACCCCACATATGTGGCATTGACCATACTCAATAACACATGATACATCATTACAAGACACAAGTACTTGATGTGTGTGCCGTTCTGTATGGACATATATGGCACCTACATGGCCAACATCTAACATCACAGTTCAACATGTGTTGACAACAAGTTCCAGGTCGTGCTATGGGAAATCATTAGGCTGTGTCACAGTACCCATGTACTGCTGTCATGTTCCAAACACACACCACAGTGACAAGTGAGGACAGATGTGCCACAGGCATCACAGCTCATTGACAGGTAGATTCCCAGGGACCCTGTATTGCCACATGGACATTGGCATGACATGTCGTATCATGTACACGTCAGCAAAACAACCATGACTCCCACAGGTAGTGGCCCCTGTTGCCTCTGCAGGACAGACATGGACGTCTGTGACACACACACGCACAACATCAAAGTAGATGCACAAACAACGTGGATGTGGAGACTGTCTCCCATTGTGCACATTGAATCAGAGACATCTGAAACACAACATGCACACAGACTGTGGAGGGCCATCACTATTGTGGCAATGGGTCACCCTGTGACGTACATACCTTCCCACATGGGACTCAGGGTATATGTGACATGACATACACATACACAACCTGGAAATGTGACCATGCCACATGCCCTGAACTGAACAGTTGCACATCACAGTGGTCATGTGCACAACACACAAAGGATTCTGTCCCCATGAACACGTGCACAGCCTGGGAGTGGCTGCCCCCAAGTGCCACCAAAAAAACCATATGTTGACCCCCATACACACACAGGTAATGCAGCCTTATATGCCTTAGGATACAGTGTGGACAGGCTGTGGTGTTGAAGGTGTGCCCCTGAG
Organism: Calotriton arnoldi; assembly: GCA_963921515.1. NCBI lineage: Eukaryota > Metazoa > Chordata > Amphibia > Caudata > Salamandridae > Calotriton > Calotriton arnoldi. The sequence continues at coordinate 1,171,039 of CAWUFW010003421.1, read as the reverse complement.
TCCCTGGCAAGTAATTGTGGCTGGCATACGTTCACCAGTGACAACCATGGTGACATATGCGAGTGATTTGTACAGGGACGCGTTGTACAGCAATGGACCGATCGGTGCGCACGCATTGGCCATTTCATATGATGTGGACGGAAATACGCGTTTTACAGCAATGGACCGATCGGTGCGCATGCATTGGCCATTGCATATGATGTGGAGGGAAATACGCATTGTACAGCAATGGACCGATCGGTGCGCATGCATTCGCCATTGCATATGATGTGGACGGATGCGTGTTGTCATCCGATGTACGCGTTGTACAGCAATGGACCGATCGGTGCGCACGCATTGGCCATTGCATATGATGTGGACGGAAATACGCGTTGTACAGCAATGGCCCGATCGGTGCGCCCGCATTGGCCATTGCATATGATGTGGACGGATGCGTGTTGTCATCCGATGTACGCGTTGTACAGCAATGGACCGATCGGTGCGCACGCATTGGCCATTGCATATGATGTGGACGGAAATACACGTTGTACAGCAATGGACCGATCGGTGCGCACGCATTGGCCCATTGCATATGATGTGGACGGATGCGTGTTGTCATCCGATGTACGCGTTGTACAGCAATGGACCGATCGGTGCGCACGCATTGGCCATTGCATAAGATGTGGACGGAAATACGCGTTGTACAGCAATGGACAAATCGGTGCGCACGCATTGGCCATTGCATATGATGTGGACGGATGCGTGTTGTCATCCGATGTACACGTTATACAGCAATGGACCGATCGGTGCGCACGCATTGGCCACTGCATATGATGTGGACAGAAATACGCGTTGTACAGCAATGGACCGATCGATGCGCACGCATTGGCCATTGCATTTGATGTGGACGGATGCGTGTTGTTTTTCGAAATATGCGTTGTACAGCAATGGACCGATCGGTGCGCATGCATTGGCCCATTGTATATGATGTGGATGGATGCGTGTTGTCATCCGATGTACACGTTGTACAGCAATGGACCGATCGGTGTGCATGCATTGGCCATTGCATATGATGTGGATGGAAATACGCGTTGTACACCAATGGACCGATCGGTGCGCACGCATTGGCCATTGCATATGATGTGGACGGAAATACGCGTTGTACAGCAATGGACCGATCGGTGCGCACGCATTGGCCCATTGCATATGATGTGGACGGATGCGTGTTGTCATCCGATGTACGCGTTGTACAGCAATGGATCGATCGGTGCGCACGCATTGGCTATTGCATATGATGTGGACGGAAATACGCGTTGTACAGCAATGGACCGATCGGGTCGCATGCATTGGCCATTGCATATGATGTGGACGGATGCGTGTTGTCATCTGATGTACGCGTTGTACAGCAATGGACCGATCGGTGCGCACGCATTGGCCATTGCATATGATGTGGACGGAAATACGCGTTGTACAGCAATGGACCGACCGGTGCGCACGCATTGGCCATTGTATATGATGTGGTCGGAAATAAGCGTTGTACAGCAATGGACCGATCGGTGCGCACGCATTGGCCATTGCATTTGATGTGGATGGATGCGTGTTGTTTTTCAAAATACGCGTTGTACAGCAATGGGCCGATCGGTGCGCACGCCTTGGCCCATTGCATATGATGTGGACGGATGCGTGTTGTCATCCGATGTACGTGTTGTACAGCAATGGACCGATCGGTGCGCACGCATTGGCCATTGCATATGATGTGGACGGATGCGTGTTGTCATCCGATGTACGCGTTGTACAGCAATGGACCGATCGGTGTGCACGCATTGGCCATTGCATATGATTGTGGACGGAAATAAGTATTGTACAGCAATGGACCGATCGGTGCGCACGCATTGGCCCATTGCATATGATGTGGACGGATGCGTGTTGTCATCCGATGTATGCGTTGTACAGCAATGGACCGATCGGTGCGCACGCATTGGCCATTGCATATGATGTGGACGGAAATATGCGTTGTACAGCAATGGACCGATTGGTGCGCACGCATTGGCCATTGCATTTGATGTGGATGGATGCGTGTTGTTTTTCGAAATACGCGTTGTACAGCAATGGACCGATCGGTGCGCACGCATTGGCTATGGCCTGACATGGTAACGGACGCGTTTTCGAAGCTTTAACGAGTCTGATGCAGTGAATTCAGTTGGCCACCCACAACAATGTTGCAAATTCATGGGTGTCATGAAGTTGAACTTTTGAAGGATGCTGTGGGCGTGTATAAGTGGTGCAATTCCATGGATTGGCCAGATTCAGAAGATGCAAATGACTTGGACCTATCACTTTGGACACATGGGACAGTATCTGCCTCTGCAGCACACATATAATGCTGGCTGTTCCCCTGAGAGCTCACTTGCCTGCACTACATGCTCCAGGACGACATCTGCCACCACCACTGCTGCTGTGTCTGCATCCTCTGGCTACTGCAATGGCACGTACTGTGGAGAGAGCCCCAGTCTTCAGCACTGAGGAGAACCAGGCCCTGCTGGACAGCCTCCTTCCACAGTACAGCAAGCTGTATGGGAAACCAGGGGAGCAGGTGAGTGTGCTGTCCACTGCCTTACTAATTGTGCATGTTGTCTGACTAGCAAGACTTACAGTGTGCACACCACTGGCTAGCATGCTCACTGAGTAGTTGTCAGCCCCCAAAGTGTGTAGTTACATGCACTGAACAGGTATAGTGCAGTAACAGTGCATTCCAACAAGGTTTGACTTCCCAGGCAATGATACCATGTGGTAACTGCTGGCAAACTGTCCATAGCCATAGTTGCACTGCCAGAGTACATCATATGCCCCTGTGATTGAGACATGTACATCCAACTGTGTGATGCACGGATATGTTGCATGTGTAGTAATGGCCTTTTCACTTTGTCATCCTCACAGGTTGATGCCCACCAGAAGCAGGACATCTGGCTGACCATCGTCCGGGCAGTAAGATCTGTGGGGGTCTACAGGCGCAGGATCCGCAACTGCCAGAAGAGGTGGCAGGACCTTCGGGCTGGACCCGGAGGATCGCAAGGGTCCAGCTGAAGCTGTCGCCTCGCAGGAGGGCGGACACCGGACCCTGACTCCCCACATGCTCCGGATCCTGGCGGTGGTCTTCCCTGACCTGGATGGGCAGCTGAAGGCCAGACAGCAGCAAGGAGGGGGTAAGTGCTAGCCTCAAATGTGTACTTTGACTGACATGCTCTATGCACTCCTTTAGCCTGGTTCCACTTCCACAGTACAACTGTCATGTCGTCCTGGACTCATGTCCCTCACTTGTGTCATGCCCCTCCTCATCTGATACACAGGTGTGGCCCTTACAGTCTGTGACTTAGGTCACTTGGGTGCTGTGTACTTGCAGTTACCTGTGGTTCAAGTTGGGGACAGCATCAGTTACAGGAACTTTGTGGTGGGCTGCATGGGTGGTACAATTGCTCACAATGCCTGTGATCTGACATGTACTCTGGGTATGGCTTTAACATGTGTTCCAATTGCTGCTCTGACTCACCACATGTCTGGGGTATGTGCCACACACCCATGCTGCTGCAGAGACCAAGGTAGGAGCCTCAGTAGTATGTACATCATGTGTGTGACACATGCATAGCCACCTGCCTAGTGTTCAGGGTAATACCATGTTGCACATGGACCAGGACTGTAATGCCTACTCCGGACATCGAAGGCACTCTGTTCTCCCACTCCCGTGTGTCAGCATACATATTGGGCATTGTGAAGAGGGCACTCAGGTGTATGCCTCTGTGTCACCATGGTGTGGCCTTGCTATTTGGACTCCTGGAGTGTTTCACAATTTGGGGTGGCCAGCTATCTGAGTTATGACCATGGGATCTGCACATAGGTCAATGCATAGGTCTCTGATCCCTTGACTGTGCACAATTTTGTATGAAACAATGGGGTGCAGGCAGCTTTGGTTCATTCTCATCAAACGTTGAAGTGCTCATGTGTATGGATTTGTGTTTGCAGTCACTCAAATGTCTCATTTGATTGACGTGGGATCATCTCAGTCCTCATGATGTGGCTGGCCAGGGGTGCACATGTGCACCTGTCAGCTACAGGGCTTACTTTTCAGGAACTTCCATGATTGTGACACAGTGCAGACTGGTGTTGTGTGTATGCACTGCCCCTGTGACAGGAGACAGTTATGACTGACTTGCCAGACAGGCCTGTGCCATGACATTCCAATTGCAAAGGGTGATCCAGCAGTGGTGTGACATGTCCTGCATGCACACCATTGTTGCATTGTCTATCAGGACATGAGGACATCATTGTGTCTGGTGATGGAACCAAAAGCCGCATATCAACAGAGACTTTGCCCATCACTTCTCCTGACACATGTACTGAGTCAGTGGCAGGAGATGGCATGTGTTTGGAGTGACACATTTCCATATGTTCTCTTGGATGTCCAACAACTGTGTATGTGGTGCATGTGGTGCATATATGATTGGTCACATACAACATGCAGCAGACAGATGGGTGCATGGACAGGTAGGATATGTGTGGCATGACTGACTGTCAGGCAGACAATGGGCTTCTTCAAATCAGTGTCAGCTCTTATTGCAATGTCTAGCAAATGATGGCAGGGCTTGCTCTGTGATGTGCTGTACTTACTGTGGTGTGTGTGGTCAGTACAGGTGACTAATGTTGCTCTGTTTATCCTGATTGTTTGCAGATACATCCACGGCCACAGGAGGAGACAGCTCCATGGACCAAGAGGAGCGGCAGAGCCAGACTGGGTCCACTGCAGGGGAGACCGAGGGACCCAGTGGCACGGAGGGTGAGGGGAGCCATACTGAGGAGACCTCAGCTACGACCACCTCGGCTGGGGAAAACAGCACTTCCAGTGAGGACTCCCTTGTGGAGGCGGGTGTCAGCAGACCAGAGGCGACATCAAGCAAGTCTGTCCCCGCCACCACCACCATCTCCACCCTCCCATCCCACATGTCCGTGGAGGCTCCCGTGTAGGAGAGCATGTCTCCTTCATGCCAGGCACCGCACCCCTTGCCTCTGTCCCCCCTGCTGCCCTGAGTGTGGAGTCTGTGGACTTGCTTAAACAAATCCATGTAGGGCAGACATCAATGCTGAGTGTCGTCCATGCACACACTGGTCTTTTGACACAACTGGTGTCATTCATGGAGGGCATGTCATCTGGCATGTCTGCCCTACATCGGACCAATCAGTCCATGGCCTCCTCACTGACGGCAGCAGTGTCCCTCCTGCAACAGTCCCTCACCCCTCCTACCTCTCCCCCATCCACAATCCCCAGCATCCTACCTGTCCAAAGCACACACACACCGGCACCGGCACACACCAGCACAGACACAAGCAGCACACAAACACACACGCCAAAATCCAGACGCACACGCACGCACAGTCAGGGGACTGATATCTCACCCACAGGGGATGGGGCCGAGACACACACACACGCATCCACGAGCACTGCGCAGTCCTCAGATGCCTCTCCCTCCAAAACCCCTTCCCTTGCCTCACCTGCAACCCCCCCCCAGAAGCTCTTCCTCTGTGAGCTTGGCCTCTTCCCCACAGATACACCTGACACGAAGTCCAGGCGGAAGAGGCGACCACCACACACAGAGGGGAGTGCCCCTCACACCCGGACACCCTCCCAGGCACAGGCAGGCTGAGGACCCCATTAGAAAGTCCCCCGGACCAGGAAGGGCAAGACCCCACCACCACCAGCACGCAGCTCCACCACACAGTCTCTCTCCTCCATCCCCCAGCCCACCACTCCACAGGTTCCACCGCCACACCCTGCCCCAGGTTCCCCCACACACCGATACTGCATCCCCAAACTGCTTAGGCCCTCCCCCTGCCACTTGCTCTTCCACCCCCAAACAAGACGCTCTGCCTGTTTGTGCCACTGGTGTGGAGACCGGGTCCCCCCTCTGTCATGCCCACCTCATCTGCCCCCCTTCCACTCCCTTGGAGTCATGCACTGCAGTGGAGTCCACAACCACCCCGTCTGACTCAGGCACTGTAGTGGGAACCCAGTCCACTCCATCTGACCGGCCCACTGCAGTGGTTGCAGCACCCACACCATCTGACTTGTGCCCTACAGTGGTGCCGGCCCCCACTGAGTCAGACACCTCCACTGCAGTTGCCGGTGACACTCCTGCACCCACCACCCCTTCACTGCCTCCTTCTGGCATTCCCTGATCCTGTCCCTGCAGTGCCTGGCTTGCCCCTTGTATGCCCCTCCGAGGGGGATGTCCCCTGTCCGTACCAGTGCAGGCAAGCAATGGGTGACAAGTTGTCACATATCACCCTGTTGGGACTGTGTATTTGGACTGGCCATTGGCCTTAGTTTCTTTTGGACTTGAATTTTTAGTTTGACATTTGCTGAATAAAGCCTCTTTTTGTTTACTTGTTGTTTTTCTTTGGATGTACATGATGTAGATGAGTATCATCATGCATTTGCAGTTGTAATAGTGTTCAGATCAGGAAAATGAAGTGTTGCTGTGATGGACTCCATGTGGTCCATGGGATATGTGTCCTAATGTAGTCTGGATCTATTGCATCCTTTGCTGCAGTCTGAGGGTGTTATGTTCTGCATTTGACACAGGGATGTACGTTTTGCATTTGTAAATTAACATCTTTGGCTTACACTGATGCACATCTGGTGGGCTTACCACTGTTCAATGTTTCTGCTTCCCTGACTGTGTGCCCATCTCCACTGGACATGCAGTTTAGCACATCAATGTTGAAGGACTCAACTGTGAATACAGTGCAACTTGCTTGACACGTGTGTTGGGTGTATGCAGATGACTGACGTGACACTCCCGTACCCAGGCTGATGTGAGCAGAGCCTTCAGTGTGTTGTAGTCGTTGACTCACTGACCGAGTGTTCTGCTGACATGTTTGAGTGGTGCACAGACAAGGTTTGGCACAGCGGACCTTCCACAGGAGTGGAGTGCCCTCATGGCAGTGTGTAATCCCATGACATTGGCTGGGCCCGTGTTGTGTGTTGTGTGAGCATGTCTGTGTGTGTTCCCTTCCCTTTTCCTACACAGGCTGTGTCCCTAGGGATGTTCCTGTTTGTGATGCTTGCTGAGTTGTCCTGTGTTCATCCAGCATCTTGGACCTGGTTTCTCCGGGATGTGGGTGCATGGCAAACTAATGTTCATCAGGTTGTCATCCCTAGTTGTCTTTGTTGTCAGGTCTGGGGATGTGGGCAAACGCAGATGGGACACAGTCAGGATTCCCCTTGGCACTTGTTGGTTACACAAGTCATGTAATTTACAGTTTGTGGTAGCTTTCAGTGATTGTGACACGTTGTGTGTGTGACTGCTGCCACTCCTCAGGGTCAGAGCTGCAATGTTGGGAGTTGTCTATGTGTGTTCTTTGTGGGTGACCTTGGCTTCTTCATTGGTGTGTGACTGTGGCCGGGATCCCATTGATTGGGGTGGATTTCACGTCATGCCCATGTACGGCGTACTGTGCAGTGTGTCAGACATTCACGAGTCTTGTTGACTGGCCATGTGTGAAGGGTGTCTGTACCTTAGTTCCCACCACCACCCCTGGGATTGTCATGGGTGCATGTGCAATGTCACCAGTCCATGTGAGCTTCACTGCTGCACATTGGTGGAGATCAAGGTGTGTGGTGTTGAGTGTGTGCAAATGGGAATTGTTGCACGGCTAGACCCCTACCTCCATATTGGCCTTGGCTGACAGGCCGTGCTGATTGATTTGTGCTTGTGTAGGTGTGATGGTAGTTTGTTGCACAGGACACATGACTGTGGTTCACAGTGTGAACGACATCTAGCTTTGTCATCACAGTGGGATTATCATGTAGGCCAGTGTCACCACAATGTGGGGTCCCTGGGGGTAGTGCTGTGATGGGTCTGTCTCTTGCTGTGTTAGTTGCTGTTCCTACAAGCATGTGTGACATTTGTAATTTGGGCTCCCTCTCATCTAACAATGCCTGATTGCCCACATAGGGGAATCCGATCCATGAGTTACTTTTGTGTGGCACTGTATACACTTCTGTGTGATTGGGATTCAGGCCTCCTCATGTGTTGTGTGGTTGCCTGGGGACACTGGCACCCCCATCACCTGTTGTGTTTGATATGCAGTGTGAGGCTGCCTGTTTGTGTTTGTGCATCTGCACCACTGCATTGGCATATCTTTGGTGTGCCATTGGCTGTATGTTGTTTGGTGGGTTTCCCCTGCTGTCCCTGGGACTCCTAGGTCATCAGTCAGCACAATGATCATGGTTTGTATGTCCCATTGCTGCCATGGTATGGTATTTGTTACCCTCACATCTACAGTCTCCACAGGATATCTACATTTGTGTGTCCATTGGTGCAGATATGTGGGTCTGCATTATGATGGTCACTTCTGGCATTATTTAATTGATAAATGGAGACGATGTCAGTCCCCATGGGTGATGTTTGTCTGCACATGGCCAAAGGTATGTTTAATTTGCACTGCACTCTTTGCCTCACCCAATCTATGTTGCTATGGGACACAAGCACTTCTTTGCCACTGATGTGTTTGTTGTTCTGTGACCAGGAATCATCCATGCTGTTTGGCATTTGCAGCTTTTTCCATGACAACACTTACATGTTGGTCACTGTGATGATGGTGGTTTAGACCCCATTGCCACATTGTTCAAAATGTGCTTCAGCTATGGACCCCACACTTACATATTGGTCACTGTGATGATGGGGGTTTAGACCCCATTGCCACAATGTTCAAAATGTGCTTCAGCTATGGACCCCACACTTACCTTTTGGTCACTGTGATGATGGGGGTTTGGACCCCATTGCCACAATGTTCAAAATGTGCTTCAGCTATGTGCCCCACACTTACATTTTGGTCACTGTGATGATGGGGATTTGGACCCCATTGCCACAATGTTCAAAATGTGCTTCAGCTATGGACCCCACACTTACATTTTGGTCACTGTGATGATGGGGGTTTAGACCCCCATTGCCACAATGTTCAAAATGTGCTTCAGCTATGGACCCCACACTTACCTTTTGGTCACTGTGATGATGGGGGTTTGGACCCCATTGCCACAATGTTCAAAATGTGCTTCAGCTATGGACCCCACACTTACATTTTGGTCACTGTGATGATGGGGGTTTAGACCCCATTGCCACAATGTTCAAAATGTGCTTCAGCTATGGACCCCACACTTACCTTTTGGTCACTGTGATGATGGGGGTTAGACCCCATTGCCACAGTGGTCATGGTCTGCTTGCATTGTGGAGGCCACACACATTTATGTGTGACACATGTGATAGGGGGTCACATTGTATGTTCAATGTCATGTTCAGTGTTGTAGGCATTTGACACAGACTACACATGCTTGTCATGGTGTTGGGGGGATGTCTTTTTCTGACATTCCTTATGTTGGAGTATGCTGGTTGTTTCATGCATTACCCATCCTATGAGTAGGGGTGGTGGTAGTGGTAGGCATCCAGGCCCCTATGGGTGGGGATGGTAGTAGTGGTAGGCATCCAGTCCCCCCTGAGTAGGGGTGGTGGTAGTGGTAGGCATCCAGGCCCCATGAGTAGGGGTGGTGGTAGTGGTAGGCATCCATCCCCCTATGAGTGGGGATGGTAGTAGTGACAGGCATCCAGCCCCCCATGAGTAGGGGTGGTGTTGGTGGTAGGTATCCATCCCCCTATGAGTGGGGATGGTAGTAGTGACAGGCATCCAGCACCCATGAGTAGGGGTGGTGGTAGTGGTAGGCATCCAGCCCCCCATGAGTAGGGGTGGTGGTAGTGGTAGGCATCCAGCATCCCATGAGTAGGGGTGGTGGTAGTGGTAGGCATCCAGGCCCACATGAGTAGGGGTGGTGTTGGTGGTAGGCATCCATCCCCCTATGAGTGGGGATGGTAGTATTGACAGGCATCCAGGCCCCCCTGAGTAGGGGTGGTGGTAGTGGTAGCCATCCAGCACCCATGAGTAGGGGTGGTAGTAGTGGTAGGCATCAATTCCCCTATGGGTGGTGATGGTAGTAGTGACAGGCATCCAGGCCCCCCTGAGTAGGGGTGGTGGTAGTGGTAGGCATCCAGCACCCATGAGTAGGGGTGGTGGTAGTGGTAGGCATCCAGCCACCCATGAGTAGGGGTGGTGTTGGTGGTAGGCATCCATCCCCCTATGAGTGGGGATGGTATTAGTGACAGGCATCCAGGCCCCCCTGAGTAGGGGTGGTGGTAGTGGTAGGCATCCAGCCCCCCTGAGTAGGGGTGGTGGTAGTGGTAGGCATCCAGCCTCCCATGAGTAGGGGTGGTGGTAGTGGTAGGTATCCAGCCCCCCATGAGTAGGGGTCGGTGGTAGTGGTAGGCATCCAGCCCCCCATGAGTAGGGGTGGTGCTAGTGGTAGGCATCCAGCCCCCATGAGTAGGGGTGGTGTTGGTGGTAGGCATCCATCCCCTATGAGTGGGGATGGTAGTAGTGACAGGCATCCAGCCCCCTGAGTAGGGGTGGTGGTAGTGGTAGGCATCCAGCACCCATGAGTAGGGGTGGTGGTGGTGGTAGGCATCCAGGCCCCCATGACTAGGGGTGGTGGTAGTGGTAGGCATCAATTCCCCTATGGGTGGGGATGGTAGTAGTGACAGGCATCCAGGCCCCCCTGAGTAGGGGTGGTGGTAGTGGTAGGCATCCAGCCCCCCCTGAGTAGGGGTGGTGGTAGTGGTAGGCCTCCAGCCCCCCCTGAGTAGGGGTGGTGGTAGTGGTAGGCATCCATCCCCCTATGAGTAGGGGTGGTGGTAGTGGTAGGCATCCAGGCCCCCATGAGTAGGGGTGGTGGTAGTGGTAGGCATCCAGCCACCCATGAGTAGGGGTGGTGTTGGTGGTAGGCATCCATCCCCTATGAGTGGGGATGGTAGTAGTGACAGGCATCCAGCCCCCCCTGAGTAGGGGTGGTGGTAGTGGTAGGCATCCAGCACCCATGAGTAGGGGTGGTGGTGGTGGTAGGCATCCAGGCCCCCATGAGTAGGGGTGGTGGTAGTGGTAGGCATCAATTCCCCTATGGGTGGGGATGGTAGTAGTGGTAGGCATCCAGGCCCCCATGAGTAGGGGTGGTGGTAGTGGTAGGCATCCAGCCCCCCATGAGTAGGGGTGGTGTTGGTGGTAGGCATCCATCCCCCTATGAGGGGGATGGTAGTAGTGACAGGCATCCAGGCCCCCCTGAGTAGGGGTGGTGGTAGTGGTAGGCATCCAGCACCCATGAGTAGGGGTGGTGGTAGTGGTAGGCATCCAGGCCCCTATGGGTGTGTATGGCATTGGTGATAGCCATCCCGCCCCTATGGTTCTGCTGTTGCTAGTGTACGTCATTTCTGCATCCCTATGTGTGTGTGACATATGTCGGGTACGTGTCGTTTGTTTGTGTAGTGGGTGTTTGACTTACCGTCTGCGCCGTACGCGTCCGTACCTGTTCCGGTAATAGATGTAGAGTATTGGTAGGTCCTGCGCGATGGGATTCATGGTTGGTTCGTCTCGTTCGGGTTTCTCGTTGCTTCGACTCGTACTCGTCGCTGGCTTGTTCGTCTCGTAGCCGTGGATCGTCTTGTGGCGCGAATCGGAGCTTATGTGCGGCTCTCCCGGATGCTCTGACGTGCCGGACATAGCGACGGGTTCGGCACGTACGGAGTGCGCATCGTACTGGTCCGGCCGGAAGCTGCTGTATATTTGCTTCCGTGCGACTCGATTCTGCGTTTACGGATCCGGCTCGGGCGGGGAACAGGAGCTGGAATGGGTACGTACGGCTGGGTCGGGATCTGGGCAGTTCTGCGCATCGTACTTGCTCGTTCGAACGAATGTTCAAATCGGTCGGGAAACACGCGTTCGACTTGTTTTTTTTCCGGACGAATAGTGTTAGGTGCGCTTCCGGCCGAGATCGGAATCGACCCCTTATTCTTTAATTCTTTAATTCTCTGATTATCTCCTTACTCGGAATCTATCTTCTCCATCTATTTTCCCAGTTTCTTTTACCCCTCCCCCATATAGTCTCTATATCCTCTCTATCTTCTTATTTTCATTAATCTTTTTACAATAAATCTTATCTCTTTTTCTTATCCTCTTTTTCACCGCTTATCTGCTCCTTCTTTCCATTACCTTCATACCTTGCTCTCTATCCTCTACACTAATTCTCTCATTCAAACTAATATTTTCCCATTTTCAACACTCATATGGCAGTGAATACATTCTCTTCCTCCTGCCCCTTGCGCATGATTTCATGGAACGTCAATAGCCTTACACATTTTATAAAACGTAAAAAAGTTCTCTCTTATCTTAAAAATAAAAGAACTGATATAGCTCTCTTACAGGAGACTCACCTTAATGCTCTGGAATCATCTAAGTTGCAGCGGGATAGGGTGGGAAAAGTTATCCACTGCGGACTGACTGCGCAACCTCTCTCTGAGACGAATCAACCGCGAAAGTGTGGTGTTGCCATCCTTTTGCACATATCCCTACCTTTCCTAGTAATCAAAACATGGATCGATCCTGAGGGTAGATATGTTTTTGCTAAATTGAAAATTGGAGGGAAAATCTTCTGTGTTGGCTCAGTTTATGCCCCAACAGGTGCTAAGCGCTCTTATTTTCTCAACCTAAATCGTCTACTTATAGAAATCGGTGCATCAAGCTATATCATTGGTGGTGACTGGAACTTAGCTCGTGACGCGATTCTCGATAAAACTGGCCCCTTAGACAGATGTAATGCTGCTGATAGAGCTTTATTGGGAGATATAACAGTGGATCATGGATTAGTAGATCATTGGCATCTCTGTCACCCTTCAGATCAAGAATATACATTTCTCTCCTCTGCTCATGGCTCACAGTCCAGGATAGATTACTTTCTTGTTTCTCATCCAGTAGTTGCACTTACTACTGAATCCCATATTTTGGAAGCTGCCATTTCCGATCACTCTCCAGTTCTTATTGCCCTAGAACTTCGCTTAATTTCCCCAGGTCGAAAACCATGGCGCATGAATATTCAAAAGTACCGTTCACATCAGGGCAAATCTCAATTACGCTCCCATCTTACTGAATACCTAAATAACAATAAATCATCAGTTTCTTCATCAAGACAGTTTGGGCAGCTGCAAAGGCAACTATTCGCGGACAATTAATGAGAGACGCAGCTCTGGCCAATAAAGCAGCATCTCTTCGTCGTACTGAACTTGAGGCTCAAATTATCTCTCTAACTCGTCTATATACATCCCAACTCACCGCAACTAATCGCAAAAGTCTGGAATTAGCTATAATGGAACTCAATAATTTATATACTTCCAAAGCAGAATATGCCCTTCAACGTTTAAAAGGGAGACATTATGAGCAAGGCGAAAAAGCAGGTTGATTACTCGCGGCACAGCTTAAACAACGTGAGGCCTCTATGGCCATCCCAGCAATACGTACTGAATCTGGTGAAATCTTCACTAAACCGCAGGAAATAGCTAATACTTTTGCATCCTTCTATAAGAAACTTTATACTCCCGAAAATTCAATAACTGAAGAACATATAACCACTTACCTTAAGAATATTGATCTTCTGTGTCTTACAGATGAGGGTTGGCAGTTACTTTGTGGTGATATCACTAGAGAAGAGATTGATACAGTCATTTCCAAACTGCCTTATCATAAATCCCCAGGTGAAGACGGTTTCCCTGCGGAATACTATACGTGGTCTGGAGAGGAAGCAATTGACATTCTTCATTCTGGTTTCGATGAAGCTGTCCAGTCCTCTTCTCTTGGACCTATTTCAAATAAGGCATTAATTGCGGTTATTCCCAAACCGGGCAAAGATCCGCTAGTTTACGGTAACTATCGGCCTATTTCCTTAATAAATGGAGATGTTAAAATACTGGCAAGCATTTTAGCGGCGAGGCTTCGAAAAGTCATTCCCTCCCTAATACATCATTCGCAGGTTGGTTTTGTCCCAGGTCGATCATCCAGAAATCATCTTCGAACACTAGCCCATACCTTATGGTCCACTAGGGAATTAATGGAAGATGCAGTCGCTCTCTCTCTGGACACAGAGAAAGCGTTTGACCGTATTGATTGGGTTTATCTGTTTGCCACTATGAAACATTTTGGTTTAGGTGAGCAGTTTATTTCCATGGTCTGCTTATTATATGACAACCCTACGGCCCAGGTTAATTGTGGAGGTTTTCTCTCTGATCCCTTTTCAATTCAAAGGGGTACCCATCAAGGTTGCCCCTTGTACCCCCTCTTATTCTTACTAGCGATGGAACCTCTTGCTTCGCTTATTCATCACTCGTCTCAGATTCAGGGCATACCTATACCGGGAGGAATATCCAAATTATACTTATACGCTGATGATATTCTTCTCACGATTAAAGATCTTCCCCGTTCCTTACCAAACTTGCTTGAAATTATTAAACAATTCTCAGTAATTTCTGGTTATAAAGTGAATTGGGACAAAAGTGAAGCTCTACCACTCTCTCCTTGTACCACAAAAGCTTCGATAGATGGATATCCTTTTTGCTGGAAATCGTCTCAATTAAAAAATGTAGGAATTCTGATTAATCGTGGTTTGGAGGGAATGGTTTCAGATAACATCTCTCCTCTCATAGCACAAATGGAAATTGATTTTGCCAAATGGTCACTTTTGAATTTCTCCATGTGGGGAAGAATACAGGCGGTGAGAATGGTTACTTTGCCCCGATTTACTTATGTCTTAGGAATGCTTCCGATTACTATACCCCTAACCACACTTCGCCGCATAGACTCTCGCATTCAATCCTTTATCTGGGAAACTATGCGACCTCATTTATCTGCTGCTAAGTTATTGTCTCGTCACTCTCATGGTGGTCTAAGTTTACCATCAATAGAGCACTATTCCCTGGCTTTACACCTTTCACAGTTGCCTTACTTACTAACAGGTGAAACTGACTCTCCTCAATGGGTCACAACAGAACACTCAATACTTGAGTGTGAGGATGGTCTTAATTTTTTATACAATGTTCGTAAACCTAGAACTTTCCCTGCACATCCTGTGCTCTATGCCACATATCAAGCATGGTAACATGCACATCGTCTACTAGGGACTGCCCATCGTTTACATTCGAGAGCTCCAATCTGGAAGAATGAATGTATTCGTATCAATGGACAAGCACTTTCCTGGCCTGATTGGAGTTCAAGAGGAATCCTAATCTTAGATCAACTTATAGTAGGCGTTGAATTGAAATCTTTTGATCTTATTTGTGAAGAATTTGATCTTCCTTTACATCAGGCTTCAAGATACTTACAACTTCAACATTGTCTGAAGAGATGTCTTGGTCCTTCCCCTTGGACATTACAAACTTCGCCGATATTGACTTTTCTTTATACTTGGGGTCGGCATAAAGGTGTGATGTTGGGTTTATATAGTACTCTGATTAACCATTTATACTCGCAGACACTTCTTACTGCTCTCCGCAATAAATGGCAGGAACGTCTACATATTACTAAAGACGAAGATACCGGGCCAGACATGTTGGAAGCCCTGGACAAGGACACTCATGAAGCACGTATGAAGTTTTGTCTTTTTAAAACTTTACATGATTGGCATTGGATTCCCTCAAAGTTGCAACGAGCTGGATTATCATCACATTCTAGGTGTTGGAGATGCTCTGGAACTAATTGTGACCTTCTACATATAATCTGTGAGTGTTTCTTTATAAAACAATTTTGGTTACAAATAGGAGATGCACTAATTGAAACTATTCCTCTTACACTTCCTCTTACACCTGCCTCTATTTTTCTACATGACCTTAGAAGTTTTCCTACTATTTCACGCCCTCAGAGTCGACTCTTGCACACTGCACTTTCTACTGCTAAAATATGTATTTTAAGATTGTGGCAATCACCCAACCCTCCCTCCAAAGAGGATTGGATGGTTGCAATGATACAGACGGCATCACATGAACGTGTAATATATAAGATGCAAGACCAGGAACAAATATTTCAACGAGTGTGGACCCCCTTCCTTCGAGATTCCTGAAATTTTTCAATTCACTGTCTTTCCTCCCCTTTTTTCTCTCTTTCTCCTTTCCTTCTTTTTCTTCCTCCTTTTTTCCTCTTCCCTCTCTTCTTTTCTTTTCTTTCTCTTCTTTCCTTCCCCCCATTCTACCCCTTTTATTTCCGAGTGGGGAGATGGTTTTATTTTCCTTTCTACTCTTCTCATCTCGCTATTTATTTATCTTTCTGTGCCTCAATTCATCTTCTTACTCATCAATCTTCTCAATTATTTAACTGTTTATTTATTTACTTATTTATTCATCTATTTATTTATTTATTTATGTATTTATTCACTTATTTATTTATATTTTTATCTATTTATTCATATATTTAATTAATAATTCTTCATTATCCTGTATCAATCTCAGACGCACTACAGTACAAATTTATGTATATATTAATCTAACGGTTCTTATTACTTATTCTCGTTTTATGATCTATTCTGTCTAATTCCTTTTATAATTATTATTAATCAGATTTAAAATCTCTTAGCATATTCTGCACAATTCTCTTTTTTTGCATAATTAGCTCCCTGTCATTTATTCTATTTCTATTTTCCCCTTTTCTTCTCTTTCCCTTCTTATATATAATTTTCTCCCTTTTTCCTCTTCTATATTAAGTTATATGTGTATCCTGCTTGTACCACACTGATTTATGATTTACAATATTATTTTGTACTTTTGTGAAATTGTATATTTTTAATCTCCCATAAAAAATTATGACTCAAATAGAGCAAAACAAAACTTGCTTCACCCGTTACATTTTTCAAACAAACAGTCCATGTAATACTTTTGAGAAACATTGAAACATTTTTTTGTAGAAAAGGTCTCTTAAATTAAAGAAAGACTGTCTCTACCACTAAAACACAATATTGGCAAAACATGACTTCACCTGTCCTTTCATTAAAATGAGTCTACATTGAGAACCAATATAAACCTCTATAACTATATTTATGTGTAAACATTGCATAAAAATTCACTTTATCATGCTGCAGCAGCCTGTAAGCAACCGATAAATATATCTGGCAAGACTGTATCTGCCAGTGGCGTGGTTTCGACACTGCTCAAGATGGCAGCCCGCCTGTGAGCTCCGGCTGTCGCGGGGCGCATTTCCCGATCCTGGGACTGCAAAAGCACTCACAGAAGAGGAGACATCGATGCGTCTCCTCCTGGGCACCCAGTTAGTCACTGGATTCCATTTGTATGGTGCAACTCCTCGTCTCTGTGTGCTGCCAGCCCCAGTGGTTTTTCTCTTCACATTCTGAGGTCGCGCCCACCTTTTTATGAGCACACATCTTGTTATGCTTGACCCGTTTTAAGTCGATCCACTTCATTTAACACGTGCCAAATCTCTTCAACGCTTTGTTCCTGCCCTCTGATGATGCCTTTTGTAGCATTGACATAATGCATGTGCTGGGCATCAGGAGGTGAGTGCATATTAAATACTTTCAGGATGTTTGGTTACCTCAGCGCTCCTCTAATGGTTACTCAGCTGGTTTTTTGGTGCTTCTTTACTAACTACAATTTACAAGCGTGTGATACTGCCACATGTATCAATATTGATAGCATAATCTTTGGAACCTTTTCTCTGCAAGGTTTGAATTTTGGAATACTGCTTCAATGTTTAATTAAAGAATGACTTTTCCTGCAGCTACATCAAGGAGGATATCCACTACTGTGCTCACAATTTTTTCTTCCTTAAGATTTCTCTTTTCTCAGTGTTCATTTTTGCTGCTTCAAATTGCACCTCATGTGACTGTGCGTAGCCCATAGTACTTTGGCCTTTCTCCTTTTCTAGCACATAATTATATATGAGGAAGACAAGAAACCTTAAGCTGTCTGGTACTTCCAACGATGTTACACTATCAAACTCAGATTCCACATTCAACAATATGGATGATGCTATTCATCAGAAATTTAACAACCATCCAGGTACAATTCGGGAACATCTTTGATAGGTAAAATGCCGCTGGGATCAAATAGGAGGCCCAAAAAAATCCCTCTTCCCCAAGGAAATTTAATATGGCCTCGATGGAGGGGATCCTTGCGGAAATTCATGCACTAAAACCCTTCATGGAGGAGACCTCCAAGACATTACAACATCTGGTTGATAAATGGTCTTCTCTGGAGTCACGAGTTCTGCTGGTGGACCAAAAAGCAGAGGTCCTTAAACTTGCAGCTTTGCGTGTTTCCCATCTAGAGTCAGAGATTTATCTCCTTAAAAAGCACACTGAGAATCTTGAAAATCGAAATCGCAGGAATAACCTTTGCATACATGGTCTTCCTGAAAACACTAGAGGCTCTAATCCAACCATCTATTTTCAAACATTCCTTCAAAAGCTTCTCGACCTGTCTACGACCACCCCTTTCAATATACAGAGGGCACATAGACTCGGTCCCAGAATCTCCCAAAAACCTAGAGGAGTTATACAGTTTTTCTTACAATACACTGATCTTTTACATGTGACGTCTGTGGTTAAATCAGAAAAAAAATTATCTGGGCCAGACATAGACTATTTTTCTCCCAAGATGTAGCTAAAGACACATTAGATCGCAAGAAGTAGTTCTTGGATATGCATCCTCAATTGAGAGCATAAACGCTTACTTTCGTTTAATGCACCCCTGCTTGTTTAAGGTGACTTGTAAAGAGAAGACTACTACTTATGAGGAGCTACTGCACTTAAAAGATTTCTTCAGCAAAAGGAAGGAGGAGAAGATATGGACACATCAATAATTACTTGAGTATTTACCTGTTCTCTTGAATATTTTCTTTCTATAGTTATTAAGCTGTTTAGGTTTTCTCATGACTTATTGTCATAATGTTTTTTCTTATAGTATAGCAATGTTTTAAATCTATATTATCTTTTTTTTATACAGGTATCTGTTTCTCACGTCTTGTTCCTTTTTGGTCTCACTCTTATGTGATATCGTCATCCAAGTTAAGGCTGCCCTCCCATATTGTGGAGTTTTGGTGTTGTCGTTGTCATCTTCCGGTTTTGCCACCCTCCCTCTCGTTTTTAAGTTTTGTAGGTATGTTTTAGATGGTCATTTACATAACTTGTACAGTCTATTTAGTCTTTGTTTACCTATTTTTTTGCTGATGTTCCTTTCTTCCTTCCTGTTTCCCATCCTCTCACTCTTCTCTCCCTTCCTTTTCTCATTAAGCAAAACTTGTATTCAATTCCAAATTTTGATCTATTTCTTTCTTCATATTGCTACTTTAGACATATTGATTGTGCATACTATGGTTTCAGTAATTCACTCAGATTACAATATGGAATATTAAAGGGTTAAGTAACCCTATTAAGCGGCGGAGGGTGATCTCACATTTAGCTAAATTTAAAACAAATGTTGCATTACTTCAAGAATCACACCTTTCTGAACTAGAGGCTGCCAAGATAAAAAGATGTTGAGTGGATAATGTATATGCTTCCTTTGCTGTGGGGAAAATGAATGGAGTAATGATTTGTTGCTACAAAATGTTGCATGTTACAGTCATTAACCAAAAATCTGATTCTGAAGGTCGATGGATTATTGTTAAGTTTTTTGTTGATAACATACCTTTAACTATTTTTAATATATACAGTGCTGTTTCTGTTGATAATACCTTCTGGACCAACATTTCTGATAAATTGCTTTTGTGTGATGATGAATATATTATTTTTCGTGGTGACTGCAATCAAATTCATGATCCTATCCTTGATAGAAATTCAACCATCAAGTTTGTCCACACTAAAATGAACTCACAATTTAAATCCATCATCCAATGTAAATCGTTGGTTGATATCTGGAGGTTATGCCACCCATGGGAATATACGTTTTATTAAGCCCTGCATTACTCACAATCCCGTATAGACTATCTTTTTCTCAGTAAATCATTGGCTCAGCATGTTCTTCAATCTGACATAGGATCAATTTTGATATCAGATCATGCACCATTATACACGGATTTTGACCGTATACCCTTTTTGCCACATGTAAGTAGATGGCACTTTAATAATTCACTATGTTTAGTTACTAAATTCACATCCCAATTTGAAGCCTTTGCTTCTGAATTTTTTGTTATTAACAATACACCTGATTCTCTCTTTGCAATGATTTGAGATTCCTTTAAAGCAGCAGCAAGAGGTTTTATAATAAATTTTGTCTCCCAAAAGAAAAAAAATCTATGGAAGCACAATCCAACTAATTACTGGATAAAATTAAAAAATTGGAGTATACTTATTATCACTCTAAAAATCAAACCCCCTACAACATCTTCTTGATGCTCAACTCACCTTTAATAGAGTAGTTACAAATACTGCTTCATCTTAAATATTGAAAATCAGTGCACGTTATTTTGGGGCAAAATACAATAGGAAAACTGCTTGCATATTATTTAAAACTCAGAAGGAATAGAACCGAAATAGAGTCCTTACGAAATAGTGCAGGGACTACTCTCTTTAAGGATGAGGATATCTTAAAAGAATTCGTCCATTTTTATACAAATTTGTATTCTCCAGAAAATGCAATCGTTGCAATCAGATTTGATAAAATACTTTTAAACCATTTCTTCCCCATCCTCACATCATACTGATTTTGACTCACTAGAGGCAGATATTTCACTTTCCGAAATCACTCATGCAGTCGCTATACTACTCAGAGGGAAAGCTCCAGGGCCTGATGGCTTTACTATTGAATTTTGTAGCCTCTTTGCAAAGCTTCCCCTTCCAAATCATTTACTTTTATTTAACTCATTCATCACTAAGGGTGCTTCTTAGGGCTTCTACCAGGATGCCATAATTTGCTTAGTTCCAAAAAGATAATAAAGATCTCTCAAAGTGTATGAATTACAGTCCTATTTCTTTAGTTAACACTGGCTCTAACATCTTTTCAAAAATGTTGGCATTGTGCATTGACCCTATTTTACCTGATCTCATAGGTCCAAAGCATTCCAGCTTCATTAAGGGTCGACTGGCCTCTGATAATGCTCAAGTATATTTCAATGTCCTAAGCAAGGCCTCTACATTGAATCATCCTATTGCCACTATTGCTTTAGACACAGAAAAAGCTTTTAATAGGATCGGCTGAGATTTTTATGTTTCAGGCCTTAAAATTGATTGGCTTCCCTCCCAAATTGATTGCTTTCATTTCCTTGCTATACACAGCCCCAAAAACTTCAATTTTTGTTAACGGTATGCTTTCAGATTATTTTCCTTTATTCAGAGGGATATGCCAAGGTTGCCTACTAGCGCCTCTTTTTTTTATTATTGCAATTGAACCTTTTCTAATTTAAATTTCACAAGATACACATATTTCAGGTTTTCAAATGGGGTCCCACCAAATTAAGATGTCAGTTAATGCTGATGACATACTTTTATACTGTTCTAACCCTATAACTTCCCTTCCTCCTTTTCTCCAGGAAGTTACTACTTTCTCTCACCTGTCAGTTTATCAGCTTACTACTGATAATTGTAAAGTATTACCTTTAACTGTTTTGTGTAACAAGCAATTTTTTGATCATACGGTATTTGCCTGGCAACCCTCTCAGATAAAGTATTTAGGATTGTGGTTTACACAGGCAATTAAAACATTTCTAAAACTGAACTTTGATTACATTACCAAAACACTAAATGAAACCATTGTCCAATGGCATCCACTCTTTGTATTCCTTTGATATATGTTATTACTATGAATACTGTTCACATCCCTGATTACTATTTTAAGAAAATAGAGTTTCTCTTATTACAATTCCTTTGGAAAGGCAAATCTCCTCATATAGCTTTGTCCTTGCTAAAAATCGATAAATCTAATGGATGCCTTAAATTCCCAGATTAAAACCATTATGCTTTCTCTCTAAAACAGGCTGCCTGGTTTCTTTCTTCCGACATCCCCTTACACCCTCCTTTGTGGCTACAGTTAAAGAAATCTCTTATCACCCCTTTTGATTTTAATGAAATTCTTGCTTTCACAACAAATATTTCTCAATCACACTTTCCTGTAATATCTCATTCTTGTAAACTCTTGACACCTCTTCTACCATCATTGTGTCCCTCGGTTGCTACCTATCAACAATAACCCATTTGGCATAATAAATCACTACGAAATAGGAATCGTTCTGTATATAGGAAGACCTGGCGAGCCAAAGGTTTGTGTTGGATAGCACAACTTCTTACTAATGAGCAACTCTGATCCTTTCCTGAACTTCAAACAAAATGTTCTCTGCCATCTACCTCCAATACACAATATGAACTTTTCTGTACCTACCTCAATCAATATATTTCCACTTTGCCATCTACTTCCATCCCTACTTCCATATCCACTACACCTTTTCCATTATTAAACAATAATCTATCAGCCTCTGTTATTTATAAATCATTACAAATGACATCAGCTAGAGCCAAGACAAAGAATAAGCTAGATTGGGAAAATAATTTCATGGCATGTTGGCCCACTACCTTATGGGATGAGATATGGCTTAAACTTCACAAAACTATGTAGGCTGCGAATACTACACAAACCCTTTTACTTTGTTTTTGCTGTTTGTTATTTACTCTCGTTACCCTAAATCTTTTTCTCCAACTGCAACCTCTTCTAGCTGGTTCTGTTCATGCTCATTTGCTGATTTAAAGCATATGTTATTTGAATGCCCATTTAATTATCAATGGTGGAAACTGGTCTGGACTCAAATCAAGAAGATTTTTAAAATTGCTATTTCTTTTTCCTTAACTAATATCTTTCTAGGTGGTTTGGCACCTCAGTGGCTCCATGCAACCCAAAGTTACAAGTTGATAGATTTATTGTTAGCTGTTGCCTTTCATTTAATAATATCAAATTGGAAAAAAGCTCAGAATGTCACATTCAGGTCCGGTTGGAATGCCATTTGCTTTCATCACAGACTAGACACCAACTATGTCTCTCCTATATCTTTAGCCATAAAGAGGGATCACATATGGCTTCCACTGATCATGTATTTATCCCTTTCCGCCTCACTTGTTAATAACAATATTACCATGTCAGATGATGTTAAGAAGCCACCTTGAATTTCACCTTATTATCCCTTTTATACTAATAAGATGATGTATAAGATTTCTTACAATATATATATGATGTTTATTTCTTTGTCATTTTATAATGTCTACACTTCTTTGCCGCTATCATTTTTTCTGAATTATAAATTGCAGTTACATATTGTCTTTCGTTTACCGTGTTACCCCCCATTTTCATTATATAGTAATGCAGTTTCTTAGAGTGTACAATTTATTTCTTGCTGTATTAGTATATATTTTTAGCAATATTTCATTCATGTATTGTATTTTATGCTCAATACTCTTGTTCTATTTTTTTTTAGTAGGACTTATATTACTTATTGTAATGCTGTCCTTTAATGTTCTTAATATGATTCTTTTATTTGCTCTGCATTCCGTCCATCATCTGTGTGTCTTTTGCTTTCTTGCCCTAAGTGTGCCGGGTATGCCCAGACGTGGGTCCTGGGCTCACTGTGCCACTGTATTCAAGCTTGCATGGCTGATATGGGGTGATGCCCCGAAACTGTTCCCAGGATGCTTGTTTCTGGTCCAGGGAGGACCTGGCTTGGCAGTTCGGGCTAGACTGTTCCCATGAGGCACAGGTTCAAGACTGATTTGCATTTGGCTGGGTCTAAACTGGGGTGGCATGGTGAGCAAAAGAACGATGGATTTAAGCCAGATCTCTTGACTGGGAGTGAATGTTAGATTTGCTCTGCATTCCATCCATCATCTGTGTGTCTTTTGCTTTCTCGCCCTAAGTACGCAGGTTTTGCCCAGACGTGGATCCCGGGCTCACTGTGCCACTGGATTCAAGCTAGCCTGGCTGATGAGGGGTGATGCCCCGAAACCGGTCCCAGGATGCTTGTTTCCAGTCCAGGGAGGACCTGGCTTGGCAGTTCGGGCTGGACTGTTCCCATGAGGCACAGGGTCAAGACTGATTTGCATATGGCTGGGTCTAAACTGGGGTGGCATGATGAGCAAAAGAACGATGGATTTAAGCCAGATCTCTTGACTGGGAGTGAATGTTAGATTTGCTCTGCATTCCGTCCATCATCTGTGTGTCTTTTGCTTTCTCGCCCTACGTGCGCTGGGTATGCCCAGACGTGGGTCCTGGGCTCACTGTGCTACTGGATTCAAGCTAGCCTTGCTGATGAGGGGTGTTGCCCCGAAACCGGTTCCAGGATGCTTGTTTCCGGTCCAGGGAGGACCTGGCTTGGCAGTTCGGGCTGGACTGTTCCCATGAGGCACAGGGTCAAGAATGATTCACATATGGCTGGGTCTAAACTGGGCTGGCATGGTGAGCAAAAGAACGATGGATTTAACCCAGATATCGTGACTGGGGTTGAATGTTTGATTTGCTCTGCATTCCTTCCATCATTTGTGTGTCTTTTGCTTAATAAACTCAAACTTAAAAAAAGACTGCATCTGCCACACTGAAGACACTCCTCTTTACCCTATTATTCACACACTAAACACCTACAAAATATGTGTGTAGCATACAAGCGGACCCACAATCCTCCTTCAAATGTAACTAAGGATGCTGTATTTGGTTAGTGAGCCAAAAGGGCTCCCAGCTCAAAACTGGACCTGCTGTGCTTGAGTTGCAGAGTTTCACTCAAAAACAAGAAAACTGAAAATGTTACAGCCGCGCTACAATATAACGATGTACCTTCTAGCGTGTAAAACAAGATTCCGACATACTGATCTGTTGATTACGCTACATATGTCACATTCATTAATTCATACTCACACTTTATACTTAGAACAACGTGTCACTGTACTAGAGGAAAGTAGAAATGACGACATTCAAAGCTTGTGATATTGTAATAGAATTTCGCTTAAAACCTTTTCTTTGACCAGAGATATACCATTAGCAGAACTTTGCAGCTTCTTCGCAATTACATCACGTCGACCCCCAATTTACCTTTCCCTGCTTGCTAAAAGGTAAATTATACGAATTTTGTCGCAAGTACAAATGCAGCTAACTCCCGATGAAAGCAGAGTGCTTTGTTTGCCCTGGCCTGCTGGTGTTTACCCAAGTGCCAGAGATTCTGTTCTCTGAACAAGGAGTAACTGTGGTGAAAATGTGTGCTGGTAGCGGGTTCATGAAAAAGTCATTAGCTTTCCTCCCCTTCTCTTTCACTGTCAGCCAGCATCATGTCATAAATATGGTCACTTGTCGAGTGGGATATCAATCCATCCAGGTATCAGCCACTTCCTGTCTCTGGCCATATGTTTCTGTCATTTACGTCAAGAAAAGACCATTTACACAACCGCTGCAAGTTGTTTACAGAAGTTTAACTCCTCTGATACAGTCCCATTTGTGTTGCATGCTTTTAGGCCATGGATAATATATGAGTTTGTACATTTTAAAATATGCTACCACATGCATGACAGAATAAACACAGAACTGAACTGACAGCGCCATCTGTCAAATTCGGGCGCTGTTAGAGAATCGGCAGTGTACTCTTATTTTTTTCCAAATGCCACATGAGACTACACTTATGGAAAGATTAAAATTTATTAAATGTGACACTTCTGTTGATCCAGTAGATAGGTTAAATTCTACAAAGAGACAACATGAGGACGCATGTTGCTTAGACTAATATATTATATTACTGTACAGGTATTGGTTAAGTGTACTTTTCGGGTCTGGCAGTCAGCCCTTTTGATCCATTGGTCTGCTGCATTAGCATTTTGATTCCGATGACGACATTCTACTCTTGTACAGTGTCCAGATCAGCATAATAAATCTCGGGAATACTGCTGCAATCTTTTTTGGCTTTTAGAAAATGTTTACTTTCATTCTATGGGTGCCTTCATGCAAAAACATTCAAAAACAAAATAAGCAATAGCAAAGTAAAAAGGTCAGCTGCCAATGCCAGACCAGTTGGCTTTGCCAATGCTTGGTTTGCCTAGCATTGAATGTTTGAATACATTTTACATCCACAGTTAACATACCATGTGCTCATGCCAAACATGTTGTAACTCACAGTGAAGTAATTTGACTAATTGTTTTAGAATGCTTAGGGGCCGATTCCGATCTCGGCCGGTAGGGCTCCGAATCGGATTCGGCTTTACCGGATCCGATTCGGAGCCCTGTTTCCCGACAGAATCGTACGCGGGTCCGGCCAAGCGAGTACGATACAAGCGCCCGCGAAATCGCCGACCGACTCGTACGCGGCTTCAACACGCTCCGACCGACTCACACGGACTCAACTCGCACCGCGCAATGGAGACGTTCCCCGGCCGGGTAAGTACGATGCGCGCCGCGAGCAGTCCGACCGACTCGCGCCGTCCGGCTCGAAAGAGCTGTCGGAGCCGGACTTTGGGGGTCCGCGTCGGACCCCCCTGTATGCGTGGCCGCGCGAGTCGCACACAGGGGGGACCCATGGGTCCCCCCTACCTGTGCATGTACGGCACGATGCGCTTCGACGCGTACCCGCTGTAGGGGGCGCCCTTGTTCGCCTCGCACCCATTGAGTCAATGGGAGCCCGCGTACGCGTTGTACGACCGGCTCCCATTGACTTCAATGGGAGTCCGACCGAATCGAGTCCGATAGCATGCGTGCGCATCGTACTCGTTCGGTCGGACTGCCAGAGTCCGATTCGGTCGGAATTCTCTCCGGGTCCGGCTCGGTCGGAGAGATTTCCGGCCCGAATCGGAATCGGCCCCTTAGTCTTTGCCCTTGGATGACTACTAACAGGCAGAAAGGGTGATAGTTCTTTAGAACCATGTTTATTTGGGGTGTGCCTGATTCACAAAAAATGGCACAAATGAGCTCAAGTTAAGTTTACAAATAGTTACATACGTTCAGAAAATGGCAGGCCCTGATTCAGAAAATCAAGACCTCCGGACATGTATGTCCACCGATGGTACTTACGGCTGTGAAGACCCGCAAATATTGTGAATTTTCTTACAACTGTGGCATGTTCCTTCATTTTTCCTTAGATTCCTTTCATACAATGTTTAGTTTGGACTGGATCATCTGAATGTTTATTGAGGTGAAGAGTACTTCTGGTGATCTATCTATCTATCTATCTATCTATCTGTCTGTCTGTCTGTCTGTCTGTCTGTCTATCTATCTAGGATCACTGACAGAATATCGACATTGAAAATATTGAGGTACAAAAATATCGATGTCCAGAATATCGATGTCCAGAATATCGATGTCCTATCTACATAATGGTAAGTACAAAAATATTGAAAAAAATATCGATGTCTAAAATATCGTTGTTAAAAATATCGTTTTTTTATGTTTAAAAAATATTGTAAAATAAAGGAAATAATATATATAATTAAAAAAAAATAGTTCGAATTATTAGAACATGTTTAAAATGATAAGTATTACATATAATGTAGGAAAAAATTAAACATGCATATATATAAAATTTAATATATATATTTAGTTAATAATAATAAATAATTATTTTATTAAATTATAAATTGTTAGAAACATATTAAAAATTATAAATACATATATATACACATACACCAATAACATAAAAAATAAAAATAAAATATATATATAATAAATTAAAATATTAAAATATTTTTAATCTTTTTTAAAATACATTTTAATCTACATTAACTGAAACAGTATAGAAAATATTGGATAGCGGAGGGGTAAAAATTAATATTCCCACTCCAGTGAGTGCAACAGTAGGGAAAGTGTTGGATAGCGTAGGGGTAAAAATTACTTTTCCAACTCCAGTGAATGCAACAGTTGGGAAAGTGTTGGATAGCGTAGGGGTAAAAATTACTATTCCAACTCCAGTGAGTGCTACAGTGGGGAAAGTGTTGGATAGCGTAGGGGTAAAAATTACTATTCCCACTCCAGTGAGTGCAACAGTAGGGAAAGTGTTGGATAGCGGAGAGGTAAAAATTACTATTCCCACTCCAGTGAGTGCAACAGTAGGGAAAGTGTGGATAGCGGAGGGGTAAAAATTACTATTCCCACTCCAGTGAGTGCAACAGTAGGGAAAGTGTTGGATAGCGTAGTGGTAAAAATTACTATTCCAACTCCAGTGAGTGCAACAGTAGGGAAAGTGTTGGATAGCGTAGAGGTAAAAATTACTATTCCCACTCCAGTGAGTGCAACAGCAGGGAAAGTGTTGGATAGCGTAGGGGTTAAAATTACTATTCCCACTTCAGAGAGTACAACAGTAGGGAAAGTGTTGGATAGCGGAGGGGTAAAAATTACTATAAGCCACTCCAGCGAGTGCAACAGCAGGGAAAGTGTTGGATGGCGTAGGGGTTAAAATTACTATTCACACTCCAGCGAGTGCAACAGCAGGGAAAGTGTTGGATAGCGTAGGGGTTAAAATTACTATTCCCACTCCAGAGAGTGCAACAGTAGGGAAAGTGTTGGATAGCGGAGGGGTAAAAATTACTATTCCCACTCCAGTGAGTGCAACAGTATGGAAATTGTTGGATAGCGTAGGGGTTAAAATTACTATTCCCACTCCAGAGAGTGCAACAGTAGGGAAAGTGTTGGATAGCGTAGGGGTAAAAATTACTATTCCCAGTCAAGAGAGTGCAACAGTAGGGAAAGTGTTGGATAGCGGAGAGGAATAATTTACTATTCCCACTACTGTAAAATAATTAAAAATAATTAACAAACAATTAATTAATTTTTTTTTTTACCTCCCACCATATTCCCCTATAAATAACACCATCAATGTTGTAAAACATAACACCATTAACATAATTAATTAATGATTAAATAATTAATTATTTAAAATTAACAAACAATTTAAAAACAATGAATAATAATTTAATTCACACAATTAACAGTATAAATCAATTTAAAATACATTTTATAATAAAAAACTTTTAAAATAATATAGAAATTAAATTACTTACCAGCCTACTCCCTATCAACACACAACCCGCTCTTAAAAAACCACAGAAATAACATAATTAATAATTAATTAATAATTATTAATATCCAATTAATAAATAATTAACAATATATTATTTACCACAATTTACAATATAAATTTGTAAAAACATCAATATTAAATAATTAAAAATATAAATAAAATAATTAGTATTAAATCACTTCTCACCCTACTCCCCTATAAACCCACAACATGCTCCTAGAAAAATAACACAATTTACATATTTACCAATTAATTATTAATAATTATCAAACAATTAATAACTAATTAATAATAAATTAATTACCACAATTAACAATATAAAATAATAAAAACTTAGGTGTCCATTACGATGTCGGGCGGATAAAAATCCGCCATCAACCACAGTGGCGAAAATCCGCCCGCCTACACCGTCTGAATACCGACCGAGCAATTACGATGCCGCGAACCGAAAACCGCCGGAGGCGGAAAATAAACAGAAAATACCGCCCGCCCATGTCCGAGTCTAAGTCCATCCGCCCGCCACGGACGGAAAGACGCACGACAAGCCAAAACCGCCCGCCCTGACGACCGAGACACCGCCCGTGAAATTAGGATCGTACCGACATGAGCGCGGAAAATCCACAAATACACCGCCCGCCAGCGCAAACAACAGTGACGAAAATGGACACGGCGGAAGCCCTGGTGGCCACGTCCATGCACAGAAACCATCCGCTGACGAAAACAAACACACACAACATGGCCAACAAGTCCACACAGCAACCCACGCACAAATACCCAAACACAGTACACATCCTGGAAACACACCCCCCCTGGACAAAAAAATCAACAACAAATCCCAGAACACCAGCCACAACACACCTGAAAATAACAGACCATCATGACACACCCACATAGGTAAGTACAAAACCAGCCCCTTCACAGACCACAACCCCCTGCAACATTACAAACTGAGGACGAAAGCACACAACACAGCGAGACAGAAAGGACAGCAGCACACCACAGACACGCACCTATCACACCCATCACCACCACCACCAAACACCTGACCCACAAACCCCCTGCACATCACACACCACACACCGCACCAGCACCACAAACACCAAAACACACACCATGGCATCACACAGAATGCCCAAGTTCACTTCCACCGAGCTAACGGTCATGGTCGACGAGATCGTCAAGGTGCACCCACAAATCTATGGCAACCAGGTCCAACAGACACCACTATCCACCAGAATCCGGTTGTGGAGCAGGATCGTAGACCAGGTCAATGCAGTCGGGAACGTTCCACGCAACAGAGGAGAAATTAACAAAAGGTGGAACGACCTCAAAAGCATGGTCAAGAAGAAGGAGAGCAAAAATCGAGAGCTGGCTGCCAGGACTGGCGGAGGGAATCCCGCGCTATTCAAGACCTTCAAGGCATGGGAGGAGAAGGTGCGAGTCATCATACATCCGGAGATCCTCACCGGATTACCAGGGGGAGTGGAGGCTGGTAAGTACAAACAAACGTATACCAGCACACCGCTATGTAATCACATGCACTACCACCATGCCATAGCTCCTAGGGACAAACACCCCCATGTCCAGTACACAATACACAAGACATCACCCACACATGCAACAGACACTCACACACAGTCAGCCCAAAGCTACCAACTAACAAAACCATGGGGGCATGTGTACAGTCAGCCAGCACCGCAACTTCCAACAGGTCCCCTTGTACTCCAGATGCGCCAGAATGAGCACTCCCCACACCCACATCCATGTGTCCACCATAGCTGCACTGACCGACAATTAACAGGTAAGTAGCCTCCCAGTACCATGTGGCATCCATTGCATTGCGCACTGAGAAACAACCTGTAGGTGGGAAAATGTACAGGGCGGGGCGTCTGTAGGCATGAGGACTGTACTACGACTGACACATGGGACATGTCACGTAGCAGAGGAACACGCAGCACTGCTCCCAGTCACAATCATGAGACCAATGTGCACACGGACATGTTCAACAGAGTCAAACCCCACATGACCCATCACAGATACAGCAACACCTAAGGAGCCACGTCTGCATGCACAAGTCCCACTGGAGCACCGACCCACACGGCAGGCACTGTGCCACCCATCACACACATCAGCAACACCTTCGAAGTCCTGTCCATGTAGTCCTCACGGCCTGTCACCCACACATCGTACAACAACGCCCACGTAAGACAGACCGTACTAGAAGTAACAGCTTGGAACCACAATATTGCACACAAAGACAACTGGACCCATGAAACACACAGGCACACAATGCACATTCAACATATCATCCATCTCATCTCTCAGCCACAGTGTCATGAAAAGTATGTCATCCGAACAGCTGGCCCTCATACAGTAGTCATGCAAAGATACCTGCCCATGACAAATCAAGTGCCTGCAGTGACTGAAGCGCACGTCACACTGCGAGTAACAACACACATAATATAGTCAACACCCCAAGAGCACAGCACTGATGCACATGTAGCAGGGCAGCACGCACACAAAGGATTTGGCCCATCTGCAATACGTCGTGTGGCACACAACAAGCACGAACTCACAACAATGCTACCAATGTGATGTCCATGAATGATAACAGTCAGCAGATATTCCGGGCATGTGAGACAGACACACACCTTTGTCTATGCACTGTCATGTTGCCAGAACACATGTCACGTTCTGCACCCATTACCCACAGTATGTACCCCAAAAGCATATTTCAACCCAAGAGCGTTTAGGGGCTGTACCCCTTTGGCATCAGCGTACCTAAGCGTTCCATCCTTCCCCCTAAACCATCGTTCAACCCAACATCGTCTATGGTCCTGGAGCACGCATACACCCGAGCCACAAAATGTAGGAGCATAGCAACACACACCCATCGGCATTGCTAATCCGTCCCATGCCACATGTCCACATCACACAGTCCCATTGCCTAGCCCACGCATACACACATCGTACATCCACACACACGCCACTGGGAAACCTGTGCACGACAGTGCACGAACTGTGAATGTCAGACAACCAATACATACTTTGCTAGGTGCAACACAATGACCCATCTCATTCTCCCCACAGGTGCCGAACTGCTGGATGCTGGAGAGGGTGACAGCAGCCAGCACAGCCAGTCCGCAAGCCCCCGACCTGGACTCACGGATGTAGAGGAGCTGGACACCTCTCCGGACACGGACCACCCAGCAGGCCCATCTGGAGTGGCAGGGCACAACCGCTCCCCAGGGCCCCTCCTGCCCACCAACCCATCACCCAGGGCTGCTGACCAGTCACAGACCCCTGCTGCCACGGCCGTTGTGGCCACCATCGCAACCACCACCACCACCACCACCACGCCATCCCTCGCCACAGCCCCTGCGCAAGGGTCGGCATGGCCGTCGGGCTCCACCCTGGGAGCCAGAGCGAGGACCGTGGTGAGCAATGTGGCTAGTGGGCAGGTCGGTGGCAGCAGTACTGGTAGGAGGAGCAGGGCCAGGCCAACACCAACTGTGCCTGGGAGCCAAGCCCTGCCGCAAATCGACAGAGTCCTTGGGGCCTATCAAGAGGCCCAAGGAGAATGGGCCAGGTCGGCTAGCGACACGCGGGAGGTCCTTGCGGTGTTGAGGTCCATGGACACCCATATGGGCCAAATCGCGGCCCTCATGGGCCAGCTGGTGGTGGGGGGGAGGGCACAAGCAAGGCCAGCAACACCACCTCCGCCACCACCTGCTGTGGCGCAGGCTCGTGCAGCATCGCGTTCCCCTGCGTCCACAGCGAGTGAGCACTCCTCAGCCACCACCAGCGGCACATCAACACACCCCCCCTACCAAACGTGGAAGGGGCCGTCCGAAGAGGAAACAGGTGTCCAGAGAGGACTTCGCACGCACCAAACGCCAGTGAGTCAGCCAGCCACCTTGACCACCTACTGCATTGATTTGTAATACGATCCTACCCCACACTGCCATGTGAATGGCATGTGTCTGTTGGACTGTGGACATAGAACTCCATGGGTACACCTTGACCATCACGCAGCCATGACCGTCAACTCATTGTCACAGCATGCACCACATTTGGCATCACCTTGCACACAATCACATGTCACCGCTGTTAATAAATACACCTTGATCACAATCGGCTTAATGTGTCCTGGGTTTATTCAACGATGTGCAATCGCCACCATGAGCAGAAATGCATCTGCTGTGTGGTATGTCGATGGGACAGGAGAGGCTGTAGGGACCTAGGGGTGAAAAACAGAACAAGAGTACATTCAATGAGTGTGTCACACACTCATCACACAGTACTTGTCACCAACTACAAGCAATGTACACACATCTCACAGAGCAACAGGGCACAATGCTACAGCCACTGTCAGTGGCATACCAACCTGGACATGGACCATTGACACACAGCACTCAGTGAACAAAAGGCCCCCGTGACAGAGCACACATACACCTGCACAACTACAGCTACATCAGCCGTCGTACATGGACACTCACCGTCAAGTGAAGTAGCGGGCGATGAGCACATTCACAGCTTCATCCTCTCCACTGTCCTCTTCACTAGAGCTGTCCTGGTCTGCAGGCTGGGGCCCTGGTTGATCTCCGTCATCCACAATTAGGGGGATCTGCTTGCGGATAGCCAGATTGTGCAGCATGCAGCAAGCCACAACTATCTGGCACACCTTCTGTGGGGAGTACGCCAGTGCGCCCCGGTGCGGTCCAGGCATTTGAACCTGGACTTGAGGAGGCCAAAGGTCCGCTCAACCACACGTCTGGTCCTCCCATGTGCCTCATTGTAGCGGACATCAGCTGGGCTCCCAGGACGTCGTAATGGGCTGAGCAGCCAGGGCCCATTCGGGTAAGCAGAGTCACCTGGGTGTGAGGGACACAGAGAACCGTTGCAATTCCAACTGGACACAAGACAGCATCGCACAGCCAGCACGCTACACTACTCCACATACTCACCAACAATCCAGCCACGGTCCGGTTGCAGATCGGTCATCAGACGTGGTAGGATGCTGTTGCGCATGATGTGCGCGTCATGGGCCGATCCTGGGAATTTCGCACACACGTGTGAAATCACCATGTCCGCAAGGCACACCACTTGCACATTCAGGGAGTGCGTGTGCTTCCGGTTGCGGTAGAGGTGCTCAGTGGCCTGTGGTGCAACAAGGCCAACATGGGTGCAGTCTATTGCACCAACGACGTGGGGGATCCGTCCAAGGGCATAGAAAGCACCCTTCACTGCCGCCAATTCACGAGCCCTGGGGAATCGGATGTATCTGTTCCTGTACAGCATCATGGCTGACAGTACATCCCTGAGCACCATGCTGAACATGGGTTGGGACATCCCACCTCCACTGCCCACTGTGTGTTGGAATGACCCAGTGGCGAAGAAATGCAGTGCAGCCATCACCTTAGCCGTGGGGGTGAATGCTGTTGGATACACCCTGCGAGGACGGAGGTGGGGTTCCAACAAGGCACATAGACGATGCAGGGTGGGTCGGTCCAGACGATATTTGCGGATGACCTCCACATCCACCATGTCTGACAGCAATTGGTAGGGGCGATGAATGTTTGGTCTCCGCCTAGGAAAGATGGAAGTGGACACATGTCAAAGCAACACGCCACATGGCATATTCACATACACAAAACATAAATGACTGAGCAGGCAATTGAATAACAGAACAGCTGACAAGTAGGGACAGCACAGCCACAATACACTTACACAGGTCCCCTACCAATAGCAATGGGCAGTGACACACCCCATTGCTATGAGCATGCACATGGGGATCTAGGCCTCAATAACTTGTAAGGCATGCTGATGGTAACAGACTGCATATTCGGCAAGCGGCAACACCACGGCAACATGACGAGCTGCTGTGCATCACACTGCTTCCGAGGCTGGGTGTGTAGGGCACACACCAACAACGCTATGGACACAGGCTGAGCGGCCAAAACAAGTGGGACCTGTGGCACGAGGGGATATGAGACAGTCATTGATGTCACTACTGCACCCTATGTACAGCACTGTACGGATCACACCTCCAGAAACATTGACAGGTGTACACATTGATAGCCCCATGCCAACACGGCTGTGTGCTTGCAATTACACATCACAAGTGACACGTAACATTGCACGTGCCAAGTGGCAGATGTACATAGTGAAAGATGGCATGTGTGTGCATATGCATATCCCATGCTCCCATGCCAATGTGTACATGATGATGTGCCAACAGACATGTGGAGGCTGAGCACTGGCCGTCCCTGCCTATGCACACAGCATGTTGTGGCCCTGTCCATTGTGGACCTGCACCCACACGCAAATCATGGCCACACCTGCAGATGCATTGCGCACATTATACTGTGTGGTGCACATGGCATCAGCGGACTGTACCCGCCATGGGCCAGGCCCTTACGGCCAACTCCAATGACCCTCGCGGTTGCACCCTGCGTGTTCCACTATGGAGGTAGGCGTCCATGGCCAGCTGGGAGCAGGCCAACGTCTGCAATTGAAGCTTCCAGACATGGTACACGAATTGCAGCAGCTTGTACCCACTGAAACTGCCCCAGGGGGTTAAATGTGTGTGTGAGTGGGACAGGCATAACCACAGCTACCTGGAACTGCAGCCTGGCACCCCTCGACAACACCTGCTGCTACCACCACTCCACCTACACGTGGATGACGCTGAGGACATGTCCAGGTCCACTCACCAGCGAGGAGCTGGAGAACCTGGATTCCGAGCTCCACGCACACTGCACATGGCTATTCCTTGTGAAAGTTGTGTGTGAGAGACAACTGCAGTGTGTGTGGGAGTGCATGTGGGGGACACACATGTCGTTGCTCCGCAGCACTATGAGTCAGAGCCTGTGGTGTTCAAACATGCACTGCTCACCATGCTGACTGCAGGTGGCATGGGTATGTGAGCTCTCGGGCGCTTTGACCTGTCTGTCCCTCCCGAGTGGTGGTACATGGCAACTTCATGTCAGACATCCAGTGACACAGACAATTGGCAATGCAGGTCTCAGTGCACTTGTTGGTCGTGTGGAAGTCAGGCTCGGGCCATGCTGCCCTTCTCAGTCCCAGCAGGCCTGGCCTGCACATTGACTGCACAATGCCAGTAGGTGCCGACACA
Source organism: Calotriton arnoldi (assembly GCA_963921515.1). Taxonomy (NCBI): domain Eukaryota; kingdom Metazoa; phylum Chordata; class Amphibia; order Caudata; family Salamandridae; genus Calotriton; species Calotriton arnoldi. Next base: position 1,134,987 of record CAWUFW010003421.1, on the reverse strand, counting down.
GACTGCCTAGTGGGTTACATGTGTCTCCTGTTCAGGACCCTCCGGATGAGCGCTTACTCAGTCCTGTCGATTGGACACACCGTGCCTCGTGATAGGGATGTGTGTGTGAGATAGTGGCACTGAATGTGACCTCCGTTGCGGGGTGGGCCATGCACAGGGCGAGTACGTTGATGGTTGCGCAGTGTTGGTTACAGTGGGTACACCCACACAGATGTGTTGCCTTGTGATCTTTTTCTAGGTCCGCCTGACAATGGACAGTAGATGTGGGCAGACTACACATTGCTCGATGTGCTGTCTATATGCATGTGCCTTCACACCAGGCACAACTGCCCCTGCACATGTGACCCCTGCTGCACTCAGTGCTGGGTCTGTTGAGCTGATGCACCATCTGTGCGTGGGGCAGACAGCTCTGCTCACTTCCGTCATTGCCCATGACATCACTTTGCCGCAGGTGACATGGATCATGGAGGGCCCACATGTACGCGTGGGTGGACTACACAAGACTGTCCAATGGTTGTCACCCCCAGTCAGTGCTTCAAATGGGTAGAATGTGGTGCTGGTACTCATTTTAAAGTGTCGAGTGGGCGGGGCTGGGTGCGGGGCTACATGCAAGACATGGGAAGTTCATCGGCTGATCTACTAGTTGCAATACACACGAGACACGTCTTTTTCCGACCACATCAGGGTCATTCCTTAAACTGGCTGAAAATCAAACAGTCATCTTTTGCACTGTCCTCATGGCCTCCCCTCGCTCACCCCAATATGCGTTTGCACCTGAGCAGCTAGCGCATGCACAAGCAGCTCCAAGCTCGCCCCAGAGAGGCCAAGGAGTGTATGTGTGGGTCCAGTTGAACAAGTGGTCTGTCTCACGGTATAATAAGTGGCGGGACGCCGTCCACCTGCCTTGTGCCCCGACTCGAGACACGGGCAACATTGACAATGCATGACAGGCTCCGCAGTCCGGATACACCACCTGCAACACACAGAGGCTGTAGCTGCCCTAGCGGGCCAGGCCGCGTCCAACTGGAGCTCATGGCCCCACACATTCACTCTTTGGCCTCTCTGGGGCGAGCTTGGAGCTGCTTGTGCACGCGCTGGCTTCTCTGTTGCAATGGCATGTAACATGTGTGGGTGTATTGTCAATGGGTGGGATGGTGCGAGCCACCTTCCGTGACGTCACTCCTGCTTGTGATGTGTGCGTCCCCCCACTACTTCCATTTGACTTGTGCCATACTACACATTGTGGATGTGTTGCCTGCGTGATGTGACCAGGAGGAGCGCGCCATGACGTCTCACCCACCATGCTCTACTGCCATCCTGTGCCCTGGATTGCCTGTGCAAGTGGACAATGTTGGGGATACACCAGGTCGACAGGGGATGTGAGTGCCTTGGCAAGGGCCTGGCGGACGCACAGCAGTATCCAGCATGTCCACGGAGGGTGGGCTGACGTCTACACTTGATGCAGCATTGATCATGTGCCCGCCTGTTGTGCACACACGAGTTCACATTCATCCCCAGACAGGTGGTCTTTACAAATTCCCAGGAGAGCGCCAATGTACTGTTCCTGAATCCTCCCAACACAGCGTGTTTCAACATTGCATGTGCGCACCTACCCGTCACACCCACCCGAGCCATGCGTAACTCCCGCTTCACATGACACATGTGTGTCTTCCACAGTTGTGCTACTCATTTGCGTTGACATCCAATGACAGTGGACTACATGGTCATCTCACGACTGCTGTGTACTTCACACACTCTCATCCTCTCTCATTCGTACTTGTGAAATGAATCAGCAGAGACACATTTTTGCTTCAAGCCATGTATTGGGACTTATGTCCTCTGTGATGCAGTATAGTGGACACTACTGGCAGCGAAATGCATGTGGAGGATATACTCAGCATGTGTACACATAGCATAGGGTGTAGGGGTACATGTGATTAGTTGTTGACTGTGGGATGTGGGCTTCAGAGTTACAACTGCTTAGCCGTTGCTGTGCTAATGTACATTTGCTAATTACTGTGGTGCTGCTGACTTTGACACAGACAGTATACATTTAGCCTACCAGTCCGCTTGTCATCATGGGCACAGTGCATCTCAGTTCCATGTTACATGTTTGCTGCTATAGTTACTCATACACACGTGCGTGGAGGTGACATCAGGGCATGGGCTTACGTGCATGCAACGGCGTCCCACTTGTTGTTGCGATGTGGTGGGTACTGGCCATGTCACAGTCACTGGGCTCATGTTGTTGGTGGATGCACTTGGTGTCCATGCAAAGGTCCTGGCACGGACGTTCAGAGGGAGGTGAGGTGACAGCTCTCACATACTACAGCAGGACGATTACTGTCCACTGACCGGTGCATATGTTCATGGGCGCAGGATCCATATCATGGCATGGTTGTACGTGCAGTTCTGTCCATGTGGTTGCCATACACAAATCCCATGCCTCTGCCTCCCCCTGTTCATGCAGAGTTACTGGATGTGATGAGGAACAGAGTGCATGTCCCAAAAATATCAGATGTCATGGCAGTGTAGTTGATGATGTGGTGTCAGTTGCAGGTTGTATGGTATAGTTGTTGTACTGGTAACTGCCTAGTCCGTGCGGAAGCCAAGCATGGGTACGGTGTGGGACATCATTGCTCAATTGGGGGTATGGCGGCGGGGCCCGACGAATTGACAGGTTGTCAGGTATGCAATACCTTCCAGCAGGGCTTCCATGGCATTGGTGGTGGACATGGATGCCATCCAATGTAGCGGATGGTGGCTGTCAAGGTGTTGGTCGTGAGTTGTCCCTTGTAGGAGCATGATGGGACATGTTGGATGACATTCGATGTAACTGTGATCCATTATCCGTCATGTGGAGGCACAGTGGTCCCATTGCAGTGTGGGTCCGATAGTAGCCACATACGCCATGCCCCCATAGGCTGAACAGACCCTGTCGTGGACGTCCAGGGGGTTGAATAGTTGTAGCAGGTCTGCCCTTGGACATGCCGGGTTGGAGAGACATAAATCCACAGGATAGTAGAAGGGACACCTCCGACAGTAGAAGACGGGGATGACGCAGCTGAACAATGCGATGTGGTAAGTTAGTCGGTAACTTACGTTCAGCAAGGCCAGATTGTCACATCCCAATATCTGTATCAGGTTATGTTTGTACAGCTTAATCTGTCCGGCGTAGTTGGGTAGGTGTGGTGCAAGTGCCATTTTGCTGCAGGGCGCTGTGGTGGCGTGCTCCGGCTGTCTGTGCAGTCTGCAGTGTGCAACCTCCGACGTTGTTGGGAATTCTGTAATGGTCGTAGGGAGGCAGGACTTGTGTTATGTTGGCTTGTGCGGAGGACACGGGCCCTCATCCCACATGCATCTCTGAATGGTCAAGGTCAGATAACTTGCATGTGAACCACATGGGGGAGTGTTATCATTTCTTTTTTCCGTTCTGAATGTTCTTTGGTGTTATGCGCTATCTGCCCTGTGGCCGCTTCCCTCTGCATGCCTGTGTTGGGCTTTTTTTGGTGCAATGACTGTTGTCTCCGGCTTGTTTAGTCGGGATGTGGTTTCAGAGTGGGAATGGAAGGTCATTCAGTGCTGTCTCCTCTCCCGTGTGTGGGCGGCAGGCTGCGTTTCCGCTATACGTTGGGCCTTGTGTTATAATTGGTCCCACCTGTTGTCTGTCCCCTGTATCTTTGATGTTACGTATTGCATGTCTTGTTATTGGGTGCAGGGTGGCATCGGTGTTTCTGTGTGGTACTGGCGTAGCTTTTTCCGACGGGGTCCATATTCTGCTGGGTGATGTTGCCGCCGCTGTGTGCTTCGCCGTGTTTTGCACACAGGGGTGTGTCCTAATTTGGCGTGACGTCACTGACATGTTCGGGTCACTTGTGTCACGTCAGGTTGGCAACAGTGAATTGCCGGTTGGGGACATGACTGTGGCAGGGCTGTCACGTGACATGTGCGTTCTGGGTGGTGCTGGTGTGTGTGGTGTTTGGTTGTGACCCTGTGTTGTTTGTGTGCGGCGCATGCATTGCGCTGCCGTTGGCCTCTGCGTTGTGCACATGTGTGGGTGCAGTGGTGGATGTGTCGTGTCCACGCAGGGGTGTCGGGGGGGCCATATACAGTTTTCCCGCCCTTGCACTGTGTGCGCTGTTTGCGTGCCCCTGTTGTGTGTCTGCCTACCTGCGTCGCCGCGGTGCGTTGACTCCTGGGTGCTGCATCAGGTGGAGCATGGGGAGGGCCTGCAGTACTGGATTCATGCTCGGGGTCCGCCTCTTTGCTATCCATACTGTGCGTTCGGTTTTCCGCCTTGCTTTCACGTGCGGTGTCTCTTAGCCGGGGGAACTGTTTGGTTCTGGCATCGTAATTTGTACGCCGGGCGGTACGTGATTTCGTCGGGCGGTGTGTCTCCATTAGGCCGCGCCTCTCCGTGGACGGGCGCACTTTGATGGCGGAGGGCGTAGCTGGCTTACGGGCGGTGTTTGGCTGACTTTTCACATCCTAATTGGGCGGGCGTGTGTGCTGTGGCGGGCGGACGGTAACTGGTGCTTTTTGCATCCGCCAGCACGGCGGTGGTGCTTCCACCCGCCATCCTAATGGGCCCCTTAATTATTAATTAATAGAAGTTATTAATTAATTAATTATAATTAAATTACTTCCCACCCTTTTCCCCTATAAACCCACAACCCGCTCCTAAAAAATAACACAATTAAGATATTTACTAAATAATTAAGAATAATTAACAACCAATTAATAACTAATTGATAAATTAATTACCACAATTAACAATATAAAATATTAAGTATATAAATATGAATTAATAGAACATATTTATTAATTAAATATAATTAAATTACTTCCCACCCTATTTCCCTATAAACTCACAACCCGCTATGGAATAAAAACGCAACATTCAATTAAAAATAGTTAATAATTTCTAAAAATTATTATTAAATTTGCTATAATTAAATTACTTCCCACCCTATTCCCCTATAAACCCACAACTCGCTACGGAACTAAAACGCAAAATTTACTTTAAAAAAAATTAATAACTTCTAAAACTTTAATACATATATTAAAAAAAATACAATACTTAACCAAAAATATAGAACACATACATTTAAAATACATACTAATATACATAACACTAATATAAACATCGATATTATTAACAACGGTATTTTTACAAACGATATTACTGACTTCGATATTTATAAAAACGATATTTCTTACCTTCATGTCGATATTCTGGTCACCAATATTCTTGATGTCGATATTCTGGGGCCGATTACGATGGCGGTCGGAAAACCATACCGCCCGCCGTGGCAATGGGAAAAGACCGCCCGCATGGCTTGCGGCACCACCGCCGATCACATTACGATGCACCGCTGGAAAAATCTGACCGCTGCGGTCGGAACCCAAGAAACACCGGCGGCGCAAGTGCAGAAAATGCAAAATACCCTCCACGCCGGTCGGATCCACTGCGGAAAGCTCACAACCCGCCGATACACAAGCGGTATTCCCATGAGTGCAATTATGATCTTACCGCGGTGCCAGCGGTACGACCGCTTGTTTCCGACCGCCGCGATTGACAGAAATGATGAATGGGAGAGCTGGAGGAATGACCATTGCAGTCCGACCGCGGCGTCCGCGCGGAAATAGTAATGGCGGTCGGAAGCAACTACACCACAAAACCACCAAATGTGGCTGTGTATCTGGCTCAGCCAATGAAAACAGCCAACACACCCCATTGACACATGCCCCTGGCAAATAAGAACTACAAATCCCAGCCCAACACAGACAACTCACCTGACATGAGTATTCAGTTGGGACCCAGCCACATAGCAGAGTATAAAACCAGCCCCTGCATGACCACAATTCTTTGCACAACTCCAGAACAGAAGGGCCCAACAACATCACACAAAGGATAGGCAACCCTGCACACATCACACCATCACAAACACACACACACACACACCACACACATCACCATCACCACCACCACCTGCACACCTGCACTCTTAACCACTCAGCACATCACACACCATGGCACATAAGATGCCCAAATTCACTGATGGTGAGTTGTCAGTCATGGTGGATGAGATAATAAGAGTTGAGACATATATTTTAGGAAGCAGGGTCCAACTGACCCCATCAGCCAGGCAAAATCAAATGTGGCAAAGGATAGTTGACAGAGTCAATGCTGTAGGGCAAGTTCCACGCAACAGGAAGGAGATCAGGAAGAGGTGGACTGACCTCAAGAGCAAGGTCAAGGACAAGAACAGCAAGAACCGTGAGCTGGCAAACCGGACTGGCAGTGGCCCTCCCATTCCACCAAGAACATTCAACGCATGGGAGGAGAAGGTGCTTGGCATACTGCACCCAGAGAGCTGCACTGGAATTGAGGGGGGAATGAAGGCTAGTAAGTACCAACAAAAGTCTGCCATAACACTGCTATGTAGTAGCTTGCACAACTAAAAAGCAACATCTCCTAGGCCCAAATGTACTCATGTCCACCATACTACCCCCAAACAGGTCTCACAGATCCCACAAGAACTCCCTCTCAATCACCACAAAGGTACATAACAATATTTACATGGGGGCACATGTACAGGCAGCCAGCACTATAACTCCCAACAGGCCCCCTTGTCCCACAGCTCAGCAGGATGGAGCATCCCCCACACCCCCAAGTGAAGTCTGCACTACAACTCCCAACAGGCCCCCTTGTCCCACAGCTGAGCAAGATGGAGCACTCCCCACACCCACAACCATGTGGCAGCCATTTCATTCTTCCCATCAAACTTACAGGTAGGTAGCCATCTTAACAGGGAGGGGTGTTTGTGTGTGGGAAGCTTGCACTATAACTCCCACCAGGCACCCTTGTCCCACAGCTCAGCAGGATGGAGCATGACCCCCCACCCAGAACCATGTGGCAGCCATTTCATTGTTCTCATCAAACTTACAAGTAGGTAGCCATCTTAACAGGGAGGGGTGTTTGTGTGTGGGAAGCCTGCACTACAACTCCCACCAGGCACCCTTGTCCCACAGCTGAGCAGGATGGAGCATTCCCCACACCCCCAAGCATGGGTCAACCATTTCCCTCCAATGTGTAACTTCACAGGTAGGTAAGGGTGGAGAGGTGTGGTGCAGCGGCCAGGGCAGCTGACTTCAGAGCACAGGCTTCACGGTTCGATCACCGGCGGCAGCTCAGCTCAGCACCATGTGACTCTGGGCAATAGCTCACTTAATTTCCACTCCGGCCCCCAGCGCCTTGAGACCCGTAAGGGTGAGTAGCTGCGCTATATAAAAACGGACTTACTTACAGGTAGCCATCTCAATAGGGAGGGGTCTTTGTGGCTGTGAAGTCTGCACTACAACTCCCAACAGGCCCCCTTGTCCCACAGCTGAGCAAGATGGAGCACTCCCCACACCCACAACCATGTGGCAGCCATTTCATTCCTCTCACCAAACTTACAGGTAGGTAGCCATCTTAACAGGGAGGGGGGCATGTGGGTAGGAATCCAGCACTACAACTCCCACCAGGCACCCTTGTCCCACAGCTGAGGAGGATGGAGCATGTCCCCCCCACCCAGAACCATGTGGCAGCCATTTCATTGTTCTCATCAAACTTCCAGGTAGGTAGCCATCTTAACAGGGAGGGGTCTTTGTGGCTGTGAAGTCTGCACTACAACTCCCAACAGGCCCCCTTGTCCCACAGCTCAGCAGGATGGAGCATCCCCCACACCCCCAAGCATGGGGCAGCCATTTCCCTCCAATATGTAACTTCACATGTAGGTAGCCATCTCAACAAGGAGGGGTCTTTGTGGCTGTGAAGTCTGCACTACAACTCCCAACAGGCCCCCTTGTCCCACAGCTGAGCAGGATGGAGCATGTCCCCCCCACCCAGAACCATGTGGCAGCCATTTCATTGTTCTCATCAAACTTACAGGTAGGTAGCCATCTTAACAGGGAGGGGTGTTTGTGTGTGGGAAGCTTGCACTACAACTCCCACCAGGCACCCTTGTCCCACAGCTCAGCAGGATGGAGTATGTCCCCCCACCCAGAACCATGTGGCAGCCATTTCATTGTTCTCATCAAACTTACAGGTAGGTAGTGACTGCATGTACCCCGCCATCCTCATCTAAATGAATGTAGCCACATAACAACATCAGCACTAACATGTCAGCCAACTTTGCATAGTTTTCAATGCCACATCCAGTGTGCAGACATCTAAGTGCACGTAACTGTCACATATTTTGAACTCATACTCACCAGGTCACAAGTGAAACAAATGCATCCCACAATTGTGCACAGCAGAGAATGCAATGTGGAAGTGCCATGGTGTCTGAGCATGAACGCCCATCTCAACACCAAACATGCATGGTCTACATGGAAAAAAAGGGAAGTACATGTGATTCCAAAGCTATGTATAACATGACAATGGTTCCTACTAGCTCTGTTGAAATAGATAACATGAACAGCTAAATGAAAAGACGCACAGCAGAAAATTGATGTCACGCAATTAGGTAGATGAGGACATGTCCGTGTATTAACACTATCTGTACACTGCACCAAGTATCAATTCCCAATGGACACCATGGACTTAAAAGGTATGTACCTCAACGTCATGACATGGTGCACAGCATATAGCAGGCATACAGAGTCATTGCATTGTAAAGTGTGTGTTGTATCAAATGTCTCAAACAATTTTCTAACATCAAGCTTGTTGCGTGCAACTCAATCACCATATCACCTCTGTTCAACAGGAGATCAACAACTAACTGCAGAGGATGACACCAACATGCGGAGCCAGTCTCCCCCCCTTGAACGTGGACTCTCGGATGCAGATTCCCCAACATTCTCGGACGAGGATTCTCAAGCTGGCCCCTCTGGTGTGGCAGGGACTAACATGTCTCAAGCCCTCATTGTCCCCACCACCACCACCACCACCACGGCAAGACCAACCGTGCTGCCCCCATCCACTATGAGCTGTGTGGCCTCCACCACCACCACCACGGCAAGAACAACCGTGCTGCCCCCTGCCACTACGACCTGTGTGGGCTCCACCACCACCACGGCAAGAACAACTGTGCTGCCCCCTGCCACTACGACCTGTGTGGCCTCCACCACCACCATCACCACTGCTGCCTGCAACACACGCCCTGCCACGGTGGTTACCAATACCACCACACAATCCCAGCATGACAGGGAGAGTGTGCCAGTGCGTCGGGGGACTATGCCACAGGTCCGTGTCAGGAGGGCAGGTGGGAGTACAACTGGGGCAGAGACACAGGAGGACAATGACCCTGAATCCCTGGCCACCATTGCAAGAGTCCTTGGTGCCTATCAAGAGAACCATGGAGTAATGGGCCAGCTTGCTGAAGACATGCATGAGATCCGCCTGCTGCAGCAGTCCATGGACACACGGATGGGCCAACTTGTCGACCTTGTTGGCCAGCTAGTGGGTGTTCTGAGGGACAGACTCCCAGCCCCAAGTGCCGCTCCACCCCCCTCCAGTGGATTGCCTGCTGTGCAGCCCAACATTCCAGTTGCAGCCACAGAGAGGGGTGTGCAGGAGGAGAGTTCTCAGACACCACTGACCCTGCAGCAGATGCCCCTCCTCCCAAATGCACCAGGGGCCGTCCGAGAATCCACAGGGGAGGATTTGGTGGCAGGCCACCATACCAACGCCACTCACAGAGCCAGCCATGATGGTATCTTGTTGTGTGTGACTTCAGCTTTGTGGTGACTACACTATTTGTCTCAACTACCATGACTGACAACTCATTTATTCACTGTTCACATTAATGTACATATCCCCGTCACTTGCACAAAAACTAATTCCAAATAAACACTCTTCACATACCTATGTCTGTGTGAGCTACATGTTTATTCCAGTATGTACAATGACAAATCAGATTTCAATGTTCCAACAGCTGTGAAGCAGAGGAGGCATTCAGAGGGTGAATGAACCTAGAAAGACACAAGAGAATGACATTTACTCATCAGGTGACGCCTTCACACCAGAAATACAACACTAGGCATAAAGGTACAAAAACAAGCGCCCCTAGCAATGGTCAACATCCTCAACATACACATGATGTACCTGGATACACATACCCTGTGCCACACACATCATCCCTCATCACACACACAACAACAGCCAGCAGTTAGAGTTATCTAAGCCTTGATAGTAACATCCAAGCAAACACACAATGTCACTTGTCTACAAAGTCACTTACATTCAAGGGAAGTAGTTGGCAATGAGCTGTCGACGCAGGTCAACACCTTCCTCTTCACCACTATCGTCCGCACTGGAAGAGTGTGGGTGGGCAGGAGGGGGCATCTGCTGCTCATCGTCATCCATGATCAGCGGAACGGCTTTGCGCAAGGCAAGGTTGTGTAGCATGCAGCATGCTACAACTATCCGGCACACCTTTCGTGGGGAATACAACAGTGCACCTCCGCTCTTGTCCAGGCACCGGAATCGGGTCTTCAGTAGGCCAAAGGTGCGCTCCACCACACGTCGTGTCCTACCATGTGCCTCGTTGTAGCTGACTTCACCCGGGGTACTTGGATTCCGCAGTGGGCTCAGCAACCACGGCCTGTTGGGATACGCTGAGTCACCTAGGTGTGACATACACAGAGAAATGTTGTGATACAAACAGTTGACGAGAACAGCATGTCACACACAGCACACTACTTGACTCAGTGTACTCACCTACAAGCCATGCACGCTCTGGATGTAGATTTTCCATCAGCCGGGGTACAATGCTGTTCCGCAGGATGTAGGAGTCATGGGCGGAGCCAGCAAATCACGCACAAACATCAATCAATCAATCAATCACGGCATTTATAGAGCGCGCTACTCACCCGGGAGGGTCTCAAGGCGCTGGGGAGGGGGTAAGTTACTGCTCGAACAGCCAGGTCTTGAGCTGCTTCCTGAAGGAGAGATGGTCCTGGGTTCGCCGAAGGTGAGTGGGGAGGGAGTTCCAGGTCTTGGCTGCCAGGTAGGAGAAGGATCTTCCTCCGGCGGTGGTTCTGCGGATGCGTGGTACGGTGGCGAGGGCGTGGCTGGTTGATCGTAGCTGGCGTGTGGGCGTGTAGAAGGTCATGCGGTCGTTGAGGTACTTTGGGCCCAGGTCGTGGAGGGCCTTGTGTGCGTGGGTGAGGAGTCTGAACGTGATTCTCTTGCTGACGGGGAGCCAGTGCAGGTCTTTCAGGTGCGCGGTGATGTGGCTGTGTCGGGGGATGTCCAGGATGAGTCGTGCGGAGGCGTTCTGGATGCGCTGGAGTCTCTTTTGAAGTTTGGCTGTGGTTCTGGCGTAGAGGGTGTTCCCATAGTCCAGTCGGCTGGTGACGAGTGCCTGGGTGACGGTCTTCCTGGTTTCAGTGGGGATCCATCTGAAGATCTTGCGGAGCATGCGCAGGGTGTTGAAGCATGAAGATGAGACGGCGTTGACTTGTCTGGTCATCGACAGGGAGGAGTCCAGGATGAAGCCCAGGTTGCGTGCGTGGTCCGTTGGCTTGGGCGCGGTGCCCAGGGCCGGGGGCCACCAGGAATCGTCCCAGGCGGAGGGTGATGAGCCCAGGATGAGGACTTCCGTCTTGTCTGAGTTCAGTTTAAGGCGGCTGTTCCTCATCCAGTCGGCGACGTCTCTCATCCCGTCGTGTAGGTTGGCTCTGGCGGTGGTGGGGTCGTTGGTGAGGGAGAGGATCAGCTGGGTGTCGTCGGCGTAGGAGATGATGTTGAGGTTGTGTCGGCGTGCGATGGCTGCGAGGGGGCTCATGTAGACGTTGAAGAGGGTTGGGCTGAGTGAGGATCCTTGTGGAACGCCGCAGATGACTTCGGTGGCTTCGGATCTGAACGGGGGAGGCGGACTCTCTGGGTTCTTCCGGCGAGGAACGAGATGATCCATTCCAGTGCTTTCTCTCGGATTCCGATGTTGCTGAGGCGCTTCACTAGGGTGCGGTGGCAGACGGTGTCGAACGCCGCAGAGAGGTCCAAGAGGATGAGGGCAGCTGTTTCCCCGTTGTCGGTTAGGGTTCTGATGTCGTCGGTGGCTGCGATAAGGGCGGTCTCGGTGCTGTGGTTGGCCCGAAACCCGGACTGCGAGGGGTCGAGGGATCCATTCGTCTCGAGGAAGGCGGCAAGCTGTCTGTTGACGGTCTTCTCGATGACTTTGGCCGGAAACGGAAGGAGCGAGATGGGACGGTAGTTCTTGAGGTCGGTGGGGTCCGCCGTTGGTTTCTTCAGGAGGGCGGTAAGCTCGGCGTGCTTCCAGCTCTCCGGGAAGGTGGCGGTGTGGAAGGAGGAGTTGATGATGTCCCGGAGATGGGGTGCGATGGTGGCGTCGGCTTTGTTGAAGACGTGGTGTGGGCAGGGGTCGGTTGGTGATCCGGAGTGGATGGAGTTCATCGTGCGGGTGGTGTCTTCGGTGCTGATCGGGGTCCAGTTGCAGAGGGTGGTGGTGGCGGGCGTTGGTTCGGCGGTAGGGTGCGTTGTTTGTGCGTCGAAGCTGTTGTGTATGTCGGTGATCTTGCGGTGGAAGAACGCGGAGAGTGAGTTGCAGAGGTCTTGCGAGGGGTGATGTCGTTGTTTCCGGCGCTGGGGTTGGAGAACTCTTTGACGATGCTGAAAAGTTCCTTGCTGTCATGGGCGTTGTTGTCCAGTCGTTCTTTGAGTGCCGACTTCTTGGTGGCACGGATCAGCTGGTGGTGTTTGCGGGTGGCGTGCTTGAGGGCGGTCCTGTTGTCTGTGGTCTGGTCGAGTCGCCAGGTTTTCTCGAGAGTGCGGCAGTTCTTCTTGGATTCCTTGAGTTCGTTGGTGAACCAAGGGGTTTTCTTGCTTCCGGGTCTGCTGGGAGGGTTTTTTAGTGGTGCGAGGTCGTCGGCGCAGGCGGTCAGCCACTTGGCGAGGTTGCTGGCTGCTTCGTTTGGGTCCGTTGTGTTGGTGGGTGTGTTCTGGCTGAGGGAGGCGGTGAGCTGCTCGGCGGTGATCTTGCTCCAGCTCCGGCGGGGAGCCTGTTGCGGGTGGTGGTGGGTCGCAGTCTTTCTGAAGCTGAAGTGGACGCAGCTGTGGTCGGTCCAGTGGAGTCCGGTGGCGTGGCTGAAGGAGATGTGCTGATGATCATATCAGCTTGGCATACCACCTGCACATTTATGGAATGGTAGTGCTTCCTGTTCCTATACACCTGCTCACGTGCCTGTGGTCGGACAAGGGCAATGTGTGTGCCGTCAATGGAACCAACTACATGAGGAATGTGGCCAAGGGCATAAAAACCAGCCTTCACAGCAGGCAAATCTGCTGTATTTGGGAATCGTATGTATTGGTCCTTGTATAGCATCATTGCGGACACCACATACCAGAGTACCATGCTGAATGTTGGTTGCGACATCCCACCGGCGGTGGCCACCGTGTATTGGAAAGAGCCCGTAGCAACGAAATGCAGCGCTGCCATGATCTTCACGGTTGGGAATAGGGCAGTTGGATATGTGCGTTGAGGCCTCAGATGGGGCTCCAACTGAGCACACAGCTCTTGCAGTGTAACGCGATCCAGACGAAATTTCCTGATGATGTCCACATCCTCCATGTCCGCCAGGACTGTGAAAGTCCGGTGCACATTTGGTCGTCGCCTACATGAAATGGGAGAGGACTAATGTTATTCAAATTACACAATGAGATGTGTCCGACTTCTCACATCTTGACTCATGCAGCAGAAACAATGAACGTACTCCAACAATTGCTGAATCCACAACTCAGATGCAGAGAGACATTCACCACATGTGTGTTTACAAGGGGTCATGTTGTACATACTGACTACCAGACAAGGTTGTGAATGGTACACCAATACATCTGGTGGCCCCAGGCCTAGGAGTAGGTGACACACCACAGGTATGAGACAGCAACACTGCTGACTCATATGTAGCTGCTTTACCTGCCACACCTTCTTGCTTAAGTTGCACAGACCACTAGTTATCATCACAATGTGCACAGTGTGTGTAAGCTGAGCACATATCCAACTTAAACTAGCCATGGGCACAGTAACATACCACCATCATGTGTTCAGGCAATCATTACTATTGTTTGATTAGCCAGCTCACACATTAAGTTGATTCCAAAGATGAGACAACATCATACAACCAATAGATGTACATCCACACACATATCATAGGTGATGTGAGTAAGTGCATGTCAATGCATGTCACAGTTTCCACAGACATGGCAGGTGTAGGCATCAGTGAGTTTAATGTCACACCAGCATTCATTGTACAAAACAAGTGCATAAAGACACTAAGGAGGCATAGTGTTCAATTGTTAAATTAGACCATTGCTAGTGCATGATGTGCCCATAACCACGGTAGGCGTGCACCGCCACCGCGGGGCCGCTCATTGGCCACACTTGAAAGATGCAGCATAGCGGTAGCAACCGCCTGTCCCCCGCGGTGTGACACCACCAATGCCATTGCAGCCAATGTGACCCGCGATCGCGGTAGTGAAATGCAACTTTGAAAACCGCGGTAGGCGTGCGCCGCCACTGCGGGCTGCTCATTGGCCACACTTGAAAGATGCAGCATAGCGGTAGCGACCGCCTGTCCCCCGCGATGTGACACCACCAATGCCATTGCAGCCAATGGGACCCGCGGTAGTGAAATGCTACTTTTGAACCCGGGGTAGGCGTGCACCGCCACCGTGGGGCCGCTCATTGGCCACACTTGAAAGATGCAGCATAGCGGTAGTGACCACCTGTCCCCCGCGGTGTGACACCACCAATGCCATTGCAGCCAATGGGAACCGCGATCGTGGTATTGAAATGCAACTTTGAAAACCGCGGTAGGCGTGCACCGCCACCGCTGGGCCGCTCATTGGCCACACTTGAAAGATGCAGCATAGCGGTAGCGACCGCCTGTCCTCTGCGGTGTGACACCACCAATGCCATTGCAGCCAATGGGAACCGCGATCGCGGTAGTGAAATGCAACTTTGGAAACCGCGGTAGGCATGCACCACCACCGCGGGGCCGCTCATTGGCCACACTTGAAAGATGCCAGCCAGGTGGACCAATTGCAGCAGCTGCCTGCCACTGATACCAACCCAGAGGCCTATAAATCTCTGTGGGAGAGCCACACATTTCACATGCATTCAGTCACTGCAGACTGCCATTCCTCTACAACTGCATATTTTGCTGTATCCTGGACCCAGTGATGGCGAGAACAGAGAATGTCAGGGCCCGTCCCTTCACTACAGAGGAGCTGGAGCTTCTGGTGGACGAGGTCCTTGCACAGTATGGGAGGCTTTTTGGTGCACCAGATGTACTGGTAAGTGTCCCTGATTCCAAGTGTGAGAGTGATCAAAATGATACCATGATGTTGCTGTGCAGTAGTATGTGCCTGTGAGTGCAAGTCGATGTACAGGCATCCTAATAGTTGACATGGCATGCTCCATACATGTTCTGTGGGACTTGACTTTGATTATGTGTAGAAAATGGACACTCCTACAGCCATTCTTGCACAAACTTAATGAACATGTTGGTCTGAGACTAGGTGATGTAAATGTGTGTTACACTGCCATGCATGCTAACTTCATGTCAATGGTGTCTGTAGGCTTATTTCCACACCTACATAAGTTGATTGTAGGTAGGGGGAGACATGCATTGTTTAAACAGCCACACAGATACGATGGTGTTCTGAAACAGCACAAGTCGGGACTGATTTTTACTGTGCCATGTTATGTGACTGTCCACTCACTCTTCACAACCTCATATGTGACTGTTGAAATGTATATTGGTATGGAGCACTAACTTATGTGTGTTGACTATTTCTTAAGTGCACTATGTTGATGTGAGCATCATGCACAATAGTCCAATGCATGAGTGGAACCCACTTGATGTTAATTCAACAATAACACTTCACATCAATGTAAGTAGTAGATGTCATCCTTACATTGATTTGAACATGTGTTCAGTCTCGCATGTGTTGGCACTTTTCACCCTCTCATGCTGTACATCCATGTGATTTATCTGAGGGACCATGTTGAGCCGCACTGTGAGTTCCTCTGGCCTGCACAGACACTGTCCAATGTTACTCTGAGCCATGCCTAACTGGACTGAGTCAAACATGTGTTTAGTCCACACACCTAATACTCACTGAGCCGTCATAGTCCTGAGAATTGCACAATCGAGGACTTAACAATGTGAGTAGTGCGTGATAAATCAGATTATGTCCCAATATGTTTCCTGAGAAATGCATTGAGCCATTCACAGGCCAAGGGCATTGTGTGGTGTGTAGTGGTGGACACAGTGAGTCTGCCACTACACTTCATTATTACTGTATTGCATGTCATGCTCACTCACATACTGCATCACAGATGAGGGCCTTCTGCACATGGCTGTCTGTGCTGCCATTGTGCATGTGTATGAGATGGCCATGTACTGTGTGCCTTGCCATACATGCATTCATTTCTGTGTAGTATTGTAATGAACATGTACTATGTGTCATGCTGTATGGCCTCTGTTAGAAACGGGTAGCGTGGTGCAGAGCGGGTGGGCCAAACTCCGGAGGAAATGTGTAAAGCATCTGCGCAGCACACTCACAGGCGACACACCAGGCACACTACAAAAGGAGACCACACCAGGTTGCATGAAAAATAACTTGTGTATTATACCAAATACAGTAGGATGCAATCACATGGTGAACATGGAGCCAACTGGCACCAGGTAGTCATTTACAGAGGGGGACTATTTACAAGGCAGGGCCAATCGGGCCACTGCCGGAATCATCACAAGTACACAGGATAAATGTGCAAGCATCAGTAACTGTGTAACAACCCGCACTTACAGGCAGGATCCTTGTGGGCATAACATTAGGCAACTTGCATGAGGCATCTCAATATGCATAAAAACACATTGTGGGCAACAATTAGGCATGGAAACATAGGAGACACTCTCATCAGGGGTAGGCCACCTTAGGCGGGGCATAAACCTCAGCAATGTCCACCCTAGGAAAACGCATTAGGCACATTAGCATAACCCTAGGTATGAACACATCTGTATAAATCACTTTAACAGGAGGCCTGGGATGAGAACCTTAGGTTAGGCATGGAAATGCAACATGCATATTCAGATTGGCATTAGCATAAAATGCAACCTTAGGCATACCATCACACTGTGCATACATAACATTAGCATTACGCAAAACCAGGTGAGCATAGAGGCACCACCATCATTAGCGACACAGCATTAGGCCTGAACATGTGGGCATGGAGGCGACACCATTAGGGTGAAAGCATGAACAACACATTAGCAATTTGGGGGAAAACATTACCAGCATAAATGCATTAGCGTAGACCCCTTAGCGCAGGCATAGCCTTAGCATAAATAACCTGTACATAAATCATAAGAGGCGCTAGGCCTCACAAGCATAAGCCCCAGTCGTCCCAATCGGGGGCACAACACTCTGAAACTGGGCCCAGGCCAACTGGCCTCTCTCAGGGGCTCAGAAGCCCTATGTCCCGCAAAGTCAGGGCTGGCTGCAAGGGCAGCGAAAACAAAGGTGCGCAAAGCACTAGGGCAGGCGGGTCCCTCACTCCTCTCTCTTTCCCTTCTGAGTAATCCAATGCCCCCAATGCGTGGCAGCTGCCCCCTGTCCTGCGGGGTAGCTGGGTAAACCCAACAAGCACTGGCACCAACAATGCAGCGATGGGAGTCCCACTCCGGGCTCTAACAGGAATCTGCCCACAAGAACACTGGCACAGTGGAGCCCCTCTTCTGGGACTCTAGAATTTCCCAAAATGCCTCTGTCGTGCAGCTGAGGGAGGAAACAAGTACTGGGCACGTTGGAGCCCCCTCCTATGGGACTCTAAACACAACCAATGCCCTCCAAAGAATACTGGCACCGGGGCGGGCACCGACAATGTGCCCCGACATACTCCCCAACCATAGGATGACTGAGCCCCACTCACCGGCAGTCTGAGGCCCCTCTGGATGTCTCTGCAGTCTCCGGGCACCGGCAATGTGCCCCGACAGGTCCCGCTTCTGGGACCTCTCCTGGCTTCACCCTCAGCGGAGCCTTCTCCTCGTCAGCAGCGCGGAGGGGCAGGCACCGACAATGTGCCTCTGGCCCCCTCCGCCGCAGGACTCCTCCTTGGCAACTTACATATAGCGCTCACGAGGCGCTAGGCGGCAGGAAAGTTCTTGGGCTGAAATTAAGTTGTAGCGCCCACAAAGCGCTAGGTCGCACACCATAATGTGGTAGCGCTCCCCTTCACTGGCAATGAAATATAGCCCTCCCGAGGCGCTAGGGAGCAGGCAGGAAGGCACAGTCACTGGAAATATAGCGCTCTCGCAGCACAGCGCTGCAGATGTCACTCCTCACCTCCTGGGCAATAAGATAAAGCGCTCTTCTTCTCCAGGCGCTAGCCAGCAGGCAGGGATGATCAGTCACTTCAAATGTAGCGCTCCTCTTCTGCTGGGCACAGTTATAGCACTCTCGCAGCAAGCAGAGCACAGTCAATGCAAATATGGCACTCCGGCAGCCCAGCGCTGCAGGACCCACGCACCTTCTTCTCCTGGGCAGGGTTGGAGGCAGCACTCTCCTGGTGCAGGAATAAGGTTGTAGCGCTAAGTCCCACAAAATAAAGTTGCAGCACTCCTCTTCCCCTGTGGCACAGTTATAGCGCTTTAGCAGCACAGCGCTGCAGGCATCAGCTACTCTCTTCTCCTGGGCAGACCATGTGCTCACAGGGTGCTAGGCAGCAGGCAACTGGCAGTAAGATATAGTGCTCACCAGGTGCTGGGCTTAGGACGGCAGGAGAGCAGGCAGGCAATACTGGGCAAGATCAGCAGGCAGTGGGTACTCATCAGAACAGGACAGCAGCTCCTAGAAGCAGTCATCTCCCATAAAGTGGCACTCCTCCTGACACAGCAGTCTTCACTCCAGTAAAGGGCTCTCACTGGCCCTGTGGACAGCGGAGGGGTGCAGATGGGCACAGGGGCCAGCACACAGGCCCAATGTGGCGGTACCTCCTGGCAGAGTGTCCCCTCTCATTCAGGTCCACGCTCAGTCTGAGCACATGGAGGCACAGCCCCACTCACCCCACCTACCAGAAAGGGCTGGAAGCTTCTGGAAGGTTCCCTGGGAAACC
Organism: Calotriton arnoldi; assembly: GCA_963921515.1. Taxonomy (NCBI): domain Eukaryota; kingdom Metazoa; phylum Chordata; class Amphibia; order Caudata; family Salamandridae; genus Calotriton; species Calotriton arnoldi. The sequence goes on along the minus strand of CAWUFW010003421.1, from coordinate 1,115,860 downwards.
GGTCCCAACTGGTTTAGGGGAGGTGTAGAGCACCCTGGGTGCCAGGCTTCCCTCCAAAAGCTGGGGGTGCTGGGAAACAGACAACTAGACCGCCAACTCACCTCAGACAGGCGACACATGTGCAGACAGGAAGGGCGTCCATTTTAAAAGTAACATTTTACAAAGGTGCCTTTCTACAATGGTGGAAATAAAGGTGCGTACACCATTGCACAGCATTTATTATTTTCAGTTCAGACACACCATGTCAGTAAAAAGGCTAGGGGGAAAAGCGAAAATTTCAGGGAAAAAGGGCCAAGTCCAACAGCCTCTGATGAAGATGTAGCGATTTGTGTGCCATGCATTTATGTTCTCCTGTGCTGACACACAGTGTGAATGACACAGGGTCTCTGATACTTCCTTTTCTTGTCTCCTATGCCTGCATCTGAAGGTCCACCAGCGTAAGGCCGCATGGAAGAACATTGCACGGAAGGTGCGGACTCTGGGTGTATCCAACAGACGGCACACACACTGCCACAAGAGGTGGGACGACATCTCCCGTCTGAGCAGGACCGTGGCAGAGATGACGGTGGGGCTGGTCCCTCGCAGTGGCAGGTTGGCACGCCGAACCATGACTCCACTAATGTCCCGCATCTTGTCTGTGACACAGCCAGAGCTGTATGAACGTTTGAGGGATCATCAGCAGGGAGTAAGTGGTGAGTATTCTGCGTAGGCTGACTTTGGGTGTGAGTGACTGCATGAATGGCGACCGTGAGACATTGCTGATCTTGCTGCTGTGTAAATTTTTAGGAACTACTTCTCAGTGGCCTATGTGTTCAGTGCAGGTGTCATGTATTTTCCCATAGATGGACTTGATCATGTGTTTCATACAATGGCCCTTGCCATTGCATGATGAGATGTGGCCTTATGACATCTTCTGCATTCTGGGTGTCATGGACATCACCAGGTAGTGTACAGCAGTGTGCATCATGTCAGTGTGCATTTAACGATGTGTGCACTACAGGACTTGTTTCTGGTGTGAAGTACACATCTGACACCAACGTGCATCAGTTTGCAAGATGAATTGCTCACCTTGTCAGACATCAGTAGCTCATGGACATTATTAAGTAGAAATTTGAATCTGTATCTGTGTTGTCCCCTTACAGTGACTCCATATGTGACAGAGGCAACATGCTGAGATGTATGCCTCTCTCACATACAGGCACGTGGGTATGCTTGCAGAGATGTTTAGGTTACATTACAAGGAGGCAGGGACCTGCTATTTGCCGGTGTGAACCTCACATGGCTCATTGATGTAAACAATGCATATTTCCATGCATCTTCTGTGTTCAGCATGATTGTTGCACATGCAGACTGCACAGGGTGTTGTGCAACTTGGGGTTGTCATTATCTAGTCTAGTTCTGTGCTTGCATTTGATGTTTGTGTGTATGGCACTGTACTGAACCTATGTCTCTGTCCATTGCAGCATCTACCGAGTGCACGGAAGGCCATGATACGGACACCAGTGCTGAAGCATGTGGCACGCATGATAGCCATGAGATCACTGACACTGATGTGACCAGCGCCTCGGAGGGGGACAGGAGTGTCCTTGAGGACTCACGCGCAGAAAGCACAACCTCAACATCATCGGACTCCAGTGGGGAGTCAGCGACAATGGTGGTCACAGGGAGTGACAATGCTGCCTCTTCCTCCACCACACATCGGCCAGTGCCCACCATCCCGGCTACTACCACTGGTGCTGTCCGTGCCCGCAGGGCTGTTAAGGGTAGAGTCGCCTTCACCCCAGGCACCGCTGCCCCTGCCCCTGTCTCCCCTGCTGCCCTCAGTGTTGAGGCAATTGAACTCTTGCGCCAGCTGTGTGTGGGTCAGACAGCTCTCCTAAATGCTTTCCAGGATCAGGACAAGAAGTTGGGACAGGCTCTGGCATTTATGGAGGGCATTCATTCGGACGTGGGTGGGCTACACAGGACTGTCCAGGGTTTGTCCTCCACCGTGACGGCAGCCATTCAGCTATCACAGCATCCAAGTCCAGCCCCAATGCCTTCACCAACCACCCTGCCAGTGGCAACCCCTGAGGGGAGTGACCACACAACTGAGCCCTCAGGCCCCGAGTCATCGACACCCAGCACACGACAGCAGCGCTCCAAGCGTGCAAGACCACAGACACCATCCCCAAAAAGTGACACAGGGACGCAAAGAAAAAAGCCCTTCACATGACACTCAGGGGCATCAGGCAAAGAAGCAAGCCTCTAGCTCACGGTCCACAAGATTGCACCCATCACAAGAGACTCCCATCCACACAACTGCTCCAAACAGTTGGCATGCCTGATTTGGTGCTGGTGCCGCTGAAGGGAAAGCCCACAAAGCAACCTAACACTGCTTCACCCAGGACCTCTACTCCCACCCACACCCCTGTGAAGTGTGGTCAGGAGAGCAATGTGAGTCGTTCACCAGGGCCACAGGGGATGGAGGGCAAAAGGCAAGCAAAAAGCAAGGCGAAGTCCATATCCTGCAAATCCCCACAAGGAGGGCCACCTGTACCTGTCACACCTTTGGTGGAGAGGGACTCTGTTGTGCCAGCCACACTTCCCACTACTCCCAAGACACTTCTGCAATATCGTATACCCAAGAAGTGTAGAGGTAGCCCTCAACATTCACCCTCACCCACTGTGTCTCATGGCAGCGTCTCTCCGCCTCCACGTGCCACCATGCCACCCGGTCCGAGCAGCCCTACACCTGCCACAGCCACTACTGCCTCTGTGTCTCATGGCAGCATCTCTCCGCCTCCACGTGCCACCATGACACCCGGTACAAGCAGGCCTACACCTGCCACAGCCACTACTGCCTCTGTGTCTCATGGCAGCATCTCTCCGCCTCCACGTGCCACAATGCCACCCGGTACAAGCAGGCCTACACCTGCCACAGCCACTACTGCCTCTGTGTCTCATGGCAGCATCTCTCCGCCTCCACGTGCCACCATGCCACCCAGTAGAAGCAGGCCTACACCTGCCACTGCCACTACTGCCTCTGTGTCTCATGGCAGCATCTCTCCGCCTCCACGTGCCACCATGCCACCCAGTAGAAGCAGGCCTACACCTGCCACAGCCACTACTGCCTCTGTGTCTCACGGCAGCATCTCTCCGCCTCCACGTGCCACCATGCCACCCAGTCCAAGCAGCCCTACGCCTGCCACAGCCACTGCTGACTCTGACTCTGATGAGCCTCTCTCGCCCAGGTCCAGTTCCGCCAGTGCCCACGACAATCAGCCACCTCCCAGTCCAACTGACAGGCAAATCTGAGGCACAGACCCCCTCCCATACCCATCTCTCCCACAGCGGTGCCTGGACTGCGCTTTGATAGCCCCGGTGCTTTGTTCATTCACATGGCAGTGTACAGTGTTCCACATTCACTGTAAACATTTTCATGCACACATGTGCATTGTTTGGACTGTGGGCTGGCCAATGGCCTTTTATTTGTTTGACATTTTGTGCCTATCAGGTTATTTTGCAATAAACACTGTTACTCCTGTTGTATCGTTTGTTACTGCCCTTGCTTAGTTAAACATTTTGATGTGTGATTATGGATGAATGTGCCACATGCTCTGCATGGCACTTCCACATTGCCATTGACTTCATTCACTTTGTCATTGTTTGGCAAACGTAACACACACTTTTGGTCTGCTTTACTCTGAGGTTTGGGGGTGCAATGATGTTTGTGGGTGTTGATGTACTCTTGCAATCATCATTTGCTATTGATTTCAGTATGATTGTACACATGTCATGTTAGGGGGATATACCACAACAGAGGTGAATTCTACACACAGTCTAACTTGCGGGGTGTCCAAGGTTGGTGATGTCTGTGTGATGTGTTTGGATGTGTGGACAGCAGTGTGTATGTGGTAATCTTGTGAAGGCCTGTCTTCGTACTCACATGGGTATATTTGGATGTGTGCAGTTGAGTGGTCACACAGTGTGATTGGCCTGTCCTTGTCAGTGGTGTTGAGGTGTATGTGGCCCTGTACATGCCAACTACAAACATGTATGTTCCAGGTGGGGTTTGCCCCCTACTACTCATCTTGGCAGTGGCAGGAAGGGGTTTCACACCACAGGCAGCTTTTTGGCATTACTTTGCAGGTGGGGTTTGCCCCCTAATACTCATCTTGGCAGTGGCAGGAAGGGGGTTTCACATCACAGGCACCTATTTGGCATTACTTTGCAGGTGGGGTTTGCCCCCTAATACTCATCTTGGCAGTGGCCGGAAGGGGGTTTCACAACACAGGCAGCTTTTTGGCATTACTTTGCAGGTGGGGTTTGCCCCCTAATACGCATCTTGGCAGTGGCAGGAAGGGGGTTTCACATCACAGGCATCTATTTGGCATTACTTTGCAGGTGGGGTTTGCCCCCTAATACTCATCTTGGCAGTGGCAGGAAGGGGGTTTCACAACACAGGCAGCTTTTTGGCATTACTTTGCAGGTGGGGTTTGCCCCCTAATACTCATCTTGGCAGTGGCAGGAAGGGGGTTTCACATCACAGGCACCTATTTGGCATTACTTTGCAGGTGGGGTTTGCCCCCTAATACTCATCTTGGCAGTGGCAGGAAGGGGGTTTCACAACACAGGCAGCTTTTTGGCATTACTTTGCAGGTGGGGTTTGCCCCCTAATACTCATCTTGGCAGTGGCAGGAAGGGGGTTTCACAACACATGCACCTTTTTGGCATTACTTTGCAGGTGGAGTTTGCCCCCTACTACTCATCTTGGCAGTGGCAGGAAGGGGGTTTCACAACACAGGCAGCTTTTTGGCATTACTTTGCAGGTGGGGTTTGCCCCCTAATACTCATCTTGGCAGTGGCAGGAAGGGGGTTTCACATCACAGGCACCTATTTGGCATTACTTTGCAGGTGGGGTTTGCCCCCTAATACTCATCTTGGAAGTGGCATGAAGGGGGTTTCACACCACAGGCAGCTTTTTGGCATTACCTTGCAGGTGTTGTTTTGCCACCTATTACTCATCTTGGCAGTGGCAGGAAGGGGGTTTCACATCACAGGCACCTATTTGGCATTACCTTGCAGGTGTTGTTTTGCCACAATACACCTATGAACTTGTTCACATACATCACTATCCCTGAATGTCAGATGGGCACACATTTTGATGTTGAACAGGGTGGGATGGTAGGAGCTGTGATGGTATCAGGTAATGTCAGCTGCTACCAACAGAGGCACACAATGTACATTTGGGCAAGGGCCAACACAATCCTTACACGTCCCTGTGACTGCCCATGCGTGCCTCTGGCCCTGCCTCCTGGATTGTGCGGAACCTTTCCCGCGTCGTCACCGCTGCGGTGACGTGACCGGGAGGATGCGGTGATGACGTTGTTGATGGATGGCCCCGATGCGGAGGTGTGGCATTGACGTACCTGCGGTGTTGTCGACGGCGTCTTTGTTGATCGCGGATCAGGAACAGCAGCGGTAGGGCTTGTAGAGCAGGATCCATTGCGGTAGCGAATGCGTGGAGTTGTGTGTTATTGCCGTTTTCCTCCGCAGTATTGGTTCCGCCGTGTTTCAATGGGTGGTTTCTCCGTTGCGGTCGGATTGCCTATTTGAGGCATTGTGATTCGGACGGCGGTCTACACGTCATTCCGCACGGCGGTCTCCCACTATTGGCTACGTCCGCCGTCGTCACGGAACCAAAGTACTGGCGGTACTGAAAACTCCGCGGCGGTAGGGATTTGGCCTATGTCTGCCCATCATAATATGGCGGTCGGGGATTCGCGACCGTGGTTGGCAAAACAGCACCCGCCAGGCCGGCGGAAGCCACCGCAGCCACGGCGGTGGCGATCCGCCCGCCATCGTAATCGACCCCAGAGTCCCTTCGATATTTCCAACTCGATATTTTTGTACTTCGAGATTCAAAACTCGATATTATGTCCGTGCACCATCTATCTATCGTTTTATTTCATTTTTAAGTTAATACACTTACATTTAAAATACATTCGATTAAATATTTTAGCGTAGTTTACAAACAAAAAAATGTTAATAATTAAAATAAAACTTCTTACTAAGTGTATTACATAATACATTAAAATAAAAAGTTTAGGGAGGATGGTTGATTTTAATTGCAAAATATTGTCAAAAAAATATAATTTTTTTAACAAATAATATATTTAGAATAATTTACAAAATAATACAAAGCAAACTTTAGGAGCTAGTGTTTTGTATGTTTCGTTAAGAAGTCCTAGGCTGAAATTATCTGTTTAAATTGATTTTATATAAAATTTGTTGGATTGAAAAGTCCCCTACATGGTGATGGCCGTGCACTTCTGCCCTGAGTGCCCCAGCTGCATAAATATCTGGATTACTAGTACTTATTTTTGGTCGTTAGCGGACAAAGATCATGCGCATGCACCATCAACTAGGCCTGTCACATGGTGAGGCGGTCTTGTTAGTCCGGGAGGGGCACGTCAATCGCTAACCTAAGCATGTTAGAGGGCCACTGCCCCTGCACTGAGTTAAGTGACACAAGCACTGTGGTGGCAGCATAACTTTTTTGTGTTTCATAGGAGCCAGTAGTGTGAACAGGCCATTATACCTGTGTAACAGGAGTGATGCCTACTGGCCCATTCATGTAAACTTATGTGGCCGTGTACTTAACTCACCCTTGGCCTACATGGATTGTGTGTAGCACCAGACAGCGTGTGGCACTTGTGTTTGCATGCTAGGATGTGTGTGTGCCTATGGAAGGTACATAACATGGAGGCCTAAGGGTTCCATTTTGGAGCCCCCAGGGCCTGGCAAGGCTAGTGGAGGACTGTAACCACCAGACAGGAGATGTGTATTGCTGACATTCCTAGGGATTAGGGTGGTAACACGCCCTGGATGAAGGGGAGCAGAGCATCCTCTGTGCACACTAAATGGCTCTTTGATTACAGGAAGAGTTATGGGTCAGCGGGACCTAGGCCCATTGTCAGGGAGATGGTGATTCTGATAAGGTTGACACTGTGGACCAGAGCATCTTGATAGAATAAATACTTAGGCCTTTTAACCTTTATGGGCCATATTTCAGTGGAGGCTGACAGGCAGGTGTGATCCCCGATTACTTCATTGGCCTGTGTTGTGGGTCATTCAGATTGGAGGCGCTCCTGTTGTGGCCGACTGTCCCATTGACAAAGGACAGGGCAAAGGAGAGAGCACTTCAAAGGCGCTGACGTCCACCACCTGAAATTCAAGGGCTCAGACACTAAATTACATGTGTCTTGATTTGGATTATAAAGTTAGGAGCCTGAGTCCCACACTTTGTTCAACATCATTGTTCATCAGGAAAAAGAAGGCAAATAAGATTTTGAGCTGCTGAATCCAGAACTGGGGCCGAGGTCTTCCTTTCTCCCAGCTAGGTAAAGTGTCATCACACAGGAAGCCAAGAATATTTGCACTGTGTGGGAGCACCAGCCTTCTGCCTGCCTGCCAGTGTTCCATGTAAATAGGAGAAGAGAGTCTGGACGGAGCGAGGTCCAGCAGAGATGCTGACAAGTGAATACCGGTGAGCAGAGTGTGAGACAACCCATCCAGTTAGCATTGTTGTTGCTACAGAGCTGATTGCCCTCTGGAGGAAGTTGGTAACGTCAGTCAGAGCTGCGGTGAAGTTGCAGGCTATCTCGTAGAGCAGTAATAATAATAATAATAATCTTTATTCGGCATATGAGAAAATATGACCATAAAAGATACAATTTCATCAACACATCAATATAAAAACAGTGATCATAAGGCTAAAAAACTCTCAAGACAAGATAATACAGTAAAAGCATTAGTTAGGGTTAGCAAGGGTTACTAAAAAGCATTGAAAGACTCTACAAACAATCATAATTGATACACAGGTTAGATAAAGGACTTCTGATTTTATGTTCCCCTGGAGTTTCTGAGCTTTAAAGCAGATCTTAAAAGGTTTGAGACACAGAATAGGGTAAAAACATCTGGGGACAGTTTTAAAAACAGCCGGGCCACACGGGCCTGCTTGAATCTGAGTTTCCTTAAAAGCCCCTTGAGGAACACTTTTCTCGGCAATGAGTAATACGGACACAGAAGAACAAAATGTAGGGTATCCTGTGGAGACCTAGTGTCGCAGCCACAGGGCCCCTTTTGTTCAAGATGTGCCATATACCCAGCAGGTACAGCCAGTAAATGATGAAACAAATTCAGCCTAAACCGTGTAATTAAAAATCTATCATGTGCACTGGCTATGAGGGTTAAGTACGGTTCTATACTTTGTGTTGACGTAACTAGGATATAATTTCTAACCGTGGATTTTTTCAATTCAATTTCCTCCCTTTGGGCCACAGTATATTTAAAAAATAGATCTTTGATGGGTGCTTCATCCCATGCACACACCTTCTCTGGATGAGAGAACAAATATGTTCTGCCGAGCATGGTGAAGGTGTCCTTTAAATATTTCAGCCACGGGATTTTTAACGCATGGTCCAAAGAGAGGCAGTCGTGAATTACTTGCCTACTAAAACCTGTCTCCTCATTGGACCATATGTTCACCCAACACAAAAGGGGTTTCACCGCCACCAGGTCAGAGATATATTTAGACCCCAGCTCCTCATGAACTATGAACGCTGGGGTACTCTGGAGGACTTTCAGCAAACGCCTAAAATAACTGTTTTCTTCATTTTGTAGTTTGTTTATCCTCATAAACCCCCCAGACCTCACTTCCATATAAGACTTTAGAGCTACAAAAGGAGTTATACAATTTTAAAATTGTCCCATGCGACCATTTACCTAATCTGTGAGCAAAGCTTGGAATCGCTCCAGTAGACTTTGTCAAACCGAGACACTTCCCCTCTAATAACTGTTTAAAACTCAATTTATCATCAAACATGATACCTAGATATGAGAAGGCCGGTACTTTCCCAAGAGTATGTGTGCCTACTGTATAGGTATTTGGCTTCCTGCTCTTCTTGCCTAATTCCATTATGTAAGATTTTGTTAAATTAGGTGACAAATCCAACTCATTCATAAACCCTACGAACCCATCTAATAAGACCTGCAAGCCCTTAGGTGTACGAGCAAGGAGGACCGCATCGACCGCATAGAGTAGAACAGGGACTGATCTTGAGCCTACTTTTGGGGTGTCCGCTTGAAGTGCGGTTAATGCCGAGTCCAGGCTGTTAATGTATAATGTAAATAAAAAAGGGGCTAAAATACATCCCTGCCTGACCCCACACAGACACTTAAAATATTCTGTGGTCTTCCCCTCTTGCGTGTATCTTACTGCAGCAGAAGTGTTCAAATGTAATGCCCTTAGGATGTTAATTAAAGCCGGATCCACCCCCAGTGATCCCATGAGGTTCCAAAGTTTACTGCGATTTACACGGTCAAAAGCTGCCGTAAGGTCCATAAAGGCTAAATAAAGCGCCCCTGCTTTGACTATTGTGTACTTTGCAGTAACAAGATAGAGATTTAAACATTGGTCTACCGTAGATTTACCCGCACGGAACCCATATTGCACATCTGTTATTATTCCTTGGGTCTCAGCCCATTCTGCCAACCTGTTCAGCACCACTCGGCCCAGGACCTTTGCTGTCACATCGATAAGCGATATTGAGCGATAGCAGTGTGGACTGTCCCTATCCCCTTTTTTAAATATCGGGACAATGGTAGCCGTGGACCATGAGGGAGGCATTTCTGTTGCAACTGCAGCATTTAATACCCTCACCAAGATCGGCGCCCATACTTCTGGGTTACTTCGAAATAGGTCAGGTGGAATCCCGTCTGGTCCCGGGGCTTTATTCCGCGTGAGACAATCTATTTCGAGTCTTACCTCTTCTAAAGTGAAAGAGATAGTGTCCATGCTCTGGGAAATGGTCAGTGTCTGTGGCTCATCCACTCTTAAGGGCTGATTGTACAGCCCCTCAAAATGAGCCTGCCACTGCTCGGGTAAAATGTTATGGGCCAAGCTCAGGATATTAGAATCTTTAAAACATGGGCTGTTGATGACCTTCCAAAAACGAGTAGAGTCCTTTAGCTCAGCAGCCTCTTCTAGATCCTCCCATGCCTTCAATTGGAGTTGGCGCTTCCGTGTCCTAACTGCTTGTTTATACATTTTGCGGCATGATGCAATCCGTCCCCTGTCTCTGGGTGATTGTTTGAGGGCCCTCTTTAAAGCTCTAAGGACCTGCGAGCATTGCCCATCAAACCATCTTGGCACATCCTTAGAGCATGGCTGTACAGGTGCTTTTAAAAGGCTATTCACTAGTTGTGCAATATCTGTAAAAGTCTGAACTAGTTTGCGACCCTGTATTTCTGGATCTAAACAATTCTGTATCTCTTGCTTGCCTCTGATAAAAAGGGAGTTATTAAAAGCCGCAGTATCAACCTGTGCCCAGCGCAACCGCCTGCCTTGATAAGTTGCAGAGATCTGTCCCCCCGTCAGACTATACGATACCGGCTGACATCGGGGGGCCACCAGTGATATAATTACGGGGTTATGATCACTGAATATACTGTGACAAATATTTAAAGAGGTAATAAACCTCCTAACTATATGGGAAACAAAAATAAAGTCAATAAATGACGCACATCCTCTACCCTTATAAGTGGGGGTCACAGTTATACCTGGGTGATGGGCAATCAGATCCATTCTATGAGTTAGGCCAAAGGTATTTAAGAGCACGCTCAACTCCCGTCCTAACTGGGTGTGTTCCATGTGTGGCCCCTTTTTTAGTGTACAGGTCTGCCAATCACAATCAGTCACCCTCAAATTGGGACACAGGTGACAGTTAAAATCTTCAACTAATATTAGATGTGACTGGGCTCGAACATCAAATTGCAATTTCTCCAAGCGAGTACTTAATTCATCCAGGCACTTTAATCCCTGTGAGTTTGACTGTGCATTATAAAAATTAATGAGTGCCAAACGATAAATATTACTTACAAATGTTAGGCCCTGCACTACATCCGACTCCCATAACATGGGCTTCCACCTCCTCTGGACCCTTAAATCTACAAACATAATTAGGCCACCCCTAGCTCTCCCTGCACTAGACCTTTGAGCTGGACAGAAGAAAGTTTTGTACCCTTCTAAAAAGAAGGTATTTACTGGCTCCCACGTTTCCTGGATGGCGATTATGTGAAAGTTTCTGATATAGCGGAGCCACTGCTCATCCCGAAACTTACTCCTCAAACCTGCCACGTTCCACGAGATCAATTTTAAATCACCCATAATTCGCCTCACGTAAGGTCCGGGAGAGTCAGTAATAGCCCCATCATCACTGGGAGAGCTCCTTTCCCCTTGATCCCTATGCTCATGGTGGGTTTCACAGATTGTCCCGTCATTAATCTCCACTCTCCCACTTTGTTCCTCAGTGTATCCCACCCGCTTGCCATCCATTCTTACTATACTTGCCCCCTCTGAGAGTCAATCTATGTCATTCAAATCCCTCAGTGGTGCGAATGGATTTCTTGAATTCAAGGGACCCCCACCCCAACTAGGGCCCGCTTCCTGTGTTGCCACGCATTGGGGAGACAAGAGTTTAGAAGGGGGTCTGTAAAAAAAAACCAGTGGTACTGGTTTAATCCCGGAATCTATAATGAGTGGTCGGGAGGATGAAAGCAAAATCTTCTGTGCCAGTGCTGGATACCTGAGTGTGACAATCATGCTATCCCCAGGGAAAAGTTTCTTAGACCTGCCAATCCACGCCACCCTTCTGGCCATCAGGATGTGTCTTTGGTCCGAGGTGTTTAACCCAACATGTTTACCTAACCAGTGGGTTACCTTGTTTATCAACTGGACACTAGACTCATCCTGTGTGCTATCTCGTCCTGGTACCCCCACTAGACCCACTGTGTAAGGACAACTTGCTGGAGGGAGGTTTATAACTGGCAAATTTCGAGTGTTGTGTGCAGATTGGGTGACACCGCTGGCCCGCCGACCATGATGTTGAGACCCCCCCTGGGAGCCTCTTTTGTTCGGATCCCTGTTCTAGTCGGTCAGCTGACCGGGCCTAATCATCCCCATAGCCTGTTCCCTCAGTTCCCCCCGTCCTGTTGTGCCCATAGTCAATGAGGGGTTCTGGGACTCGGTGCATGTCTCTACGGGTGGAGTAGCATTAGAAGTTAGTTGTTGTTGGACATTAAACTTTGGAGCAGCAAACTGCTTGGGTTGGTCATCCGAGGGCAACGATTTTTCAATGTTCGAGAGTGAAGCCTTAATGTCAGTGACAGTTTTTGATAACTCATTTAAAAAATCCTTTAAGAGACCAGACACCAATGCCACAATTTTTTCCTTAAGGGATCCCCAGGATTCTTCAGCCTCCTTAACAAGATCCTTGACACCCCTAAAATCTGGGCCTCTGGTGTTTTCTCCCAGCTGCTTGGGGGCTATTTTCCTCTGTGCCTTACATTGTCTCTTCGGGGCTGGTGGGCCATTCTGATCCCCACAACTTGTAGTAGGCAACATGGCCCTACTCCGTGAAGTCTGGCCAGCCGCAGCGCTTTTTAAGCTGGTACTGGTGCTCTGGTTTGGCCCCCCACTCTCTTCTGCTTCCTCCCCCTGCCCCTGATTCAAAATGTCTCCTGCTCCATTTTCAACAGTGTTTTCCGCTACCAGTGCCATATTCCCATCCGGTAACAATGGTGCTATTCCAGCCCTGCCCCGTGAAAGCCTCCTCTCGGCTTTGTCAATTTCTTTAGAGATAGCTCCCACTGCCTTTATTAGAAAAGACTCAATAGTGTCCTTGGTAGTGTCTGGTGATGAACCTGTGGGGGCGCACTTCCTTTTCCCCATGATATACTTATACAACGTGCTTGTCCAAACAACCCCCACCACAAACTACGGGCACAGGGCAGTTGAAACATATTTCTGCCACTACACAACACCCCCTGTACCCCCCTGCTCAGTCTCCAACAGCCAGTTATGAGCTGGTCATTACTTACAGTGGGAGTCGTATAGAATCGCAGGTAAACAAAATCCAACAGCAGAAGTTAGAGATATGGCCAAGCCCGGCCACCTCCGGTCAGTGACGGGCAAGGACGGGCCCGCCCTTGGCCCGGGCTTTGCCCGGGTGCGTCCCGTGCTGCGGGAATGTGTCTGCCCTTTTCTGCGCCACCAGGTGCGATTTGAAGCACGTCGGCAGCGTGTCCTGCCACAAGAGTTGCTGGGAGTGGTAGTCTCAGGCTCCTGGTGAATGTTTCCGCGTCCTAGAGCAGCAGACAGCTTTGGGGGGTCATCAGCCACGTCCAGGACTTCCGTATGCCAGAGGGTGGTCACTGAACCTACTGGGGCTATCGCTCATCGCAACTGAAACTGCCAGGCCATCGTCCATGTACGTCAACCGCATATGCCAGGAGGGGGCCACTAAGACTCTAGTGGCCACTGCCCATGCAAGAGGAGTCCCTATAACTAGAGAAGGGACTTTGAAGCAAGGTCAGAAGCTATCTTGCAGTATTGTCGTTGCTCCACCAGCTTACCTGCAAGAACCGCAAAGAAGTAGAAGCTGCCGCAACAAGAAGGCATCACCACCTGCGACCGCCTCAGGGTGCCGCTCACCAACCACTGGAGGAAGCAGTGCGAGCTGTGAGCTTCTGGAGCACAAGAAGATGCAGCCCATCTCCCGAACTCTTCTGAAGACTGCAGTTGGTGAGTCTGGAGTAGGGCTTGCATGATCTCGTTGATCAGTGCCGAAAGAGCTGAAACTTTCAAGGTCAAAGGCACACTTTGAGGCACATCGCTACTGTAGGTAGCACCTGTGGGTTCACCTCCAAAAATAAGCCTGAGACAAGTTGGATAGCATGGAGTAGAAGGAACAGTGATGCCACCCATGGTAGGAACACAGCCCAGATCAGTGCTAGGGTGCGAACTATGAGAAATATTCTGTGACTTATTAAGTGTGCTGTGTTGGTGTGCAGAATAAATACTGCTTTTCTTACCAAAAGAAAGTATTGGATTGGACAATTATATTATTATGGTCATTGTGGGTATTTTGAGTTATGAGCCTACACATACCTTGCACCTAATTTCCCCCGAACAGCCATTACTGCTTGACCCACGCTCAGACTGCGGATCAAGTGCTGAAGGGGTAGTGCTTGGCCCAGTTACTCAGAGCCCGTAGTAAGTGAGACACCGGGACAGGAGGAGTAAAAGTTTATAACCTCCATGTGTGGGCCCAGTAACCCTTGCTTGCTCTGTGGGCCTCTGAAAAGGATTCTGACAAAAATTAATTTTATTTTTTAATATTTCCCTATATTTTCCTATAAGAAAATAGCTGCACCCGTAATGGAGAACTCTTCAAACTGGTGGTAAGTTAGTAATACTAACTTTACACTTGTAAATTTAGTCATAGGAGTCTCCACCCCCTCATTTGAGGGAGAAAAGACTTTTATGTCTATATCTAGGGGAACATCTGCATTTGGAAATAGTGAGCAGCAAAAAGTGAAGATTTACACCTATGTGTAGGAGTAGATCTGAATGTAAGTAGATCTACCCATGCAAACCTATCTTTATGAATCAAGTCCTTAGTGATAATGGTGTATCTTCTAACTCCTCAATACAAAAAAGAAAATCAAGCCGCCCCCCACTCAACACATTATCAACAATGAGTGCCTGATTAAATGGACAAAAATCCTTGACTTTTAGACACTGGAGGAGTCCAAAATATTTAACTACACCTCCCACGATGCGGTAGAATGCCACTAATTCAAGTGTAAAAAATGTCCAACTTATAAACACACTGTCACAACTCTGCAGCCAAAGAATTCCCACCCACAATTAGTTAAAAGGGAATAGAAAAAAGTGTGGGAGTGGAGAGAAAGCACCTCACGGTAGTAACACCAAGGGGGGCTTGCTAGTTGGTACTCGCTAGCACACCCACTTATCATCATTGGTTGCTTTCTCACCATGAAAAGAAATGTGTTCCAACATAAACTTTCTTAAACGTGAAGGAAGAAAACAGTAACAGCAAGGTACAATAAGCACTGTAAGTGCTAATGTCACACACGTGCCCTGTTAGTCCTCTGAACCAGTCCAGATGCACAGGATATCGTCAATGTACCTCCTCCAAAGAGAAATATTCTCTTTGAAGGGGTTAGAGGCATGATGAATCACATTATTTTCAAACTGGCCGACATAAATGCCGGCCAGACTTGGAGCAAATGTAGCCCCCATTGACGTGGCCGACACCTGGAGGTACAACTGATTCCTGTATTCAAAAAAATTCCTCGTGAGAGCCAATTCAATACATTGCAAAACAAAGGACTGGGGAGTGTCATAAAACCATTCCAGCTCCCCCAGAGCCCATGCTGCTGCCACCAGCGTGGCATCCTGGGGTATGCTGGTATACAAGGATTCAATGTCGATGGTAACTAAAATGTCTGAGGGTGCGATGCATAACGAGTATTTTACTATTTGTGCTTTTCTATAGGTGCCATAATTGTATATGGTCACCCGGCGGATATGCGACCAATTGGCGCGTACCGCACTACGAGGGGGTTGCAGGTACGAGGGACACTAGCAACAACTCGGTAATTAAAGGTTTCACATTATTGTCATCAATTCAAGTATGTTGTGCGGTGAAAATTGGGGGTTATTTACTCCTGGCACGTGTTTTGTCTTTTTATTTGTTATATACCTGCAGACCAAGTAGTAATTCCAAGTGAAGTGAAGATTGGTTATCCCCTTAGCCCTGATGAAGTTGCGCAAAGTGGTAGCAACGAAACATGTTGGCGCTTTGGACGTAATAATGGTCTAAATTTAACCATTTTTTTAATTGAGGACGCTCACAGCACTGAATAAAGTCATATTTGGCCAGTGAGTAGGTACTCATTTTTAACGTTGGGAACTGCATTTCATTCCTTTTCTCACGGGGATTAACAGGGCACATGTGTGACATTAGCACTTACAGTGCTTATTGTACCTTGCTGTGACTGTTTTCTTCCTTCACGTTTAAGAAAGTTTATGTTGGAACACATTTCTTTTCATGGTGAGAAAGCAACCAATGATGATAAGTGGGTGCTAGCGAGTACCAACTTGCAAGCCCCCCTTGGTGTTACTACCGTAGGGTGCTTTCTCTCCACTCCCACACTTTTTTCTATTCCCTTTTAACTAATTGTGGGTGGGAATTCTTTGGCTGCAGTGTTGTGACAGTGTGTTTATAAGTTGGACATTTTTGACACTTGAATTAGTGGCATTCTACCGCATCGTGGGAGGTGTAGTTAAATATTTTGGACTCCTCCAGTGTCTAAAAGTCAAGGATTTTTGTCCATTTAGTCAGGCCCTCATTGTTGATAATGTATCTTCTAACTCCTACAGATTCTTTGTCTCCAATGCTTTTTGAGGTGAGTGATGTGGCTCTTTCCAATTTTTGTCCTAACTAAAATGATGACACAGGATATAAAACAAGACTGCTTAAAAAATGTGAATTATCACGTTCCCGCAGAAGACCGCTATCATTAATTAACGCTGATGTTAAAATCTTTAGTATCATATTAGCAAAAAAATCCAATGAGGGATGACATTACTTGTTCATCTTGGCAAAAGTGGTTTTAACTATGTTAGAGACACAACAATTAACAATAATATATGAAGTACCATTCTAGATTACTGTGATGGGTGTTGATCCATGCAAACCTTTCAAACCTTTTAATAAGGTGCTCCAGACACTGGTAACGTGTTGTATAGAACAGGGATGATCAGCTGGAAGAGGCTGATATGTTCATCAGCTATGGCATGTGTATGTAAGCGGAATGTGTACCCTAACACTTGGCAGCTGCAAAGAGGGAAAGGGCAAATGTGGCCCCTGTCTCCTCTGATATTTACACGGGTGAATCACTTTAAATAGTTGTGTAGCCAGAAATGGATTGCATTCAGTATAGGTCCCCAATTAATTTTGCTATATGCAAACAGTAACCTGCTATACATAAATTACCCGATTATTGTATTTCCTAAAATGTTAGAGGACCTCTAGGATTTTTTGTGCAAACCTAGACCTGAAGACCAACTCAAACATTCATATATCTTCCTGCTAAAACGTGGGCATCATAGTGTATTTCAAATACAGTGAACCTCAGGTGCATGCATTAGTGACACTGAAGTTGTGCAGCAGCATAATCTCACAGATATGGCTTGAGTGGTCCATTGAGTCTTGTACATGGCCTTAAGTCTCAATCATAGGGGAATTTGAAAAGTAAGACAGTATTTTTACATTGTCTATTAAATGCATTTCAGCCTATCCCATTTATACAAACTATTCAGGAGTTTAGGGTACTGGATGGACTGTTGCTTAAATTTATATGGCTTAAAATAGTTTAAGTGTAGTGCTCAATGATCAGAAGAAACACTGCATTGCAAGTAAGTAGTAGCATGTACTGGAGATGTGTTAATATTCTGATATGCTGCAAATGCTTCACTTTGTGTTGTAGAAACTGTAGAGGTGGGTGGTAAACTCCCGTCTGCTGGCAGAGTTACCAGAGTTTTGCCCACTTCTTGCTCCAAACATGGAGTTTGGGAAAAACTCCGCCAACCACCGGGTGGCAGAGTTTTCCTCACACAAGGCTCACCAACGTTAAGTTGGCGAGTGATAAAAACGAGCGCTAGACCACCTCCCAGTAGGATTTATCAATGCAGGTGGTCAAGGCAGGTATCTACCACTTTCGTTGAGAAAGTTGCCGCTCGCATTGCAAAAGCTGCCGCTCGAGTAGAAAATGTACTTGAGCAGCAGAAAGAAGCAGCACCCTCTAGCGACCCAATTGGGTCCAATCGTGCTGAGTTTACAGCACGGGACAAGTTCCCGGAGCAAATAATCTGCGCAAGCAGAGCAACGGACCAAAATTCTACCACTCGCGGAACTCCGCAGAATCTCGCTGAGTTTTTAGGTAACTCCATGGAATTCCACAGAGTTATAGGTAACTCCACGGAATTCAACAAAGTAAAACTCTGAAAGTTCCTCCCACCCCTAGTAAAAAGGCGATGTACTTCCAATTTGGAAATTGCACCCAACTTAAAACCCCTCTAAAGGACAATGGAAGGACTGCTGGGTACATATTTAAATATTCTCAAAGTGAAAAAAGTAGGAAAATGCAAACAAATTGGAGCCATTAAACATGCAGCTGGATCTGAATATTAGTTGTTGGAATAGATATGTATCCTGCATGACTCAAAGGAGCGTATGCTCCTGTCCCAAGTTCCACCATGGAAGTTTCCAAACCATTTTGTGATTTTTGCCTTAGCTCACACAAGAATCATGTGTATACACTGAAGGCATATGGCAATGGACTGACTCCAAGAGCTGGACTCTCTGGTCTGGGTGGGCACACCAAGTGCACCCTTCTTTTAGGTGAGAATGTCTACACACTTATCACAGGACTGATAAATACTTATAGTGGGGACAAACCTTTTTCATAAATGCAGATGGGGCTTACTGGCCTCTCCTGAAAAAGAAAGGGTTCTGCCGGTCTCTTTTACCTTGAGCCCTACACTTCATCCATGTGTGACATGGATAGTGTGTGCATGTTTGCTCTGTAAATATATGACATTCTGAGTTTATATCATTATGTCTGCTGATCCAAAGGATTACATTTGGAATCTCATGTGTACGATTTATTCACAAAAAGGAGGATGGAGAGAGTCTGCCAGAATAGGGGATATAAATTAGAGGTAGTACCTAAAATATTCCTTAAGGCCTTCAAAGTGGACCAGGCTTCTATGAAAGGTAGGCAGAAGATAAAAACCCTTTGAAATATAGGCCCCAACCTACCCCAGAGGTGTCTATATACTGTTTTTGTATATCCAACAGGTGAGGGAAGCCCAGCTCTTTTGTGAATGTGTCTTGCAACCCCCGTCAGGTAACAAACAGCTCCATCCTCCTGCCTACAGCATTAACAAAAGGGTAATATTTTTTTAACCCTTTGTTCATCGTACAGCTAGTGAACAACATAGCCAGTACAGTAAATGTCAAGTGATATCATAAATACATAGTGCATCGGTACATAGCATGTCAGAGTTAGACCTTGCACATGGCCCAGAGTCAAGTAGTGATGTAGGAGATCTAAGAGAACCAAAATAGTGAGGGGTGACCTAACTTGTCGATTCCTGAATGATAGATGATATCTAGGCTATCCCAACCCTCTGTTGACTTGTTGCCCTGTCCGTCAAGTATTTTTTAAGAGGATCCCAAATGTTCTTTGGTCGGGACTCTCTATTCAATAGTTTGCTGTATATTTCTGCATGGGCAGTGCACGTGACTAGGTCTTTTATCTATTCTGCCACATTCCTCCACATTAGGGGCTTTTCCTATACACTAGTACTAGGCTTTTTGGCATTTACCTGACAGCAACGCAAGTCCCAAAAATTTCCACCTAATTTTTGGGACTTTTTTCACATACCCCAACAGTGCCAGCAGTTGATCTGCTACTAGGGTCTGCCCTGTCATTTTGTTTAGGGTTTGGAAAAGCTTCCCCCAACATTCATTGATCAGTGGCCTTACACATACCCATGCTAGGTGTGTAAAGTCTGCCCCAAGAGTGTGACACCTTAAGCAATGTGTGTTTTCACACCCAAAAAAACATTTTGCCAGTATGACTGGTGTGTAGTTCATGCAGTGTAAGAATTTGTAGTGAACTAGCCTATGCTTACGATTCACGGACACTTTCGTGTTGTGTTCGCAGCAGTATAGTCATTACTTATCCAATATGTCTGTTTCCAAGTCACGCACCATTGTGCCCTCACCCAGCTAGGTTCCAGTGAGTCCCCCATCACCGCGCCATACAACAGAGTGACAATTTCCTTGGGGTGAGAACTGGGGCTACCAATGATAGAAGCCCCCAGTTCTTGGGCTCTCGGGGGTATGTGGGGAAACCCATTTTAACCCTCTCTTGCAATCTTTTTTTTCTTTTGAACCAATTTTATCAATATCACATACACATGTCACATCAGGATTGAGAGACATTCACAGTAACAGTATACCCATCTAGTGACTTGTGCTGACATTCCATCAAAAATTACTACCAACAGGAGTCATTGGTCGTACCTTTAATAAAAACAATTAGAAAAATAACAACAATAATAAACATCAGGTCATATAGGGGCATCAACACATAATCACTCCGATTGCTTGTATAATTTCCATCCATCTCAGATATGCTCCGTTTTCCCTTGAGCCTGATAATGTAGAATGTAATACCAGTAGAATCTGCTGGAGAGGTGTGGATTGGGACCAGAGAGGGGAGGTGTCGATTCATCCAGAGGGGAGGAGGGAAGTGGGGAGAAGAGAGGAGGTGAGGGGAATAGGGAGGAGGATGGAAATGGAGAAGGGGTAGAGGGAGGGTTACAGCACACCAAGCATTCAAGGACTGCGCCTAAATGTAGACATAAGTGTGAATTGTAACCACTCAACTCCTCTTTATAAGTTTGTAAGTCAAGTACCAGCACCTCTCAGTCTGCTGCAAAGCGGTGTTTACGTAGTCCACAAGACTTCTCTCACCTTAGTGTCACGGCCTCCGCCGTCCCCACTTAAGTGTTGCTGTGCACCGGTGGGCTCTACCTGGTCATTTCTGAACCTTCCAATGCATGGTAATATGTCTGCAAGCTATCAGTAGTGCCAAATCAATGAAAAGGTTTGTGGCTTTTGCAGTTTTGAGCCCTTAAACATCCCCAACAGTGAGCCCTCCAATGTGCACACATCTGCACAACCAGTCACCTCTGTTAATGCAGTGAAGACCACTCCCCATAGTGTTGCAGCCTTCTGCCAGCTCCAGAACATATGCACAATATCAGCTCTCATTTGTTAGCATCAAGGGCAATTAGAGGGTGATCAAAAATTTGGTGGAGAGTCACTTGAGTGAGATAGGCCCTATGCAGGATGTTATGCTAAATGTACTGGAACTTAACGTCCTGCGACAATTTCCTTGGGTTTTTCAGTGCTTTCTCCCATTCTTTCTTTGTTAGCTCCATACCAATGTCTCCCTCGCAGCTCCTAAGATCCACAGACAATGGATCGTACATGGTATACACTAGGGCACGGACAAACCATGTAATGAGCCTGCAGCCACCACCTATGATGTAGAGTTTGTGTATCAGGGGGTGCTGATCTGGTTCTGTGTCTGTGATGCACCAGTGTCGCTGCAGTGCAGCTAGCAAA
Organism: Calotriton arnoldi; assembly: GCA_963921515.1. Taxonomy (NCBI): domain Eukaryota; kingdom Metazoa; phylum Chordata; class Amphibia; order Caudata; family Salamandridae; genus Calotriton; species Calotriton arnoldi. The sequence goes on along the minus strand of CAWUFW010003421.1, from coordinate 1,094,741 downwards.
CAACCATGTGCCAAGAAGGGATTCACTGTGAGTTCATGTTCCTCTCTTAATCTATCAAGGGGCAAAAGTGTACCATCCTGAAACGGAGCACACCTGCTGCCTCCCATTCCTCCGTTACCTCCCTTCCCATAATGTCACTGAATGGTGTGATAGAGCATAGTGGGCTTTCCGGCAAATATTGAGGCATGTGCGGCATGAGTTGTAGACTGCGATGAATACTATCATTTGCTATCAGCAATAGGCCATTGGCATCCTGTGGGGGTCGTGCATGTGGATGGAAGGTCTGCTGAACCATGTGTTGTGCTCGTGCAGTAGTGGGAAGTCCCAATTCCTCTGTGAGGTATCCTGCCAACCAGCGTGCGGGCCACAGCAGCTATGCCGCTAAATAATAGTGCTCAAAGTTCGGAACTCCCAAGCCCCCTTTGTCCACTGGCCATTGTAGTTTACGAAGTGCAACTCGACGTCTATCTACCCTTGCTCCAAAATAAACTATGAAACTCTCTTTGCTGGGTGTAGCGTAAGAAATGTGGATTTGGGGATATGGACCGGAAGATTATGGAAATAATAAAGTAAATGAGGGAGCATCGCCATCTTAGATAAAGACACTCTACCCTGTACTGTGAGTGGCAAGGTGCACCAAAATGCCATTTGGGGACAAAGTGATGCTATGGCTCTGGTAAGGTTGCCATCTATAAGGTCCTGCATCTCATGGTAGGTTTTTAAGTCTAAATAGCGGAACATGGTAATCTACAAGGAAATGCTGCGGGGGCAATCTGGGTGCAGTGGGAATAGGCAGGATTTGGCCCAGTTCTTGTCCAAACCAGAAGCAGTGCAGAACGCCTGCAGTATGACCTGAACACTTGCAATATCTTCTTGGATGTCTTGGATGTAAATGTACACGTCGTCTGCATATAGTGAGACAACAGGAGTCTCTCCGTTCAGTGGGATGCCCCAAGCCTGTCCCTGCTGATGAAGCCTTGGAGCTAGAGGCTCCATTGCTAAAGAGAGTAGTGGGGACAGCGGACAGCGGACAGCCTTGCCATGTTCCTCTACTCACAGAGAATGTAGGGGAGATACACAGGCCAATTTTGACCCTTGCTGTGGGTTCAACATACAATAGACGAATGAGCCTATGTAACCTTCCCGTAATGCCAAAAGCGGTCAGAGTTGAGAATAAGTAATCCCAGTCCACTGTATCAAATGCTTCCTCCAAGTCCACTACCATGCATGCAGCATAAGGCCACCAGACCAAAGAGAGCTTCAGCACCCTATGCAGGTAGCGTATGTTAAGAGTGGTAGACCTTCTTGGCACGAAACCATTCTGGTCTGGATGCACCAGTCGTGGCATATGCTCGTAGAGTCGGCCCCCTATAACTTTGCTCAGGATCTTATAATTAGACCCCAGCATAGACAATGGGTGGTATGAGGATAGCTCCAAAGGGTCCTTATCAGGCTTTGGGAGGGACAGCAACAAGGACTTCTGAAGTGTAGACAGGAACTGGCCTTCCATTTGGACCACTTGCTCTAGCTCTAGTAATTGTGGAGCTAAATGTCATTCATATGCCTTATGAGATTACATTGGAAACCCATCCAGACCTGGAGTCTTATTGGTCGAAGCGCTCCGGATGACCCCCGGATCTCCTGCAATGTAATGGGTGTATTGAGCTCTTCCCAATCAAATGGGTCAATAACGGTTACTGTCACTCAGGCAAGGAAGTGTTGTATGACTGCCTGGCAGTCAACAAAGGGAGGATCATATAGGGCTTGGTAATGGGCGGTAAATGCTTTATGTATATCTACTTGATTTGTGAACATGTGCATTGGGGTTATCCTGACCATAGTGATCAGTGTGATTATTGTGGCGCTTCGCAAAAACCATGCTAAAAGATCGCCTGACTTGTCTCCCTCTCATGCATTTTTGCTTTGTACGCATGGAAGGCCATACAATGTAACTGTTCAATCCGCTGGGCGTGCCTACGCAGTACCTCTGTTAATGCACCCTGCTTCGCATGGTCAGCCAGGACCACAGCCTCCAACGTTTTCAGGGACAGCTCAATGTGCACCAAGTCTTTCTGTAGGTCCGCCCTTACCTCCAAGACTGCACAGATGCAATGGCCTCTGAGAATGACTTTCGTTGCCTCCCAGACCATTAGCTTGGAAGTAGAAGTGCCCCAATTTTCAGTCAGTTATTAAAACAGTGTCTTGCCTGTTGCATCTCAAAAGACCTGGTCCTCTAACATGGCACACTGTTGCCGCTAGGTGGGAACCAGTGGCTGTGGCGCTCTCCAGCCTAACTGGACCTGCAGGGGGTTGTGATGAGAAAAGGTCTTCCCCAAATACTTCACCCCTATAGCCAGTACTCTGGTGGCTGGATCACAAGTATCCGGTCCAGTATGGCATGTAGATCATGCCGGGAAAATAATAGGAATACTCTCTAGAGTCAGGGTGGAGCAACTGCCAACAAGTCTAGAAGGGACCAATGTTGGAGCCATTGGGAGAGAAGAGCAGCAGCCGTCACCACTGTGGAAGTTGGTTACGGTGGGTGAGAATGATCCAACTGAGGATCAATTCACACAGTTAAAGTCCCCCTGAGTATCCACGGGATGATGGCCCATTTAGTGGGCCTAGTTGATAGGCGTGATAAGAAGGCCAGTTGCACTACATCGGGGGCATATATGCTCCCCAACAGGACAGGTCTGCAATCCAACTGTCCTTCAACTAGCAAATAACGTGCCTCTAGATCAATCTCTGTTGCCGTATGCCGGAAGTGGACTCCAGGCCTGACCCAAATCAGAACACCTCGTGCAAAACCAGAATATGTGCTGCGAAAGCACTGTCCCCACCAGTGTTGTGGGCGGGCATCTTCTCCTCCTGCAATATGAGTCTTCAGTAACAGAGCAATCTGAGCATCCCTCCTTCTAAGGTATTGTTGAACTGCATGCCTCTTACGTGTGGAGCCCATACCATGGACATTACACATGAATATACTAATTTTGGTCATTTTGCAGCTACAACAATAAGGTGAGCACAAGGGAGAACCACATGACCATGTCCACATGTCTGGACATAGGGAATACATTCTGTGTAAAAGAAAGCGATAACACACCACATGACTCTGTAAACTGTTAAGATTAGAACCCTTAACTCCCCTCACAGTGTGACCCCAGAACTCGTGGTCACCCAAACAGTTAAGAAACTTTCCCATAGATGGGGCACTCCTGAATGTGCACTGGCATGCACTATTATCACCTAGGAGCTAGATGGGGGTTGCCAGTTTGTCCATAATCCTCACCACATCTGGACAGAATGCAAGTCTCACTTGTACTGTGCCTGTTGGGGGGACCCTTTGATTCACAGTTTGTGTCAAGTAAATAAGAGGGTAAAGCTTTCGTGGACAAGCTCTCTGGGGCAAACCATACTGGCATCTCTAGGTACCTATTACAGGATCTCCTCCGCTTTCTGTGCCGTCACTTCTGGTAGTATCACCAAAGACATGTTATTGGTGGAGCGGGTGGATTTGATGTCAGATATGCAACCTTCTGGAGTTTTGGAAGGCCGTCGTCAGTGCTTAAGCCTGCTCCTCCTTTCCCTGCTCTGGGGTAGGAGTTCCCTAGATCTCAGTGTCACTGGTGGTGTTGAGTCTGGGCTACAAGCGGCCGGCGTGCTGGTGATGATGGAGTGGAGGACTCATATCGGTGCTCCTCCACCCAATCCCAAGCATCTGCTGGGTCAGTGAAAAAATAGCTTGCGTTTCTGACCATAACTTTAAGCTTTGCTGGAAAGAGCAGTGAGTAGTGGAGGCTCACCTGTCTCAGTCTGCGCTTCACCCCCAGGAATGAGGCCAGATGATGTTGCACTGATATTGTGTAATCCGGGAAGATGAACACTCATACATTTCCAGAATGACGAGGTGCAGTCATCCGGGTTGCCTGCAGCAGAGCCTCCTTGTCCCTATAGTTCATTATTCGGGCCACTCCAGTGGCCCCGCTGGTGATCGTCGTGCCCGGACTCAGTGGGTGTATTCTGCTAGAAAGTGAGGGAACAGTTTTCTTGGGGCCACCTCCTGCAGTAGCCAGGCGTCGAAGAATTTCACAGTAACCGCACCTTCCACTCCTTCCAGGAAGCCCACTATGCAGAGATTATTTCAATGAGAACGTCCCTCTGAACCTTCCGCCCTAGCTTCCAGCTCCTGGATCTCAGTGACGAGGGAACAAACATGTCCCACCAGATCCCTCATGCGGATCTCTGTGATCGCAGTTTTGGCATGGGTGACCCGATCTGTCAGTTCTCATTGATCCTTGCACAGTAACCCCAGTTCTATCGCCACTGCATTGACTCTAGTATGCAGATCCTGCCTGGTATCTGTGATAGCTTCAAGTATTTTGTCCAGTTTTAGATCTGTGTGTGCCACAGACAAGGCATCCAATGGCAGGTCCTGTTCAGCGCGGCCCGTGATGTTAAAGCTCTAAGGCCCCAACTTCTGGGGTCCTGCTCCCCCCCTCCGCACCCCATGATCAGTCTCTGCCTGTAGACCATTATGGCACCTGTTCACAAGACCTTCTGTGACAGGAGCTGCAAAGGGCACAATGGAAAGTTGTGATGGACCCGCCAGACCCCCAATTCTCCTACAGACCAGTCAGTGGGGTGGCACGAGCAGTCCCACAGGAGAGGGAGACTCAGATCCCAAAGGGCTCTATTGTGAGTGGCGTTTCTGCACTGAATGCGATATCTTGGTATGGTTCTAAGAGTCTGGACCCTGGGTCGATCTTCACACCACTGCCAGTATCAGGCCTCACGTTGAGTCCAGCAAGCTCATGGCAGGACCCACTTCACCCCTGAGTCCAGTAGGGGGGCATGAGCAGTCCTGATGTCACACCAATGGAGACCCCTCAATCACTCCAGGGGGCCCGGGGGACCCTCCACCACCTCCTCCCCAACAGAGATAGGCTTTACTAGGAGCCAAGTTCAACCAGGCTTCAAGCTCTCCGGACTCCTCCGCACCCTCTTCAGAATCGACTGTCTCACACGAGGCCCCCGATTTCAAGACATGCTTTGTGTGTCAGCTCCACACCCAAGTACGCATGGATGGGGCTTCCAGCCCCCACCCCCCCACCCCCTCACAACCAACAGTCCAGCAGACACAAGGTGTTAGAAGGGTGTAGGGCAGAACACAGGGGGGAATAGTTGGGGAGGAGGCAGGGCTCCTAGCAACCCCATGGGCAGCAGTCACACAGCTGTATGTAGGCCTTGGGGGCACCCCAAGTGGTTTGGCACTCAGCATGATCTTCAGTGCTCACTCAGCACCAGTCGTCGCTACCCTGACAAGGGCCAAAGGGGACTTAATTCAAGGCAAGCAACATCATGTAGAAAGGGGGAGATGGGAAAAGATAAGCACCAGTGGTTGCCAGGTCCCCCTTGCCTATTGGTACTCACGGCAGCCAGCACACAGCCTCACTTGCTCAAGGGCATCAGGTCTCCTGTGTCACACTATCAACTCTGGCCCAAAGTCCCATTCATGGGCAGTGGAGTGCAGGTAATCCTCCAGTGCTCTACCTTATACCGGTCAGTTCTGTAGGCCTCCCCCAACCACCCGCTCTGTGCTGTCTCCAGTGCTCAGGTGCCCTCCCTTTTGAGCACCAGACCGTGCGGTAGGCAGTACAGGCCGAGAGATGTCCAGCATGTCAGTCAGCTCGCCGTAGTCAGAGGAGTCTGTAAAAAGGCTCAAATGGTGCCGCAACAGTTCTGCACCCTAGTTCAGCTCAAAACAGGGCTCCCTAGGTGAAGATGGTGGTGAGCGATTACGGATTTTGAGTCTCCCGACGGAGTGATACTAGAACCTATCTGCCATCTTGCTGGGGCTGGCTACACCCCTCTTGCAATCTATAATAAAGGAATCCATATAATGGTGACACTCTGAGGTAGTTTGTCAACTAAATAACTGTATCTGTGTATAAATCCCCCAGAGTATGGAGTCTTAGGCATTTGGTGGCTAATGGTTCAAATGTAATCTCAAGTTTTCTAGCTAGTGGTACATGCGGGAAGTATATGACGTCAACAGCGCATACTTCTCCAGCCTGTGCCATGACCGCACTGAGCAGTTGACTGTGTGTATTTTATCTTTGGGCCTGATCATATTTTTCAACATTACAGCATTTAGCTCATTTAGGTTAGAGATCTCCTTCTCCAGCCCTCTATCTGTAATGTGTCGGAAATTGTGGAACCAGTGAGTAGAGAATTGTGCCTGGGCTATTAAGTAGTGTCCTTTGAAGTTTGGTGTAGCAAACCCACTATGCCCACAGGGGCTTTGTATGGTGGTGTAGCCGCAGCCCATGCTAGTTTTTTCCATTAATGTTTGGAGTAGGTTGAATAACGTCCTGTTATGAGTTACAGGGACATTTTGAAACAGAAGGCAATTTACACAAAGAGGCTGAGGCAATTTGCTATTGCACCTATCACTCTGTGGGTACCAATTTACAGTGAATAACAACAGTGCACAGACCGGGAGAGCCAACCCCATTTGGCCCGCTTTAAAAAAAGCTAAGACTTTCCTTATGCAAATTATAGAACTTCTTTAGTCCAGCACAACATTCTGATATGCAAAATCATCCAATTTCCCACATATAATTCAGTAATTTGACACGATGTACAGATTCCAAAGATTTGTTCCATAGACGTTTGTTTATTTATACATGCTCATCTTCTTAAGTTGAATGGAATATTTTTTTTCTTTTTTAATGCAGTTCAATTGTAGCCAGTGTGTTTCGTCCGAAGGATTCTTCAGGACTTTGTGTATATGTTCTTCAAATTCAACCAATGCATCTCAATGGAGTCTGTGCATTGTGTCAAATAACAGAATTATGTACTATCACAGAGGAGAGTCCCCTCTAGGTACAGGTGCAATATTTTCCTGTGAGTCATAACGTATGGGACTGTAAACGTGTACTGCAGCAGCACTGCAGATATTTCCACAGACCTAGAATCAGCATCTGAACTTGTTTTTATCAAACCTGCATGACCTATGCTTCAAATCAAGGATTCTGTTGAACAGGAACTGGGTGGAGTCTCTAGTCCCCATCAGATTACCATAACAATGTTTCAAACAACCTGCCAACAAGGCTTCTTTGGGACAGCCTCCTTGATTATTTGAGCAGTGGGGCTTGTGTTGACCCAGTGCGACTGCCTGAAGGGTTCACCAGTGCCAACTGCAACACCGACAGAGCCATAGAACACAAAATACCATCACCCTGCCCGACTGTAAATAGTGCTGGTGGACCAAGAGTTTGGTGGACAGGGTGCTCCATTACATTTGTGATGGAGTATCCTTTGCACCAAACTTTAACTTTGGCCCTTGGCCCATAGTCCTTTTCATCTGAGTTTCTTACGGAAAATATATTTACTTTCTTCCATTGTTCTTTCTACTCAACTTAATCAGAAGCAGGTATGGGAGTGATCAACACACTTAGGCTCCAAAATTGTGGTATCTTTTGTGGGTGAAATAATGTTAGTTTCTGATCAACTTACAAGAACATGTTCTATTAAAGACATGAGGCCCAGATGTACTTAAGTTTTGTTTAGCGAGTTCCAAATAGCGATTGCATCCTAATCTCTAATTGGAAAATTCTATTTGAAATGTATGAAAGGTTGATTTTTTTCTATCTGTGATTCGTAATCGCTATTTAGGGATTTTCTAATCTGGACTCGCTAAAACGTGAATCGTTATTAGGAAATCTCAAAGAGGAAAAGTCTTGTTTTGGTAGCAGAATGATGACCTCACAGTGAGGAAGTCAATAAATGCAGAGGGATAAGGAATGGCAAAACGTTTACTCGCTCATGAGCAAGCACAATCAGGCCGACTTCTGGAGGCATATCAAAAACAAAAAACGCCAGGATGCTACTAGATGTAATGTCACCGATGAAGCTATGTGAATCTTTCACGTAAAAAAACTATATGGAGTCTAACAACTGAGAGCTTTTTCACCCAAAATGTAGACCCCGTTGATGACCCAAATGGCTGTGTACCTAAGTACACGATCAATACCATCCAAAAAGTGGTGTGCAAAACACAAGCTTCAGGAGCACCAGGCCCAAATGGGCTCTCAGCCCAAGTGTTCAAAGATGATTCCACATTATGGCCTGCAATACTTTCTCCACTGTTCAGCACATGTTTCAAATTCCATCAAGTTCCTGACAGCTGGAGAGGATCAATACTGCATCCAATTTTTAAAAAGAGGGACAGACAGAACCCCATCAACTATCACCTGATTGCCTTATTGGACATTGAGGCCAAGATCTACGCCTCTGCCATATTAAAAGATCTTGATACCTGGGCAACAACAAACCCAATAATTCCATTTTGCCAAACAGGCTTTAGACCTAACTTCTCCACACTGGATAACATATTTACCCTATCCAACCTCGTCCACCAGAAAAACAGCCAGAAGTCTTCAGCTCTTTATGCATGCTTTGTGGACTATTCATCTGCGTTCGACCTGGTGGATAGGGGCATTCTATGGAGAAAACTCCAGGTGTGGGGCATCCCAAGCGACCTGCTCAATGCCATCATATCATTGTATTCATCAACTTGGGTGAGGGTCAAGCTGTCAGACACCGCGTTAACCAGGAAGATCAACACTAACCAAGGGCTAAAGCAAGGGTATGTCCTAGCTCCAATGCTGTTTAACCTATACACAGCGGGCATGTCTCTGGCATTAAACAAAGCCAATTTAATTCCCCCCAAAATAGGAACAACCAAGATCACGATATTGCAGTATGCGGATGACATTGTTCTGCTTACAACTCAAAAACAGGAATCCAGAGAGCCCTAAATGCCCTTCATACATACAACACAGCAAATAAGATGATAGTAAATGCCTCAAAAACAAAGGTGATATCATTCGGAAAGATGCACAAGCAAACAAATTATAATTGGTCTCTTAGCCCCTTAAAAATAACAGGAGCAAAATCTTTTAGCTATCTGAGCATATGGTTCTCTGCAAATGGTGCACCTAAAACACATTTGAGTCACCTAAAGGATAAGGCTGCACTAATTAGCATCAGACCCTGCCAACTGCACTCTGCCCTCAAAAGCCCCACTTCAGCCCCAATTCGAAAAGTGCTCAGGGCCATATTACCATCTGCAATCACCTATGGCAGCAAGGCCTTCCCAGGCCAATTCATTAAAACTATAGAAAAACTACATCTAAAGGTCTATAAAAGAGTGTTTAGGTTGCCTTATTACACCAGAGAATCCCAGGTGAGACTCGAATTTGGCCTGGAGGGCATTAAATGGGCTAGCAGGGGACCTTTCTAAAATACTACTATAGATGCATCTCGGCCATGCCCTGCACCTTGAAATTCATCCTTCAGAACATATTCAAAACTAAAAATATCCCTTGGTCCACCTATTTATCGGCGGCAGCAGCCACTCTCCAAATAGATTTGACCGCACTAAACGCTTCATCACTTACGCACACAGCAGTAAAAAACAAACTGAAAAACAGACAAAATTCCTCTCGAAGACCACGGACATGGAAAACATCAAGTCCACACGGCCACTAAAGGCCCTGGCAGCCTCGTACAACAATGACTGCCATGCTGGCCTCCAGGCACAATCATATCTTAATTGCACATTTGGGAAAGCCTGCCTAACCCAAATTTTGGCTGCGAGGATGCTGGCTTTTCAAATTAAAGACTTCAATCCAAACTGCCTGCTCCTCTCCAATATCATTAAGTGCAGGCTGTGCGGCTACAAATCTGAAACTTTCACACACTTACTATGTTGCTGCCCGACGTTGCTCCACTTCAGGCGAATATTACTAAAGCCACTTTTAAATTCATGCCATAAGAACATGCAACAATGCCATGAACTGGATTTTTAGGACCATGGTCCCCTTCGAACTGGCAAGAATAGGCACATATTTTAAGGTGGTGTAGGGCCTTCTTAAAGAAATACAACAAAGCCCAGAGATGATTGCCGACTGACAACTTTCTGCACTATGGACTACACACACCTTATAGTCTGACAGTTTTGTTATTGGGTTTTAACAATCGCAATGTCTCTAATTCAACTGTAGTAGATCTTAAATCATGTTTCTTTTCTTTTGATATTACAAGTCTGTCTGTGCTAGATTGCTCCACAATAATTTACTGACTCTTACATATCTTTCACTTTGGCTTACCTGTAATTGATTTTAAATAGTTATATTGCCTCAAAGCTAACTAATGCAGACCCAAATCATGCGTTTTATCCCTTGATATCATGCGTCAGTTATGTCAGAGGGTATTACAAGGACGTATCCACTTTTCTTTCTCTTTTATTTGTATAACATGCCTTATAAATGTTTTATATTGTCAAGGTTTTAATTAACCATACAATAAAAGTTTTGGTATCGTTGGTAAAGTCAAAAAATGCATCCCCTTCATTGTGTCATGTAATACAGTGGAAGGTAATCTTTTTCAGGAGTGTGTTTGTCTAGTCTTATTTGAATTTTGAAATTCAAAGAAGGGGAACTATGTCAAGGGAAGAAAGCGAAAAAGATCTTGCTGCCAGAAGGTGCAATATGAAGTTTTCAGAGAAGGAGCTGAATGTCCTTACTGAGGAGTGTGTGCCCCATAATGAGGAGCTCTTTGGGAAGAGTTTCCTTAGCGTGCCAGAATCCCATAAAAATTAAATCTGGACTGACATCCTGGACATGGTCAATCCATTGATGTCACACAGGTACCATCCCTGAAAAAGGCTAAACGTGGTACGATTTAAGATTTTGAACCAAAGAGAAGGTTGCAGGTCATTTGGCAGAGACATGTGGGACAGCCCGAGGACCATCTCAGCAGCCAGCACCAGCAACCACGGAAACTCTAATTGAGGCAACAATTCAGACTGGGAGTGTGGTGGGTGTGTCCAATGTTGATACTTCATATCCACCATCGACAACTCAAGGTAACAATATAACATGTGTATGTATTTTCCATAGATTTATAAGCTAATTTATCTAATAATTTAATTGTGGTGTGTAGAAAAAAATCCATTTGTATGATTTTTGTAACGTTCTGGAAGCATATGTACATTGTTTGAGCTTTAAACAATTTCTCATTCAAAGCAGACAGTAATGACAGACGTACATTTCAATCAAATAGTTATATGTCTCTTCCAATACAAAGTGACTAGGGATAATTACTGATGCATAATAACTGAGCCAGTTGATCCATGCGGAAGAGGCTAAAAGGTTAAAAGGACTACCACCTCAATTACCCATGCCAGGTCAGCCCAGATAAAAGATGCATAGACCCCTCAGGATTTCTTATGCTTCAAAACCCTACTCTGTTTCACTGAGGAATGATACTTGCTCCCAATTGATTGTGCCTAGTGCACCGGTCAAATCCAACCAGATGTAAGACTAAAAGAAGATGAATGTTAATCACCCGTGGAAGTCCCTATTAAGATAAATGAGTGAAGCCCTAAATAGGTCCATGTGTCCACGCTGGTGCAAGAACAAGTAGTGTGTGTTGAATCCCATGTACTGCACCACATTTTCACAAACTTCAGCTTGGCAAGTAAGAGCTTTTATTAATTATTTTTCTGAATTTCTGTTAGCCCTTTTCTTTTCATTTCGATTTTGTGAGTGAGAGTGCATTCTAAGTACCTGCCAACAAATCACAAGAAGTCACTTCACAAGTCAAAACTCATTGCTCACTTTCCCTTACTCTGATCGTCTCTCCTCTTGTTTACAGTGGTGGCTGACAGGAAAATGGGTGGTGGGTAGTTGTGCACTATCACGCGTGTGTCGCACAAAAAATAATAACAAGCATTGGCATAGCCAATAGGTCTCGCCTTGGGGACCTTATAAGTGTTTAGCCATGCAACAGTTGATGTTGTTGCACCAAGGATATTGTGCTGCTTAACTAAATACTTATAAGGTCCCAAAAGCGAGACCTATTGGCCATGCCAATGCTTGTCTTTTTTACTTTTGATTTACTGTTCCAAGATGGTGGATGCCCATTTTTGAAGCGGTAAATCAAAAAAGCGAACAAAAGCGCATTATTAAGAAAGGAGCAGCTCATTAGCACAATCTATTTGATCTGTGGCGTTTTTTTTACACACATCATTATAAGGTGTGCTAGTCCATTTGTTTTAATTTACACAAATAAAGACAACATTTTCATTCTTAATGAACGCCCAGGACTTGATCTGTGGTATTCTGAATACATGGATACCGAGAGAGCTGGCAACCCGGATGCACACTTTCTGCAAGCATGCATGCAGCGCTTTACTCATACCCTTCACATAAGCGTAGAAATACATCAGCAGCTGAGATGGCACAAGAGTCCCTTTTATCAGAATAAAAAGCACGGCCTAATTTCAAATACCACCTTCCTATTTTACAGTGGACTGACAAAGACTGTGGCGAAAAAAGCTGCGTAGCTATTTAATAGGCACACTCCTATTAATCACTTTTCATTGTGAGAGCATTTTAAGTCATCCATTACAGCCAGTGGCAACATAGTAGCACCTCCAACACTTGTGTGCTGGTGTTGACAAGAGAAAATATGTGCTGTGCTCCTCTTGCCTGTCCCTCCTCCCTAAAACTCCCCACACTTCTTTTTCTACCTTTAATTGTGAAAGGAGGCATAAATCATCCAGTTAGCTGAGCAGTTTAATAACGTAGAATTGATAATGTCACTGACAGTGTTATCACTTCATCACTCCCATGCTTACATCTGTACACCCAGTAACAAGTAGTTAAACAAGTTTGATGTAGCTGTGTGGCAGGCGGCATTGTGAGTGGTAGCACGTTTGGGTGAGGTAGCGACCGAGTTACAGGCAAGTTTATAGTAGGAGACACAATGTATTTGCATGTGCTGTTTTTTTTAATTTTTGAGCAGTCAGGATAGCATGGTTTTTGATGGCAGGAAGCCTGCAGAAAGGCATAGCGATGATTGCCGTCCCAAGCTGGAGACTGAACTGCAGTAAGCCAGCAGGCGTGTGGGAGGTAGCAGTGACACGACTAAGGCTTCACCATGCTTGGCTTCGAGGCGAGCAGCAAACCCTTCTTCCTTGACTCCACTCTAAATTGCGAGGAGCAGACACATACAGCAGTGCCCCCTGCTCTGAGGCAGGCGGCGATCTAGGGGCCCACAGAGAAACACGGGCGACTCAACACCGTGCTAACAGGATCGAGAAGGGTAATCCAGCACAAAATTAACAAGAAGAGACCCCGCAACGGTGTAAAGTGATGGGGCGGGTGGGAAGGAAAGCAATAGCACAGGCGGAGAGTGCAAGCAGCGGCTGGAGAGGACAGGGTGAGGGGACCGGAGCAGCAGCTGGACACAGGACCACTGAGGAAGCCGAGGGGAGGTGATGAGCAGCAGCACCAGCTGTCCAGGGCTGAGGTTACGGGAGGCGGAGGCAGTCGCTCTGCGGAAGCGGCTTGAATAAAATGACGCTAAATCAAACAAGCATGTACGGCATGAAGGGGGCACCGCAAGAGCCTCGTAGGTAGCGGCTACCATTTTGCTGCAAAACCAGCTCTAGTGAACAGAAGAGAAAGCAAGTAGATAAAGCGCAGCACTTGTGAAACGGGCGCAGTGCTGACTGTTGAAGTCTGTTCACAATCAATTAAAACAAGCTGCGAGACGTGCTCTGTGGTGGGGGAGGGGAGGTGCATTGAAGCAAGGCGCGCGTGACGGCAAAAGGAAACCAGGAGTTGTATGCGCGCGTGCCGCGAAAGTGAACGTGCATCGCGATCCACTTAATGACCCGTGACAGGAGGAAAGACAGATGGCGGCTGCGCGCGTGCCCGCTTGCGTGCACGCAAGCATGAGGCCACCAAAATGCCTGTGGTAGCACTTTTTTTTTTTTAAGTTGTAAAAGAAATTTTTATTGGATATGGAAATAAGATATAACAGCAATACAACACAGCATATACTTATACTATAATATAAATATTTCATGAGTAAAGGAAAAAGGGAGGGATGGGTGAGGGGAAAGGGGGGAGGGAAAACTTATATAGAATGTTACAACTGATCTTATAATAGAAAATACAACATTTGAGTTACATTACTTCCTATAATATTAGCTTATAAGGTGGTCAAAAATATATAACTAAATTAGAAAACAGATGAGTAATTTTTTAACTTCAAGGCGGTTTGGATACTTCCTCATTGCAAGGAGTATGTAGGGGTAAGGATTGAGCTGATATGTTTAAGAAATCCGTAATAGGTAACCACAATAAATCTCTCTTAATAGTAAGTGTAATGGGGTAAACATATGCCCTATCTAATCTATGATTATAGCAAACTCCATACCACCAAGCCTGAAAGGATATGTTTGAAGCATTTTTCCATGACTTAGTAATCTGTTGAAATGCTACAGCTATAAGCAGATCAACAATGGATACGTTAGTAGAAAAGGAGGACCATATTTCTGAGATGCTACCTAGAAAAATATGTGTAAAAGAAAAAGGGAAGCGTGTACGAAAAATTTTGTTAATTTGTTGCCACACTCTAATCCAAAAATTATGAGTAACTGGACATGTAAATAACATATGTTTAAGGTCAGCTACGGGGGCCGGACAAGACCAGCAGGTAGAGGGAGTATTGGAATCAATGTGATGAATTTTGGCTGGAGTGATTAAAAGTCTATTATAAATAAAAAATAAGGTTTGCGTAATATTCGCTGCTCTAGAAGACTTCCTTATTTTCATCCAAAGTTTGTTCCATGTTGAGATATCAAAGGAATCCTGTAAATCAGATTCCCAGTTGCATTCTACATTAGATTTATCCCGTATAGTAACAGAATTTCTTAATTTGTTATAAATTTGAGATGCAGAAGAGGGGGACTGTAAAAATGTGAGCGAGATGAGTGAAGAATTAGCATGTGCAGAGGAGTTTATGAGGGTAAAATGTTGAGCAGCTGCGGTCAGCAAAATATATTTGGATTGATAAGATGAAGGAAGAGAAAAACGGGATTGCATCAGAGAGAAGGGGATACAAGTTTCGCCGTGAAAAAGCTGATACGTCCATCTAAGACCAATTTCTATCCAATCTTTCCAAAAAAGAGTCCTATTTTTAATTTTAATAAGTTTGTTATACCAAATTGGGGATTGAAGAAAACAAGTACGATCATCTAGACCATCTAATATGAGCGGATGGAAGATTTTACGAACATTTTTAAGAATGGGAAGAGAAAATTTTTGGGGAGTGTGAGAAATAGAAATAAATTCTTCAAACGAGAAGGGATAGAAAAAAGAGTTTTCAACCTCCACCCATAAAGGCTGAGACGTAGAATCGATCATATTCTCAGATAGCAAGGAGGAAGAAAATGTAAGAAAAAATGAAGTATGATATGACGAGAAATCAGGAAAGTTGACTCCACCTAAATGTTTAGGTAGTTTAAGTTTGGAAAAGGACATCCTAGCTCTTTTGTCTTGCCATAAGAATTTTGAAAGAATATTATAGATATTCTTGTAGCAGGATTTAGGAATATTAACTGGAAGATTAGATAAGAAAAATAAAATTGTTGGGACTAACATAATTTTTATAGAATCCAATCTACCCCACCACGATAAAAATAAGGGGTGCCAGCGTGCTGTGGAACTGGTTAAATGTAATTGCAGATTTTTTAAGTTTAGTGATACCGTATCTTTGATAGAGGGTGTGAACCATAAGCCTAAATATTTAATCTTCGTTGGGTTCCAGTGAAAGAGAGAGGCCAAAAATCAGCATGGAAACAATGTTTGTTTAAAGGAAGGATTTCACATTTATCAACATTGAGTTTATATCCTGAAACTAAAGCAAAAGCTGAAACTTCTGATAAAAAAGTTGGCATTGAAGTTTGGGGATTAGAAATAAATAAAAGAATATCATCCGCGTATGCTGAAATCTTCAGTTGTTTCTCACCATATGGAAAACCTGTGATATTTTTATTTACACGAATTCTTGTTAGAAAGGGTTCTAACGCCAAGACAAATAAAAGAGGAGAGAGTGGACAGCCCTGTCGAACCCCCTGAAGAGTGGAAATGAGGAGGAAACAAGACCATTAGCTAAAATAAAAGATCTAGGAAAAGAATATAATAACGAGATATAAGAAAGGAATTTAGGGCCAAAACCAAACCAGATGAGTGTCGAAAAATAAACTGCCAATTAACCCTGTCAAAAGCTTTTTCGGCATCTAGTGCAACAGCTGCTAGAGATTGTTTATGGGAATGGGATTTACTAAGAACATTGAAAAAGAGTCGAGTATTATCCGATAAATGTCGACCCTTAATGAAACCACATTGTTCTCTTCCAATTAATTTTGGTAATATGTTATCCAAACGGAGCGCAAGAATTTTTGCGAAAATTTTATAGTCTAGGTTAATCAAAGAGATTGGCCTATAATTCTTACATAATGTGTGATCTTTATTTTCTTTAGGGAGAAGACAAATCAAAGCTTCTTGGAATGAGCCTTCAGATTTCTGGGATGCAATGAAAAATAAAAATAGTTGATGCAATTTGGGAATAAGTAAATTAGAAAATTGTATGTAAAATTCTACGGTAAATCCATCCGGCCCAGGAGCTTTTCCTTTTTGATTACTTGAATGGCTTTAAGAATGTCTTTAGGTTGTATATCAGCTTCCAAGGAGGAGAGATCTAGATCCGGGGGGAGGGTGAAGGAACGGAGGATAAATATTGAGCAATGTCAGTCTGTTGAGGATGGGATTCAGGGGTATAAAGTTTTTGATAAAAGTTAGTGAATTCTAATAGAATATCCTCATCTTTATGTGCTATAGAATTAGAAGAAGATACAATAGATTCAATTTTGGTACGTTCCTTTTTAATTTTAAGATAATTAGCAAGAAGATTACCAGATTTATTTTGTGCACTATAATATTTAGCACTAGATTTAAGTAAATATAAATTCGCAGACTCAGTAGAGAGTTTATTAAAAGAGAGTTTGGCTTTAATAAGTTCATTCAACTCAGATTGGCTCTTAGACAAATAATACGAATGTTCTAATCTTTTAATTTGAGTATTGAGTAATTGTATGGACTGAGAGGATGCTCGCTCGCTTTTGGGCAACAAAAGAAATAATGAAGTCTCTAGAGGCAGCTTTAAAGGAATCCCATATAATTTGGGGAGATATTTGAGGGGACTCATTCTCTTCAAAAAATAATTTTGCTAAATCAAGAAAGGCTGATGTAAATTTAGAATCTAATAGAAGAGAGTTATTGAATCTCCATCGCTTGGTTCCCTTAACGGGAGGGAGTAAGTCCAGATTCAAAGAGACTGGGGCATGATCGGAAATTAGGATAGAACCTATGTCAGAGTGGGAGATGTGTTGGGTTAGGGCTTTGGAAATAAAGAGATAATCTATCCGGGATTGAGATGAGTGAGCAGGTGAATAATAAGTGTATTCTTGTAATGAAGGGTGACAGAGCCTCCAGGAGTCTACAAGAGACCTTTGTGAAATAGTGGAGGTGAATTGAGTATGCATAGAAGAAGGAGAGAATCTAGAATTAGACCTTCTATCCATAAAAGGATCCATAACCATGTTACAATCACCCCCTAAAATTAAATATTCGTCAGTACGTTGCATCAAAGAGGATAAGATTTGGGGCCAGAACGTTTTATCTTGGTTAGTAGGGGCATAAATATTAAAAATGGTTAAAGGAATGTTGTTTATCAATAGAGACACTGCAATCCATCTGCCTTCAGAATCATTGTCTTGATTTATGAGTTGGACATCTAAACGTTTATGGCAGAGTATAGCGACACCATTACGCTTCCCTGAACCTGGTGATGCAAAAACATGTCCCACCCAGTGCCGTCGTAATTTAGATACCTCAGTGTCCGTTACATGAATTTCTTGTAGTAAAGCAATATCACCTTTTAAACTTGCAATATGTGATAAAACTCGCTGACGCTTAATGGGAGAACCCAAACCCTTAACATTCCAAGATAAAATATTTAACGACATCTAAATATATACGTTAAAATAAACAATGTGAGAAGAATACTTATATATATATATATATGAATAGTAATATATCACACTTCAAATTATGATTTTGAAGAACTGTCATATAGGAACTGTATTTAAAGATATAGAAAAACAGAGAGTAGAAAAATAAGTAAGAATAAGAAGGGAGAGAAGAATTGTAAAGAAAAGATAAAAGAGAAGACCAGTATTTAAGATGAAACATGAGATTAGGGACAGATAAAATAAAGGGGAAAAAAGAGGAACAATGAACAGAAAACTTGAATCCAACAAACCTTTGATAAGACAAGACAATAACGGAAAAAACATACCACAGGAAGACAATACGGGTGGGGTTGGTGGAGCCACATAGGGGAGGAAGGACGCCGAAGGGAGGACCTCAGGACGAGAACGGCAAGGGGGACATCATCCAGGAAGAATGGAAGGGACAAAAAGTGGGGGACCACATATTCGTAACCTGATGAGGAAGAAAAGAGAACATATTAACCAAAAACATTTACAAAGTTACAAAATACATTAAGGATGGGACAAATTCACAATAAGAAAACAAACAATATTAGGAGTAACACGACATTTATGGTTTAGAAATGTCCATAGACTCCCGTCTGCAGGTGATCAAAAATTGCTGGAGATGTGCAGGATCTTCATAATTTGTTGTTCTGTTATTATAAGTCACTTTGAAGAGACAAGGGTGAAACAGGCCATATCGAGCATTCAAGTTGCGGAGTGCAGGTCTCATGTCCAGGAACTTTTTACGGCGGTCAGCAGTCGCTTTGGCATAGTCTTGGGCAAAAAAGAGGTTAGAACCATTCCATGAAATCTTTCCTCGTTGTTTGGCAGCATGGAGAACTTTAAGTAAATCTGTGTATTCCAGAAAATATAAAATAATTCCTCTAGGTTTCGCTGAAGAAGATGAAGACTGAGGACCCAAACGATGTGCACGTTGAATATTTAATGATGGAGTATCTGGAAGACCAAGTAGAGTTGGGAGAAAGGATTGAAAAAAGGATATTGGATTAGAACCCTCGAGACCTTCAACCAGTCCATAAATGCGTAGGTTGTTGCGTCTATTGCGGTTTTCCAAATTTTCAACTTGTTGTTTAAGATGATCTATCTCTCTGTGCATAAGGGGGACCTGACTTGCACATTCCTGAACAGAGTCAACTCGTTTCTCTAGGTCTTCAACCCTTTGCTCAGTGTGAGACCAGTTGTCTTCCAGACTTTGCAGACGTATGTTGGTTTCTTCCATACATGGCTTAAGCGCGCGAATTTCCTCAAGGAGGAGCTCCATAGAAATTGAAGTTGAGGAAGCAGTAGGAGAAGGTGGGTTTACCTTCACTCGCTTGCCTGAAGTGGAGGACGACGTTGCTGGTATTTTGGAACCCTGTTTGGGACATGGGCGAGGTGTAGAAGATGCCAATCCCTTTGCACCAGCAGATTCAGTGGCAACATCTTCCATGTTCTCTAATAGGATATTAAAAGGATTATGGTCTTCTAAAGGTGAGCCTTTGATAAGTTGTGCACCATTACGGCTAACACGAGGCATTGCCATGAAGGAATTTGAGGAGAAACTCTCTTCAATTATCCCAGAGAACACACTACACTAATAGAATCACACCGAAAGTGAAAATAATTAACAATGCACTCTGTGTAGAGTTGCAGTAAAGTGAAAATCCAATTATATCAGTCCCGGAATTTATGCTGCTTAAAGTATTATTCAGAACGAGGAGAAAATGGCCCAGCAAGAAAGAAAACGTCGAGATAATGCCAAACGTGCATTTTTGTGAGGGGAAATATATTCAAAAATCTAACAGCCTTGGTTGAGAGGAACGCAAAGAAAAACAAAATGGCGGCCGCAACTCTGTGAAGAATCGCAGCCGGTGAAAGAAGTCAAAAAGGCATTATTTGAATGCGCTCCATACCTCCGCGACGAGCGCACATTGACGAGCAAAGGTTCCGACGCTCGTGCGGTTGGAAATTGGGGTCCCAGAATGTGAAGAGAAGCCTGGAGAGTTCCCGTCGCCTCACGTCGCTGCGGAGCTCCCGGGAACAGCGGCCATCTCCGAAGGCTCCTAAGCCACGCCCCCCGCCTGTGGTAGCACTTTGAAAACCTGCTTTCTAAATGTCTCGCAGAGCAGCGCATGCGCTGGCTCAGGCGAGACCTAAAAATCCACTTACCTTACATGCACGACATGTCCTCCTCCTCGCTACATTCCGGTCTTCACAGCGGACCCCAACCAACTCCCCAGCTGCTCGCATGCTGTTAACCAGCATGAGAGAAGCGCCAGCTTTGGAGGGAGTGGCCTCTCCCGGGGCTCTCGAGGGCACTGGAGAACTGTGCTTGGTCTAACCCAGCTGTGTCTCAATCACATCTGAATATACTTAAACGTGTGCAGAAAGCAGCAGCCCGGACTCTGCTCGGGGTCTCGAGGCAGGCCTCTATTAGTACTGCACTGAAGAAACTCCATTGGTTGCCAGTAAAACAGAGAATTGCCTTTAAGGCTCTCTGCTATTTTAACAAAGCGCTTTACGGCCAAGGCCTTACCTATGTGCAGGACATGATCACGCCTTATGTGCCAAATAGAACTCTGAGATCGGCTGTGGCGAAGCTGACCTCTGTCCCCAGAGTTAGGAAAGCTAGAGTTGGTGGTTGTGCCTTCAGGTACTTGGCTCCCAAGATTTGGAATTCTCTACCTGTGGAACTTCGGTTCGCTTCATCTGAATCGATTTTTACCCAAAAAACTGAAAACTTGGCCTTTTGGCTCCTGTTAGCCTCTTCTGGTGTGCTTACTTTTCAGTACTCAGCTTCCTAGCACTAGGTGAAGTAACCATGTGCTTTACAAATGACGTTATTATTATTCTATGATTATACACGGATTATATTGCAAAAAAAATGAAGGCAAACTTGAGGTGACTTAGCTTTTCAATGTGCCACGCCTGCAAAGTTGCACAATACAAACACCGTATATAGTATTGTAATGTATTGTAGCTTTCATATAGCGCTTCTAACTACCGGCGAGGCTACAAAGCGCTCCGATTAGAATCAAAATCCTGACACCCTTTCAGAATGTGCCTAAAGACCAAATCTATGCTAAGGATTTAGGGGGATTTACAATGTAAATTGGAGAGATTTTGTTATTAAAATGATTACAATTTCTCCCTTGCATTTTGCTGAAATGGAACAGGTGTCTTAAAATCGCGACTCCACTGGAAAGTAAGATTAACTTGAGTGATCATTTCCATTGCTGGAAATAGAGAACTGGATTTCTCAACAGAAGAGTGGCTGCCAGTGGTGCAGCAGGTGCAGTGGCACCCGGGCTCAGATGCTTGTTGGACCTACCAAATACTGATTATCGCTGTACTCAAACAGTAGCCAGAGGGGCCCTTTCCATCCTTGCAGTGGAGTCCATGACACAGTGGCTACGACACTGTTTTCTCAAAAATACATTAAAAGAAAAAAACTAGTAAAGTTGGCAAATTATCTTTGAAATCCATTGTTTTTATAACTCCTGCTGGATGCACAGTTTTACCATCCCCCAAATGGACACAGGTTTTCCTCAAAACCCGACCTCACTTTGAACAAGCATTGGCAAAGCCACTATTTCTGACTTTGAGAAGTTAGTGCTCTGGTCAGATTATTTTTCTTTTGCATTTAAAACACGTTGCTCAAGAAGAAAAAATAGAATAGATGCTACTTAAACATGGCAGTCACATGCCTTTAAATATAAACAAAAACATAACAAAAAAAAATCCATCACATATAATTTAACAGTGCGACTGCTGCTTTCTAGAAGGCAGATATACTGGATCAGGTATAGAACCATTTTCAGTTTTAATCCACCACATATAACAATATAATACCTATTGGCACATAGGAAAGATACTATTGACTTTCAATTATGGTTATCAGGGAAAAAAAGCATTGGCAAAGTAAAGTATTGACCAACCAGCTATGGCATTGAAGTGCACTTGTTTTTAGGCTGATGTGCACATGTGAACATGTAAAATGCTATCACTCACAGAGAAGGAGAGCCAGTGACTGAAGTGGGCTGACACATTGCCCCATGCTGAATGCCATCGTGGGCGGAAGCAAAACATGAGTGACAGTTAACAGACCAGTGAATGAAAAGGGCTGATCCAAAGCCCTTTCATTAATGTGTATGTATTTAGTTTTCATTTATGTTGGGATTTTATCACAAGAGACTAGTGAGACAGCTGAAGCTGTCTCTAGGTCAGATTGTAAAAGGAGATCCCCTACATTAAAGTAAACACCCTTTTCTATAGGCTATAGCGCACCTCGTTAACACCTATGTAAGTAGGAGTTGTCCTAGATTAATTTCCCATGTAGGACATGAGCTGGGGCTGGATATTGGCCACGAAGATTAATATCAGGTAATAGCTTCTTCAAATGTTTCCTGTTCCAAGCTAGTATCTAGGATCTTCTAAGGCACAATTTTCTGTCTGTCGTTTTCTTGCAGTCTTGCAGACGAGGTCACGCATTTCTATGCTTAGTCACAATTATTCTAAACCTGCAATCACTTTTATTCCACGCCTATCAGTCTTCTGCAAAGGCTTGCATTATTTTGTTGAGATTTAAATATTTATGTTACATTTAATCATGCTCATGATGTGACAAGGCTATCGGTAGCACTTATCTTGGTTCAGGTGGTACCCAACAAGATGTTTATTCTTAAATGAGATATAAGTAAGATGTTGGTTCTTATATGAGATGATGATTCATAAGTGAGATATTTAGTTCTAACATAAAATCTTGGCTCTTTAGTGAGATGGTAGTTCCAAAATGAGATGGGGATCCTTAAATAAGATATTGGTTCTTAAATCAGATGTTTTTAAACCAGATTTCGGTTCTTATGTGTGATGGTAGTTTGTAAATGAGATATGGGTTCGTAAATCCGCAGTTTTTTTTAACTGAGATGGTAGTTCTTAAACTGGATGGCGTTTTTTAAATAAGATGCTAGTTCGTAAGTGAAATGGTGGCTCTTAAGTGAGAAATTGTTTCTTAAACCAGATTATGGTTCTCAAGTGAGATAGTGTTTCTTTAATGAGATGACACGCTAGATCTTTAATATAGAGATGTTTGGAAATGCATTCAGTTGATCTGGTCCATATATGTGTTCCAAGTCACAATAAGAAAGTACAAAGGAATGTGAGATGCATCAAAACGTCGCTGGTGCTCCATCTCATGGCCACTGAATAGTGCATGATGCCATACATCAATTACCTTAATGAAGCCTGTAAAACCTACCATGATCAAAATGTAGCACCAAACTTAACTTTCAAAATTAGAACATTTAATACAATTTACACTTTCTACAATGAAAATGCTAGCAAATAGACCAGATTTGCCCTCAAACTGTGAATAAGATGATCACAATCTGTGCTGCCCCTCGAAGACACCGATGATTATATCAATGAAAATGAAAACGCATATTAATTATTGTCATAGAAAATTATCATTAGAGAATTTTAGGATATTAAGTGCATTGTTTAGTGTCACAATAAAGCATGTGTCATTAATCATCTGTTTCCTACCACTAGAATGGTAGGTGAAGTTTCCCTAGTGAGTAATTTATATGTAGCGGAGAGGCAAAACTGCTGTGTAGTGCTCATATGCAGATTTACTGGGCTCTGGTTGGTCATAGCGGGTGAAGATGAGGGGATGGGGGACCAACTAATCTAACAGTTCATTGATAAAGTGCAGCATTTGTCTTGCGAGGGGCCTCTTAGAGCTATCAGGAGCCAGATCTTCATATAGATGAAAGTACGTCCAGGCGGAATATAAATCATGCCAGTGTAATTTACATCATTTCAGGAATTTCACATATGCTCGTTACTCAGAATACCCAAAGTGATGGTTTTTAATGCCACATAACAAAAATTATATCTCCTGTACTGGGGAGTGATTCAGTTGTGGACTGTGGAGGCTGGAATCAGTGCAAAAAACAAAATTGAGGTATTGCCTCCCAGACCATAGATCAAAGTCTACTTAAATTGGATGGAACCAAAACATTGTTCCTCCTGCTGTCTTTGATTTGACCTGCTATTATTTCGGTTTTTCATCTAAGTCATGCACCCCTGAGTGTCTCACCTGTATATTTGAAATAAATCACAAAAACTTTTTATAAATCGTAGCAATTTTTTCTTTTTGCTTGTTTTTTAGAAAAAAGGAAATTTTTCAAAGAAGACATACTGTACATTTGTAGACATAATGACAAGAGACAAGATTAATAAGAAACATGACTAACTTGACAACACTTCATGAATACATGTGAGGGATTAACCCGAGACAAAACTAATAGGAAACATGACTAACATAACAACAAATCATAAATAGATGTGAAGGATTAATCCGAACAGGCAGTTCATGGGTGATGGAATTATTACCACATCTGGAGTATAGTTCATGGATAAATTTGTATACATGCAACAGAACATATGGAGTTGCCTGTCTAGGGTCCTGAAACGTATTATCGTTGGGACCTTTACCACTTGGGTCCTCTCTGTAAGTAGTGAAGCCCACTACTGTTTGGCCCTATTGAAGACAGAGCAAGAAACTATGTCGGGATGGGATCCCAAATTCCATCTCGCCTAGTGCACTACTACTGTGCACACAGTGCGTCAATTTATGGTCGCTCTTGGCCCCGGTAGTGTTTGCGCCAATGCGTTTCGAACTTCTAGGATTTGCCTGTGGATAATTTCGGGAAAGGTCTTCTTCAGGGCAGGTGGTTTTATGGACACTGTTGAGATGTTAAAAAATAGCAATAGCTATCTTATGTGTGTTCTTGTAAGTCATAACCTTAAAACTACGTGGAGTGTGTTTCACTGAGTTTGAAAAAACTTTGTGAGAGGATGTACCATTTACCTACGTATATGGGCACCGCCTGTCTCAAATTATTCTAAAGGGTCTCTTGTTCCATGTGCGTGTCAGGTCAATGGATCCTGCTAAGTGGTTCAACCCTGCAACATGAGCAGAATCTTATCAGGAGGGTGAGGAATTGTTGGCTGTTTAATTACATGTCACTGAAGGGGAGTAGGCATCCTACCTTAGGGATTACGATGGTGTAGGACCCTTTGTTGCCTTTGGTCCTTGTGCCTGCAGGGGAGCAAAAAAGGGGGGTGTGGTCAGGCAAGTGTTTAAGGTGGTGAAGGAGAGGTGACAGGGAGGACCGTGGTATCTGCGTTCTGCCCCTCTTGGTGTGACAACCATGTGTTTCTCACAGAGACTATTTTTGAGTGATGGCATAGAGGTGACCAACACGTGTTACTTACGGAGTCTTATAGAGAGTAGTGCCACAGTGAAGCAAATTAATCGAGCCCCTCTGGCCCACCTACATACCCGATTGGATTGACAGACTGTCCTCACATTGAGTACCCGGACGGGTCCTCATGTGAGTAAACCTTTTCCTCTTTTCTTCACGTGTGGCACATCATTTTCACAAGGCTGCGCAACCATATATTCAGATGTCCCTTCATCAATAGTCCTGAAGAGACCCCACATTGTTTTGAGGGTCGAAACGCCGTCGACAAACAAAAGAAGCGAACCATTTCCCCAGCACATATCATTGTATATAGCTGCTGTTCACATGGAATTATTTTGATAATGGTCGACTTGTACAAACTATGGAAACCTTGTATTTAATATTCACATTGTCACTTAGGTTTAGGTTCCCTTTGTCACTTGGGACACTATGCACAAATGTTGTTTTGATGTATAATATTTACTCTTAACTTTATTGTTTAAAAAATTCATAAAATATACTACACTGGAATCGGTGTGTTAGTGGTTCCTTCGCGCTCTGCCATTATCTAACCCTCTATATCGCGATTGTGCTTATGTATCATAACCTCATAGTACTGTTACTATGGTGAGCATGTCTGGCTCACGGGTTACTCACACCTTGGGCGGCGTAAATGGTCTGTGTTGAAAAACCGCAGTGTCCCTCATTAGTGATGACAAGACCGTAATAACTTCTGTGTTTCCCAAGGTGTATGGAAAGCATGCTTTGCTTACATGTGACTCTCCCCCATGCATTGTGCAGTTCAATATCCCAATACAGACCCCTGTTTACCGTGCGCGTCTGTGTGTTACCTTAATCTTGATGTTCACTCGGAGGAATGTATGCCCGCAGCGGTGTGCCTGAAAGGCCAGTGCCACACATTGCTGGTCTGCTGCGTTCTATTTACCCTCTCTCAATTCCGCCTGGGGAGCGGATATTGGGGGGGCGGGCAAGCCATGCCTGATCTTCCCAGGTAGTGCCTGACTTCCTCTCCAAGGCGCGCTGCCTGGACCCGTGTTATTGAACAATGGGAACTTTATTTAATAATGCCCGGTGTGTTCTGAGGGCTCGCAAAGATTGTGAATGTCAAAGGTAAAAGGGAGTTTTACTGGATTGTTGGGGCACACAAATACGTCACAATTTAGTTTCAAGCTAACTCATTCATTATGTATTGCAGGCATGTGGTTGCAGGGTGAAAAAATGCACCCACTCCTTATGTAGATTTAAAATACAATCTATGTGCAGTCTTGCATCTGTGTTTATTTTGCTGCTAGAAAACATGCAGTAATGAGGAAGGGTGTGTACTTATATTTTTCTTCTTCCACACGGGATTGGCATACATGACTAGACTTGCACTTATGGTTATGCCCAAAAGATGTTTGCATAATTCTGTACAGTCTATGTGTGTCTTCAACAGTATATGTAGGATTAAGAGTATTGGCCTCATCATGATCTTCATGTTGAAAGATCGAATTTCAGAATGGCCAGAGACTCTAATTGCTTTAACAGCATGACCCGATAGGCGTAGAGTCCAGTATAAGTCTGCATGGCGAACAAACGCAGTGCTACCTTGTGCATGATGGATTAGTTCACTTTTTAGAGACAGTGAACTATCTCACTGATTTCATTTAGGCCATGATTGGTTGTGCCCAGAAGCAGAATCGTTTTCGCATCTGGTTTTGATAAAATTGCGTCTACCTGCCGTCCCTTCACATGCTTTAACACGGTCCATTTCAGGTCCAGTGGTCCATGATTATTTTATGCACAGTGGTGTACCATAGGTGCATTTTGAACTTTGCACTTGATACAGGACCTGTGTTGGGTTATCTTTTTCTTGATGGTCTGAGTAGTTTTTCCTACGTATGCCAAGTTGCATGGGCACGTGATGCAGTATATCACATTTTCTGTGTTGCAGTTCGTGAATTCTGCATGTTTGATTGTTATCCCATGGTAGTCTAATTGTTCTCCTTCAATAGTACTGGAACAGGATGAGCAATGTCTGCACTTGTGGTGTCCTCTGATTGGGGGCAGTGCTAGCATTGTGCCTAATGATATGCTTTTCTTCTTCTGGTGTTTATTTGCTCATACTAGTTTGTCCCTCAAGTTTTTATTTCTTTTCAGGGCAAATACGGGAGTTTCTCGCAGTTCTTCAAGACCTTTAACAGTGTTCCAGTTTTTTCTAATGATTTTCTTAATGTCATTGGTAATGCCTGAGAATGTAGTTGCGCATACCAGGGGTTTGTTCTCTTTCCGCTCCTTGGGGACCAACAGTGTTTTTCTGGGTGTATACCAAGCTCTCTTAGGTGCTCTCTTCAGACGTTTCCGTGGGTAGTTTCTCTGTTGTAGTCAGATCATCAATTTATTCGCATTGCTGAAGTAATCTTCCCGTTTGGTGCAATTACGTCGAATTCTCAAAAATTGTCTGTAGGGCAAATTTTCCAGTAGATTCCTTTGTTGGAAACTGGAGAAGTGCAGAAAGGTGTTTCTATCAGTATTTTTGGTATAAAGCGTGGTGTAGATGCACTCATCCTCACGTTTGATGATGATATCTAGAAGGTTAATTTCTTCCTTGTTGAAGTTTATTGAGAATTGGATGTCGCGGTTTCTATTGTTCAGCCAGCAATGAAATTCTTGGAGTTTTTCTGTGGGGCCTCTCCAAATCAGGAACACATCATCTATATAACGTTTCCATATTGCAATGTGGCCTTCATATGAGTTGTTGTTGAAAGTCCATTTTTCTTCATATAGTGCCATGAACATGACTCCCATCTCTGGAGCAAATGGACAGCCCAACGCTGTACCTTTGATTTGAAGATAACTTTGTTTTTTAAATTTAAAGAAATTGTATTTCAGACAGACCTCTGCTAGTTTGAGTAGAAAATCTGTGGGAATAGCATGTGGACAGTCTCTTTTATCGAGAAAGTACTCAAGTGCTTCCAGACCACTATCCTGCGGGATATTTGTGTACAGGCTAACAATATCTAATGTCACCAGGCAGTCCGACGATGGGTCAAATGGCATGCCTTCCAGGATGTTAATCATTTGCATAGTGTCTCTCAAATATCTGGGAGTAGCCTGAACCAATGGTTTTAAGAAGGTATCAACGTATTACAAAAATTATGTGCCATTTGGATGAAAATTGTACAGCGAATGCTTGAGATTTCTCTGTAAGGAAAATATTTTTCTTGTGAACAAACACTTTCTCCTGTACACCCACCAAATTTGATCTTGTTTCGCACACTGAAAATGGCTTTATCTCTGGTACTAGCAAAAGAAAAATTATAAATGTGTTCAGGATTACAAACTACATAAAAATGATTCGTGAATAACCATAATCTGGTGACATCCTGGATGTGCAGCACCTTCCAAAACTGTGTCCCCCTGGGAAAGTCCACAAGGGCAAAATGTCACTATTTTCTAATTCTGTGAATCAGGAACAAGTGTTTGCCCTCCTAAATGTTGCTATCTACAGATCTAATGTATGTAAGTGCAATTACTTCTGTGAACTGGCCCATAAGTGTCTGTTGCCTTTTCTCTTACAGAAACTGCAACAATTTAGAAGGTGAAGTACCTATCTCTTTCCCTCTTACACCTGTGTCTCCTTTTTTACTGTTCTCAGTGAGGTGGAATGTCAGACTGTTAAACCAGAATAGATATAATTAGTATTTGACTACTATGATTTTTGTTGACATTCCTGGACTAAGCAGGTGGGCAGTTTTTCAGAAGATAAAGTCCTGCCAATGCCTTTTCAATTACTTGTTGTATAAATCTTTAGAATTCTCAAAACATCATTTCTCATGGAACATCAGGTCTCTGTATAATATGTATTGTTGAAACAAAGTATGCCTTGCGATAAAACACAATGTCGTCGCACTGGACATTTGCTGAAATTGTAATCAATGTTGATCTATGGTTCAAACCTGATTGTTTCTTCATGTAGTTCTCAACCTATTTTCTCACCACACCTCTATGTTACAGATTTTGTTTTTTGACAGTTAATCTTACTATTAAAGACGCTTCACCGCTTACTTTTTGCATCCGTTGCCTTTCTATCCTGAACACTAAATTGTTTATGGTCAACACTTGTTACTGAAATCAGCTGCCAAAAAGGTACATAATAGCTGGTTTTTACCTGAAAAGTCTTTTATTGACTTTTACCTGCAACCTTTTATACTTTGTTAATGATTACTTTTGAACCCCTTTAAATACATAAATACCTCAGGGCCTGATTTCGACTTTGGCAGACAGAGTATGTACAGTCACCATGGCAGAGGCCAAACTTCTGCCATGGCAAAGCCAAATTTAGAAATGTCCGCCAGCTCAGTGAACATCTCTTGCATTTCCTGGAACAGCCACCACATTGGTTCCAGTAAATGCT
Source organism: Calotriton arnoldi (assembly GCA_963921515.1). NCBI lineage: Eukaryota > Metazoa > Chordata > Amphibia > Caudata > Salamandridae > Calotriton > Calotriton arnoldi. The sequence goes on along the minus strand of CAWUFW010003421.1, from coordinate 1,065,091 downwards.
TTGAAAGTTTGACGGACAGCTCCTTCATCATGACAGAGCCGTACGTCAAACTTTCAATATTTTTTATATGTTCAAAACAAAACTCCACAGCGGGCTTGTGTTATTGAAAAAAAAACAATGAACCCCTCACCGTGGGAGCTTTCTCCCATGCCGTGGAGGTAATTTAAAGGTATTTGCTTTACTTGCCTCTATGTTTTGAGTGGTGGTATGTGAAAGCAAAAACTGGTCAAATGTTCAGTCATTCTAAATAGGGTGGGGGGAAACATGGCCAAACCTCAGACAGAATTTACACCATCATGCCATCCGAGGTGTGTGTAGGTGGCAGAGATGGAGTAGTCTGTGCAGTCTATATACTGAAGTTCTGCTGACTCTAAATGAGGCAGGCAGAACTTCACTTTGGTAGAGAGGGTACTCGATTGCCATTGTAAAAGAGTACAAGGGTACTCATTGCCTTTGTGATGGAGTACCATCTCTGTCAAAGTCAAAATCAGGCCTTCAGATTCTTATTGAGTGTGAGGTGCTTCCCAGTAGGACAAGTCATGCTAATTTCTGTGCCTTCTCGCTAGACCGTTTCACCAAAGCCTGCACCAGAAAATCTCAGGAGTTTTGGGTGTATGTGGGGGGGGCGCAGAAGGAGAGGTTATGAGGTGGATTTAGGGGATAGTCTCTTGGACCAACATTTTCTTTTTAAGCGCCTTGACTCACAATCCATAAAATCCCCTCATACTCCTCAGCACCTCTCCCTCACAAGCTTTCTAAACTACAATTTCCTCTCTTACCTCAGCAACATCCAACCTCTTTTGAAAGCTTAAAAGATCATTAGTCTATGAAACCATGAAGTGACACTTCTGAAACATTTGAGCAAGCATTTTGAAGGGAGGTGGTTTGGGACCATGGTGGGTGTTCATAGTCCCAATCTGGTGTTGTGTCATGATATTTACACAAGTTACATGAGTGTGTTTGCAAAATATTTGGGACTTAAAAGAATAGCAGAGGCAGAACAACTATGGAGAACAAGGGACTGTAAGAATTGAAACAATTTGCTTTTTTGTTGCATTTTCCTCTGCCCAGCTTTTCCTATTACCATTTCCATTTTCAGTTTATTCACTCCTATATTTTCTAGCAGTGGGTGAAAGAGAAGAAAAGGGTCAAGATTTTTCAGTTTTCTCATAACATACATAAAACTATAGAAGTCAGAAGGGGACCATGGCGGCTGGCTGAACTCACCAGTCACGAGCTCTGAGGCTTCTCTCCGGCTTCACGCCTGATTTCTGCACCCGTCGGTTGCCTCTTGATTTGGCGTGGCTGCTCTATACTTTTTCTTCACTTTCGCCTCCGCCCGTTCCTCGCAGTGGTGTTGAGTGTCCAGGTGTTTTCGCGTCCTGAGGCCGGCCGATGCGGGACAGGGCGCAGCTCTTACCACTGAGTTTCTAAACAGGAGGGCGGTGGCTGCAGGTGGCTCCGGGGATACGCCGCAACAGACAGGTCGCTTTGCGGGTTTCATTCCGGGGCACTCAGAGGAGGGTCAGCTCATGCTGGGTGCCCTCGTATCCACTGCAGTACAGAACATCCCAGGCCCGGCTGCAACTGGTCAGTGCATGTGGTCCACCCGTTACTGCGATGGGGAGTCTACCCAGCACATGAGCCCGAGGCGTGCTCACCGGGCCGGGGGGCAAGGAGTCCTGTGACTCCCCCAAACTCAAGGCGGTCAGCGGCGTGAGGAAAACACCCAAAACAAGGTCAGTGCAAGTGAAGGATGGTGGGCAAAATTAAGTGAACAGTGAAAGCCACCAAACAAGTATGCTTTGAGGAACACAATTATCAGCCCAGTTGAAGGTGCCTCACAACCACAGGGCCCTGCATGGGACAAAATTGAGTGTAGGCAGGGAGGCAGGAAAATAGGGGATCCGACCACACTGAGTAGAAACACTGAATTTACCACCTTGTCAACCCCAACCCCAACCCCATCTAACCAAGGGATGTCTCAGCTCTACCTATTAAGAAAGCTGAGTTAAGATAACTCCTTCACTAAGAACTTTCTTCAAGGTACAGGCCAAAGGGCCCCACATAATAAATCTTTCTTCCCCTGCTGTTGGAGAGTTAAATAAGATTACTGATGCCAAATGGGAAACTACAACCATAATGGAGCCTGACAGACAAGGTGCAGAGGCCCTTTTTTCAGACATTGAGACCACTAACAGATATCAGGTGCTGGGAGACAGTGCAGAAAATACTTCACCGGGGGGAGTCCCAGGGCAGCCATGCCTCTGCTACAACAGACAACTCCAAGATAAACAAAGGTTGTGAGAAGCAGCCGGGGCTGGCAGCAATACTGGACATCTTAACTACAGAAATTAGAAGCAAGTTTGCGATATCTGAGAGAAACTCAGCTAAAATTCAAGAGGCCTGCGAGACCCTAGAAGCAAAAATGTCCTCCATAACTGATAGAATTTGCACAAAGAAGCCTCTTTAGAGGTTCTTAGTAAGAAGGTAGAGATTAATCAAGAAGAAAGTTGAGCCCTAAAAAATGGGGAGAAGGGCATGCTAGATAAAATTGAGTCATTGGAGAATAACGCTAGACGCAACAATATCAGAGTAGTTAATATTCCAGGTAATAGGAGAAGCTGGGCAGAGAAAAATGCAACAACAAAGCACATTGTCTACATTCTTAGAGTCCCTTATTCTCCATATTTGTTCTGCCTCTGCTATTCTTTTTAGTCCAAAATATTTTACAAACTGTTAGAAATGGGGGTTTCTAGTTGGCAGAGGTAGGTACCTCTGTCCAATTATGGACCCTTGCTTCTAGTCAAGGTAAGGGGGATACACTCCTAAAATAACCCCTGCTCACCCCCTTGGTAGCTTGGCATGAGCAGACGGGCTTATCTCAGAGGCAGTGTGTATAGCATGTGTGAACATATACATTAACACAGTGAAAACACTACAAATGGACAACACACCAGTTTAGAAAAAAAAAAAGTAATCTTTATCCAAACCAAAACAAGACCAAACGACAAAAATCCATAATACAGTAATAAAAATATGACTTTCATATGGTAGAAATAGTTCAGTTCAATGCAAGTTGTAAATGCAACACTTTTCTCAAAAGTACCTTAGATGCGTCACGCAAAACAAACAAAATGGCCGCAGGGAAGGTGATGCGTCGGTTCCTTACACTCAGGGAAGGTGATGCGTCGATTCCTTGCTCCGGGGGAGGTGATGCGTCAGTTCCTTACCACAGCGCAGGGGAGTTGATGCGTCGCTTCCTTACCGGAGAGGAGGTGATGCGTCGTTTTCTTACTGCGTGGGGAGTTGATGCTTGTGTTTCTTACTGCGGCCCCCAACGATGCAACAGTCTTTGTGCCCCGATGCGATGCGTCGATCCGGTATGATGCGTGGCTTCGTGCAGGCGCACAGCAGACGTGCGTCGGGATCGGTGCGGTGATCTTGGACTTCGGAGATCGTTGTACCCGATGCGTCGTGCAGCGATTTCTCGAGCCGCGGCAGGCGCTGCGACAGTTTCTTCGACGATGCGTCGGAAACAGGTGCGGATGCGTCACGCTTCTTCGATGTTGCCTCGATTTTCCAGCTCCCAGCGACAAACAGTCTCTAGAGGTCCTAAACAGCAGCAGGCACCTCTTTGCAGGTTGGAATTCCCAGCAAGGGAATTCAGGGGAGCTGGTGGTGAAGTCTTTGTGTCCCTGAGACTTCAGACCAGGAGGCAAGCTCAGTTTCAAGCCCTTGGAGATCTTTTCTTCAAGCAGGTGACAAAGCAAACAGCAAAGTCCTTTTTCTCCTTTCCTTGGCAACAAGCAGCCACTGCAGGCCAACCCCAGACAGCAAACAGCACAGGGGCAGTATTCCTCCTCAGCTTATCCGGCTCTTCTCCTTGGTAAAGGTTCCTCTTGATTTCCCAGAAGTGATCTAAAAGTCTGGGGTTTGGACCCCTCTTTTTATACACCAAAATCCTTTGTTCTCTGAAGGCAGAGAGTGTCTATACCCAGCCAAAACCAGTTCTGTGGGGCACTTTGCAAGTGCACAACAACCTCCATTGTCAGTGTGAGCCCTGGCTCCAGACACATCACAGGGGGACGGAGCCGTCATTGTGGAAGGCAGGCACAGCCCTATTCAGGTGAAGGTGCTACTCCTCCCACCACTCCAAATGCAGACCAAGCCTATTCAGCCCAGCCCTGACTCATCGGACTTCTGGAGCCGCTGCCCCTCTCCAGCCCCTGTCATCCAAAAGCCAGACATGCAATACACAAACCTAGAAGATGCACACTGGATGGTTAGGCAAGAAAATACCTACTTTCTAAAAGTGGTATTTTCAAACACAGAATGTAAAAATCACCCTCACTAAAAGATGCACTTTAACATTCTGAGTTCAGGCATACTAAACTTTACTTTTCTATCTTGTTCCTAGGGTCAGTTATGTTTATAATATGTTATAAACAAACTCCCCATTCTGTCCTCTGGGAACAGATAGCCTTGTAATAGTGAAAAGCAAAATTGACAGTATTTCACTATCAGAACATGCCACACACATCAGAGCATGTCCTACCTTTCACATACAATGCACCCTGCCCACAGGGGTACCTTGGGCCTACCTTAGGGGTGACTAATGTGTAGAAAAGGGAAGGTTTAGGGACTGGCAAGTGTGTGCACTTGCCAAGTCAACATGGCAGTCCCAGACTGCACACAGGCTCTGCAATGGCAGGCCTAAGTCACATTTTACAAGCTGCTTCTGTGGATGGCACAATCAGTGCTGCAAGCCAACCAGCAGCATTTGATTTAGAGGTCCTGGGCACACATAATGCACTGTACTAGGGTCTGACAAGTAAATCAAATAAGCCAATCATGGAATCACTAATCCATAACAATAATTTACAAAGGGAGCACTTGCACTTTGGCACTGAACAGCAGTGGCAAAGTGTCTAAAGCATCTAGACCAGCAAAAATGGAGTCCAACACACAGCAAAACACAGGAGGGAAAGGCAAAAAATGGAAGGGAGACCCACGCCAATGGTGCCAGGTCTAACACAAACCCACTCATGTAACTTGTGTAAATATCACAACTCAGCACAACATTGGAACTATGAACACCCACCATTGTCCCAAGCCACCTCCCTTCAAAATACTTTCTCAAATGTTTCTGAAGAATCTAAGCAGAAAGAGCCCAAGGTAACTTTTTATTAACTTTAAAACATACACTCTGAAAGAACGAGTCCTCTCTGAGGCACTAAAGTCAGGCAGCTTCACGAAAGGGGATTGGTAGTTTCGAGTTCAATCTGATATCTCAAAAATCACACAGGATAGACAGTGGGAGCTGGGCAAATTTATACCAGAGCTAAGAGCATTAGGCGCTACTGCCCAATTGAGATTTCAAGCTCTACTGAAAAACATATGGAATAATAAGATGCATAATATCAGGGACCCGAAAGAGGCAAGCACTTTTGTCAAACAGATAAGGGCGCAGCAGAAGCATAAATGATAAATGCCGGAGGAAGCAGAGAGCTCTAACGGGTATCAGAACAAACATACCCGATTTCTGTTTAGGGAGGGTTCCCCGGGGTAGGTGGTGTTCATTTAATGAGGTAGTAAGGTTAGAAATTCACTGGGTGGGGTGCAGGTGGGAAAAAAGCAAAAAAAAGACAAAAGTCCTCAATCACAGGAATCTCCCGCCAAGGGTTGGAGGCATGAGATTAGTTGAAGGAAGCCCTTTAAAATAATGTCTCTAGGTTGCCAGATCTATCAAAAGATGTCTCACTTAATGTTTTAACATGAAATGTTAATGGGCTTAGAGTAGCCAGTCGAAGGAGAAGAATCTTGCAATATTAGAAACAAGCTAACTATAATATTATAATGTTTTAGGAGACTCATTTAATGCAGGAGGAATGGAAGGATATTCTGGCTAAACAGAAATGGATTGAGGAGTCAATCTATACCAATCAATCGTGCAGTACTAGGGGAGTGGACTTGTTCATTAGAAAATCTATTAAAGCCATTTTAGGGGAGTGTAAGGTAGATGATGGGGGCGTTGGATTATAGCCAACATAAAAATACAAAGCGCGTAGTATGCCTTGGCAGGATATTACGGGCCAAAAACCGACGATATTGCGCCCCTGCAAGCTCTATTTTGTCAGCTCTTGGAAGTTAAAGTCCCAATAATACTGGGAGGCAACTTTAATGTGTTGCTGAACCCAAGTTTAGATAAATCTTCAAATGGGAAATCAATTAGCTCACCAAAAACGAGAAGACTTATCAGGGCAATGATGGAAGACTTAAGGTTAATAGATATATGAAGAGCTAAGACCAATGGGGCAAGTGGAAGTCAACATTTTTCTTTTCATAATGGGAAGCATGGACATGCCTCTAGAATTGATTTCTTCTTGCTAGACACTAGACTGGTCAGTAGAGTTAGGAGAGTGGAACATATCCCTGAGCATCTTTCGGATCACTCTGCTGCTCACTTAGAGTTACAATTAGAAAACGGTCCTGCCTATAGTAGGTGGACATTTGATTAAACATTATTATTGGATTCCACAGTAACAACTCAACTGAAAAGAGACACATTGGAATTTTTCGAACTAAATAATACTTCCGCCCCAAAATATATAATATGGGCTGCATATAAGGCCTACTTTAGGGGTAGGGTAATAAGCCTTGTAGCAAAAAAACAGAAGGAGACAAGGTACAAGATAAAAAATCTGGACGATAACATCTTAAGGGCTCTGAGAGAGACAGACTGGCAACAAGATGACCAGGACCAGGCCAAGGAAGACAACAAACTTAAATGTGCAAGACAGGCCATAGCAGATTATTTAGATGGCATAGTACTGAAAAAATGGGAGGCCATTAGATTAGCCCATTATGAATATGGGGAAGGTTGTGGGAAGTCTTTGCCTGGAAGTCAAGAATTGAATGCACAAAAAACACAATTAAAGAGATAGTATTTAAAGAATGCGGGCTGCGCTGTACAGAGAATTCGGAAATAGAATGAGCTTTTATGGATTTCTTTCAAGAGTTATATACAGATGACCTTTCAGATTCCGTGACTCAGTTAACCAGCCGCGGTCCATGCAGGTAACAGCGGTGGGGCGGTGGGGCCGGTAAGGGGGGATTTCGAGGGGCGATGCCTAGGGAAATTAATTATTTATTTACTTTTCCCTCTGCATCGTCCCTTGAAATCCCCCCTTACCTGGCCCCACCGCCTCACTGCTGTTACCTGCACGGACCGCGGCTGCAGTTAACAGATTATCTTAACGCTATTGTTCAGCCCTCGCTCAATGATGATCTAACACAGATTCTTAATCAGAAATCTCTTTAGAGGAAGTTAAGGCAATTAATAAGTTGAGGAGAGGTAGCGCCGCTGGGCTGGATGGTATACTCAATGAGTTTTATAAAATTCTGTCCGAGGAACTCACACCTATTTTAGCTGAGTTGGTGAGCAGAATATTCTCTGAGGACCAGCCGAGCCTGAATTCTTGGGATGAAGCGGCCGTCAGCTTAATTTTGAAACCGAATAAAGACTCTAAGAATTGTGATTCATATAGACTGATTTCATTACTAAATTTCGATCACAAAATCTATGCGCAAATCCTAGCAAAGAGGTTTAGAGCGAGTAATGGGAGACCTGGTTCAAGAAGAGCAGAAGGGCTTTATTACAGGCCAACAGATGCATGACCTAACTCATGATTTGATCGGCACAATTGATTTGGCTACGCTGAATAAACTACCTTTATCTGTCCTCACATTCGACGCTGCAAAGGCCTTCAATAGAGTAAGCTAGCCTTTTTTACTTCAAATTATCCATAAATTGGGTTTGGGTGAGAAATTTGCTAAAGCTATCAGAGCAATATATAGGAAGCCAACAGGTAGGATATTAGTTAATGAGAATCTGACAAAGTCAATTAAGATAGAGAGAGGAACAAGACAGGAGTACCAACTATCTCCTTTGCTCTTCGACCTATGTATTGAACCATTTTAAGGATACCCTATTACAGCACTTTTACACCTATTTGGAATTCTCCAGGGACTCCTAATTGCCTTCAGGATAAACTAGCTGTCCCATTAATCGATGCAGGAATAAATAAATGGGGGCAACTATTGCAGGAAAATAAAATAATCACTTGGGATACTTATTCTTACTATATAAGTCTTCTGGCAAGAAGTTGGTAAGGCTATCTCATAAATTTCGGGAAAAGAGACTGAGGTAAGCCTGGCTTTGGCTATTTTTGGGGTTATGTCAGGAAAAGGGTCACAGATTAAACTTATAAAAAGGCACGCACAATTGTTATTTGTTTTAATATTATTGGGAAAAAGGGAAATGTGTTTGAAATGGGTATCCCTCTCACTCCCGGATTATCTGGATAGGGTTAGATCAGTAAATAGAGTAAACCGCCTAGACTGTAGCTGTCTATCTCAAAAAAGAGTAGCAATAAGGGTGGCTTGGGAACATTGGTTTAAAAATAATCATTAGATAACATCCCAATAAAGTCCAATGATTATGAAAAAAGTAAAACCATGGCAGGAAGGAGTAGTAACCCCCAGGTCGATAAAAACCCTTGGTTCGCCTGGTTCAGATGAGGCTGGCTCTCAGGAAATTAAGGGATTGTTGGAACCCCCGAGTCTTCTCTCCTTCAGAATTTTCCCTGAGCCTATACTTCTCAAAAAATGTACTTATTTGTGAATGAGGACTAAAAAAGAGAAAACATATATAAAAGTATAGCTGGGTATTGGTGAATAATAGGTGATATCGAATAGCCAACGAGAGTGAAGTTTGAGTAGTCTATGATGACACTCAGAACCCTGAGGTAACGCCTCTTGTTACACCTGGTATTCACAACCCCTCTCTGCAGTTACTATCCCATTCCCACTGAAATTTAAAAAAAACATAACCTGGTGTCTTGTCAGAGACTCACACTACCATCTTTCTAATTCCTTCCCGAGCCAAATATAAAAAATAATAATACCTGGCCTTCTGCCATCTTCCCAAACAACCCTCGCTGCCTTTCCCTCCCTTCCTGCACAAAGTGGTGCCTGCAGCGTTCCATCAGAGCAGAGAGCTAGCGCCACCCTCACAGACTCTCTTAGAGCACTGTTAGAGCAGCCTTGAATTCCGATAAGATGTAACGTTGTGAGACAACTTTTGTTTTCTACTTTTTCTATGTTATGCAGCAGATAACCGCATTTAGTGTCCGGTAATCATGCTAACGGTTCTCTGCGAGAACCATACATAACAGAGGTTCATCCTAGAGCATTCACCATGGAGCCTTGAGTAGGTGGGGCTAGCATGTTGAGGCCTTACCACACTGTATGCAATTATTGGCAATTATGAATTACTGTATATCATTAACTTGTGATTTTACCCCTGTTACTTACAAATGCTAACTTTCAGGATGGTACCATCAGGAACATTGCTTCTTGCTAAAGGAATGCATATCGGGGCATCTCTTTGCAGGCTAAACCTCACAGGTTCTTCAAGCCTTTAGGATTTTTTGGAATGTTTAACTTTTTTTCGGAATCTTATATTAATTGTTTACACTACACTTATGATGTATCTATTGCCTGTTGTTCAATCAGTGCTGGCTCATTACTGGGAAACTTAAACAATTTGACATCATACTTTGCATTGTAAAAAGAGATTGATTGAAAGGTAAACGTGGCCAATGTTTTGAAGAAAAATCTTCTTTTAGAAAAGAAATCAAACCTGGATAGACGTTGATTGTTTCTGTGGATAATTCAATTTATGATATGTGATATACAGTTTCACAATATATGATTAATGCCCACACTTTTTAACTGACTGTTAAAGTACAGAAATGATCATTAGGGTGCTTTGAGCGTGCTTTTTTTGTCAATTGCGTACTTACAGTGAGAAAGCCCAGATAAGATATGTGGAGAATACTATCGGCAATGAAAGCAGAGTCCTAGGTGATCTATTAAGGGCAAACACACTTCACTTGATCAATTCGCTGTTCACCTACTGCTCGCAATTGGATGGATAAGCCAATCCATTTCACAGCAATCCTTCTTTATACACACAGTAATATTTCTATTTTATTTGCCCATACATATAGAACTTTATTGCAGAAGTCTAGCCATTGCAATATATAGCCGCAGGTGTAAAAAATGAACAATGATTTCCTCTGGCTTCAGTCACATTTGGAAATGACCGGTATTTGAGAGAAGTCCACGAGATTGCATAAGCTTCAATGTTGGTATTGAAATTATATTTATGTGTGTCTTTCGTTTCGCGTTCATTATGCTAATGTGTTTGTTTCATCTTATAAAGTCAGTTTTTACATGTTTGAAAGTTATGTTCTACCCCAGCCTTCTGTTTGTGCTCATGTTCCTTTTGACGAATAAAAACAATCCTTGTTCAGCTGCTAGGGTTAGTTTTCACCAGCAGGGTGTTTTCTTGCAAAATTAAAAATAACTTTTACAATTCAAGAGAGTAAGACGAAGTCGACCTATTGGTTTAGGGGGAAATGGTAATGTGGTAATTAATTTGCTGAAGGACTATGCACATGTAGAAATGTATGAAACTTCTTGATTTGTATATGATATTTGACCTGACGTCAGCAAGTGGGGTAATTTATAGTTCATAAGTATGTACACATCTTTGCACTACAGATGGGCTTATTATGGTGCTTCCAGCAGACCTCTACCTATTACTAACATGAATGACATGCACATTTCTTAGTCTGCATCACCCTATTCCATACCCCTTAAATGAGCTATCCGATGAAGAAGATGAAATCATGTTTTATGCTTTGGTTTCCTCTTTTACTTTGTTTCTTCAGGATCGACCACAGGGGCAGAGAACTAGGTTCATGTAAAGTTACAAATCCCCAGGCACTGCAATTTCAGCATTTCCTTTTTAAAACTTTGCCCACCTGGCAAAACTGGCAATTAAAAAAAAAGGCACAAAAAGAGATCTTCCATTTTGACGCACAGGTTCCGTCTAATGTAAACTTGTTACTCCGCAGCTACTTACTGGGTTTTCAGTGGTGCCATGCGGGAATGCTTTTCATGCTGCCAGACATCTTAAGGAGTTAGGCCCATGGGGCAAGGCACAGGCAGGGCCGTTTATATATACTTGAAAAAAGAATGAGCCTGTACCTTGCGTTCTTTGTTTAGTATACAATTTCACTAAATAGTCAAACCCATTGATTTCAGTTTGAGCAGGTATTTTATTTTAACCTTTTTATTTTCACTAGATTCTTATTTTTTGCTGCTTTTTTGATCAGAAAAAAACATGTGTCTGGTCATATCAAAAATTCTAGACATAAATGTGCTATACAACATATATTTACATAAATCAGTGTGTGATTTTTACAAAAAGAAAATCTAATACATATATCACATCCAATACATATATCACAATTGTTATTCTCAATTTTAATCCTGAAACTCTTAAAGCGTCTATATTCAGTATCCCAAATCAATACAGGGGAAACTATTATTTTAGAAATCTTCTCAGATTAAATTTTATTCATTATTCCTCAGTATTTTTATGTGCCGTGTGCCTGTGCCATGTGCCGACGCGTTTCGAGTCCTGGGAGTTGAATACCAGGAATCTCATCAGGGCTTTTGAATTTAGACAGCAATGGTGGTTTCTGAGAATTCTTACTAATCTTCACCTTAAGGTATACGCTTCACCAAAGGACATTTAATCTCAATCACTAGGAATTCTTATCTTTGTCTTTTTATAAGGCAATTGCATCTAGTTTCCTTATATTCCGGGCATTTTCGCTATCGGCTTTTCAAACGCTACCTGGATCACCTCCTCTCTTGTAGCGGCGCTTGCTGATTTAGATTAACTTGCGTTCTCTATTCTCTGACTTGGTTGAACTGCAATTGCTTTCATCTCCTGATCCCTAGGTAGCGTTTGAAAAGCCGATAGCGAAAATGCCCGGCATATAAGGAAACTAGATGCAATTGCCTTATAAAAAGACAAAGATAAGAATTCCTAGTGATTGAGATTAAATGTCCTTTGGTGAAGCGTATACCTTAAGGTGAAGATTAGTAAGAATTCTCAGAAACCACCATTGCTGTCAAAATTCAAAAGCCCTGATGAGATTCCTGGTATTCAACTCCCAGGACTCGAAACGCGTCGGCACATGGCACAGGCACACGGCACATAAAAATACTGAGGAATAATGAATAAAATTTAATCTGAGAAGATTTCTAAAATAATAGTTTCCCCTGTGTTGATTTGGGATACTGAATATAGGCGCTTTAAGAGTTTCAGGATTAAAATTGAGAATAACAATTGTGATATATGTATTGGATGTGATATATGTATTAGATTTTCTTTTTGTAAAAATCACACACTGATTTATGTAAATATATATTGTATAGCACATTTATGTCTAGAATTTTTGATATGACCAGACACATGTTTTTTTCTGATCAAAAAGCAGCAAAAAATAAGAATCTAGTGAAAATAAAAAGGTTAAAATAAAATACCTGCTCAAGGTACAGGCTCATTCTTTTTTCAAGCCAGACAACTTAAGGCAGAGCATGTGGAAACAGGGAAAATAGTTGATGGTCATGCTGACTGTTGCTATTTGCCTCTGCACTCAGGCCCAGGACAGCAGAGATATATATTCATTTTAGCCTTATGCTCTGTACATGTTGAAAAGGTCATATCAAAAATTCTAGACATAAATGTGCTATACAACATATATTTACATAAATCAGTGTGTGATTTTTACAAAAAGAAAATCTAATACATATATCACATCCAATACATATATCACAATTGTTATTCTCAATTTTAATCCTGAAACTCTTAAAGTGTCTATATTCAGTATCCCAAATCAATACAGGGGAAAATATTATTTTAGAAATCTTCTCAGATTAAATTTTATTCATTATTCCTCAGTATTTTTATGTGCCGTGTGCCTGTGCCATGTGCCGACGCGTTTCGAGTCCTGGGAGTTGAATACCAGGAATCTCATCAGGGCTTTTGAATTTAGACAGCAATGGTGGTTTCTGAGAATTCTTACTAATCTTCACCTTAAGGTATACGCTTCACCAAAGGACATTTAATCTCAATCACTAGGAATTCTTATCTTTGTCTTTTTATAAGGCAATTGCATCTAGTTTCCTTATATTCCGGGCATTTTCGCTATCGGCTTTTCAAACGCTACCTGGATCACCTCCTCTCTTGTAGCGGCGCTTGCTGATTTAGATTAACTTGCGTTCTCTATTCTCTGACTTGGTTGAACTGCAATTGCTTTCATCTCCTGATCCCTAGGTAGCGTTTGAAAAGCCGATAGCGAAAATGCCCGGCATATAAGGAAACTAGATGCAATTGCCTTATAAAAAGACAAAGATAAGAATTCCTAGTGATTGAGATTAAATGTCCTTTGGTGAAGCGTATACCTTAAGGTGAAGATTAGTAAGAATTCTCAGAAACCACCATTGCTGTCAAAATTCAAAAGCCCTGATGAGATTCCTGGTATTCAACTCCCAGGACTCGAAACGCGTCGGCACATGGCACAGGCACACGGCACATAAAAATACTGAGGAATAATGAATAAAATTTAATCTGAGAAGATTTCTAAAATAATAGTTTCCCTGTGTTGATTTGGGATACTGAATATAGACGCTTTAAGAGTTTCAGGATTAAAATTGAGAATAACAATTGTGATATATGTATTGGATGTGATATATGTATTAGATTTTCTTTTTGTAAAAATCACACACTGATTTATGTAAATATATATTGTATAGCACATTTATGTCTAGAATTTTTGATATGACCAGACACATGTTTTTTTCTGATCAAAAAGCAGCAAAAAATAAGAATCTAGTGAAAATAAAAAGGTTAAAATAAAATACCTGCTCAAGGTACAGGCTCATTCTTTTTTCAAGCCAGACAACTTAAGGCAGAGCATGTGGAAACAGGGAAAATAGTTGATGGTCATGCTGACTGTTGCTATTTGCCTCTGCACTCAGGCCCAGGACAGCAGAGATATATATTCATTTTAGCCTTATGCTCTGTACATGTTGAAAAGGTCATATCAAAAATTCTAGACATAAATGTGCTATACAACATATATTTACATAAATCAGTGTGTGATTTTTACAAAAAGAAAATCTAATACATATATCACATCCAATACATATATCACAATTGTTATTCTCAATTTTAATCCTGAAACTCTTAAAGCGTCTATATTCAGTATCCCAAATCAATACAGGGGAAAATATTATTTTAGAAATCTTCTCAGATTAAATTTTATTCATTATTCCTCAGTATTTTTATGTGCCGTGTGCCTGTGCCATGTGCCGACGCGTTTCGAGTCCTGGGAGTTGAATACCAGGAATCTCATCAGGGCTTTTGAATTTAGACAGCAATGGTGGTTTCTGAGAATTCTTACTAATCTTCACCTTAAGGTATACGATTCACCAAAGGACATTTAATCTCAATCACTAGGAATTCTTATCTTTGTCTTTTTATAAGGCAATTGCATCTATTTTCCTTACATTCCGGGCATTTTCGCTATCGGCTTTTCAAACGCTACCTGGATCACCTCCTCTCTTGTAGCGGCGCTTGCTGATTTAGATTAACTTGCGTTCTCTATTCTCTGACTTGGTTGAACTGCAATTGCTTTCATCTCCTGATCCCTAGGTAGCGTTTGAAAAGCCGATAGCGAAAATGCCCGGCATATAAGGAAACTAGATGCAATTGCCTTATAAAAAGACAAAGATAAGAATTCCTAGTGATTGAGATTAAATGTCCTTTGGTGAAGCGTATACCTTAAGGTGAAGATTAGTAAGAATTCTCAGAAACCACCATTGCTGTCAAAATTCAAAAGCCCTGACGAGATTCCTGGTATTCAACTCCCAGGACTCGAAACGCGTCGGCACATGGCACAGGCACACGGCACATAAAAATACTGAGGAATAATGAATAAAATTTAATCTGAGAAGATTTCTAAAATAATAGTTTCCCCTGTGTTGATTTGGGATACTGAATATAGACGCTTTAAGAGTTTCAGGATTAAAATTGAGAATAACAATTGTGATATATGTATTGGATGTGATATATGTATTAGATTTTCTTTTTTGTAAAAATCACACACTGATTTATGTAAATATATATTGTATAGCACATTTATGTCTAGAATTTTTGATATGACCAGACACATGTTTTTTTCTGATCAAAAAGCAGCAAAAAATAAGAATCTAGTGAAAATAAAAAGGTTAAAATAAAATACCTGCTCAAGGTACAGGCTCATTCTTTTTTCAAGCCAGACAACTTAAGGCAGAGCATGTGGAAACAGGGAAAATAGTTGATGGTCATGCTGACTGTTGCTATTTGCCTCTGCACTCAGGCCCAGGACAGCAGAGATATATATTCATTTTAGCCTTATGCTCTGTACATGTTGAAAAGGACAGCCAGCTGAAAGAAATTAGGTTTAGTATCCTTTCCTAGGGTAAACCCTCATTTCTTTTCACAGAATCAAGATGGTGGGATTCCATCCTCGCAATTGGGACTTTGCTCACACAGAAGTCAGGCTGGTATTGTGGAGTTTCCAAGTGAACACATCTAATTGTAGGAGAGGTTTGTGAATGACACTGCCCCAGATTTACAAGGAGGTGTGAATCAGTGGCAGCGCCAAAAATGAATGCCACGCAAGAGCAGGCGTTAGAATGGCGCACAAGGAGAAATGCTTTTATTTCTCCTCATTTTTGCTTTTTCTATGTGTACTGCATTCTGCAGCACACATAGAAAGAGCAAAAAGCCATTAATGATTGTTTATGTGCAGGAAGGTAAGCCTTCCTGCACATAAACAATCATTAAATAAATGATGATGATTTGCAGAATGCACCACACATAGAAGTAACAAATAGCCATTATGGATTGTTTATGTGCAGGAATGGACACTTTCCTGCACATAAACAACCATTCCCTGCAACTACGGTGCAAGGGTGCCTGTGTTGGTGTTAGGCAGCTAATTTTAGCACCAGCGCTAGGGAAAACACAGGGGGGCGCCGTATTGTAGTAAATACAGCGCATTCCTGCGTTTTGAAATGTTGGAGCGCAGCGCTACCAAATTTTGCGTTACTGCGCGCTCCAACATTTTCTACTAAATATGTGAGTATGCTTGGCCACATTTGTTGCAGTGTGCCCATTTATGGGGGTATATTGTCCCATGCCAGCAAGGCAGGACATTAGTTCTGTGTGATACCCAAGAACACGAGAGGGTTACAATTGTTGGGCATAGACCAGGTGTGGGTAGGTGTGCCCTGAAGGTAGCTCCATTAATTCCTATTTTTTTATTTTAGCAGGAGTATGTTTTAGCGCTGCTATTCAGAAACTATAGCAATAGCGGGATGTAGCTTATTGATTTTTACCTTTGTACATGACTTTTAGAAATTGGGTTTCTAGTTGACTGGGTGTGAGCCCTGATCAAGTAGCAAGCAAGTGAGGGTAAGGTACAGGCAATCCCTGAATTAAACTGTGCTCACCCTTTGTTAGCTTGGCACAGAGCAGTCAGACTTAATTTAGAGGCATTGTGTAAAGTATTTGTGCACCACTTCAATCAGTAAAACAGTCAAAACGCCACATTAAAAGGATTGCACACCAGGTAAGAAAAATAGAGCTTAGTTTAATAAATAAAACAAGACCAAAATGACAACATTCCAATGAGTGGAAATGGACTTATTGAATTTGAAAGTTTCTAGTGAGAAATAGTTCCAAAAAGCACATATCGCTATTGGGGGTATCTGGTTGTGCCAGACTGTGACAAAGTCACAAGTTCAGGCTGACCACAATGGTGTGTGGGCCGGCTACAGGGACCCAGTTAGGTCCACTGCACAGAGTACCTTAAATCCTGGTTGCAGAGCATAGCTTGCATCTGCGTCGGCATGCAGAGGTGATGCGTTGGTTCCGAGATGCAGCAAGGCTGCGATGCGAGGTCCTGTTGCGACGAAGTCGAGTATCCCCGTTGACAGGGGCTTGCAATCCAAAGCCCAGTGTCGAGGATTTGAGATGCGCAGGTGGGCGATGCATTAATTAAGATGAGTGGTGAAGCTGTGATGATGAGTCTCGGGAGCGACATGAGTCTGCCGTCGATGAGAGATGCGAGGACGTGCACTGGGGAAAGCGTTACGCAGTGGTGGTTCTGAAGGCGAAGTGTTGGTCGCAAGATGTGGGTTGTGGCAGTGATGCAAATCTTTTGCAATTGGTCCTATCCACGCAGCAGCGGCGATGCATTGGTTCTGCACAGGGATGCGCCACTCAGCCGAGGAGATGTATAGGTTCTGCTCGCAGATGCTTCTCTCAGTAGAAAAATTGTGTTGGTTCTGCTGGCAAGCACCTTAGGCCCACTTCCAAGGGTCCTGGACTGGGGTGGCACCACTTGGCAGGGCAGACTTACAGCTGGCCGAGTCTAGGTGCAGGGGTTGGAAGCCTGGTGTGTCCCTGAGGCTTCAAATCAGGAGTCCAGCCAACTAGCCCTTGGAGTCACTCTGGGTTCTGGATTCAAGAAATACAGGTCCAGTCCTTCTCATACAGACAAGAGGGCAGCAGTCAGCACAGCAAAACAGGAGTCCAGCAGAGTGCAGTCCAGCAGAGTGGCAGTCCTCCAACAGCACAGCAGTCCTTCTTCCTGGCAGAATACCCACAGGTCCAGAAGTGTACTTAAGTGGTGGTGTCTGAGGTCCAGGATTTATACCTAGGTGTGCCTTTGAAGTGGGGGAGAAGCTTCTAGAGTTCCCTGGAATCTTGCTTTCCCTGCCCTAGCTCCAGACTGCTAACAGAGGGTATGAAGTCTGTCCTACTTTTTAAATACATTGCACCCTGCCCTCTGGTCTGTCCAGGGCCCACTCTAGGGGTGAATTATATGTATTAAAAAGGAAGGTTTGGGTCAAACGATGCTCCAAACGAACAATCAGCTCAGTGTCATCGGTATAGGAGATGACATAACAGCCATACAATATAATAAGGTGTAGCAAAGGGCCTCTGTAAATATTAAACAACATGAGAGGCCAGGAAGAATTTTAAGGGATCGTTACAGCAAGCACCTGGGCACAAGACCGTAATTAGGTGAGTGCTGCAATATGTGCATGATCTGTTAGAAAGGAGGCCAACCATGGCAAAACGGACATCGTAAGACCTACAGTTTCATAAGCTGCAGACAAATCGACAAAAGAAAAGCACCCCAGTGTCCCTGATCTATAATTAGCTTAGGCTTATCTAAGACAAGAGTAGGTTTCTCTACCTTGATGAAAACTCTGTTGCCAAAGATACAGATAGTTTCATTATTTGAAATAAAAAAAACAGTTGCTTGGCTACCACCTTTTCCCAAATTTTACCTAGAACTGGCAATAGAGTGATGTGCCTCTAGTTCTCAATCATGAATAGATCTAAGATAGCTTTTGCTTGCTGAGGCTCTACAAGGCCACTAGGCTGGTAATATTTGTCAAGACAGATAGTAAATGAGCAGAACACATTTTTATTAATGAACATGGATGTATATCATCATGGGAGTCTGTTATGTCTTGTGCTTAGGGTTGGTGCTTCTCCCAACGCTAAGAATGTATTGCCGTGAGGTCACAGTCATGCTCGGGAATGCGTTCCACTGGTGTCAGTTGGCAGACTGTCCGACGAGTCTACGGTGGTGGCTCTTATGTCAATCATAACTAAAAGTTTTAAAAACTTACCTCTTCTCTGGGCGTCATATCTTAACATTTCTGGTGATAAGCTGGAGCCACCGCCTGGAGCCCACACGAAATTGGTTGTGGTGAGGACTACAGATCCGGTTGGGAACACGTCATCGATCGGATTTCTGGACGCCTTTGAGTTCCACTGGCAAGTGTTTTGGTACACTGCGAAATGGAATTAGGCTCTGCTTTTGTCAGTCTGATTTACTGTATCATTATTAACATTGCATGCACAGGTGGTACTTGTCAATTTACACTTCTCAAGGGAGTTTGCTGGTCAAGGTTTGGCGGTCATCTTAGTTGGAGGCGGCGTTCAGCACTGTCTATGTGATCCTCACGTTTCCGCCATCTTCTATGATCCATCGGATCTGCTCTCCACGCTTTTGGTTGCTGACAATCGTCCCTGTAGGAAGGTGTGGTATCTCCACCCAAACCGACCGCATCATCATTCCATGCCTGTGCTGCGCATTGCTGTTGAAGTCTACGTTGCTGCAGTGACATGCACACCCTATTTCATGGGCTCTACAGTTTATAGCGTGTTGCCGGTTCCATCGTTGACAAGCACACCTTTTGACAGTGAGATTTCTGTTGCTGCGGAGATATGCACACCCACTTTCCAAAACCTTTCTGGTTTCAGCGTGTTGCCGGTTGCATCAGTGACACATTTTCTAGTACAGTTTCCGTGACATGCACACGTCCAACGTTTCAAGTTTAGTTCATGTGCTTTGGTGACACTGTTTCAGGTTGTGTTGTTTTTTTTATAGGCAATTCAGTGAAGTTTCAAGGTCTCCCCATTTAAGATCACTTAGGTGTCTTTCTGGTATTTTTGCTTTTCCTTCTTTCTTTTCATTTTTTTTCTTCTTAGGTAGTTTAACATGCAATCTCTCAATCCACCTCCTCCCTTTTTAGAAAGGGAATCCTAATATTCCTTGGAGACAATGGTTTGATGATTTTGAAATGTATTTGGGTCCTATTGAGGCATCAAGCTTCAGATCTAAAAGGAAAAAGTACCTGCTTTTGCATTCTTTGGATTTCGAAGGCAGGGAAGTCTTTAAACATCTGCCTGATCTGGTACTGGCCGAGGGGTGGATTTGGATGATTATCAAGAAGCAGTAAAGAAGTTGGTTATGAAATTTGATGTTCAACCTAGTCTGGTTGTTTTACTCCACAAATTCTTTAAACGTGCACAAATGCAGAGTGAGAATGTTGACACATATATTAGAGTGTTAAGGAAACTTTGTTCACAATGTCTATTAGGGGAATTTTACGACCAGTTAGTGAGAGATCAGTTTATTGCTCATTGTTCTGATAAGAAAATCCAATAAACAATTTTAACCATGGGAAATCCATCGTTAGAGGATGTTATAAAGATGGCCAAGAGTGTTCAATTAGCACAATTATCCATCACAGAACTCAATGCCTCACTTATAGTCAAGGAAAATTTAAGTGCAGTTTCAACAAACCATGTACACCGGGATGTCAAGGGCTCAGAGAAGGGGTTTTTTCAAAGGCACTAATATTTGTTTTAGGTGTGGTAACTCTATTCACAGTAATGAGAGCAAAGGGTGTACCGCTAAGAGTGTGACATGTCACAAGTGCAGTAAAATTGAGCATTTTGCTTAAGTGTGTCAGGGAAGTCAAGCTAGACTTTCCAAAATTAGCCTGTGTGGTGGATGATGAGGAAGTGTGTGATCAACATCTTACCAAAGAGTTTCAAGATATGATTGTTGTGGTGACGGAAGACGAAGTTGTGACGGGTGATCCTAGTTGTTGTGTTGATCCATATGTTGATGTAGTGGTTGGTGGTAAGGTACTTCACATATTAGTGGACTCTGAAGCATGCATCACAATGATCACGTCGGATTTGTTTCTGAATACTTGGGGTGACAGAATGTTATTTACCCCGGACAGAGCTCTTGTATCTTATGAGGGAAGAAGAATTGAGTTGGAGGGATTTATTGAAGATGTCCTAGAGTTTAAGGGGCGCAAGATTCAAGGCAAGGTTTACGTAGCAGTATGTGGCCTGAATATTTTAGGGTGGTTCCACCAGGGACTATTTGGAGTGGTACTCAAACCAGGCACTAGTGAACAGGTTTTGGTTATTAAGTATTTGTCTTCTTCTTCTTTACCTTTTGTTGATGAGTCCAGCAATGTTCTTGCAAGTGTTCTAGGAAAGACTGTGGGCTTCAACCACAGAATTAAAGTGAAACAGAATGCCATTCCGGTTAAGCACAAGGTTAGGTCTGTGCCTTTTAGCCTTAGGGATGATCTTCAAAAGGAATTGAAAAGTTTACAGGAGAGGGGTGTGATTGAGCCTATTGAATCCAGTCTTTGGTTATCCCCATTGGTAGTAGTGCGCAAACGCAATGGGAATATGTGCCTGTGCATTGATCTCAGAAGTCTCAACAAGGAGATTTGGGTGGGCTCTCATCCTCTGCCCAGGATCGGGATCTCTTAGATGAACTTAGAGGTGCTAAGTGGTTTTATAAGATTGATTTGGTTTCTGCATACCATCAGGTGGTGCTGGAGGAAGATTCCTGACATTTTACAGCTTTCAACTTACCTTTTGGTACATTCCAATTTTGTAGAATTCCGTTTGTCTTGGCATCCGCTGCCTTTGTTTTCCAGCGGATCATGCAACATCCTTTGGAGGGTGTTAAGGGTGTTCTCATTTTTCAGGATTATGTGTTGATTTTCGCCAAACATCTGGATGATCATGGCAGAAGCCTTAGATCATTCCTCCACATTTTTGATAAGAATGGAGTAGTGTTTAAGAAGGAAAAATGTGAGTTTTGGAAGAAGGAGATTGAATCCTAGGACATCTGGTGTCTAGTGAGGGTGTTAGCCCAAGATCAGGGTTGGTCAAAGCTGTTTGTGAAGTGACCCAGTCCCAAGAACAAGGAAGAGTTACGCTTGTTCTCAGGGTTGTGTGACTTTTAGTCTAGATTTATGCCAGGTTACGCTACCAAGATGAAGGTGCTTACCAACATGTTGAAAATCAAAGTACCGTTTGTTTGGGACAGTAGCTGTCAAGACATGTTTGACATGATTAAAATGGAAATGACAAGTGCAAAGACATTATGCTCATATGATCCGGAGTACCTTGCACCATCACTGTTGATGCAAGCAAGTATGGTTTGGGAGCGGTGTTGACTCAGTGTGCTGATGAGAGTGAAGTAACCATTAGTTGTGCCTCAAGAGTGTTACACGAGCCGGAGTAGAATTATTCAGTGATTGAGAAGGGATTACTGTCATGTTATTGGGCGAGCAAGAAGTTCAGAAGCTATGTTTGGGGTAGAAGATTTGTAATGCGAACTGACCACAAGCCCCTTATGTACATGCTAAGTGGTGATAAGGTAAAGTACACTACTCTGCGTATAGCCAGGCTTACCTCTAAACTTCTCCAGTATGATTTTAAGGTCAAATACATTCCGGGTAAAGAGAATGTCATGGCGGATTTTCTCGTGAGGTTGCCAGTTAATGATTTGGATGTGGAAGATCCTGAAGATGACAAAGAAGATTGTTTTATTGCAAGTGTGGATGCTGTTGAGGTGGAAGCATGCAGTTAGATCAAATGGAAGGAGGCTGAGGATGATGATGCGGTATATAAAAAAGTCAAAGAATATATTGTGAATGGATGGCTCAAAGAGAGATCCAAACCTTCACAAAAATTGCAGAGGAACTCTCAATCGAAGATGGGGTTGTGATGAGGTGTGATAAGTGTGTTCCACCATATGCTGTTCGAAAACTATTGGTAAATCTTGCACATGAAGAACATTTGGGTGCTACCATGACCAAAAGGAGGGTTAGGGCTAACTATTGATGGCCCTCAATGGATAAGGAAATTGAGTTGGCGGTGAAAGAAAGTGTTGTATGTGCTAGTGCTGAGAAGGGCTACAAAGTTGTAACTCCGCCTTTGCAACCCATACCCTTACCCGAGAGGCCCTGGATGAAGGGTGGCGTTGACATGGTGGGTTAGTCCAACTTTCTTCCCTATCATTTACGTTATGCCTTTGTACTCATGGACTACCATAGTAAATGGCCTGAGGTTCGTTTCTGTGCAAATCCCACTGCAAACAATGCTGTGCGGTTCCTAAAATTGACTTCAAGTCAGATGGGGACCATTGTCAGAAGCAGGTCCAAGCTATTTTGAAAAGATTGGCTGAGTACAAAAAAACTTTACTCCCTCTGGTTATTGCTGACACTGAGACGGCGGCGAAGCGGTTGCACACAAGATGTGTGCATTTTTACCGTTTAGTTTCGACTGAACGAGTTTTTCTCTTTGCCCTGATGATGACCTCTAAAAGACTTGTAAATACCCCTACACTTCATGAGGTCAAAACGCGATGGCCTTTTTTCATGGGGGATTTGGTGGTAGTACCACCTCAAGAATAACATTATTGTTTAGGATTCCAACAAGAATCAATCTACTCTAAAAAGGCAATATTAATTTTATTTGGACACCCCTGAGTGTGGTACCACAGTACAGGCTATACAACCCCATGCTATATACAAGGAGTAAGATAATCATTGGAGTGAGTTACTTTGGACTTATTGGCAACAACTCCGGTTTGTTCAGCAGATAATGTATTTTTTTATCATTTTTATGTTTTGTACTATATTGCGCTGTGATTTGTCTTGATTATTGTTGATTTAGTTTGTTTAAATTAGTGTTTTGATTGTACCAGATGGAAATGATTATCATAAAAATGACAAATACTAAAAAGAATATATGTGAAATGAGATAAATACTCAAACACACAAGATTGATGTGTACGTAGTGTTCTTTGAAGTAATGATTGATTAATGGCCATGTGGGGGTCTTATAGAATTCTTGTGTGGTTCCTAAAAGACATTTTCATGAGGGAGGGCTTCCCGGAATCATTACTGTCAGACAATGGTGTGCAATTTGTGATTCAAGAAATGGAATTGCTTTTGAAGGAATCCTGTGTCAGACATTTAAAAAGCTCACTTTACCATCCACAAACCAATGTTTTAGTGGAAAGAATAAACAGGGTTGTGGTAGAGTGCATAAAGTGGGCGAAAACCCATGGTTATGACAGGGAGGAGGCGATGAAATCCATGTTGTGGTTTTATTGAACCACACCACATTCTCTTACCGAGGTGTCTCCATTTGAGTTTAGCAGGCGTCACTCTACATCTATACTCTATCCGGCATGGTTGTCCAAGGCTATACAGAACAAGGTTACGCAATGCGTTGATCAAGATGCCATGTGTAGTAGAGTGGAAAAAGAACAGCATAAAATGAAAGAGAGGTACAATGTTAAAATGTCTATGAAACCTATTGCCTTTCACCCTGGTGATGTGGTGCGTGTCAAGAAAGCTAATTTTGTAAGGAAAGGGGAGATGTGTTATAGTGAGCCTGTCTCTGTCCAAACGGTGTGTGGAAATGCTGTAATAGTACTGGTTGGGCATTGGTGGAATGTCAGTAGAGTTGTAAAAGAACAGGATGTGGTTAAGGATGGTGCACATGGCACAACAAGCATGGAAGAGGGG
The DNA here is from genome assembly GCA_963921515.1 of Calotriton arnoldi. Classification (NCBI taxonomy): domain Eukaryota; kingdom Metazoa; phylum Chordata; class Amphibia; order Caudata; family Salamandridae; genus Calotriton; species Calotriton arnoldi. Next base: position 1,040,890 of record CAWUFW010003421.1, on the reverse strand, counting down.
ACCACTAAAAAGGGATCCACTGTTGTGGAGCTTCGTAGGTCAACATGGAAAAAATGTTTACCATGGAAATTGAGATAAGAGGTTGGCTTATTTGTCTCTGTCCTCCTTTGAGGCACTTTTCTCTTTTGTTTTGTTTTATTTTGTAGGTTATATTTATTTGTGGCCTGTTAGTACCTTGTGTTTGATTTTCTTGGGGGTTTTTCTTGTATTCGTGTTATTTTTAAGTTGGGTTGAATCTTAGTACCAGACTGTTCTTTTATTTTATAGAAAGGAGATAATATGTTATGTCTTGTGCTTAGGGTTGGTGCTTCCCCAAAGCTAAGAATGTATTGCTGTATGATCACAGTCATGCTCTCTGGAGTGCATTCCACTGGTGTCAGTTGGCGGACTGCCCGACGAGTGTACGCCGGTGGCTCCTATGCGGATCATCAATAAAAGTTGAAGAAAATGTGCCTCTTCTCTGGGCGTCATATCTTAACAGAGCCCTTCTTCATCTGCCCAAATATGATTCCCAATTTCGTATGGGAAGGATGTCTGAAATGGGAATAGTAATAACGGGTTCAACAGGGCAAAGATTTTCATTAAGAGAAGGGAGTGAATTCCTGATGCCTGAATATATTGGACTGACTTTAGAAGAGAAACAGGATGCTAGCTCATTACAAATACTCTCGGGAGGGCTGGGTTGGGTGAGAACTAAAGCAGTCTTAATATAGTGAAAAATTCTTTGGTGGATTTTGAAGAGCCCAGAATAACATTACAAAGATAGGAAGATTTTGTTCTTTTTTCATACATTTTAGTTAATGCTAATATAAATGGGCATCTTCAGTTTCATAAGATGCACTTCAGCTCCTTTCAAACAGCCTCAAGGAAAGATGACTTTAAACAGAAAAAATAGTCAGCAAACCATTTATTAGTAGGTTTGTGTGATTTAAAGAGGAAAAACAAATCTCTTGGACCTACTAACGATCCCCTAACAACAAAATGTGTAATATGATATATTCTTTATGAATACAGGCATCCACGCACTCTTTTCGATGGTTTTTATTGATTGTTTTTATTGTATGAATTATAGGATCTGATTTTTTATATATTGCATTAATGTCATGTTTTTAAATTGTATTTTTACTGGAGCTCAATATGTGAATAAATATTTTCCACTTTAATATAGTTCCTTATCCTTGTGTGTATTACAATTGATTTTTGGGTTCATTTATGGTGTGTTTAGTAGAGTGTGTGGATGCCTGTATGCATAAAGAATATATCATATTACACATTTTGTTGTTAGGGGATCTTTAGTAGGTCCAAGAGATTTGTTTTTCCTCTTTACTTGTTGTACCCTGTCTCTTGGCCAGTGGGGTCACTCCCTGTTTTTTATTAGGTTTGTGTGATTTTACATTACAAAGTTTCAAATCAACCTATTGGTCCAGAATGGCAAATAAGTTCATATTGAAATGGGATAAATCTTTGGGTACAGTATTAAAACAGGGAAAATAATTTAGGGCCAGATGTACGAAAGAAAATTGCATTTCTAAACGGACTGAATCACAATTTTGGTCCGTTAAGAAATGCAAAACTGCCTTTCAATATACAGAAAGGCCCAAACGCGGTCGCAAAATGCGATTTCTACCTAGTAGAAATCACATTTTGTGATTCCCTATATAGGAAATCGCAAATAGGGATTTACTATTTGCTATTTCCAAAGGACATGTACAAAGCATTTCTTAAATGCCAAATGGGCATTTAGGAAATGCTATTACCATTGACTCCAAGTGGATGGTAACCATGTGCAATTTTTAAAAAAGAAACCAAAATGATTTTTTTTAAATTGCGATGTAGTGCGCACATGCCCTTAGGGCAATTGAGCGCTTTACAAGTGCACCACGTTTTTTGGGGATGTTTCAAGGGGGGCCTTAGGCCCATAGGCACCCTTGGTTTTACATTTACTAATTTGTGATTTCTTAGGATTCACTATTTAGGAAATGCAAACTTGAAGTTTCGTACATCTGGCCCTCGCAGTGGTCTATATGTTCTCATTTTAACTTTTGTTTCACACTCGAGAAGTAACTAATTTGGGGTCCTGGCACACCTTGTTTAGTTAGATATAAGAACAAATGTATTAGATTATGGCCTGTTGAAGGAAGTGAAAAGTCATCAATGATTTCTTATCCTTCCCATAACCTGAGATGTGGCCTAAAACGTGCCCTTTGTTGCCTGTACGGGAGCAAATAATTTGGTACAGGCCATAAGAATTCAGAATGTCAACAAACTGCTGTGCTAAATTATCCTGAGCATTGTCAATGTGCAAATTGAAGTTGCCTAAAACATTTAACTTTTGATAGCAAAGCAGAGACTGGCCTATAGGCAGATAAAGGCCAGTTAAAAAATGTGCTTCACTTTTATGTGGTCAATAAAGCAAGAACAAATATAATGATACTTCTGGAAAAATTGAGCAACAACATGTTTAGGATTCAACATTATCTTCACTAAGGGAATTGATCATCAAACGTTGCAACGCTCAGGATAAATCCGTCAATACAGCTAGCTGTGTGCTTATTTCAAAGAATTTGTAGGATTTTTTAATGCTCAGAAATTTCATTCACAAGATCAGGAGCTGAATGCTCATTCAGATATGTTTCAGTTAAAAAAGAAGGTCCCAAGCCTTCTCTTGACTGGAGTGAGCTGCAGTGAGTGGTCATTCAAAAGACCTGCTCTAATGTGACCTGTATTGTGACAACTCACAATACTGGTACTAAATACCTTAATGATGGCAAGACAAGGAGTTTTGAGGAGCTTGAGCAAGCCAAGGAATCTCTTTCCAAACCAGCTGAATTAATTGTTTTCCAAACACCGTAGAGGAGAGGGGCAGCAGTTAAGGCAAGGTTAAATAATTCCTTATGCGTATATGACATTTTACCTTATTTACCCATGAGAACTGAGTAAGAGGAGGCAGCATTTTATGCTGACCACACACACTTAGTGCAGGTGGGCTTGCTTTGTGGTTGCACAGCGGCTGTTGTTAGATAGTGTACCACAGTCCTGCACATGCCCACTAGCACCCTGTAAACAGTTAGAAGATAACTACAAGAGGGCTGGTCTAAGTGCCAAGGTATAGCTTGAAGAGAGCCTGAGGAGGAGTATTTAGGGCCTGATTTAGAGTTTTGCATAGGGGTACTCCATCATAAACGTGACAAATAACCTGTGCTCTTTACTATAAGTGCATTATATCCTAAAGCACTTGTAATAAGGCAGACAACATATCTGTTTTGTTTGTGACAGAGCACCCTTCGGCCAAATCCTAAACCAGGCCCTTAAACAGGAGCTTTCTATTCGCTTTGTTGCACCTCAGACACGGTGGAGTCCCGATAAAGAAAGGTCAGTCAAAAAGATCGAGGAAATAAATGTGAAAGAATAATAACTTTTCAAAGTAAAAGCAGGAGTAAAATAACAGACCTGAATAAAAGAGCAAATTAAAAAAAAACTTTTAAAATAGCTTTCAAAAATACACTTGCAGGACCAGTAAAACAGAATAGTGTAAAAAACCTTCATAAATACCAGAAATGTAGATATTTTTGGGAGCTGATTGGACGGTGGTCTTTGTTAAAAAATGTGCCACAGGCTTGCACTTTCCAACTAGCGCTCTACAAACAACTAGAATGGCAACCCTACAAGATGGTGGAACTAGTTGTCGAGGTGAGGCAGACGCATTAAGATTTTTAAGTTGTCTATTTTAAAAACATTATAAACTCAAAATTAAAAGAACAAACCTGTTGCAATGTACCTCTGAATGCTCCTGTTGCAGCTGGAGAAGGGTTCTAAGAACTTCAGTTTAAATTCCACAAGTGAATTTTCCACACCAGGCACAGCTTCCTCTATTCATCTACACATGCCAGCCATGGGAATGATGTTCCACAGAAGCAAGTAGGAAGAATATCTAATTGGAAATGACCCTTAAATAATTATTTCAGGTAGGCAAAAGCTTCTACTGTCTCAAGCCGTTAGGAAACATGCAGCCACAGGGTGGAAGTAGCACAAGGTCAAGCAGGCTTCGCAGGCAGGAGTGGACATCTTTATAGTTTTGAGCCAACCAGTCCAATCCAGCCCAGGAGAAAAGTTTTGAGCAGAAGTACATGTCAATACTAGCAATAACTTTCCCTTCCATTCAGGCAGGCTTGAATTCTTCTGTGCAATAATGAGCAGGAAGGTATTTTCCCTTTTAGGAGAAACAAATATTGATTTGAATATCGTGTGTCCCTGTGTGTAATGGCAGGGACAAACATTATTAGATATAAGAATCTCTGGTGTGCATGGAACCCACTGACTGTAGTGATTTTTACTTTTTCACATTTTTTGGTGTGTTACCTATAAGTGTGCAAAGTTTTGATAATGTGGAAACCCACCATAAGATGTTTAACTTAATTTGTTCTTCTTAATTGAAGAGTTACATAACTTATACAAGTTTCCGTCATATGTACTGCACTAGATATGCATGCACCTATACATACAGTTCACATCTATATTTCAGTTGTAGTTAGACACCATCTGTTGAAAATTTAGATTAACTTGTGAAGAAGGTGCTGTGACACCAGGGCTTAGAAACATGTGGAGCCTTCTGCACCCCATCTATGGATGTTTTTCACTACCTGAATGGATTGTAGGGACAAATTGTAATTGCTTGTAGTAGGGCCTGAGGCAACCTTGATATACATCACATCACTTCATTTGTGCTTAAAAGACAAGATTCTTTCCATGTTCAGCTCCACATTCACCCCTCAACTTCTAACTTTGGTCTCTGATTCCAAGCTGGCTTCTACTCTTCATAATGGCTCTAACAGGATGCTCTATAGAACATATAGTGCAGGTTGTCCAAGCAGGACAGTTTTGTTGCTATTGTGCTGATTTTGGCGAACCATCATTGTATGCGTCACATTTGTAATGATGCGTGTATGCCACATGTATACGCCTGCTCACCTGCTCGTTGAACAGCTGCGGCTCCTGAAGGTAAGAGTGGTGGGGCGGGGGCAGGGCGCAGGGGGAGTCAACAGATGACGGAATAGGGCAAAAAAATCCTATTACGTCATCTGTCACCTTCCCCCCGCCCCACCCCACCGCAATTACCTGCAGGAGCCGCGGCTGTCGTTGAAAGACATTATATAAAGGCCACATATTCAGGGTGTTGCTTCTTCAAGCTGTAATGACTCTACTGTCTCTTCTGTGGTACTTTGGCATGTACCACCACTCTCTGCATCACCAGTGCCACCTGCAGTTGCTTTCAGGACTCTCAGCTTCTTATTGATTTGACACTTAACATCCATCCAACAATTCTTCACCTTGGAATCATTATTTTTTGGGAGAGCCACTCAACATCTACAAGTTTGGTGGCAAGAAAGCTAGACAGCATCAATGAGCTGCCTAACATTTAGATTAAACCTTTGTGATTTGTTAATTACTGTGACGTCAACTAGGATGTTGAGTTCAGCATCCTAAAATGTCTCTTCCTTAGAAGAATGAATATGAAATAGGGAGATATTGATGCACATAACGCTTAGGATTGTACAGAATGTGTTCATATTCTTGTCTCAAATAACACAGACATTTTACAGCCACGCTTTGCATGACTATTTTTAATTAATGCTATTAGTGCAGTAGAGGTGTATGTCCATATCAGTACAATGTGCATTCTTCTGTATTTCAGTTTTTATTGCCTGCAGTCTCAAACACAAAAAGTGATTGAGTAATGCTTGCAAATAGTCTAACCACTGGCAATTGCTCGGGTAGCATTCAACACATTGTTTTTTGTATACTATGCCACCTCAGATTAGACCCAGCCATAAGGAATCAGCCCTGATCTCGCTACAATAGGAACAGTCCAACCTGAACTGCCATGCAAGGTCCTTTCTGAACTGTAACACAGGCAACTCAAGACGAGTTTCAGCCTATTTGTGTTTGGTTTCAGTAGCACAGTGAGCACTGGACCCATGTTTGAGCATACCCTGTGCAACGTATGCCATTATATGAAACGCCAAAAATGGTGATGGGAGGAATGCTTGCAAGTGGTCTAACTATTTACAATTGCTTGGTGCAGCATTCCAAACCATCTTTTTGCCCACCATACCACCGCAAATTAGACCTATCCATATGCACATCAGTCTCGGTCCTCCTGTAATAGTAATGGTCCAGATGGAATTGGCAAGCCAGGTCATTTCTGAACCAGTACACAAGCAACGCAAGACCGTTTTGAACCTATTTGGGCTTTTTCAGTCAGACGCGGTATGGTGCCAGTGGCACAGTGAGTTCTGGCCCCCCTTCAGTTCTGAGAATACCCTTAGCCTCTTAGGGTGCTATATCAAACACAAAAAAGGCAATGGGAGATATGTTTGCAAATAGTCTAACCACTGGTAATTGATTGCTTGGGGTAGCATTCCAACCCATCGTTTTTTTAACACCTCATATGAGTTCTAGCCATATCCAAACCAGCCTTGCTCCTGGACCAATAGGAACGATCCAACCTGAACTGCCAAACCAGAGCCTTCCGAAACCCAACTAAAAGCAACCCAAGACAAGTTGCGCCCTTTTTGGGCCTCTTAAGTCAGGTATAGCTTGCTTCCATTAGCACAGTGAGCACTGGACCCATGTCTGGGCATATCCTTCCCACTTAGGGTATTATACTGAACACAAAAAGGGGAAGAGAGGAATGCTTACAAGTAGTCTGAACACTGGCAATAGATAGGGGTAGCATTACAACGCAAAATATTTTCCCACCATGCCACCTCAGATTAGACTCAGCCATATGCAAATCGGCCTTGGTCATCCTCCAATACGAACTGTCCATTCCGAACTAGCAAGTTCAGGCTGGACTTCCTGAACTGGGACACAAGCAACGCAAGACCAATTTCAGCCTTGATTGTAATAAGGTAACTCTAAGGCCCTGATCAGGATGGTGAAGGGGCTGGTAATCCTGTTTTGGCTGCCAGCTCCTGTTGGTGACCAAAAGGGGATTACATCAAGGGCCCTAATTGTGCGCGTTTGCTCTAATGAATTGCGGTAGGGAAGGAAAGAAAGCACATGTGCTGCTTTGCTCACCTCAGAATGGAGAATGTGCTATTTGTGCAATATTTTCCATTCAAAAAAGAGAAACTTAGAGTATGACACATATTGCGCATCTGCTAATTTTTGCACCACACAGTGTTCGCGAATGGGCAATTGCCACATGTGTTTTACTTCCCCATCATGATCGAGCACTATGAGTTTTGCTAAGGCGAGATTAATTCATAATGTCTTCTGTCTGATGAGGAGCACTTCAGACAACTCCACTGAAATCTAAACTAAGTGACATTATAGACTATATTTAAGGAATCTGCAGAAAATCACAGTGCATTAGGCCGCACTGTGGGTTAAGTATGTGGGCGAGTGTGTGTGTCTGTGATTACAGCTGCGAGATAATGGCGGAGAAATTCTCTATTTGGATATGTTTAATTTAAATGCTCCACTGTTATGAAATGGATGTGTTATTAAAGCACTGATTTAATTATAAGCCCATGTAATCAGCTCTTAACACTAAGAAGAGTTCATCCCAACAGTGCTCATGCAGTGGTCTTATTAGCTATAAAGACTTTAAATGCGTTGTGCTGGCAAGTCACTGCGGGAGACACATGGGGGGTGGGTGTCAGCTTTTAATTGTAACTGTCTTGCAGACTGGTGTTGTTTTAATATCCTGTATAGATTTTTATGTAATACACTTACTTGCAGGCAGCCCGAAGCAAGAATCAATTCTGTGAAGGATTCTTCTTTTGTTAAAAGCCAATCTGGTTTTAATGATGCATGAAAAAATATTCGAGCATTGACATTTTTCTGTCAGGTTTCTTTTGAAAAATCAATTAAGATAATACTGCTTTGACCTAGTTATCTAGTTAATGCTTATTAGGAATGTAATATGATTTACTGACAGCATAATCATTTTTGTATCTTATCCCATTAACTTGTGCATATTTCAAAGTGTGTTACACAATGGTCACTTCTTGAAGGGTAATGTAGCAGAATATACTCATTAGACTGGCTGGGATCACTGGACACATCATTTCTCATTGGTGGCTTTTTCGATTTTGTAAATAATAACACCCAAAATATGGCGTTCTTGGCATAGAGGGAGTGTTGTTCTAAAGAGGGTTTAGTTACTGGAAAAGTTTTTCGTACACTTATGGCATATTTATCTTATTGCTGTCTCTGCTGCCTGTTGCTTACTTTAGAGAGCGCTGTGTCCGTTCTTGAATGCTAGAGAGAGAAAGGAAACAAAAGGAGAAAGAAGGAGAAAGAGAAGTTAAGGGAAATTGCAACAAAGGGAGAAATTAACTCAACACTAATTAGAAAGAGACAGAGGGCCTCATTTATGGGGTTTTGGCGTAGGGCGTCACCTTGCTGCGCTGCCCTATGTCAAAGTGAAAGGGCATGAATACACCGTACTTATCTAATACAGTACAATCCTCTGATTCACCCCCTTGCACCATGCACCATGTTGTTGCTGGAAGGATTGTTTTTGAGCAGGAAGGGGCACTTTCTTGCACAAAAACAATCCTGGGAGGCTTATTCCTCTTTCTATGTGTGCTGCCGAATGCAGTACACATGGAAAGAGGAAAGAACGAGGAGAAATAAAGCTATTTCTCCTTGTTACACCTCCACTGGGGAGGCGTAAGGTTTTGGCACATCCCCAGGTTTACATGATTTTGTAATTCTGGGGAAGTGTCAAAATCCATGGGTGTTGTGTGGGAACACCCACTGTAACACTCATGGAACACCTCCCTAGCGCAGAGTAAGCAGTGTAGCTATTTGCGCTGCCTTGCCTTACACCATATCTATGTTGCCATTCAAAGCCACGCAAAGTGGCTTTGCATCACCTCATAAATATGATTTTGCACTTTGCGCCACCGGAGCATCACAAAAAGTGACAATCCGACAGTGCAATGGGCTCATAAATATACCCCAGAGAGTGCGAGTTGGTGGGAGAAGGAGGAATGAGGTGGAATCATGTCTAGGCTTCCCTTTTATTCTGCAACCTTGACCTTCGGCAGTGCCAGCGGTGGCCTTCTAATAAAATGTGAGCCTTTCATTTATTCATTTATTTTTGCAAATAAAGCAAAGATCCTATCCGATATGCTTTCTTCTACTTCTCATGGATCTTGTCTCCCACAATGCTATCCCCACCTTGATATGGTCCCTTCTGTCCTCCACTTCCTGATCATGCTTAGCAACAGGAAGTGTGATGCAGTGTCTGGGTCACCCATCTCCTTCATGCTCCTAGTATTCATTCTGATGAGACCGCATATTTACTTCAAAGAATTTCTAGATACATCTTTTTTGCTTCTTGCCTGACTTTTTTAGCTTACATTATTTTTACATTGAGTCAGTGTCAGGCTAGGAAATACTGCCTCTTTTTCATACATTTTTTGCTTTGATTTTTACTATCTATACGAGCTCAGCGCCATATCATTGTAAACTGCAATTCCAAATGAAAAAAACAAAACAATATTAACTATTGACTTTCAATTATTGTCCAAATAGCGTTGCTTTTGTAATGGTCTTAGAAATCGCTGCAAGAGGAATATAATCAAAACACTGATTAGGGTTGGAATGTTCAACTAGAGTTATTTGTAGTTCCATATCCAATTGATGGTAGACTACCTTTGACTTACTCACCTCACTCCTCACTTGTAGGCCGTCGTCTAACTTATGGTAAAGTTTGAGGATTGTAACACGTCTTTGTAAGCAACACTCAGATATTGTCTGGTTAGGACCACTACAGCTCTAATGTCTAATGCCTCTCTCACTATTCTGCTGTGTTTTAAATGGCAGAGCGTTCCAATATTCTATCATATATATGCAAAAGGAGATTCAAGCATTTATATTCATGTGCCCATTTTGGCAACTAAAAATGCTCTCATGACCAAGAAATAAACCCCAATATAAATGAAAATATATATGATATAAACAATACCACATGCTACACAATGACATACACAAAATAGCTTATGTTTTCTTCAATATGCGGGTACGTATTTTTGATTAAATAGCAAACTTAATAATGAAATGTGCAAACTTATGAAGGGCTGAGAAGCAAAACTATAAAGATAGAGAGTATTGTTTGCTAGAAAACGTAACAAAAAAATCCAGAAATAATTGATTTGACAAAATGCCACAAAATATTTGCATTGTGTAAAAGTTGAGTTGAATGCATACAAGTTTAGAAAATGTGTAGAAAAAATCTAAAATATCATACTCTGAAAAAAATATTTAATATATGATCAAAGCTAGCAAATAGTCTTCACTTTAAATCATCTCAAAATGGATTTCATTAAGAACAAACCATTGGACAAATGAGATTGGAATATCTGAAAAGTCATGTAACACTAATGTTTGTATAATTTTGATTGAGAAACTGTTTTTCCCATAAGGCATGTATCAGTAAAGACTTTAGTAACTCTAAAGACTTATGAAACAATTAAGGAAACAACAGTAACACCTGAGATGTTGACATTTTCTGAGAGTCATGATCCACCAAACTCACCTTAAAAAAGAGAATTATGTTTTGAGATTTAAGGTGCATATAGTTTGAAAACATTCTCATGGAAATCTCATGAAACGTTCCAGAGAATCATAACAGATTTGTGATGTTAAAACTACTAAGAGCGACACCGAACCAGCACATTGAGAACTTTATTGAATGTATAAAGTTGTTGCAGTCTTTTTGGTATGAGAGTTTAAAGTAGTTAAAGTCATAAGGCAAGAAAGTTAAGCCACAAATGTAGTTTACTCTAGAAATGCTGTGGCAGAGTTTTTGTAAATGTATATAAAATAACTTAGGGTTATGTGAATTCAAGGTGAAACTGCATTAAAAGCAAATCGGGGCAAGACAACTAGAGATGATTCCCATAAAGACATGAAAACAGCTCAGATTAAAAGTATTTGTCTGTTGTTGATGATCACTGAAACCGAAATGTGGCTTGTCATTTATTGATATAAAGTAGAGCAAGCAACGTACATTTTTCGAAATGTGATGTTTGTGCGCGAATGAAACATAAGACAGCTGCAAAGGACAAGGTGACAGGAAATGGGAAGGAAGTGAGAAATGAACTGGGTAGTGAATGTAGTGAAGTGACAGGGTCAGGGGTAGGAAGTAAAAAGGAGCAGTAAAAGAGACAAGGAAAAGAGAGACAGAGGTAGAACTTTAAGAAACATTTACTATCAGCATACAGAAGGGGAAGTGTATGAGGAGGTAAGAGAGAGATGGAGACAGGAGGTAGGTAGAAGCCTTTGGAAAAAGGTAATTTTAAGTTTTTAAAAGAACACATATGAAAAAGAAAGGGAGTATAAACAACAAGATCATATGATTGTCAAGGGATAGGGTTAATGGCAAAATGCATTTAAAAAAAAGTTAACAATGACATTTTAGATACTGCATTTAACAGTCTACATTTGTGTATTCTACATTAATAACAAGGATTTTTTAAATGCATCTAATTTGTGGTGATATAGAATGTTCTACCTTCACTAGTTTGATAAGAAGTGAGGCCTTGCCATGTATCTGTTAATTTTCTGAAAGAGCAATTCATGGAAATTATTTTTTAAAAAGAAACACAGTTTAAAATAGTAAAAATAAATATGAATATTACAAACAGAAATAATGATTTGAAACATCAGGGCCTTTGTTGAAGGTCTGCAAAACACTGTGGTAAAACCAAGTAGAAAGAAATAAAGGTTTGTATTTTTAAACATTTTTGCACATGTTCATATCATACTTGCAAGATAAAATTCTGATTCTTGATTCAGGAATAGAAAAATTTACCCACCAAAATATGATTTGACAAAACAGACTTTTCACCAGTATGGTACAGATTGTGGCTATTTCTGTTTGGCTCCACTAGTAAATGTTGATGAACACCCTTAAACTGTTAATGGTCATTCGCTAACATTTTTGAAGTTGTTTCCCTCTCTTTGAAGACACCCTCAAACATACATTTATTCAGATCTAGTGCAGAAGTAGGTGCATTTCCCAGGTAGGATTGGGGAGAGAAGGTCCCCAAAGTTTATTAAGGTGTCAGGAAAGCGATTTCGCCACAGCATAAATAATCCACTTAGACAATAAATGAAAAAAAAATTAAGTGCAACTGCACTTTTGCTATAGATTTCCATATGCAGAATTGTGCTCCTGCTACAATTCCACAGAGGAGATTGTTTAAGCATTTTGATACTTGTGAATATATATGACTTGCTCACATATCCACTTGTCGGAATGAGTAGCCCAATGGAGTAAATTTCTGGCCGAGGTTTTGTAAATAAGACACACGAAGTATGGAAAAAAGGTGTCCAAAATGGATTTCTAAGAAGAAACTGCAAAAATAAACTGAAAATGTATTGACAGAGTTTGCCTCTTTCAATTTTTCATGCGTACCTTAAATATAAAACAATAATGTACACTACAATAACTGTTCTCCCAGATCATTGCCTCTCATCACATGTATTGCTGCCAAATCTTTGTCTGTTCAAGTTGGCTTACAATGACAAGTGTCTTACTGGGACTACTGATGAACCCCATATTCTATGAATGAGTTACTCTTTCATTTAAATATGTTAGCTATTCAACATGCAATTGGATTGAGAAAAGAAGCACAACATGATGCATGGTTAGTAAGCTATGTGTCTTTATTTGTAATAACAAATGGTATGGAAAACTAAATTTCAACACACACAGTATTTTCTATAATGAACATGACAGATTTTCTTTAAAAAAAAGAATAATTTGCCAAATACCAGAGGACGCTGAAATGGGGGCACAGGTGAATCACCAACATTTGTTTAACTGTCTCTGCCTACTAGAAAGGAGTCCAATATACTGTTTATGGTCCCTCTAGGCCTGTCATCTCTCCTCCTGTCATGGCATGCCTCACTACGACCTTGCCTGGCATCAGAACAGAAAGAGCACAACCTAGACGTACATTTGATAGCATTTTCTCTTTTACTGCCAAATTTAATTGTACCACAAAACACAAATTCTATAACTTTCATTGACTACCTGGAGTCCTCTTGCTGTTTGTTCATGACAAAATTACCATGAGTTACTACTGCAATGGATTTTAAACTTGTTTTCATGCAAGAAGCTTTCAATGTTACAAAGAAGACAGAACAGATCGCATTCCTCATTTTTAGTGTTCCATGCTGGGATCACAGTACATCAACTTTCAAAAGTCATCAAAGGCTTCAAATCAAGTAAAAGAGGCACTTCAAAAGATGATGCCCACCTCACAAATCTGTTCAGCTTAATTAACCATGCTGCACTCATAGCTTGGCCATTCAAAATTAACTCATAGTTCACTCTGTCAGATTTGGAGGGAGATAGCATCTTGCCCATGTCAGGTCCTGAAAGATACAGAAGACAAACCTCTTCAGATTGGTCTGTGATTATATAACAGACTAATATTCTATATCAGTCATCTTGATGGCACACAAACACACCAAGACACTCTTACCATAGTACATGCTGCCCAGTGAGATGCTTACGACTTTCAGCATTTTCCTCCAGTCCTTTAGCCTCTTCACTAAAAGTCACTGTTCTCACCACCAAGGCTTCACTATGTTGTTACCATCGGCTATGCCATTTTATGATAAACCATACAATTCACACTGCTCCTACCTGGCAACACCTATCTGGATTAACTCAAGCCCATGGTGCTCCTCTAGATGGAACCAGTTCTATAATACTTGCCTTTTAATAGCTGATCTGGAATCACAACATCTTCAGATATCACTGGAAAATCAGCTATTCCCAAGAAATTCTATAATGAATAGTGCCTTCCAACACAAATAAAAAAAATCAAATAATTATTGCCACATGTAAAGATTTACATGATAAGGATAGTTAAGAGACATATTCTGAAGCACTGACTCTTTGCTCTACAATGACACCTACCTGTGTTGATGTAGGGAGGCTACCACTTTGGACTGGATGCCATATGCTAAGGAAATACAGACATTTCCATCTTCTTACATACAATTACATTAGAACAGCATGTGTGCCAAATGATGTGCCTTCACTCAGGAGCAATTGTATGCCACCAAACATAGTTCAAATGAAATTTGTAGCTCTTATCTCTTGCATAAGATAATGTATCCAGAGACAGAATCAGTGCTGCCATGGGCCAGTGGTCATGCTGTTTACTCGCTCTAAGTAAGATGGCAAGGGATACTTTGACAGGAGAACAAAGAATATTTCTTACTCAAATATCAACAATCCTAATAAGGGCAAACTGACATATACTGCAAGGAACTGATTTTTGTTAGGGGTCACTACCAAGATGCTGAAATCTTAGGAGGGCAACTGCCTCACAGACAAGTTCTTCTGCCCATACAACATGTTTTTAAAAAAACAAGTAAGATAGTAGTTCTGAGTTTTAATTGCTTATGTCTGGATAAATTATTCTAGTCATGCCTAAGGACACAGTCCTCCATAACCCTCTTAATGACACAACCACTTAGAAATATCAAACACTCTCCCACAGACAGAGATCTGGACCTAAATCCATTGTTTTTTTGCTCAGCACGCCATTCAAGTATGGACCCAGCCATATGCAAATCAGTCTTCACCCTGCTCCCCATGGGAACAGTTCAGCCCGAACTGCCAGGCCATGTTCTCCCTGGACCGGACAAAATAATGCCACCTACAGCCTAAGAAAATGGAGTAGTCTCTGTTTTTCCAGTATCACTGCCTACTGTAAATATGCAGGATTCTGGAGTATTTCCTCTTCTAATGTGGGCAGCATGGGCCCTGTTTCACTGTTGGTGTCAAAATAGAGGCTTTACTTCTGTGTATCGTCAGCATGGTATCAAAGAAGTTTCTTTTCTTGTTGAGTGTAGTGTCTTAAGACTATGAGCACTAGGACCTCGTGGTTCTGGGCAAACTCAATAAAAGAATTATGTAACCATTTGGGAGGTGTTAATGTATGGTTATTAACAGCTATGAGATGATGAAAAGTTTCATTTTGAATCTTGTACGCTGATGAATAAAGACCTCGGTTACGGGCTCCATGTGTGGCATGCTCATTTTGCATGCTCCCGGGCTGGGGAGGATGTGACAACTGGCGACGAGTAGGGGATAAGTGTCCTGAAGAAAAAGAACTGCTCTCCCTGAGAGCTTGCAAGGATACAGCAAACTGATCATGCACACCCCATGCGCCCCAAGCTGGTGCAAAGGAGTCTGCAGTTGGTTTATGGGAAGTTTAAGCCCCACTGAACCCCGTACAAGGCCTCGCGAAGAAGTTGAAGGCCTAGCAGAGAAGCACCATTGAAAAAGCTTGCCAAGACTTGCCAGCCAGGCTGAAGAAGAAATACTGTGCGGCACCATAACACAGAGCCATCATTCATACAAAGCGAACACTAAAGGCAGCGACAACTAGGTACGAAAAACAGAAATTTACTCGCCAGCTAAGTAAAATAATTTATGATTGCAACACGGGATATGACGGCCTAGACCTGGAGAAGAGGCCGATCCGTGCAAAGTAGCAAGTAGCATCCACCGTGGTTCAGTTCTCAATTCAAGCGAGGCGACTCAAACGCATGGCCCACCATTCCCAAAGTCGCAGGTTGGACGGGAGTGGTGAAAGCTGTTGGAACAGCATGAAGAAATTACTCGAATGAAACAAAAAGAAAGAAGCAAAGACTACAGCATGCAAAAAACAAAAAACTTGCTTACTGTCAAAGATGAAGAAGGCGTTGCATGACCAGTGAGTGGGCCAGGTGACCCGAGCTCAAGCACAAAGCTGGAATTTCCAGAAGGAGCAGATTCAGGTGCACAAGAATGCTATCTGAACAGCATATACTCTCAACTACTGTAGAAAGAAGCACAAAGTACACAGCAGCTGCTTTCCTAAAGCCACTGCCGACATTCGATACCGCCAAAAAGCTGAATATTGGCGCTAGATGGACCACATGGATCGAGACCTTCGATGCTCTGGAAGAAGTAAATGACAAAAAAATCATTAAATATTTAAAGAATCTTGCTGGTGATAGAGTAAAAGAAGTGATAAAATCTCACAGACTGAGACGATCTTGTATCCTCAAATCAAAGAAGCATTAGGAGCCAAGTTCAGTCCGATGCCACACGTCGACTATGAAAGGTACATTTTCAATCAAGCAAGACAACAAGTTGGTGAAACAATAGATGAGTTTGTTGAGGGATGTGACGTGCTTATCAGACATTGTAAATTTAGTGAACTTAATAATGAAGAATCCATGTGCCTCAGATTAACTGATGGCTGTCTTTCGTACTCATTCAGAAGTCGCATGTTGAGAAAGAGGAAAAAGTATTAATGGCTGCAAGAGCTGAGTAAAGAGCAGATCGGCAAACTGGTGACATGGAAGCTGGAATAGCAAAGAGTGAATCAGCGCAAATCATGAAGAGCAAACACAAGCACAAAGTAGATGCACGTAGGTCAACATTCTCAAAGAAAAGAAAACTGTTTTTCCGATGTGGATTTTCATTTCCACATGATAGTAAATGTCCAGCCATTGGACAGGCATGCAAATTTTGTGGAAAGGAAAACCACTTCATAACGGTTTGCAAGGCAAAAGAGAAACTAATTGCGGCACGGGGAGACAAGACAATGGATACCAGAAAGTTCCAGAAGCATTCTCGCCACACCTACAACCTCAAACAACCTCAATTGGGTCTTGCTGCTTCCAAAGAAGATGAGTGAACAGCAAAAACAAGTGAGTCAACGAAACAAAAGAATTCACATGTACACTGACCCAAGATTACCCTAAAGGTGAATGGTTGCCCCATAACCTTTATAATCAACAGCACTGATTCAGTGGACATCATGCCAGTTAAACAGTTTAACAGTTTGTCACCCGTACCGCAACTCAATGCATTAAACAGGAAGGTGTACATGGGCGCATCCAAACCAAGTCAAGGATTATTCACAATGACCTTACAACATAAAAAGATATCTGTGCAAGTCCCAATTCACGTTCTTCAAGATACTTCGTCTAGTGCATGTCTACTCAGCTCTGCAATTGCTGCTAACATGGGACTAATATCTATCAATTACATCCTACATACTTTTAAACACTTGGTAGCCCGAGCAAAGAGCATGTAACTGGAAGCAACAAATAAAGTCCAAATGTCAGTCCTGGATGTATTCTTCTTGTTTTATTCCAAGCTTGCAAGATATCTTTCAATTATATCCATCTTCTTAACAAAGTGCCTTCAAGCCACAGACCTTGCTAACACGTGTTTCGTCCACGAGGCTATTCGCCATGGACTTCATCAGGGCGAAGAACAAATATTCATGAGTATCAAAAGTAGAAGCTAGCGTCAAGAAGATTCCTCTGAATTCCTAAAATTTAATATTCAATGCTTATCCATTCGTCTGGTAAAACCCATATCTTCCAGACTTCAATATTTCAAGTTAAAAATCATCATTGTCAGTCACACATCCTGAAACTGACTTCAAAGTCGTCCACAGTCAGGATCTTGTGCGTGCGATCAGACTTGAACAGGGGAGTCTAACCACTACAATATACAGAAAAGCAACAGACCGCAATAGCCTGCTGCTTTATAGTAGTTATCATCCTCATGCTTTGAAAGAAAACCTCCCCTTTGGACAGTTTCTGAGGGTGAGACGAAACTGCAGTGAAATTGCAGACTACAGAACAGAATCAGAAATACTGGCAAAAAACTGGTGGCACGACACTACCCCCACGAAGCATTGCCCTAAGTAGAAAAAGAGCCAGAAACAACAACCGGGAAGCACTCTTAGAGCAGAGAACTAAGACCCCTAGTGATACCCTCACATGTGTGACCACCTTCACACCTGGGTCGAACAGACTTAGTAAAGTGATCAGGAAACATTGGGGTATACTTAACACTGGTGACATGACACTGGATTTACCGCGCTTTGCTTTTAAGCGCTCACGTAATTTGAAAGACATGCTAATCAACACCAGACCCAAGACAGCTACACCGGCTGTCCAAAGAACCCTATGGGATTTACCACCGGTTAAGGGTCACTACCCTTGTGGGTCCTGTACAGCATGTCCTTTCACCACCATATGCAAATCAATCACTTTTTCCAATGGTTTTACGTGGGAATTACGGTCCCATACCAATTGCAACACATCAAATTGCATATATTTGCTGACCTGTCCCTGTAATTTACAATATATAGGGATGACCACCCGCACCATCAAAACACGTGTTGCTGAACACCGGAGCAACATCCGATGTCAAAGATCAAACACGAAAATGTGCTCCCACTTTCTGGAGAAACACCATTCACCTGACGCACTTAAATGGGTGGTGTTAGAAACATTCACGAAAATTAACAAGCACGCCCTGTTTTTGAAAGAGCAGAGATGGATACATCGATTATCCTTACATACTCAGGGTTTAAATGATGACATACCATGAAGCACACTGAGGATATGACATGGCATCATACCCTCCATTAATCTGCTCATGGGTGGGGCATTAATAAAGACTCATGGCTCTATAACATATGAGACTCAGTATTGTCCTGTGACTGAGACTCAGGTACTTGCTAACCTACATTTGTCCAATGATCTGACATTTGCTCACATATGATAGTCATGTAAGTGCTGTATCATGATTACTTGATGACACAATACTATTAACTGATAGACAACAATTTCCTGCCATATACCTAATGATTGAAATTGTGCACAAACACCAATAAGTGTGAATCGTTATCTTCGAGCGAAATTTCAGAATACCCCTCTTTTACGATATTCTAAAGTAGCTTCAAACCTACTAAACCCACGGAATGACACTGTTCCAAGATGTCTGCCAAAGTCATTTCCATTCCCTTAACGAATTACCTCCTTCCAAGATGGCCGCCATTGAGGTTAGCGTTAGATGCACTCAAACTTGATACACTCACTTCCCACCTCCCGGAAACGAAGAGAATGCCTAAATACACGACTGACCTACACCACTCTACCACCCGGACCCGGTAGGAGTGGGTAGGTCTGCAGTCCTCGTGCGATCAGCACAAACGTGAGTACCTCCTAGAGGAAGGTGTATTCCCTTTAGCGCTCACAGTACATAGGGGGTACTTTTGCCACACGGGGATTGATTTAATTGTGCACAGCCTGATATTGGAGGGATTCCGTAGTTTAGAGCCAACCGAGTGAAGAAAGGCCGATATAGATTTCATCGTGCCTTACCACGACCCTCGAGCCGATTATTTTAGAATTAACTGACAGCACCCGGCACCTTGCAATATTTTGCCCTTTTCGTTGCAATCTGGTGATCGCTGGTTTTAGATAAAGTTATCATATTTAGGCGTAGCGGTGCTACGCAGACCAGGGTGATAGCGTAACCTTATTAGTTGTCTGCCACAGTGCTTTCATCTATGAACCCGTCTCTAACTTTACCGGCCAATTAGGTCTACTAATTGTCACTCCCTTACTTCCTCACTACAATTAAAAATATTGCGGTTACTCGGAGATAACACACGATCTTTGTGACCCCTTGAGAACAGTACATATATATATTTATAGGGGTTTGACTAACACTAAGGTGCTTCCACCCTTATACCTACTTTGCTGGACTAAAACTTCACTGTGCAGAGCGCCACATCCTACTACACTGCACTACAATATCATAGTTAGTATTATTTTACCATCAGTGCCAGTATAAACCATCCTGCTCTTATAGAGCGAACAACAGCACTTTTCATGGTTTGTGCTTATATGATTTTGTTTTACCAGTTTGTGGACCAACTTCTATACACTATATTCATAGCTGAGGTTGTTTCCTAACTACAGTTGACAGGGCATAGATGGTCAATTTTGAACACGTGTGAGTGCATAATTGTGCATTTTAGGTGATATGCCCATTGTCTCCTCTCCCTCCCTCTCCCTGTTTGTTTTTAGTACATGAGGAACCCCTCGTGTGTACAACCTACCGGGTACTGTGATGCCTGGCTAGTCCATTGATCTGGGTAAGACCCTCCTTCTCACCCGTTCTGCTACCTCCATGTGTGTCACATTAGGTGGAATTCAATGCTTGCTCACCTGAAGTATTTACCGTTTGGCACCGTGGTATGTAATGGTTTTAAATTGTTTTAATTGCTTGATGCTCACTATGACTTACTGAGAGACAGTTTGACACAGATAATTTGATGAGAAGTCACTTACAATCATACTACATTGATCCATGTGATGCATTCTCTCTCCATAGGTAGTTCCTGCACCACCAGGTATGCGACGATTTAGTCGTATGGTTGTTGTGAGTATGTAGCCACAACACCTATTGAGTTTTAGTTGTAGATAGTTACCCTCTTGGTCCTGACGAATCGCCTGCAGAATACTCATTTTTGGCGAGAAACATGTTGACCCACTACTTATAAGAGCGCCACAACCTGAGATATTATCCCAGCTTTACGCCTTATAGTTTTTGTTTTTACTTAGGGTAGGAGACTCCCTGATTAAAGTTGTTTTCGTAGGTACTCCTTACCCTATTTTACATTCACTTTCATCACTCACACACATCTACACATACGAGGCCCCCCACCCGCACTTCACCTGACGGCTATTGGAAAAAGATCTCCGTTAAAGTGCCCCTATTATAGGGAGCCCGTCGGGTATTGCACCGCCGACCCGACGAGGAGCAGCCCGATGATGAAGCATGACACCCGACAGGGTGTGTGAGGGCATTACAATCCAATATAATGGATTCCCGACTTTGACCCTTCTAGGTCAAGTTGGTTCATAATTCCCTGTGTTTTGTCTTTCATTCCAGAGGAACAGCATAACCTTTTTGTTGAAATCATTGTGTTAAGAAGCTCAAGGATCATCATTAGTGAGAGTCTAAGACAGCAAATCATTGAACTTGCTCACCAAGGACACTGTAGCCTTGTCACCACCAAAAGAGTCCTGAGGGATCGAGTGTGGCTCCCACGCCTGGACAAGAGAGTTGAGAAGGAACTAAAGGAGTGCCACTTATGCAATTGCCTTTTCCCTAAAGTGACACAGCATCCACTAACCATGTCTGACCTTCCTGCACGTGCGTGGGAAAGAGTGGCCGTTAATTTCTTTGGGCTCCCAGCGACTGGACATCATCTCTTGGTGGTCATTGGCGAGTATTACAGTTTTCCTCTGATGGAGGAAATGTCATCAAGAACCCATGATATGGTCATTGACCAGCTGGATGACATCTTTGCAGCATGGGGCATCCTAGACATTCTTAAATCTGACAATGGTCCACTGTTCAATAGTAAAGAGTTTAAGGAGTTTCTAATTAGACTCAATGTCAAGCATCAAAAAGTACACCCTTGTGGACCCAAGATAATGGTGTCATGGAATCATTTATGGGCACCCGAAAGAGAGTGATCCATCGTGCATTGATGGAGGGAATTGAGCTGAGTCAGGCCTTATGTCAAGCCCGCCATGCCTATCGTTTGACTCCTCACTCCACCATTGGTGAGAGTCCTGACACCTTGCTTTTTGGGAGAGCTATTAGAACCAAACCACCACAGTGGACAACTGAACGAACTCAGAACGCTGATGAGGTTTGTGCCACTGACACTTCTTGAAAACGTCAAATGAAGACATATGCTGATCAATGCCGGCAAACTCAGGAGATCCTCTGCGACAAAGGTGACTGGGTTCTTGTCAAACAAAGCTAAATGCGGAAAACAGATCTTTTATTTTCTGCTGAGCCTCTGAGAGTTGTGCCACGCAAGGGACACATGATAATGGTGGAATTTCCGGGAAAATCTATCACAAGGGGCTCATCACATTTCAGACATCTATCTTGACATTCATCAGCCTCTGTAATCACAGATGAGGTTGCCCCATCTGATGGCCTAGATCAAACAGCAGCTCCTGTACAATCGGTGTCCACTCAGGGTGCACCTCAATTACCTCATACCACGCAATCTGGCTGAACAGTGCAAGCACCTAGATGACTTATCGAAGAAATGTAATACTGCTGTTGTTTACACTTTTTTCTACAACAAGAGGGAGATGCAGTGTCTTAAGACTATGAGAGCTAGTACCCCGCAGTTCTGGGTGGACTCAATGAAATAATTAGGTAACCATGTGGGAGGTGTTAAGGTGTGGTTATTAACAGCTATGAGATGAGAAGTTTCAGTTTGAATGTTGTATGCTAATGAATAAAGACATTGGTTACGAGCTCCATGTATGGCATGTTCATTTTGCATGCTCCCGGACTGAGGAGGATGTGACAGTGAGGAACTTTGTGTGAAGCTGGTGTGAAGCAGCTTCCAGTTTAGGAAACAGTTCAGTGTAGCTCTCTCCTTGGGACTGGAGATATTTGTACCTTGCAAATACGTAGGTGATTTTGTCACAGTTTAGCAACTATATTACAAATGTTCAGCTATGAAAATCTTAGTGTAGGATTTAAAAAATGCATCATATTATTATTACTATACAATTTTTATTATATCTTTCTTTAACTAAAGAAAGTATTTTATTGCTCAAGTTCAAGTCTGTATCCCTTAGCCTCTGAAATGAACACACAATGACTAAATAGATCCCATCTGAAAAAAAACTGCTGTTGTTTCGAGAGACGAAAAAGAGGACAAGGGGGACCCTACTCACTAGGAACCAGGGTAAGTCATATGTATCCGAAAACAACGGTTCTAGCGGGAATACAATAAATCTATACTGGTAATTAAAAATGCACAATCAAAATGCTTGTTTCCGGTCCAGGGAAGACATGGCTTGGCAGTTCGGGCTGGACTGTTCCCATGAGGCACAGGGTCAGACTGATTTGCATATGGCCATGTCTGAACTGGGGTGGTGGAGTGAGCTAAAGAATGATGATGGATTAAACCCAGATCAGTTGACTGGGGGTGAGTGTTTGATTTGCTCAAGCGCTCCGTCCATCATCCCCTTTGGTATCGCTTTGTTCGCCCTAAGTTGGCAGGGTATGCCCAGACGTGGGTCCCTTGCTCACTTTGCTACTGGATTCAAGCTAGCCTGGCTGATGACGGCTGAATAGCCAGAAACTGGTCCCAGGATGCTTGTTTCCGGTCCAGGGAAGACATGGCTTGTCAGTTCGGGCTGGACTGTTCCCATGAGGCACATGGTCAGACTGATTTGCATATGGCCATGTCTGAACTGGGGTGGTGGAGTGAGCTAAAGAATGATGATGGATTAAACCCAGATCAGTTGACTGGGGGTGATTGTTTGATTTGCTCAAGCGCTCCGTCCATCATCCCCTTTTGTTTTGCTATGTTCGCCCTAAGTTGGCAGGGTATGCCCAGACGTAGGTCCCTTGCTCACTTTGCCACTGGATTCAAGATAGCCTGGCTGATGACGGCTGTAAGCCAGAAACCGGTCCCAGGATGCTTGTTTCCGGTCCAGGGAAGACATGGCTTGGCAGTTCGGGCTGGACTGTTCCCATGAGGCACAGGGTCAGACTGATTTGCATATGGCCATGTCTGAACTGGGGTGGTGGAGTGAGCTAAAGAATGATGATGGATTAAACCCAGATCAGTTGACTGGGGGTGAGTGCTTGCAATGTTCAACACTCCGTCCATCATCCCCTTTGGTTTTGCTATGTTCACTTGAATAACAGCAACAGGAAGCAGGGCTTTTGAGTCACACATACATGCTTGTAAAATTCTCATGACATGTAGCTAATATAATGTGCTGTCATTCCTGTTTAATAGAGGCTTCAAAAATATTTGCGTGCTTTAATTTTTCCAAAGTGAGCGTATTTACAAGAGGACTGTGTTGACATTGTGCAGAACATTAATCAGTACAGTAAGCAAGCAGCATTTCGTTTATAGGGTGTAGTGTTGGAGCATATCTGTACCCCGAAATTTGGAAACCCCAAAATGTACCTCAATCGACTATTCTATGGTTTACAAGATCAAAGGGATGTTAAACCTCAATTTCATGAGGCAATATGTCCATGCATTAAGGCACCTCCCCAAACATCAATTAGCAGAGTAAAACTGTTTATTAAATAATGGGATTCACTCAATAATTGAGTTCTAGATCAATGAAAAGTTAAAGGGTTTTATTACAAAAATTCAAAATAAGCGGTACAGAATCAATGCCATTGAGGCTCTTAGATGCAAAGCTAGACGCAGAGTGTAAACATAAATTATACAGCGTATGTAAAAATGTTCTAAGTCACAAGGGGCAGCAAAATCATAAGAAAATCGTGTGTCATCCCTAGCATCATATGAAAGCTCAGGAAAATATATGACACACCCCAAAATCAAGGGGTTCTTTACATATTTCTTGCATAGTAAATTAGAGAAACTGTGAAATCACCACAGTGTGAGCAAAAGTATCATTTCTTTAGCAAATCAGAACACAGGAATAATACACATCATTACCTTAATACATGGCTACTCGCAAACATTTTCCCAGTGGCAAAAATGTTTGGTCTGTGGTGTGACTGAGGCCCGCACTGACGCCATCAGCGTGGTGGACGAGGTGGGGGGGTGTAAGTTGAATGTAGGGGAAGTGATGCAAGTACATCTAGCGTCTGAATTGAATTCCACAATGTGGAACCAGAAAACTCGGATCAATCCTAGCTTCACCACTTGAACAAATTGTGCGATTCTAGGCAATTTTTTAACAAAGATTTATACAGATATTGGCCTAACTAAAACACATTAATAACTTCACTTTTTTTGCATCATATGAAGTTCATTTCAACTGCAACTATATTAGTTTAGTCTGTATATGTAGGACCATGTGTAAATTAGTATTTTATTCGTCATTATTAGTGCACAAAACTATCAATTCAAAAACAATCCCACAGTAGTAAACAGTTGTAATAACAAAAAGATCCACCTCTCATGTGGACAAATGGAAGGCGCTGACAATACCTTGGGTCGTCTTCCACTCCATTGGTGGACAGCAGAACATACCCAGGCAGGGGCTGCTGCTGAACTTTTGGCCATACAGAACCTTGCTTTTGCAAAGTTTCTCTATTAAGGAGACAGTAAAAAATGTGTGTTAGCGAATTTTAGGACTGATGCTATATTTGATCGAGGATAGCCCTAAGGTAGACACCAACTTTAACAATGAACGCTTTCTTCTTTTGGTTTTCTTTGAAAATTCAAGGCGTTTTCATGTCACTCACAAGACCCTTTCAGGTTCACCTAAAAAAAACAGATTGGTTTCCTATTGTTGAATTCTGTAACATTTCACAATAATTTTATTTTAACCTCATGCCTCTTATTCCCACCAACCTTCACTTCCAGTCTTGTATCTCATTGTTGCTGTGTTTTTGTTCCTTGCTTTCTCCCTTTGTCACTGTTTTACTATTTTTTCTTCCTCCTTTTTCCCTTTCCTTTCGTCTTGTTTTCTTTTGCTCTGGGACAAATTCAGATGCTAAAAAATAAATCCTGATTTCCAAAAATAAACGCAGTGTCCACAACTGTCAACCACCAGTACAAATTAAGCACCAGGTAAAACAGATGATGAGTCAACCAGTAGGATGAGCCTTCTGTCTGGTGCTAAGAAAAAGTGGCAACATTCAAAAGGCTGTATGTTGTGCCACCTTTCTACTCCTGTGACCAGTCAGTTTGAGGATTGGCAGATGAAGTGGAGATTTGAACATGCATCTAGACGCGAGTGACAGCGGGTTCCACACTGTCGCCGCTCACGCTTTGATGTTGGCATGAAAATAGCATTATGCAGAAATTAGAGAATAAAGTGAGTGCAGAAACGCTACCCACCTCCCAGTTATCTTTATTTACATAACCCTTCTGATCTCTGGATTCATTTTGAAGAGCAGAATTTCCCTTCACCTCCTAATTAATTGCAACAACACAACTGTTGTTTCCTGGTAGGATAGCTGTGTAGGCAGAAGGTTTAATTATATGAAATATTAATGGTGTGTTGAAGTGTGAAGCCCTAAATTATCGTCTGACGATTATTGATCCAAAAAACAAACGGGATAAAGAGGAATTAGGATGGCAGACAGCAAAGAGACACCCAGTGCGTTTCGCATTATTAGTCGTCCGCCTAACTAGGCACTTTTCGCGACTACGTGAATTATTTTGCCTTGTTGCTCCGCTTGAGGTTGCCATGGCGACTGCATAATTTCGTAATGGCCCAAAAATGACACTGGCATAGATACTGACAGGTAGGAATTAATTCACTAACAAGTAATTATGTAGTGAAATGTTGACTGCCAGGCAGGAGGTGCACTGTGACACATGCACTGTTTTCCAGGCCTAGCAGTAACATTAGCGTTGGTCATTAGCGGGAAGCTTCTCAGTACCGTGTTGCATAGAGGCTTATATGCAGACCTATTTAGTTACCTGTGAGACAGGCTTGTTCGGGACACCAGAAACAGCTGTCCCAGCCTGTATGAGCCAAAATAATTAGGCCTGTCATCTTCTCGCTCTGATTTCCCCTTCAACCTGCTCCACAAAATGCAAATATTTTGCTTTCATTGTCACATTCACCTTGACATGGATATTTCGGCAGCACATAACTGCATGAGATGAGTCAGAATTTGCATTGTTCATTCTAATAAATTTGCCTCCCCTCTGCCGCCTGGCGGGACCCATCAGATAAAGTCTCCCAGAGTGTCATCAATCTCCGCGGTTGACAGACGGCTTCTGCCTTCATTTGTTACATACTAGAACATGCTTAATTATTTGTCCTGTAATTAGTTGGGAAAATGTCAAGAAATGTCAACTCTCTGTTCGCCGTGGAAGGGCTGCGCTTGAAAGCCACGGTGACTGAAGTGTCATTAATGCTGGCTAACAAGACGCAGATCGGCTGGGGAGAAGGGGAGGCTTCTAAAAAAGTAATCATGGCGAGTTAAGGAAAACTGCGAATCAGCAGCCATGATAAGACGTGAATCCCATTAGGCAAACAGTTGCATTTTTCATCTGTTACTCGTGGTGGGGACAAATAAAACACCGGAGAGGGGAGATTCAAAGATGGCGTCCAGGAAGCTTGTCTCATTTCTGCCACACACCCGTTGCATTTATTAAGCTGCCCAGGCAGGTGGGCGACGGCGTACTGTTGCTTTTCATTTTTTCTACATCAATTTTTTGGGAAAAAACAATATTTGGTGTTTTTATTTGTCTCTACTGGTGTGATTTTCAGTCCCTACTTGGCTATGAGATTACAACGGCCACTTCTTAATTCTATCTTCAAATTTTAATTTTAATGTGATTTTTGTATTTTATTTATTTGTTTGGTGCTCTTAACCACCCTCTGGTACCCTCAGAGCACTTCGAGGTGTGGGTTACCCTTAGCTGGGTGTAGCCGATATACCTACAGCAATTAAAGTAGTAAGGCAAAATGTCGATGTAAGAACAGAAAGTGCACCTAGTCTGGTTTTCAAGGAACGAGAGAGTAGGCTTTGCAAAAGAACTGACTGCAAGTCTGAAACAAGCATAAAGCTTTTTAAGAGAAGACCTACCAATCTCAAGTTCCAATACTTGAAATATCAACATATAATAATAAAAGTGTAGACAGTTGTTCCAGAATTCACGAAAAATGGGACTTCCTCATAAACCACATATCTTAGTTGATTTTACATTTTCATAAGATAAATTGAATTATTTGGGCCTGTGTAATATTCTATATCTGTGTATGATATTTCCATGGGTGATTATAAACCAAAACACATTTAGGAAACATTGATTGACTATTTGCTAGAGGTTGAAAAACTGCTGACTAAATATGTAGGGACATATTTAGTACGAAGTGGCGGAGTGAGGCATTAGCCTCCTTGGCTTTACGCCACACTCCGCCACTTATGAAACGCAGGGCTGCACCATATTTACAACAATATGGTTCAGCCCTGCGTTTCCCCCTGCGCTGGCGCTAAATTTAGCAGCCTAGCGCCAGCGCAGGCACCCATTATGGTGCAAGGGTGTCTGCGTTGAGGGGAGGATTGTTTGTTTAAATGCAGGAAGGTCTCCCTTCCTGCACATAAACAATCTTGAAATGGCGTTTTGTAACTTCTATGTGTGCTGCTTAATGCAGCACACATAGAAGTTGCAAAACGTCATTTTTTTTATTGATTGTTTATGTGCAGGAAAGGGACACCTTCCTGCACATAAACAATCAATGGCCTTTTGCTGTTTCTATGTGTTCTGCCCACTGCAGCACAGAAACAGCAAAATAAAACATTTCTCCTTGTTGCCCCTGTTTAAGACAATGTTTTCCCTGGTCTTAATTTTGGCGCTGCCCCATATTTACACTGCCCTTGTAAATATGGGGCAGCGTCAAAATCAATGGGTGTTGCGGTGGAACGCCCACCACAACACCCATTGCCCGCCCCTTTCACGCTAACTATAGAGTGAAAGGGAGCCTTATTCACAAGGCAGCGTTAAGCCACGTTAAGTGGCTTAACGCTGCCTTGTGAATAAGGCGAAGCCCCTATCGCCACTACAACGTCCTGAAAAGTGATGTTGTGATGGTGATAGGGGCATGTAAATATGCCCCGTTGTCTTGAATGAACCTTTTCTAAATCTGCGATTGGTTGCTTGTTATTTTTTAATGGCCTCTGTGTTTTTCAAAATTGGCCACTCTATTTCAATATAGAGCTGTAGCATGGCCTATCATTGGTTTTACTATGACTATCGTTGTAAAACAATGCTTAAAATTAAAAGTTATATTTGTAGGGAAAAAATTCATTTGCTCGCATTCCTACATATCACTTTGAAACATAGGTCTGAATAATCCTGGTTGCAAATTTACGGAAGTTTTTGCCATATGTACGGCAGAATATGGAAGCAATAAAAGTCACAACAACGCAGTGTATCGTGTTCCATATCAATATCACACATTTTTTGAAAGCAGCAAATATCACTAATCGCCCAAAAAATGCACAAAAAAGAAATAATGAAATTGATGGCGTATGTTTTGGAAAATAGACTTTGTTACTATTTACTGTTGATATGCTAATTCCAGCCAGTGGAGGAAATGTGTGTAAAATGCCTCTGACAATCTCATCCTTCAGCCCTTAGCGAATGTGGTCTCAGCTTCCTCCATTTCAGACCAGCCCACAGGTTAAAAATAATAAGATACTATTACCAGGATCTCCTGACAAGCATCCCAGGGGTGACAGCACACCACAGGGATGCTTAATAACCTGCCCAGTCTATTAAATAAGTGTGGGGATAAACAGGATGGCTTGAGTTTCACTGTGCAGCCATATATTTGTATAAAATAATAGAAATGTCAATACAGCTATCAAAGACTGAGAGCAAGAATCTACTTTAGCAATTAGCAGGCTGTACTTACCCTATAGAATATCTACAATTGTCTTTCATGGAAATGTGAGTGCTCTTCTATTAACTACTTCCAGAAGTTCGGTATTTGAATTTCTTGATAAGACTCGGGCTATTTTGCTGCACTAGCTTTCGATACTAAACTTTCAGGCATTGACGAGTGAAGGTCAGTGCTTCATTGGTCAAAGGGGTATGGGTAGAGGATAGGTAACATATTACGTTCACTTCCGGTGCCAGAAAAGGCCCCACAAGGCATCTGAGTGGAGAATAAGACTCATTTCATAGAAAATTAGTGCCATCCTAAAATTCACCTTTCCAAAACCTAGATATGTGACATTAATATGTACACAAAGTAAAGGAAGTTACAATGGATGCATCATTAGACACTCTTGATTCCAAGTATGAACAAAATTACAATCCCTGTGCAAATTAGAGTTTGCACAGGGATCAGAATGTCACGTTTCGCTGTAACCACCACACCCACAGAATCTTTCCCTGACAAATTTCGGCAGGTCAAACCTGCAGAAATGTAACGAAATGAAATATGTGGAAAAACTACAATACATTTGGAATTCGGAGTAGCGAACACCAGTTCAGCATGGAGTTTTCCATTTTGGCCCACTCAACTCGGAATAGGAGGTATTTAACTTTTGAACTAAACATCTCGTCCTAAGGTATCTGTATTTTTTTGCTAAGGTAAATGCAACTCTCTATTCATCCGTACTCAGAGTCAGGGCCAGCAATCCAGTCATTAGAAGTCAGGAAGAGAGTAGTGGGCTCTCATGATTTGATGGGCACTTTTCAACTTTCAAGGGACTTGTCACGGTGACAACTATATTCCACCTATTAACGTAAAAGCAATTTATGTAAATAATTGTAGAATACGTTATTTTGTTCTAAACAATCTGAAATATTCTTACTCTTCTGTGTGACAGTTGAGGAAGACTACATTTCCAGTGAGAAACTTTTACATGATTAACTCACGAATTTTTCACAGAGACTCCTAAGAACTGCGTTTAAGGCCCATTCTGTGCAGCATAACTCATGAACAAATTAGATATATCTTTGATAGCCCCTTCTGGAAAATAATATTCACATTAAGGTGCTTTATGAAAAAGAAACCTAACTTGAATGTTTTTCCAATTTAAGGCATCTCCTACTTTAGTTTATCAAAATTTCTGCAGGTGTGTGTGTGTGTGTGTGTGTGTACATGTGAGGCAGCTGCCCTCGCTTTGACAAATTGTGATGTTAATGTGTCTTTGCAAGTGGGTTCTTCATTGGGATAATGCTTTTGTCCAAAACATCGCCATATCCTATAAAACTCATGACTTACAATATTCCAAACAGGGAATGACAGGCCAGACCTGTATAAAATTAAATGACTGCGCTGAAATTGGCGTGTACTGACATGCACAGGCAAACCTAGAAGACAGACAGCAAGACATATATGCACCTGCATAGCTCATTGTGTTAAAACAAATTCACATTTCCTGTCTGTGGATAAAGCAATAAATTGCTCCACTTCCAGCCTCTTTCCGAATCTATGTGAGCATTTCCTGCACTAGCAAGGATTTTGTTTAATGCTTAACAGGGAAACGATTAATGAGCACTTAGCAATATCAGACGGCTTGAAGAAGTATCAAGCATTTACACAACATAGTTTCTGAAAACATGGAATCAACCATACTGTGTGTTTAACTACAATTCACAAAAATCTATATCCTAGTATAACCAATGGGGTAGGTAACAGGAGTTACCAGGCCTACCGGGGCAGCATCTGGATTATAAGTCACATGAGAACATCTGGCGCTTTGCCTGATAAAAGCAGGTGAAATGTGTGTGTGAAATACCAGGGGTAAATGGCGATTAAAATCAGAAATCCCTCTTGTAATTTCTTATTTCTCAGGGGACTGTCAGGGTCTAACTAGTATTCCCGTGTTATTCCTTCTTCAAGACTGATCTATGTCCATGGTATTGGAAACCCAGGGCTACCACTCTGTTTTCTTGGCGTCTCATAATGAGTAACATAGTGTATATATATATATATATATATATATATATATATATATATATATATATATATATATATATATATATATATATATATATATATATATATTCACTGACAAAACCATAGGTTTCAGACACGTTATAGTTAGAAATTAGCATTTAAAAACCTTTGAAATTCACTGAAAAAACCATAGGTTTTAGGGACAGTTATAGTTAGTTGGACATTTCACTCGTACAAAACCATAGAAATTCCCCCGTTATAGTTAGTTCAGCTAACTATAACTCGCGCCCCGCAATGCACTGCTGATGACGTCACATATTACATCACTGATGACATGGTCAGTGACATCACTGATGACATCACTGATGACATCTCAAATGACATCACTGATGACATCATCCATGTGATAATTTCATGCATCTTCTCACACCCTAATATAACTTTTGATACACCCACTCTAAATTACAGACTGCCATTCTCAAAACCATAGACACTCCAACACCAAAAACTACATACCCACTCACTGATTCTTAGGTCTACACACACATCCACTCACTCACCCGTACAGTCACTCATACTTACAGTCACTCAGTACGGGACTATCATATGCACTCATACACCTATATAAACACTCACACACCACCACTCATCCATAGAGGTACTCACACACCTAGTCAGTCATGCAAAAAATTAATCACACACCCATTTACTCACCTATACAGTTTACACACACCAGCTCACTTACTCATACAAATACTAGCACATTCTTACGCTCTTATACAATAACTGATACAAGCACACACGCATCCATACAGCCACTCTCACTATCACACACTCTCACTTATAGCCATTTAAATACTCTAACACACATATATACTGCCTTTTACATATGTAGTTACTCGCACATGTACCACTGAGATATACATTCACTCACTAACACACCCATACACACACTCACCCACCCAAGCAGTCCATCACAGATGCACTCTTGAAATCATGCACCCAGTGAATCACCCACTCACACATCTATGTACAGAGTCACACACACCCCACCCACACAAACACTCAGGCAGCCATACAGATACTCAGAGAACCAATCAATAACCCATATAGACACTCATGTAGCTATTCGCAAATCCATGCATTCACTTACACACCAACAAACAGACGGATACAGACATTCACACAGTTTAGTCACTAACCCATGCATTCAGTAAGATACGTTTAATCACTCACTTGTAGAGTCAGTCACTCACGTACTAAATCATCCATTCAGACACTTATACACCCACTCATTCTTCAATACGCCTTTCCCTATATATATTAAACATATTTAAACTTTACAGAAACACACAGTCACTGGATGATGTCATCAGTGATGTCATTTGAGATGTCATCAGTGATGTCATCAGTGATGTCACTGACCATGTCATGAGTGATGTAATATGTGACGTCATCAGCAGTGCATTGCGGGGCGCGAGTTATAGTTAGCTGAACTAACTATAACGGGGAATTTCTATGGTTTTGTACGAGTGAAATGTCCAACTAACTATAACTGTCCCTAAAACCTATGGTTTTTTCAGTGAATATACATATATACATATACTTATTCACTGAAAAAACCATAGGTTTCAGGGGCGTTATAGTTAGTTGGACATTTCACTCATACAAAACCATAGAAATTCCCCCGTTATAGTTAGTTCAGCTAACTATAACTTCGCGCGGCCGCAATGCACTGCTGATGACGTCACATATTACATCACTCATGACATGGTCAGTGACATCACTCATGACATCACTGATGACATCTCAAATGACATCACTGATGACATCACTGATGACATCATCCTTGTGATAGAGTGGCAGACCTCCTCTCACCCTAATATAACCTTTGATACACACACTCAAAAATACAAACTAACATTTTCAAAACAATGGACATACCAATACCAGTTACAACACACCTATTCATTAATTCCAAGATCTACACACACATCCACTCATTCACCAACAGTCCCTATACAGTCACTCATACATGTACTCACTCATCATATGTACTCATACACCTATACATCCTGTTACACACCGCCACTCATCCATAGAGTTACTCACACACATAGTCACACATGCAAACAAAGTATCAAACATCCATTTACTTGCATATACAGTTATATACACACTACCACACTTACTTCTACAGAAACTTACACACACTTACTCTCTTAAACAATCACTTATAGAAACACCTACTTATTTGTACAGGAACTCTTCCAATCTCTCACTCTCACATATACTCACTTATATACACCAATACTCACATATACTAGTTTAAAACATATGTAGTTACTCATAAAGACACTATTGAGACAGTCATTCACTCACTAACACACCCATACACATACTCATCCACCTATACAGTCCTGCACACATGCTGTCTTCAACACATACAAACAGTGAGTCACTCATTCATGCATCTATGCACTAAGTAATACCCCCCACCGAACCATACAGACACTCAGGCACTCATACTGATACTCAAAAAACCAACTAATAACCCATATAGACACTCATGTAGCTACTTACTCACCAACCCATGCAGCCACTTATACACAAAGTGAGAGACTGATACAGATATTTTCATATTTAAACATTACTCACTAACCCATGTATTCACTAAGATACAGTCAGTTATACAATCAATTTTACAAAAAAAAATCATCCATTTAGACACTTATATACCCATTTATTCTTCCATCGACCTTGAGATATACATATATAAAACATATTTAATTTTCAGAAAAAAACACATTCACTGGATGATGTCATGAGTGATGTCATGAGTGATGTCACTGACCATGTCATGAGTGATGTAATATGTGATGTCATCAGCAGTGCATTGCGGGCGCGCGAGTTATAGTTAGCTGAACTAACTATAACGGGGGAATTTCTATGGTTTTGTACAAGTGAAATGTCCAACTAACTATAATGTGCCTGAAACCTATGGTTTTTTCAGTGAATATATATATTTATTATACTATGTATACATGTGAAAATGTCTCGGTCCCCTGTTTGCCTCGGTGGCACGGAAAAAATGGGTGGAACTGACGTCAGCACGCCGACGAGGTCCTCTTATGGCTCCGATGACGTCATACGGTGTCGCGAGCGGAGCCGTGCTCGTTGACGTGGGAGAGCTAGGAAAGAATTTCTGTGGAATGCAGGTGCAGGGGATATTCACCTAAGTGTTCAGGCTAGTCCTTTGGGAGCAACTGTTTATGTTGCCACTCCAGAAACCGAAACCAGTGATCCGAGGGCAGAGGCCCTGCAGATGGCACACGAGGTGGGGTGCCCAGTCGTGTGCACCGGCGGGGCAGCGAAGTGACAAGCACCACAACCCACAAAAAAGGTAACGAGGGCACTGAATAACACAGGATCTTCTCTTTGTATCTGGCAGGAACAACAAAGTTAAAATGCCCTAGTACCAAAATGTAGAATTAGTGCTACAACGGTCTACAAGAGGACCTGCGATGCCGCTTCTGTCTCCCGTACCCTGGAGGCGGCACATGGGTCACGCGGTACGGTCATACTGCGGTGGGACGCACACTCGTTGACCTCTCATGGCACTGCTCCACACTTCAGGGAGGACGCTTTCCATTAGCTATGTTTTCTGATGACATGTCGCGCCGGCCCCGTCCAACAACAGAACTCCTTTAGATCCAAACAGACTCTTCCACTCTCTCACCGGAAGTGAAACCAGGCCACGCGGACACTTTCACAATACAACAGCCGGGAAGGCACTTTTCGGTAAAAACCACATTCCTTCCTCCTAATTAATCAAATAAACGTCTCACTGAAGAACAGGGGCCAGCTTCGATCGGTAAACAGCCGTTACAACGACTTTTTTACTTTGCGATACCATTACAACGCATGCATTACCACGCATGCGTTGTACATCACGAAGTCATTACTACGCATTTTTAGAACGCATGGTCATTTACCACGCATGCCTTTACAACGAATTTTGTTGTAAAGGTATGTATGGTAAATGACCATGCGTTCTAAAAACATGTAGATGATCCATGTCGTTGTAAGGAAACAGAGGCTGTTCTGTTTCCTCACAACGACGTGCACCGCCCCTCAGAGCTGACGTGAAGCAGGAACCACGAGGAGAGAGGAACCATGAGGAGTGAGAGGTAAAGGGGATTGGGCATGGGGTGGGGGTTTCTTTTCTAGGGTTTAGGGTAGTGCAGTCGTGTTTGTGTAGTGTAGGGAGTCGTGCTGGGGGTAGATTTAGGGTTTAGGGTAGTGCAGTGGTGTTTGGGTAGTGTAGGGAGTCGTGCTGGGGGTAGTGTTTTAGGGTTTAGGGTAGTGCAGTGGTGTTTGTGTAGTGTAGGGGGTTGTGCTGGGGGTAGTGTTTTAGGGTTGTTAGTGCAGTGGTGTTTGGGTAGTGTAGGGGGTAGTGCTGGGGTAGTGTTTTAGGGTTTAGGGCAGTGCAGTGGTGTTTGTGTAGTGAAGGGGGTCATGCTGTGGGTAGTGTTTTAGGGTTTAAGGTAGTGCAGTCGTGTTTGTGTAGTGTAGGGGGTCGTGTTTTAGGGTATAGGGTAGTGCAGTGGTGTTTGTGTAGTGTGGGTGGTCATGCTGGGGGTATATTTAGGGTTTAGTGTAGTGCAGTGGTGTTTGGGTAGTGTAGGGAGTCGTGCTGGTGGTAGTGTTTTAGGGTTTAGGGTAGTGCAGTTATGTTTGGGTAGTGTAGGGTGTCGTGCTGGGGGTAGTGTTTTAGCACTTATTTTTCTTTCTACAGCACTAACTATAATTTCTATGGCAAAATGAACCCCTCATTTTGTTCCTTTTTAAATTAAATGTTTTAAGTGTTACCAGTTTATTCCAATCAAGATGGCTTCAGGTGTGCCATACTTTTGTCATAAGTAAGACTGTTAGCGCTCTAGTTGTTCTTTAGAACACTCTGGGAAGCTGCAGTAGAACACAAAGGCATCAACTGACAGGCTGCTCCTGTTGAAATATAACAGGAAGATATTTGAGATCTCACTTAAAACATGTCCTAATTTTTCTTTCTACAGCACTAACCATAATTTCTATGACAAAATGAACCCCTCATTTTGTTCCTTTTTAAATTAAATGTTTTAAGAGTTACCAGTTTATTCCAATCAAGATGGCTTCAGGTGTGCCATAATTTTGTCATAAGTAAGACTGTTAGTGCTCTAGTTGTTCTTTAGAACACTCTGGGAAGCTGCAGTAGAACACAAAGGCATCAACTGACAGGCTGCTCCTGTTGAAATATAACAGGAAGATATTTGAGATCACACTTGAAACATGTCCTAATTTTTCTTTCTACAGCACTAACCATAATTTCTATGACAAAATGAACCCCATCATTTTGTTCCTTTTTAAATTAAATGTTTTAAGTGTTACCAGTTTATTCCAATCAAGATGGCTTCAGGTGTGCCATAATTTTGTCATAAGTAAGGCTGTTAGCACTCTAGTTGTTCTTTAGAACACTCTGGGAAGCTGCAGTAGAACACAAAGGAATCAACTGACAGTCTCTGCCCTTGTTGGATGTACATGTTTTACTGAGAATGTCCGACTTCATTCTCACATGACTGAGAAAGATAATGTGAATTTACAGAAAATATGCTCTCATTTTAGCTTCTGGAGCACCTTCCAAAACTGTATGGGACAAGCATGTGAAAATAGTTTTCTCTCAAACATGATTCATGATATCCCAGCAGAAGGTTTTTCACAGGGTAAAATCACCTTAGAACACACCACAATTCCTGAAATTAGTATGGTACCATCAACAAATGAATTCTAATGTAACTAAAGTCTGTTATAACCCTTTATAGTTCTCCTTTTGGTAACCCTCAAAATCTTCGATTCACTACAATGCATTTCAATGGGGTACTATCATTTATATTGGTCCCAAGATGGCTGCCAGCAATTCCAGGATGAAGTGCTGACAGCCAATCAGATCTCACGATGACATGTGTGGTTAGGCTCCGCCCAGATATATATGTGTTTTCTTTTTCAAATTTCTCAGGAACTACTGAACGGATTTACACCATTTAAGCAAAAGGCATGACCATGAACCAAGGGCTACCTTTTTGACAAATTTGGTGTAATTCTGTTCAGCAGTTCGGGCTGTAGCTGCGACTAAAGGTTGCTATGGAAAATTGCATGGGGAAAACACGTTTTGGGACCCCCCTTTTTTCTCGGCCCCCTCTTGCCGAATCACCCCGAGACTTTCAGGATAGGAGCGGACCGGAGCGCCCAACAAGTTGGAAAATTTCGCGAAGATTCGTCAACCGGCACCAAAGTTATTTCAAATAGAATGGTGCGGATTTCCTATGGAAAATAGGTCCTAACTATAACTATCTACTGGCGACCGCCAGTAGATAATATATATATCACCCAACATCGCTTCCTCCAAGAAACAACAAGGAACACAGCGGATCTGCACAGGTATGTTTAATTTCTCATGGCATGACACGTTTCGGCTAATGCCTTCCTCAAATGCCAAACACTCTGGTTCTCATTCACAGTTCCATTTAAATGCGTGTTAACTCACTCCCATTGGAGGAAACCTGATAGTCATTAAAACTGCATTTCCCAGCATCCCCTTCAGTGGACCCTGCTGATTACTCTCCACCACCAGAGTCTTTTCCTAAAACGTTTTGTCACTGCCCCTGCAGAGCATACGTCATCCGCAATTCCCGATGCTCTGCAAACCTGAAGGCGTGGTGTAAGTACAAGGTGTCTCTCCACGAAGTCATGGCCCGATTTCCGGCAGGTTACATCCCCTCTCGGGTTTGCGGCAGTCCGGAGTCTTTCGATACTTCGAAAACAACAAACACCAAGTGCCACTGTTGACTCTGAACACTGAAGGACGGGTTCCCCAGCGTCCTAGTGGCCGCACACAAATATCGCCCAACATCGCTTCCTCCAAGAAACAACAGGGAACCCAGAGAATCTGCACAGGTATGTTTAATTTCTCATGGCATGACGCGTTTCGGCTGACTTCCTCAAATGCCAGTGGTTTGCGCCGCCAGAGCATCACTTTTTTTGATGCTCTGGGGGAGCAAACCTCTCAATCATATCTATGAGGTGATGAAAAGCCACTCTGGGTGACTTTGAATGGCCTCATAGATATGTAGTAAGACAAAGCAGCGCAAGTCGCTGCCTTGCCTTACTCTGAGTCAAGGAGGGGTACCATGGGTGTTACAGTGGGTTTCCCAACACAACACAGATGGATTTTGATGCTGCCTCAGATTTACTTCATCACAGAAACCTGGGGAAGAGCCAAAACCCTGCGCCTCTCCAGAGCAGGCATAATGAGGAGAAATATTTGTATTTCTTCTCATTTTTTACTCTTTCCATGTGTGCTGCATTCTGCAGCACACATAGAAAGAGGAAAACGCCTCTTGTTGCACAAAAACAGCCCTGCCTGCAACGATGCCAACATTGACGATAGGCAGCAAATTGCATGCCAGCATAGGGGAAAAGGGCAGGAATGAACCGTATTTCATAAATACGGTGCATTCCTGCCTTTTCACATTGGTGTATGTCAGCGCAGCAAGAAGACTTGCGGCACTGCCCTACGCCAATTAAATTATAAATGAAGCCCCTAGTGTATAATTAGTGCACATACAGTTAGCATTGAAGTAGATATTTGCATTCTGAATAAAGTCACTTTATCGATTGCTACCACATGTTGTTTAAGTATTTTCTACTTCAAAAGTTATTGTTTGAAACGCCTTACATTTTCTTGGAAGACAAGACCGTCTCATTTCTACTCTGCTTTTCCAGAGTACTTTAAGGACTCATGCTATAAAACATAACTGTGAAGTTGGGTACACAAATTCAGATTAAAAGATATTTATTTAAAATACAACACGATAAATCATTAAGAACGTCCAACAAGATGTAGTTACCATCAAATGTAGCATGCAATTACTTGGCACTCCTTCAAACTGCTTGCTCATAGACGTAGTGTTCCTTGAATAATGCACTTCCTGGAAGAGTCCTGCACATTTATGAAAAGTAATTAGCCGGTACATGCCCAAGCAGATCTCAGTGTGCTGTGAATTTTGTATAGGTTTCAGACATCTTCTTCTCCCCAAGTGGATCAAAGAAGAAGGTACATTTGAAGTATGGGTCTCCTGGGCAATGCCATTAAATCAGCATGTGCTAAAGTCAGGTCTTACCTATGGACAGCTAGCTGTCTGTTGTTGATAAATCTAGCGTATACAGTATCCATACTTAGAGTGGGCTTTGAATCCACCCTTTACTCATCATTGGTAGGTTTTCCTGTCAATTTCATTTGCTTACTTCTTATCTGATGGCCTTCCTTCATTTGATTCTTCTATGCCCTCGCCTGGAGCACAACCTCTACCTTTACTTTTAAATGTATGACTTGTATCCTTACATGGCTAAGAACTATTTTTTTCATCTTCTTTCAGCACTCTTTGGACGGACATACCTTTTCTTGTTCTTGCCACCATGTGCTGCTTCCTCCTCACATCCCTACCCCTCACACTCTCAGTTTTATTCCCCCAGCTCCTATGTTGCTTGTCCAACCCTCACCGCTCACTGCTGCTCAGCGGCATTGAGTTGCTCCGCCTCCTTTTTCATCCGGTCCTACCAATACCTTCCCATCCCGCTTTTGTTTTTTAATTTGTATTTTTCTCCGCAGGCCCAGCGGCTGTAATTTGCCACTGCCCCACTCCCTTCTCTTTAATGTGTGTTCACGAATTTATT
The DNA here is from genome assembly GCA_963921515.1 of Calotriton arnoldi. Classification (NCBI taxonomy): domain Eukaryota; kingdom Metazoa; phylum Chordata; class Amphibia; order Caudata; family Salamandridae; genus Calotriton; species Calotriton arnoldi. Next base: position 1,000,849 of record CAWUFW010003421.1, on the reverse strand, counting down.
TTTTCAAATTTAGCACTCCATAACAGTAAATGAGAAGATTAAAAAAATGGCCCAGCAGCACATTGATACATCCATTCATACATGTGATGAAGCATGTGCACATATACATAATTACTCTGTTTTTACTACTTTTGGTGACGCTGTGTTTAGAATCAACTAATGCTCTTCAGCACCAGCTTAAAAAAAAGTGGCAACCGTAGAGCATATACATCATCACGCTGTGGTTTGTATTTTCATTTATTTTTTATTTTTGCTGATGCAGTTCAGCATCAACAAGCACTGACAAAGCCAAAAGTCATCTAACGTCTTTCAACAGAGAGACCTGTTGGCTTTGCAAAAGCTTGTTACTGCTTTATACATAGCCAATGCAAGAGGCTTGCTATGAATTCTGCTACTCAGTTTTATTCAGTCTCACCTCTTTCAGTTGATCTGAGTCTGGCATGTGCCTGTGATTACTTTGTATTGACAACTAACTCAGAGTGATACATCAGCAAGAATTTTTATTGCATTATTTCCATTCTAGGATTACATACTAAAGTCTTAATCTTCGACAAAGCAACGAGGTGCCACCACTTATGGAAGTTCCCAGTAGTTGCCTTAATGCATAGAGGATAATACATTGATTAATGGCACCAATTTCTCAAAGTTAATTTGCAGTACTTATAAATTAGATTTACAGATTCATTCCACAAATTTGCCTTATACGGGGACTTGCACATCTCTTAAAAGGTATTTCAAAGCTCACTAAACAGAGTTTAAAACATATTTGAAGAAATCAAAGCCAGTTCAGTAGTTTCAAAATTCCAAACACTCCAAATTACGTATAATTCAATGTTTTAATCTTTAGACAGCCATCTTTATTGGATGTATGAATTGTGTGCGTGTATTATTGTATTATTATTTGCGAAGATTGAACCTAGCTGGGAATGAATGGAGTGATAAATAGTGATGGATGAGAGCACAAGGAGTGATACAATTATATATCAGAGGTAGGCAATAGGTAGAAAAAGTGTGTTAGAGGTAATGCCCCTTACATAGATGTGTCTTCCGCTTCGGTCTTAATTATAAGAGGGTTGGAGCATTTGAGATGTCAGTGTAGATGCCGGTCTAGATTTTGGATTACTGGAAGGACATGACATAGCTTTTTTTCTTGTCTTCTTCATCATTTGTTATCCAATCTCTTGATGCCCTTGCTCATGGCTTATCATATCCCCAAGAACTGGATAGCTCCATGGCCAAGCATGAGCATATTATTCCTGATGACCTTCTTAGTGATACAGTTAGCTTTGAAGATGTAACGCATCTCTGGAGGGCGGCTTGAGGGAAAGAGATGACAACATAGGTTCTTCAGTGTTGGAACAATGTGATTCAAGTTTCTTCACCTCCTTCGTGAGATGAGTGTATGAAGTAGGTGTGACTTTTATAGGTGGACGATCTCTGATGACTAATGTATATATGCCAACATATATTTTATCTAAACAACAGGCTTTGCTAAGAGGGCTATGTGTTATAAATTGCAGGTAAAGGCATCCACAAAAGGTGTCCTTTTACATGATCTTATTAATTCCTCTGTCATCTTGACTGATATTGTTCTATTCCAGGTTAATATCCTAAGAAGTGAACTATGCAGACTGGACAACAAGGCAAAATAAAATGTAGATATTTGTTGGTCCAAAGAAGAATACTCAAATCCACAACATTTGTACTTTTATCACAGGTACATTTTTCAAAGTGCAAAAAGTATTGCTCTGTCAAGCTGTCTGCTGTAAAACCATACTTCCTACGATCAGTTCTAAAGCAGTTACAATTTAATTCAGACTCACTTTAAATCATCTCTTCTGGCTACCTTTTTCATCAATCCCCAAGCATCCTCCATAAACAATTTAATCCTTCAATCCTTTGAATATTTTTGGCTGTGCGCCTTACCTATTTGATCTGTCACTTCACTCAATAGGATATACACAAATCATGTTGTGAGACTTAAACATATCACATTTACTGGGACCTCTCACTGAAATTCAACAATTGACTCCAAAGCCTCACAATTCTTATCTTGTCAGCAAGGTATGATCAGTTTGAATAGAAATAGGTTATAATATAATAAGTAAATATGGTTTCATCCATATGATATACCTTCATCTGAGAAAGTATCTGTACATTCTTAGTGTATCATTAAACAACTGTAATTCATCATCATCATCAATTACTTTATTCGATTGTAAAAGATAAAATCATAGAAACTTACAAAGACAAGAGACCATTCCATCACAGGTTCTCAATATTAAAAACATTGACATAATAACTCCATTGTAAAACAAAAATAAAGTCATACAAAGGTACAAGATAAATTCTCAACTTATAAACCCCCAAAGCAAACATCATCAATGTTACCACATCCAGAAAGATAGTCCATCAATCTGACATTCTGTTCAGGGAGGAAGGAATGGGTTGACTGGGCCTACTCTCTAGAGCCAAAGACCCCTGTAAGGTACCATGACACCTAAACACAAACTTTGGGTGTCGCTAAAAGCTGTAAATGTAATGGAGCGGGTCCGACTTGTCTAAACAAGAGGTCCTAAAAACATATGATGAAGAGTCAAGTCAAGTCAAGTAAAACTTTATTCGGCCAGTTTTGACCATAAAAGCACATTTACACACACCAAGAGTAAAAGGATAAAAACTATGCAATACATAATAAAAGGGCAGGTCCAATATTTCATATACAGTTGCCATGTATAGGTTTCTAAGCCATAATATATGTTTGACTTATCAAGATAGGACTGCTGCACCGTCATAGACCTAGATAAAGTGCATTTTATACAGTACTAACAAATACTTAAAAACAATGCCCGCTAAAACATGACATTTCTGATCCCGGTTCAGTGCATGATCAATATTTTTCCTTCACCGTAAGCCTCCTGCTAAAAAACTCGCAACCCCAAAACATATCAAAGGTGAGGGCTGCATTTGCAGATATATCAGAGCTGGTCTCACTTGTGCAAAATGACAATGTTTTAAAAGTGGTAGGATATATTTTATCCGGAGATCGTTATAAAAACCACAAAAAAACATAAAATGTAAAAGATCTTGGCCCGAGAAGTCATCACAAGAGCAGGGCTTTAGGGCCCCTGGCTTAGAAAAACCCTTGGGGAACATGAGACACCAGTGAATATATTTAGGCCTAAATCTGATTAAAAGAAAATGATGGTGTAAGTTTTTAATATAAGACCAAAAGGGTTGTTCTAGGGTTCCAGGACTTAATATTATATATTGTCTTATCGTGGGTCTATTAAGTTCGCTATTTTCCCTTTCCACCATCCTCCTGGTTAGAAATTGTCTTTTAGTATCTATCAGCTCTCCAGGGTGCATCTGTCTGGGATGTGTAAAGAGCTCAGGGAGCCCTATTTTCGCTAGCTGCTGAGAGATGTAACCTAGCCAGGGAACGTCAGCAGCCCTATCTAGCCTCATAAAATCTTCTAAAATGAATTGGCTTAGAGAAGGAGTGGGGCTAGACCATATTTTTAACCCCCATATTAAAGGGGCCACTGCTATAGGATCAGAAATGTAACCCTGCCCTAGTTCTTCGTGCACCATAAAAGAAGGGGTGCTGGGGGGTACAGCTAAAAGTTTCCGCAGATATTTATTATTGCAGATCGGCGGCCTCCTTATAGCCCCATACCTCGCTGCCATACGTTGCCATTGGACACATTTCTCGTTATAGACCTTCAATAGTAGTGATGAAGATTCTTGTAAAAAGGGCATAAAAGTACAATGTGCAAAGTATCGCAAATAGAGACTAATTGCAGGTTCATGGTGGCAAATCTGCATCCTTATACCAGGTGCGCTCAGAAAAAAGACGATACCCAACTTAAAATAGGTCAGTAAACGCTGTTGATGCTTTGTCATTTCAAGGAGTAGATAAGGTTCTATCCCGGGAACTGTCTTAACCAAAGCAAAATGACAATATGTCTGTTTCGCCAAGGCCAAAGCTTCCATCTGAGCTGCCACCCTAAGACGAAAAGCCTGCCTTAACCAAACAACGTCTTGCTTCACAATACTTTCCAGGCTAGAGAATAACTCAGGCCTCCCATGGGCTTTAAAGTTTTCCTTCAAGTAGTGCAACCAGGGAATATTGGACATATTGTCCAAAATCAAGCAGTCTGGAATGACTAACCTATTAAGGCTAAGTTCCTCCTTAAGCGAGCCTGTACACCATAATAAGAGCGGTCGCAGATGAATAAAATTATTGATATAGCTCATACCAAGCTGTTTGTGTAATATCTCAGAAGGAATGCATTGCCCTACACCCAAAAGGTCCCTTAAAAATGTGTTCTCCGCCACCAGAATCAGAGCTATGTTAACATAGCCCCTGATCTCACATCCAAATGTAGAAATTGGGATACACTTCGCTTTGTAAACATCTAGCATAATTTTCAAAGGCTTCTGATCGAGCTGGGAGGAAAAGTCATTAACATTGTCACATGCCCTCTTAAGGCTCCCAATGTTGTTTTTTTAATAAAGGCTGACAGCTGAGACCTGAATCAATTTAAGATCCCTAGATAAGTAAAGGTATCCACCTTGCTTAGAACCTGACCCTGAACCATAAAGGTGGAGCTGTTGGTATTTTTCAGGCCCACGGCCATAACATGAGATTTCTTAAAATTAGTGACCAGATCAAAACTGCCTATAAAATTGATTAAAAGTTCTAAAAGCCGCTAGACACTTCTAGCAGTATGAGCAATCAAGACTGCATTGTCTGCACATTAAAGAGCTTGGAGAAATCTCCCCCAGATCTTGTGAGATCTAACCTCTAAACTGAAAGCACCCTCTCTAAGTGATTGATGTACATAATAAAAAGAAAGGGTGCCAAAATACAGCCCTGCTGAACACCCCTTTTTAAATCAACGTGCTTGGTACATTCCCCATTGCTTCCATATGTAACAGAGCCTGTTAGACCATGATGAAAGTCTTTAAGAAAGACAACCAATGAATGTTCCACCCCCATGGACCCCCAACTCAGCCCAGAGGTTATCTCTGCTAACCTTATCAAAGGCAGAGCTGAGGTCCATGAAGGGAAGGTGTAAAGAACCCTTTTTGGCAATAGTAAATCTGATTATTGCTAAGTGTAAATTCAGGTTCTGCTCCACTGTGCCCCTACCAGCCCTAAACCTATATTGCAAATCAGACAATATGTTATGCTCATCTGCCTATTGGGTTAGTCTCTTCAGGATAACCCGTCAAATAATTTTCACCTCAACGTCAATTAACGAGATAGGTCTGTAGCAAGCGGGGTCACTCGTGTACCCCTTCTTGAATACATTCACTATCACGGAATGATGCCAAGCCTGAGGCAGAGAGCAACTGAATACAGCATTGATATGAAGGGTAGGAAGAGGAGCCTAAATGTTCACTAGGGACTTAAACAGGTCCCCCGGGACCCCATTGGTGCCCGGGGCTTTGACCGCAGGAAGGGACATAATAGCATACCTTATCTCGTCCCAATGAAGCATCAGCTTGTTGCCTTGTACCAGGGGCGACACTGTTGAATCTTGGTTCTCCCCCTGGTACAGGGAAGAAAAATGGTCCTCCCAATCCTGAGCCGGGATTAACGTTGCCAGATCAGACACCTGGTTCTCTTTAAAAAAGGGATGATTAACCACCTTCCAGAACATAGTACTATCTTTCAGGGTACTATCTGTAAGAATGTCCTCCCACAGATCTTTCATAAGTTGGAGTTTCCTATGTTTTAAGGCTGCTCTATATTTGGCTCTATTCTCCTTCAATTCTCTGTTAGCTCGAGGCTTAATATTTAGTGAAGCTAAAAGTGCCTTGCGCACCCTCATGCAATTCTTATTAAACCATGGACATGGGCGTGGAGGGCCTGACTGCCCTGGCTTTAGGAGGGTGGAGTTAACTTGAGTGCACACCTTATCAAAAGCCCTCAGTTTACGATCGTGAGGGGACTCTTCATCCAGACAGATCTGAAGTTCCGACGGACAGGCCATGACCAGCTCAGTGAAAAAGATTTCAGTAATTAATTTGCCCCACCTTCATCTAAGCCCCTGGTCTTTGAGGTTGACTGGTAAACTAAAAGAATGATATAAAACAGCCTGCTTCTTATTCCAGTGGAAACTAGCAGAGATTGGGGTCGCTAGAGGCTTTCCAAATTACAGAAAAAGCACTCAGAGAAGAAGATAAGCCAGTTAAGACATAAATATAATCAATAGAAGATCCAAAACATGGACCTTTGAAACTTCGGGCGCTGTCGCAAGAAAACATAGTTCCAAGGCTCAGGAGATTAACCAGGTCGTATTCTGAGGACATAAGATCACCCTGTGCAGTGTGCTTAAGATGGACTTGATCCTGAGAGCCATCCTCCCAGTCTCTCCATCCATATAAATAACAATCTCTGCAGGGGTGGAGATTAAAGCAAAAGACACACAGAAGTCACCAAAAAGAATCAGGCTAGTATATTTACAGGGGTGAGAGAAATGGAAGGATTTTAGAAAGGTGCCCAGTGATATCATATCATCAGTCTCCTTCCCATGGATGGCTTTGTACATATTAATACATAGTCTCCTAGTATCATTAGTAAAGGGAAGGAAAACCCCGAGAATATGAGGGAAGTTACCCAAGATCAGTTCTATTTTATGGGTCAGGTCTAGTTTAACAAATGTCACAAGGCCCACACTAGCTTCTCCGCTAGGTGAGGGGGGAGGCATTAATAGCAAAGGAAGCATAACCATCGAGGTAAAGACCCCCAGACGGATCCCACATCTCCTGCAAACATATAATATCAAAGGGAATGAGAACCTGCAGACATTCAGGATCATCAAGATTTTCTCTCGTGCCTTCTATGTTCCAGCTTAACCCCTTCCATGCGTCGGACGGCCCCTGGCCGTCCGATGTCACGGTTGGCGTGTACGGAGGACGGCCGGGGGCCGTCCGTTCCACGCACGCGTGGAATTCTCCCGCACAGCGGGGGAATTCCAGCCGCGTCGAAGCTGTTAATACCTGAACCCGCTATTTGGTTCCCTATTCTTTAGAGCCTGCCTCAGTCAATCCTGATCATTCAGCCCGCTCAAAGGTTCATGAAGGTTGAGACCCAGATTTGGGACGTGAGTTTTAACAGGATTCATGATGTCGCCTTAGTGAGGATCCTCTTGGGGAATTGTCTCAGCGGGCAAGGATTTATAAAAATAGCCCAGAGGCAATACAGATGTTCCACTGGGGGCTGTTAAACCTGTACGAACGTTGGCTAGGATGAACTCTGCCCTATGGGCATTACTAAAGTTGACAACAATGCAATCCCCCCAAAGGATTTAGGAGCACTACCTATCCATCCCACTCTTTGTACCATCATTATTTCATCATATAACATCTGTCTGGCATGGGGGGAACCCTCGCAGCAAGCCAATAAACAGCCTTGTTCTTAAGTTGCTGATTGTCTTCTTGGACTGGTTGCAGCAATGGTGGGACGTTTGCCAGGACAAAGACATAGGGAGTACAAGCAAGAGGAAGCTGGAGAGGAGCAAAGGGGGATGAAAGACCCTTAGGAAGCTCAATTGGAGCTTTCTGTGTACTCGTAGGTACCCCCGACTCTAAACTTGGTGCATGTGTAACAGGCCTGGGCCTACCCCTGAGCCAACACTGGTATCTTTCTCCACAGGGTGCAACCACACTCTAGAAGCGGGGTCTGTGGAGTTGCAGGTGTCTCTTCCTACAGCTCCTGATGATCCTCTGTTAGCAAAGCATGAAACCTGTTCTGATGCTGGGGGAAAATGCGTACTATTATGGTCAATTATGTTGTGGGGAGGAACATTCCCCTGAGTAATTTTAGTCTGGGAATTCGAAGTGGAAGAAATTTTACCCATAATATTATCAACCTGCTCCCTAAGAGACCCTACAGAGTTCCCCAGTGAGCCCACCCTATCCTCCAGCAAGCCAAATCTACGGCTGATGTTCTCTAAGGCAGTGAGGATTTTAATTCCCAAATCACTAATTAACTTTTGAAAAGAACAATGCTCGATTACAGCAGCCGATTGCCCCCTTTTCAGCTTCCTGATGGTGCTATTTCTGGCTTGCGGGAATTCAAGGGTAACCTCCATTTGCTTTTGCCTTTGGACCTCAACCCACCCACAGCCTCACCAATCCCCAGAGACTATACAATGCAGTCTGGGCTTGTATGTCTTGCTGGCCATCCTGAGCTTTAGAGATCAATACGGCTGCGTGGCTCTGTTTAATAGGGGATTCCTGTGTGTTGGCAGCCCACTCTGTACTTGGATCTGTCAATGCAGAGCCCCCCCCCCCTCCTGCAGTCTCCCCCTCAGCCAGGGAATCAATGTTCTGCCTTGAATGAGTCAACTGTTCCTCTACACAGGAAATCTCTTCAGAAAGAGCACCCATGGCATTATTTAAGAAAGATAAAACAGATCTACAAGTTCTGGGGCATTTCTCCATCGTATTCTTTGCCTCCACTTTTCTTTTCCCCATGGTGCAGGAAAGAGCAGATCAAGCTCAGGTGGAACCAAATGTGCGAGTGGGTACCAAAATAAATATGACAGTGGAAATGAAAATCAGGGACCTGACTGTTGCACACAAGCCATATTGGCAGATTACTCCTTCTTGGACTGACACATATGTTTCTGCAATGCGTTCCAGGCATGCACAAGATCCCCTAGAGAAAAGACAACTCTCAGTAGGTTCTTTTCCAAGCAATCGCTGGTATTGGCAATTAGCCCTCTAGCAAATCATGCACTGGAACATTAAATCCGAGACCAGAGCTTGAGGCAATGACCTGAGTGCCGTAGCAGACTCCGTAGGGCCCCCCTCATCAGGAGAGCAGGCAGATATGCAAAAGACTCATTCACTGTACAAAGTATGCTGCCACCCCGCAAGCACACAGACTCTCCAGGTATATGGGCCCGAACAGTATGCAGCATAGATGGATTGCAAGAACCACACTCTTACTTCTATGGTCTTTGCCAGACTTATGGTGTTTCAAAGTGGGTCCAAGGGGGGGCTGACCTGGCCCCACCTCCTCCTGTTGCTGACGGGCACAGGACGGGCCTGCCCTTGGCCTGGTCTTCACTCAGGCGCATCCAGCGTGGCGGGACGAGAAGACGCGCTTTACAGCACTTGTTAAAACACAGGAGGTGGGAGCACCAAGGATCACCTCCTGGGGCCCTGGGCAGCTGGTCCTTGTAGTCCCTGTTAGTGGCAGCAAGAAGCAGTGTCTGATATCCCACATGGTGGGACAAGAAGACGCACTTTATAGTGCTTGTTAAAACACAGTTGGTGGGAGCACCAGGGACTGCCTTCTGGGGCCCTTGGCAGCTGGTCCTTGTAGTCCCTATCAGTGGCAGCAAGAAGCAGTGTCCAGTATCCCGCACGGCGAACCCCCACAACTTTAATTGTTCTTTTGAACACTAATGATTGATTTCAACTCCTCAGTGTATACATTATAAGTTAAGCAATGCAGACAATTTATCTTAAAATTAGATGACCAATGGTTAGTAGGCTTTAGAGTCTATGATAAGGGCTTGTGTTTCAATTTAATACGTCTGGCCAGAAGTCATACAAGTAAATATTGGAAAGAAGACGCGCCCACAACTTATCAGAAATAGGTACACTCAACACATGGGGTTGCTAGGCTCACCATCATGACAGAAACAGGTATTGCAAGCACTCTCTGGATCCCCATTCTTGCATGGTATGAACAGACTGTCTGGCACTAACATCCTATAATTATGAGCCATCCTCAGGTTGGAACGGGCCTCTGGCTCAGATGCTTTTTTCAACAACAGTAAGTGAGACAAACAGAAGGGCAGCATAAATTCCAACTATACCCAGGTCTTGGTGAATAGAGGACAAAAAAAAATAAGTGTTGGGGATAAAGTTAGACAGCAAATTTTGAAAGGGGGTCAGAATGGAAACCTGTGACAGATGGAACAAGAGTAGGTATACTTCTATTCTAATAGCAGTATCACCTTATAAGCACTTTTTTGCGTGTTAAACGCCAAGATATATTTCCAAAGTTACGCTTAAAGTACTTAATGGAGACCCTGCGGCGATGGCTTAAAAGCATTACTTTGATTCAAGATCTAATGACACAAAATGTGACAGTTAGAAAGTCATGATGTTGAAAGGTAAGCATGTGTTTCTTCACATCTGCTCTACTGATGCCTTCAATATTCCGATAAGATCCAGCCAGACCTAGTCATTTGGTGCCAGCATTTTACATAAGATCTCAGTCCATTCCAAAACGTTCATGCTGACTCCTGGCAGGCTGAACATCATATTCCATTTCCTGAGATGAGCAAATATATTTTTGCCTTTCATTAATTAGCGTATCCTGTGTCTTGCACCACACTTTCTTAGGAAATAAGAAATACATTGAAAATTACATTTTTTCATGCGAACTACTGCATTTGTTTGCATATATAAATGAAATACTGACAGAAATGGCTAAGAAACTAATATTTCAGGGGTTTGGAACAATAATACTTTACTCCATGCAAAAGAATAAGAGGATTGCTTGGGAACCTTACCTCAGACTTATAGCAAACACTGCAATACAGTCCTCCTTCGATGAAAAGGGAGCACCTTTTTACCATTTCTGTTCATAAACACTGGATTTAGTTATATATATATGAAACAAGAAACTCCTGACCCAGAAAGAAAGAAAACATGTACACATATTTTGAGTCATGTTGGAAGTCTGTACAAATTACTTGTCATAATTTTGTGAAAACTGCCTGGCGATCCTGCCTTGTGGGATTTGGGGTGAGCAATTACTGTATGCTTCCCAGTAAGCACTGTTCATTAAACATTTCACCTGTACAAGATTCAGTCCCATGAAGATATGATTATTTTCGGGCACATGCTAGGTTTGCCTACTAAATATGTCCATGTGTGAGTACTTACCATATTGATGTGAGACAATAGTGAGCTGTTGCTGCTTCGTGCTTCCTTTTTAGCTGTCAGTAGAACAGCCTCTTTGTGTACGCATAGGGAAAGTGTTTGTGTATATGTAAGGGACAATGATCATGTAAACCTATTGTGTGCTTGTCATTCCTACATGTTACACGCATTAAATATGATTTTTCCAGGACTGCGTGTCTCTTTCACGGATGGGCAACTCAAAACTATGTGCACCTTTAATTGTCAAACATAAGACTTAATCACAGACATAGATTGTTGACAACATTTTATTTCTGTAAACTGACCAATTTAAACATGTATCTTTCAGGAAAAATGTGTCTCTCATAATTTAAGGGGCAAAATATAGCACATAAATCTCAAGGTAGTTTGGTGCAATCAGTAACAAACTGAAAAGTAACTTGCCTTTAAAAAAAAAAAAACATTTTACATTTGGCAGTTCATTATTTTTGTGTCTGAAAAAGTCCTACATATTATGCGAGACATTTGATGCATGAACATCGACTTTCTCTATGCAAAGGAGAAATGTTGCATATACAAAAACAAATCCTGACATGGGAAACAAAAAAAATGATACAACGGTGTCTTCGTAGTCTGAAAGTGAACCGTTCATTTAAATAAAAACACACTTCTAGCAGTTTTTCTTGTTTTTAAGCCAACCTACTTACTATTTTTAACTACTTGTTACGGAAATAGCATGTTTATGCTCTTCGGTGATTCTGTGTACTGTATTGTGTCAGCTATGTATTTTTTCATGTCATGTCAATCAGGGCTTGTAGTACAGTACATGTTAGCTTACATGTATATTGCAGTTTTCCTATGTGTGTATGTGTTGTGTTACTATACGCCACCGCTCAAATTACTTTCATATTTTCACTATACTAATTCACCACTAATCCTTTATGGGTTCCTGAGTAGCATGCTACTCGCCGAAAAAGCGCTTCGACGCCTCGACAGGGGTAGTAAGCGCTATGTAAATGCAATTACAATACCATAAAATTGACTTACATACTATGGCCCTGCTCTCCCACTGCAATTAGAACAGGCGCTATGTGAAGTCTGTTCATCCGACCTTAATGTGGGCTGCCTTTTTAACTATATAATCACAGTAGGAGCTGCCTGAATACATTTTATAGGAAGGTGAGATACCAGTGAGAGATATAATACGCATAGCTAAACTAAGCAAGCAATAGAACTGCAACATTCGGCGAGTAACAAAAAGCAAAAATAAAATATAGGTAGAAAAAAAAACATTAATCTGTTTAGTAATCTTTTTAATGCAAATGTAACATTTGACATGGCGAGTGAACAATAAGAATCGCTTGTAGGAGCTGCAGCAGACATTAATGCTAATTCCGGGTGTCTGCACAGCTTCTACCCAATGAATAAAACACCCAGGATCTATAGTAGTTTTCCACAACACTTGTTTCACATACCGCCTATGAGGCTCACAAACAACCGAGATGGTTTTCTCCAGCCCACAATGGGATAAGCCTAGAACAATACATGTAAGAAGAAGTGTAGAATCCCAGCAGTAAGGTCATGGAATATCTGAAATAACGCATGGAAAACGCTGCCAATTGTTCAGAATAACTGTACAATGCCAAAGCCTCTTATAGCATTGTTAAGTCTTTATTCAGTAATACATTATCATGCATATTTCATAGCGGGGATTACTATTACAGAATTGTGTGTCATTTTTGTTGTACGTCTTTATAATTACACCTTGAAGCCACAACCACGCACCCCCACTTTTACTACATATTCATGAAAAGCGGATTTGTAATTTGATAAAGGGGAGCGCGTGTTCTCGACTCCATTCAAACGGTATCGCGAGGCTGAATTAAAGTAGGCATCTGTGCCCCCCCCCCCTTTAATCTCTTCAAGCACATTCCAGCTGCTGTGATGTGCAGGAGGGAGATAAGTCCTAAACGGACTAACGCTAAGCAAGCCAGACAACTCTATTATTGGCTTCATAATTGCTTAATTAAACTTTTGTCACTAATCATTATGAGGGCAATAGAGCTGTTATACTGGCTTCTGTTAAGCAAAAATCAATAAAGTGCTGGAGTTAATTTCACCGCATTTTTTGTCCTGCAAATGAAATTCATTGCTGCCGGTTAGTGATCTGTGGTGCTGGCGGCCTGCTGATATGAGCAGCCATCACCATTTGAATTGGGGGTATTCAGCAGCACATGAATATGAACAAATGGCAAACATAAATCTCTTGCATGAAGTACACCTTCTCTCCCTTTATTATGGAACAATTGACCCATCTAAAATGAATTCTAATGCCAGGAAAGCGTTTAGATTTAAAATAAACCAATGTCTTCTTGACCAGAAAGATGACGGCATAAAAAAGATTAATATGCTAATTATATTTTTTTCCTCCTTATTCTCCCGGCCCCCCCAACCTCTTCCTTCCGACATCTATGGTAGGGCATTGTGAAGCGTGTAAATAAGATGACTGTTTTGTCAAGAAAGGGCTCTGAGGCTCACTCAATTCCACTGCAATTTAATTTGCTTATTCAAAACCTTGCTGCGGGTTCTGACTGTGGTCGCGTTAACAGTTTTTTATTTTTTTTTATTTCTCATAATGTTTTCCTTTCTTGCGGAATTCCCAAAATATGAAATGGATGTCTGGTTTTATTGAAACGGATTTGCTTTAGCATGTGATCGCAGTAAAGTTCCCATCCCATATGTTGACACATTTCAGAAGTATAAACTGGAGCGTCTTTAAAGCAAACACAAACATGTCCACAATGTCTTCTTGTAAAATGCGTTGATGACAATAGTCTTGGCACTGATCATCAACAAATATAAGGCTGCACAACAAAATACGAGTCATTTTTGTGTCACTGGCTTGTTAAGCGTGTTCCTGTGACTGCCATGTCTTCTTCCTGAGAGCAGATTATGGTACAAGGAACCTGGGAGATGTATTTCAACAGAGAAAAAGAATTAAAGAGTAACCGGTAACAGTCTATCACACACATGCACAGCTGTGGTGCATTGTTCTCTGGAGCAGTGCGCCTACATGTGCCTGTGTGAGGCTCGTTGGCATTTCAGAAGGAGACATAGATGTTCGTGTCCCCCCTTCTATAATGACCACTCTAGAGGCCCAAAGTTTGTGTCTTCACAAGGAAAATTGGAAGTCACCTAATTTCCGTGGTGATGTGGATCCATGCAATTGAGGGAATGTCTTTGCCAGCCAGTGCACTTGCACCATATTATAGATAAAGAAAGGTGGGAAAAATTGCCTGGGAGCGCCCCGCTCACTAAATATTAACCAAGAGGTTGCCACAACATGAAGGCTCTCAACCTGGTGCCCTTTGGAAAGGCAAGACCACTGACTCATTGTCAGTGAAATTGCTCTCCCACCCTCGCAGCTCCACCATTAAGTGAGGCCTGCCCCTGCCTCTGCACTCTCGAGTGTTGGTGATCGAGGCCCTCCTCCACCCGCAGGTTTCCCTGCGCCTCATCCCTGGTGGTCCAGTGGACCTCTATCTCCTTCCTCTCACTCTGCTCTTTCACTCGTTTTCACTCGTTTTTCTACCCTTTTTTATCTTTCACCTTTCTGCACTTTTCTGCATCTCTGCTCTTTTGTGCCTTATTTCTGCTCATTTTCCCTTCCTCTCGCTCTGCTCTTTCACTCGTTTTCACTCGTTTTTCAACCCTCTTTTATCTTTCACCTTTCTGCACTTTTCTGCATCTCTGCTCTTTTGTGCCTTATTTCTGCTTATTTTCCCTTTTTTCTTTATCCCTTATTTCCTCCCTTTACCTTTCCCTGCCGCTGCTGCCCCCGCGGCCCCTCCCCCAGCACGACCGGCCCAATCCAGCTCCCCTCCCCGCTCCAGCCTCCCAGCTGTCCAGCCCTCCCCGACCCCTACTTAATGGCGGCCACTGCGTGGCCGCGCAGCGGGCGTGGGCAGCGGGCGTGCCACTGGTGCACCGAAGGCGCGTCAAAGGCAAGCCCGTCTGCGCCCATCCGCGACCAGCGCCAGGAACCCTGGACCTCCGCCCCATCAATGCTACGACCCAGCAGCACTCCACGCACTCAACCCAGGCCTCAACAACAACTGCAAGCTAGCATCACCAGCCGACACCCACGGACCCTTCAGCTGTCACCGCTGCCGGCACATCTGCAGCACCGCCAAGAACACGGATCCAGCACAACCCGCCCACAAGAACACAACCGAATCAAAGACCCTGCAATGCATCCTCCTCAACGTCCAATCCCTCCACAAACACACCACAGAAATCTGGGACCTCCTCGACAGCACCACCCCGGACGTAGCGTTCTTCACCGAAACCTGGACCAACACCACCTCGGGACCGGACATCGCCATCGCCATCCCCCAAGGATACAAGATCTCCAGGAAGGACCGCCCCACCCGCCCAGGAGGAGGAATCGCCATCGTCCACAAATACAGCCTCCGCCTGAGCACACTCCCCGACAAGCCCACAGAACTCATGGAACACCTTCACTTCAAAATACTGGCCAGCCTCACCGCCACCCTCCGAGGAACCCTCATCTACCGACCCCCTGGACCCCGCGGACCCTTTGCCAACTCCATCACGGACATTATCTCCCCGCAGGCCATCGCATCCACCAACTACACCCTGCTGGGAGACCTCAACTTCCACCTCGACAACCAACTGGACCCCCACACCACATCCCTCCTGGACAACCTCCACAACATTGGACTCCGCCAGATCGTGACCGAGCCCACGCACACAGCAGGACACACCCTCGACCCCCTCTTCACTACAGGAAACTCCATCACCTTCAGCCACACCACTGAACTCCCATGGACCGACCATCGTTGCGTCCACTTCACCTTCAGAACACCCACCATCCACAGACACCAGCACATGCTTCCACGAAGAAACTGGACCAAAATCACCGACGACCAGCTCACCTCCTCACTCAACAACTCCACCCCAACCATCGCGGAAAACGACGACCCCAACACCGCAGCCCGAACCCTGCAAAGATGGATCTCGGACAGCACCAACACCATAGCCCCCTCAAGAAAAACAACAATACCCGCGCCAAGAAAGCCAGATGGTTTACCACCGAACTTCGAGAGTCCAGACGCACATGCCGCCGCCTCGAAAAGGCCTGGAGGAACACCAAATCCACAGAAGCCCACAACAACTTCAGAGCCGCCACCAATGCCCACCATCAACTCATCGGAGAAACGAGGAAAAAAGTGATTGAAGACAGAATCTCCACCCACGCGCATAACAGCAAGGAACTCTTCAGCATCATCAAGGAGTTCGCCCAACCCACCAGCGAGTCTACCGACATCCCTCCCTCACAAGACCTCTGCGACAAACTCAGCACCTTTTTCCACCACAAAATCAAGAGCATCTACGACAACTTCGACGAAGACAACCAACACACTGAACCCTCACCAACCACCCCCGACACCCGGAAACCAGCGATTGACGACTAGATAGCCCTCACCACCGAAGACACACTGAAGACAATGAAGTCAATCCACTCAGGGGCCCCCACGGACCCCTGCCCCCACCACATCTTCAACAGAGCCACCAACACCATCGCACCCATGCTCCGCCACACCATCAACCGCTCCCTGGCGACCACCTCGTTCCCCGACGACTGGAAACACGCCGAGGTCAACCCCCTCCTAAAGAAACCCTCAGCGGACCCCACCAACCATAAAAACTACAGACCCATCTCCCTGCTCCTGTTCCCAGCGAAAGTCATCGAGAAAACCATCAACAGCCAACTCGCCACATTCATTGAAGATTACAACATCCTCGACTCCTCCCAATCCAGCTTCAGAAAAAACCACAGTACGGAAACCACCCTCCTCGCCGCAACAGAAGACATCCGCACCCTACTGGACAAAGGAGAAACAGTAGCCCTCATCCTCCTCTACCTATCAGCGGCGTTCGACACAGCCTCCCACCGCACCCTAATACGCAGACTCTACGATGCAGGAATCCAGGACAAGGCCCTCGACTGGATCCGCTCCTTCCTCTCCGGCAGGACGCAGCGGGTCAGACTCCCCCCTTTTCTCTCGGACCCCACACCTACCACCTGCGGAGTCCCCCAGGGCTCCTCCCTCAGCCCGACGCTCTTCAATGTCTACATGGCTCCACTTGCCCCCATCGTCAGAACCTACGGACTCAACATCGTGTCATACGCAGACGACACCCAGCTCATCCTCTCCCTATCCAACGAGCCCAACCCCGCCAGACGCAACTTTCGAGAAGGCATGGAAGCCGTCGCCAAATGGATGAAAAACAGCTGCCTACAACTAAACACCAACTAAACAGAAGTACTCATCATGGGCCCAAACCCCGATGCCTGGAGCGACACCTGGTGGCCCCCAGCCCTTGGAAACCCGCCAACCCCCATGGACCACGCACGCAACCTGGGAATCATCCTGGACTCCGAGCTCAAAATGGACCGCCAGATCAACTCTGTCTCGTCTTCCTGCTTCCACACCCTCCGCCTCCTTCGTAAGACCTTCAAATGGATCCCCCTCGTACACCGAAAGACTGTCACTCAGGCCCTGGTCACCAGCAGACTCGACTACGGCAATGCACTCTACGCTGGAATAAACAAAAACCTCACCCGCAAGCTACAGAACATCCAGAACGCCGCCGCAAGACTGGTCCTCAACCTGCCAAAACACTGCCACATCTCCCAGCACCTGCGCATACTCCACTGGCTCCCCGTCGAGGCGAGAATCACCTTCAAGATTCTCACCCACGCACACAAGGCTCTCCACGGCACCGGACCAGCATACCTGAACAGCCGACTCAAATTCCACGCACCCCAAAGGACCCTACGATCAGCCCAGCTCTCCTACGCCATGGTCTCCCGCACCAGAAAGACCAGATCGGGAGGCCGCTCCTTCTCCTTCCTCGCGGCCAAAGCATGGAACGCCCTTCCGCTCCACCTCAGACAGACAACATCGCTCCCCATCTTCGCAAGAAACCTCAAAACCTGGCTCTTCGACAGACCCCCTCCTTGATGGAATGGTACCTGCACCCCCCCACCCCTAGCGCCTTGAGACCCTTATGGGTGAGTAGTCACGCTTTAACAAACCCCTGATTGATTGATTGATTGATCATATGGCTCATATATAGGGCCTCGCTCAAGGGAGTGTGGACACATATTGCTCCCCATGTGCATGTCTCAGGGCATTAGTGAAAAGTAGGCACAAGGCTTCCTTGGGAAGACACTGGCAGTGCAGCAGGGACTGTGATTTCAGTTTTTGTGCCATGGTACCCTGCATCTAATTCTCTTGAGGTGGCCATGGTATTTATCCAATGGTTTTGCCCAGTACACTGTTTCTTGCTGCCTCTACTTGCATGCATCATACTGATGGTTTTGTCACTCCTGTCCATGCAATGTCATCCTCATTGTGAGAAGAGTACTGTGGCTGGAGGCCAGATGTCCCATGTAGGCCTCTGTCCCGTCAATGACTACAAATATGTATGCAAGATATTGCCTGTAAAGTAAATATTACTTGGGAAACCTATCTGAATTTTCTTGTGCTAGACTAGTTTGTAGAGTGGTAGCCTTCCACATTCACGTGTAGGCAAATGGTAATGGGAACCTATTGAAATTCACACCTAGACAGGAAAGCGATTAGGCGCATTAAAGATCTGCCTTTCAGTGCTCTTCAGGGTAGGTTGTGCTTGTAATTTCAGTTGAGTCAGAAGTTGCTTACTGTCAGTTTTTTTTACTATCCATAAAGTTTACGAATTTCACTGGTAAAAGGGAAAGTGCCCTACAGTAGCCTTCTTCTATAAGTCTATTTCTGTTCTCTCATCTGATTCGCGCAACAGGGGTGATGCACAGCTGCCGATCCACGCAACAACCCTGATGCGCCAGTTCGATAGAGGATGTGTGGGTTTTGCCGAGGCAAGCACCTAAGGCCTCACTTCCAAGGGTCCAGGACTGGGGTGGCACCACTTGGCAGGGCAGATTCACAAATGGCAAAGTCCAGGTGCAGAAGTAGGTACGCTGAAAGTCTTTTATGTTCCTAAGACTTCAGATCAGGAGGCCAGTTGTCTAGCCCTTGGGGTCACTCTGGGTTCAAGTGAAGCAGGTCCAGTCCTTATCATCCATGCAGGGCAAAAGCAGGTAGCAGGGCAGCCCAGCAAGGCATGAGTCCAGCAAAGCAGCAGTCCAGCAGAGTGACAGTCCTTTAGCAGCACAGCAGTCCTTCTTCCTGGCTGTCTTCACAGGTCCAGAAGTGTACTGAAGCCATGGTGTCAGAGGGCCTGTATTTATACCCAGATGGCCCTTTGAAGTGGGGGAGACTTCAAAGACAGATCTTTAAAGTGCACAGAGGTCCTACCTTCCTGTCCTGGCTTCAGACTTACTACAGGGGGTATGCAGCCATTTGTGTGGGGACAGGACATAGCCTATTCAGGTGTAAGTGAGGCTGGGTCAGCTCCTATCTCCCATCCTCCCAGGATGGCCTATCAAGTCACACCTAAGCTCTATTTGTGTGTGGCTGTCTAAGGGAATACACATAGCCCAACTGTCACCCACACCGTACTGATCAGACACAGGCAGCAGGCACCAAATGGCTAAAGTAAGAAAATGCCAACCTTCTACAAGTACTAAACAACAAGAGAAATGCCAATACTGATTACCATTCAATCACCCATTCGCAACATGATCACACAACCCAATTACTATGATCAAATGAATTTATTCAACAAAATCAATTTTTATTTTAAAGAAGTTTGTTTTTTTGAAAAACTTGATTAATTTTAAGATTTTCTTATTTTTTGATATACACAGGAATCACAAAATTTCAAAATACAAAAATAGGACAAACATACAGATTGCATGACATATTTATAATGGTATAGAGTCATAATATCGATGTTTAAATATCGATATGCCATAATATCGATGTTTAAATATCGATGTGAGACAATATCGACCTTCAAGAATATCGTCGACCAGAATATCGACATGAAGGTAAGAAATATCGTTTTTGTTAATATCGAAGTTAGTAATATCGTTAGTCAAAATATCGTTGTTAATAATATCGACATTTATTTTAGTGTTCTGTATTTTAGTATGTGTGTTAAAAGTATAGCTTATTTTTTTAATGTATGTTTGAAATTTTTAGAAGTACTCAATTTTATGTTAAGTAACTTTTGCGTATTTTAGTTCCGTAGCGGGTTGTGGGTTTATAGGGGAATAGGGTGGGAAGTAATTTAATTATAATATATTTATTAATACATTTTAATTAATTAATATTTTTGTATTTAATCATTTATATTGTTAATTGTGTTAATTAATTTGTTATTAATTAGTTATTAATTGGTTATTAATTATTAATAATTAATTGGCAAATTTGTTAATTGTGTCATTTTTTAGGAGCGGGTTGTGGGTTTAAAGAGGAGTAGGGTGGGAAGTAATTTAATTATAATTAATTAATTATTAATTTCATTAATTAATATTTATGTATTTATTATTTTATATTGATAATTGTGTTAAATATTTTGTTATTAATTAGTTATTAATTGGTTATTAATTATTAATAATTAATTGGTAAATATCTTAATTGTGTTATTTTTTAAGAGCGGGTTGTGGGTTTATAGGGGAGTAGGATGGGAAGTAATTTAATTATAATTCATTCATTAATAATTTTTATTAAATAATATTTGTGTATTTAATATTTTCTATTGTTAATTGTGTTAAATAATTGTTTTTATTAATTATTAATTGGTTATTAATTATTAATAATTAATTGGTGAATATGTAAATTGTGTTAATTCTTATTAGTGAGTTGTGTATTTAGAGGGGAGTAGTGTGGCAAGTAATTAAAAATTAATATAATTTTAAATTTTTTATATAATATTTAATTATTGTTATTTTATAGTCTTAATAGTGTGAATTCATTTATTACTCATTGTTTTTAATGTTATTGTTCATTGTTATTAGATAATTAATTAATTGTTAAGCAATTATGTTAATTGTGTCATGTTTTACAATAGTGGTGGTGTTATTTATAGGGGTATTTGGTGAGAGGTAAATTATTTTTTATTATTTAAGTATTTGTTAATTAATGTTTATTATTTTGCTGGAGTGGGAATAGTAAATTATTCACCTCCGCTTATCCAACACTTTCCCTACTGTTGCAATTGTTGGAGTGGGAATAGTAATTTTATCCCCTCCACTATCCAACACTTTCCCTACTGTTGCACTCTGTGGAGTGGGAATAGTAAATTATTCCCTCCGCTATCCAACATTTTTCCTACTGTTGCACTTGCTGGGGTGGGAATAGTAAATTATTCCCCTCCGCTATCCAACACTTTCCCTACTGGTGCACTTGCTGGAGTGGAAATAGTAAATTATTCACCTCCGCTATCCAACAATTTCTCTACTGTTGCAATTGCTGGAGTGGGAATAGTAATTTTATCCCCTCTGCTATCCAACACTTTCCCTACTGTTGCATTCGTTGGAATGGAAATAGTAATTGTATTCCCTACGCTATCCAACACTTTCCCTACTTTTGCACTCTGTGGAGTGGGAATAGTAAATTATTCCCCTCCGCTATCCAACATTTTCCCTACTGTTGCACTTGCTGGAGTGGGAATAGTAAATTATTCCCCTCCGCTATCCAACGATTTTCCTACTGTTGCAATTGTTGGAGTGGGAATAGTAGTTTTATCCCCTCCGCTATCCAATAATTTCCCTATTGTTGCACTCGTTGGAGTGGGAATAGTAATTTTATCCCCTACGCTATCCAACACTTTCCTTACTGTTGCACTCTGTGGAGTGGGTTTAGTAAATTATTCCCCTCCGCTATCCAACACGTTCACTACTGTTGCACTTGCTGGAGTGGGAATAGTAAATTATTCCCCTCCGCTATCCAACACTTTTCCTACTGTTGCAATTGTTGGAGTGGGAATAGAAATTTTATCCCCTCCGCTATCCAATACTTTTCCTACTGTTGCACTCCCTGGAGTTGGAATAGTAAATTATTCCCCTCCGCTATCTAAAATTTTCCCTACTGTTGGACTTGCTGGAGTGGGAATAGTAATTTTACCCCCTCCGCTATCCAACACTTTCCCTACTGTTGCATTCGTTGGAGTGGGAATAGTAATTTTATCCCCTACGCTATCCAACACTTTCCCTACTGTTGCACTCCGTGGAGTGGGAATAGTAAATTATTCCCCTTTGCTATCCATCACTTTCCCTACTGTTGCACTTGCTGGAGAGGGAATAGTAAATTAGTCCTCTCTGCTATCCAACACTTTCCCTACTGTTGCAGTTGCTGGAGTGGGAATAGTAAATTATTCCCCTCCGCTATCCAACACTTTCCCTACTGTTGCAGTTGCTGGAGTGGGAATAGTAAATTATTCCCCTCCGCTATCAAACACTTTCCCTACTGTTGCACTCCCTGGAGTAGGAATAGTAAATTATTCCCATCCGCTATCCAACACTTTCCCTACTCTTACACTTACTGGAGTGGGAATAGTAAATTATTCCCCTCTGCTATCCAACACTTTCCCTACTGTTGCACTTGCTGGAGTGGGAATAGTAATTTTATCTACTCCGCTAACCAACACTTTCCCTACTGTTGCACTCCGTGGAGTGAGAATAGTAAATTATTCCCCTCCGCTATCCAACACTTTCCCTACTGTTGCACTTGCTGGAGTGGGAACAGTTATTTTATCCCCTACGCTATCCAAGATTTTCCCTACTGTTTCAGTTAATGTAGTGTAAAATGTTGTTTTATAAATAAATATTTATTTTAATATTTTATTTTATTATATATATAATTTATTTTTATATTTATCTTACAGGTTTATATATACTATACCACTTTACTATGGACTTATAAGTAAATTAAATATGCCTATTGGGGACAAACCAATGTAAACACTGATGGAGCCTTACCACACAGTTTGGACGGATGTTTTGAGTATATATATCGCCTGATGAAGGGCTCAGCCTGAAATGCATTGGGATGTAATGTATAATTTCCATGGAATGAAATGAAAAATTATGCTGAGAATAAAAGCATTTGACTACTCAAGCTTCAGTTTATGAGCTTGATTATGCAATCTAATCCTTCTAGACCTATCATCAGCCTTCGATACGGTCAAACATAACAGTCTCCTGGACCTACTTGAACACAGAATGGGTTTATATAAAAGGTTGTCCTAAAGTGGTTTACCTCCTTCTTAGACAACCGAACGCAAAGAATCAAGATTAACCAATCGCTGTCCACGACCACGCTGGTCACCCTGGAAGTCCCTCAAGGTTCCTCCTTATCACCTACCCTCTTCAATCTATTCATGGAACCCTTAACCGAAATTCTGAAACTCTCCAATGTTTATTGCCACATGTATGCGGATGATCCTCAACTATACCTATAAATATCATCTCCGGATGACATCCGCTCACTCAACACAACCTTGCAAAAAACCCACAACTGGCTGACAGAAAACCACCTCAAACTCAATACGCTCAAAACAGACTTTCTCCTAATCTCCCCACCACAAGGACACGGCGACGTAGAAAACTGGATGAAACAATTAACAGCCTTCAACTGCAAACCATACACTATTGACTCTACAAGATCACTGGGAATAATACTCGACAAGAATCTCACCATGCAGGAACACATCAGCACAGCCACCAGAGGAGCAAACTTTCATATGAACATTCTCAGAAAACTAAAACACTTCCTCCACAAATACGACCTAAAAACAGCCATACAAACTCTAGTGATACCCAGAATAGACTATGGGAACACAACCCTATGTGGTTTACAGAGATCCAGACTAGCTCCTCAAAGAGCCTCACTCAACGCGGCTGCAAGACTCGTCACCGGCTCCAAAAAGAACAACCATATCACCCCTGATCTAAAGGCACTGAACTGGCTCCTATATAAGGCAAGATCACAACTAAAAATTGCCTGCATGACACACAAAGCCTTGCTCTTCAACACGCCAAAGTATCTAGCCAATAAACTGGAATTATCAGGCAGTAGCAGAACTACGAGAAGCACCAACACCTTACTATTGAAACTGCAAAAATTTCAAAAAAACAAAACCTACACCCGCACCTTCTCCAGCCTAGCCCCTAGGATCTGGAATGCCCTGCCCCCGGCAATCAGAATGAACCCATCTACCACCTCCTTCAAAAAAGAAGTCAAACTACTTCTAATGAATAAATCTCTCCCCTGATCCCAGTTTTGGTGCGAGTTGGGTACCAACCAGACGCAGCTCACCTACCAGGATCCACGATGAACTCTAAGCGAGAATAACTAATGCACTCCTGAATACCTCTGAACCTACACTGAGTACGGACAACATTTGCGATCTCCTGTTAGCTACTCATATCTATGTGCCTAGTTCTCACCATATTTCTTTTGATGTAACATTTGTAAAGCGCTCTGATACCCTCACCAGGTTTAGTTCGCACTGTATAAAACTTTATAAATAAATAAATAAAATAAAATCTACGATTTATTGAATCGTAATTGGAGTCACCAATTTGATTGACAAATTCTAATTAACTTCGGATTAACTTGAATACTAATCCCAGGTGGGACAAATTGTGGTGCATTGTGGGGACGATGTTCACGGGCTGAGAGAGCGCTAACGTTGACAAACTAATGTTACCATGGTTAAGAAAGAGAGCACAACCACTTTATCACTGGTTAGCAGTGGTAGATTGCACAGAGTCCTAATGCCAGCAAGAATTAGGTCAGAAAAGTGGAGGAGGTAGGCAAAAAGTTGGGGGGACCACCCTAAGGCTGTCAGGTCTAAAATGTGTCACCCCAGCTGAAAGTGGGGAGAGCTACTGAAACCCTTGGGAGTTCTCTTCACTAAGGTGGAAAAACCTAGAGAGACCATCAGCATTGGCGAGGTCTGACCCCGGACAGTGTTCCACCATAAAGTCCATTCCCTGTAGGGAGATGGACCACCTCAACAGTTTGAGATTTTCACCCCTCATCTGCATGAGCCATCTCAGGGGCCTGTGATCTTTCTGAACCAGGAAGTGAGTCCCAAACAGATTTGGTCTCAACTTCTTCAGTGCCCATACCACAGCAAAAGCTTCTCTTTCAATGGCACCTCACCTCTGTTCCCATGGAAGTAGCCTCCTACTAATAAAGGCTATTGGTTGGTCTAGACCTTCTACAATTAGCTGTGGTAAGATTGCCCCTAAGCCATGCTCTGAAGCACCATTTTCACAATGAATTGCTTGGAGAAACAGGTGCATTGTGTACAGGTGTTGTACATATGGCTTCCTTGAGGGTGTCAAAAGCTTTTTGACAATACTCTGTCCAGGTCACCAATCTGGTCTGCTTTTTCGTAATCAGCTCAGTTAAGGGGGCAACAATGGTGCCATACCCCGTAGCAAATCTTTTGTAGTTGTCTGTGAGGCCTAGGAAGGCCCTCACCTCTGTCTGGGTTTTAGATGGTTGCTATGGCATAAGGGTATCAATCTTACCCTGGAGGGGCTGCACTTTTCCCCCCACCTACCAGGTGTCCCAGATACACCATGGAACCCTGCCCAATCTGGCACTTCCTGGCCTTGATGGTCAGGCCTGCCTGTTGCAGGGCCTGACGCACGTCATGGAGGTGATGCAGGTATTCCCCCGAGCTGGAACTGTAGACAGCAATGTTGTCTAAGTAGGTGGCTCAAAAGACCCCACTTACCAGCCAGGACCCTGCTAACCAACCTTTGAAAGGTAGCAGGGGCTTTCTTCAATCCAAAGGGCATCACCCGAAACTGGAAGTGGCCCTATGGGGTTGAAAATGCTGACCTCTCTTTGACCTCTTCAGCCAAAGAGACCTGCCAGTACCCTGATATCAAATCAAAGGTACTGCAGAATTTAGCAGCCCCAAGCCTGCCAATGAGCTCATCAGCTCTGGGTATGCAGTGTGCGTCAGTCCTGGTGACAGAATTGAGTCCTCGGTAGTCCACGCAGAATCAGAGTTCTGGTATGGCGCCTGGTGGGGCAGCCTTTGGAACCAGCACCACAGGTTGGGCATGGGACTATTAGAGGGCTCAATCACCCCACCCCTAATGCCAACATCTTGGAGTCTTCCTCCTTGATGCTGGCTTTCACCCTGCTTGACAACCTATACATTTTGTTCTTCACAGGTGGACTGTCTCCAGTGTCAACATCATGGATGCCCAGTTGTGTGTGTGAGAACAGTGAGGCAAAATGTCCCAGCAACTTCTAACAGTTGTCCTGTTGTTCTGGGGTCAGGGTGGAAGAGACGTTGACACCTTCCACTGACCCATTGTGTACCTGTGCAGAGAGGATATCAGGGAAAGGTTCACTATCCTCTTCCACCCCCCTCATCTGTCACAAGTAGCTTGC
Organism: Calotriton arnoldi; assembly: GCA_963921515.1. Lineage (NCBI taxonomy): Eukaryota > Metazoa > Chordata > Amphibia > Caudata > Salamandridae > Calotriton > Calotriton arnoldi. The sequence goes on along the minus strand of CAWUFW010003421.1, from coordinate 974,546 downwards.
TCACTTCAGACCTCTCGAAGTGAGGCTTGAGTCTGTTCACATAGAGCACCCTTAGGAGGATCCTAGGGGTCTTGAGATCCACCAAGTAGGTAGCCTCACCCTTATGCTCCTTGATTTTGTATGGGCCGGTCCAGTGGTCCTGGAGAGCCCTGGTGTCCACAGGCTCCATGACCCGCACTTTCTGGCCTGGCTGAAACTCTACCAGAGTTGCCTTCTGGTAGTACCAGATCTTAATGGCTTCCTGACTAGTCTCTAAATTGCTTTCTGCCTTCTTCCAGAAGTGATGCATCTGGTTGTGGTGTGCCAGCATGTCACTGACCACATCCTGAGGGGGGTATCCTGGGAGATTGTGCCCACCCCTCCTTGACAAGGCTCAGAGGTCCCCAAACAGGGTGGCCATAGAGGAGTTCAAAGGGGTTGAACACTACGGGGTCGATTCCGATTCGGGCCGGAAAAAGCACCGACCGACTCGGATCCGGAAAAAATACCGACCGACACGCACCCGTGGCGCCCGACACGCCAAGTACGATGCAAGGCGCGAAAAATCCGACCGACACGTAACGAAACCAAGCCGACCGACCGAGCCGCACGGAAAACAGCAATCCGGCCGGAAAAACACGCGAATCCAACCGACCGACACGCACCCGGAACAAATCCGACCGAAACGTACACGCTAACTCCAAACCGCTAAGTACGATGCAAGGCGCGAAAACCACGAGCGAGTCGGACGGAGGACAAGCCGTACGACCGACACGCATACAAAACCGAGCCGAAGCAACACAATACACCGCGACCGACGCGTACGCAGCATAGAAAACTGCACAAACACAGCGTGAACGAAACGGAAAACACCGTACGAGACCAATGCAGGGTCCGACTCGGTCACAAGAACGTTTCCAACATACACAAACAGCACAAAGGAAAAAACACCCAAAAAAAGGCCAAACAAGCAATTACCAAGCCAATAAATACTGGGGGGTGGGGACAGAGAACAAAGACACACCCACAATTCCACCTATATAAAGGACACAAATCACTACCATGAGCCTTTGCAAATGCCATTCCACTGCCAGCACCCAAGAGGAAGCAACCACACACCCACAGCTCATCCCTCACACAAGCCACACACCATCAGCACACCTACAAATACCTACCTCACATACACCCAGCAAAACACACACTCACACACCCTCACCTGCACACCAACACACACATCACTCACCAAAACCACCCATCACCATGCCCCCCAAGAAGAATCACAAGTTCCTAGATTGTGAATTGGAAGTCCTGGTAGACGAGATCCTCAGGGTAGAGCCACAGCTGTTTGGCACATTGGTCCAACAGACCCCCATGTCGCAGAAAACCAAGATGTGGGAGAGGATCATCAACAGGGTGAACGCACAATCACCATGTCGGCGCACAAGGACCGACATCCAGAACAGGTGGTATGACGTGCGCAGGAGGGTACGGAAACTGCTGAAGCAAGACTACATCAACAGCCAACACACCGGCAGTGGCCCTCCTGCCAAGGCAATATACCTCAGGCCCTGGGAGGAGAAGGTGCGGGCCATCCTACCGCCAGTGAGCATATATGGACTAGAGGACATCCCAGAGCCTGGTGAGTACACAACAAATGTACACAATATACTGCCACAAAACACACACACATCACTGTCAAGGGGAGAGTCAAACCATGCACTCATAGCAATCACACAGCAACCAGAACAGAATCATCCCAAAATGTGTATGTCAGTCAGAGAAACACAACACATTCCATCAAAAAAGTCACATCCAACCGTGCCAACACATGTACAAACACAACCACAACTACAGCTAGGCAGTGGCACAAATAGAACTAACAAACACATCCACACATGTAGCCACCACAACAACACCAACACACAGTGAAGACCACTCAAAGGAAGGAATTCTGTGTATGCTGGCCAAGTCAGTGTAGCCAATAGCATCATGGGAGTCGCAGTCACACATATTGCCCGCCCCAAAACTGTCCCATCAACACCACCATGAACCATGCGCACATCACAGGGAGTGGAGAAGGACTCACAAGATGGCTGACACTGGCTACTGCTGTGAGGAGCACAAGGCCCTGCTGGCAACTGTGCACCAACAAACAGCAGGACACCACTGACTGACATCCTGAGAGACAACTTACACTCCCTGCAATGCAAGCACGTTCCATGGTGGGATATCTGGCTGGCTGGGTGGGAAGGGGGACTTGCAGCACTGACTATAGTCACCAGCACCTCCCCTCACACCCCCCAACACAAACTCCACAGTACCCACCTGGTAGAATGCAATGCCCTCCATCCTAACACAAGATCCCACAAAGCACCACCACCCTGGGTTATGTTGTGTGAAGCACAGGGACACTCTTGGGACTCTTAGCCAAACAACTGCCAGGACAACACTCCCAGCCATCCTGTCAGCACAGCCAGCCCACCCCACAGGGAAGCAGAGTCAAAAGGAAGGAAGCATGGGCATGCTGGGAAGGGGGTGGAGGCAATAGCATGATGGGAGTCGTAGTCACAGACATTGCTCAGCCTCACAACTGGCCCATCAACACCACCCTGAACCATGCTCACATCACAGGGAGTGGAGAAGGACTCACAAGATGGCTGACACTGGCTACTGCTGTGGGAGCACAAGGCCCTGCTGGCAACTGTGCACCAACAAACAGCAGGACACCACTGACTGACATCCTGAGAGACAACTTACACTCCCTGCAATGCAAGCACGTTCCATGGTGGGATATCTGGCTGGCTGGGTGGGAAGGGGGACTTGCAGCACTGACTATAGTCACCAGCACCTCCCCTCACACCCCCCCCAACACAAACTCCACAGTACCCACCTGGTAGAATGCAATGCCCACCATCCTAACACAAGATCCCACAAAGCACCACCACCCTGGGTTATGTTGTGTGAAGCACAGGGACACTCTTGGGACTCTTAGCCAAACAACTGCCAGGACAACACTCCCAGCCATCCTGTCAGCACAGCCAGCCCACCCCACAGGGAAGCAGAGTCAAAAGGAAGGAAGCATGGGCATGCTGGGAAGGAGGGTGGAGGCAATAGCATGATGGGAGTCGTAGTCACAGACATTGCTCAGCCTCACAACTGGCCCATCAACACCACCCTGAACCATGCTCACATCACAGGGAGTGGAGAAGGACTCACAAGATGGCTGACACTGGCTACTGCTGTGGGGAGCACAAGGCCCTGCTGGCAACTGTGCACCAACAAACAGCAGGACACCACTGACTGACATCCTGAGAGACAACTTACACTCCCTGCAATGCAAGCACGTTCCATGGTGGGATATCTGGCTGGCTGGGTGGGAAGGGGGACTTGCAGCACTGACTATAGTCACCAGCACCTCCCCTCACACCCCCCAACACAAACTCCACAGTACCCACCTGGTAGAATGCAATGCCCTCCATCCTAACACAAGATCCCACAAAGCACCACCACCCTGGGTTATGTTGTGTGAAGCACAGGGACACTCTTGGGACTCTTAGCCAAACAACTGCCAGGACAACACTCCCAGCCATCCTGTCAGCACAGCCAGCCCACCCCACAGGGAAGCAGAGTCAAAAGGAAGGAAGCATGGGCATGCTGGGAAGGGGGTGGAGGCAATAGCATGATGGGAGTCGCAGTCACAGACATTGCTCAGCCTCACAACTGGCCCATCAACACCACCCTGAACCATGCTCACATCACAGGGAGTGGAGAAGGACTCACAAGATGGCTGACACTGGCTACTGCTGTGGGGAGCACAAGGCCCTGCTGGCAACTGTGCACCAACAAACAGCAGGACACCACTGACTGACATCCTGAGAGACAACTTACACTCCCTGCAATGCAAGCACGTTCCATGGTGGGATATCTGGCTGGCTGGGTGGGAAGGGGGACTTGCAGCACTGACTATAGTCACCAGCACCTCCCCTCACACCCCCAACACAAACTCCACAGTACCCACCTGGTAGAATGCAATGCCCTCCATCCTAACACAAGATCCCACAAAGCACCACCACCCTGGGTTATGTTGTGTGAAGCACAGGGACACTCTTGGGACTCTTAGCCAAACAACTGCCAGGACAACACTCCCAGCCATCCTGTCAGCACAGCCAGCCCACCCCACAGGGAAGCAGAGTCAAAAGGAAGGAAGCATGGGCATGCTGGGAAGGGGGTGGAGGCAATAGCATGATGGGAGTCGTAGTCACAGACATTGCTCAGCCTCACAACTGGCCCATCAACACCACCCTGAACCATGCTCACATCACAGGGAGTGGAGAAGGACTCACAAGATGGCTGACACTGGCTACTGCTGTGGGGAGCACAAGGCCCTGCTGCCAACTGTGCACCAACAAACAGCAGGACACCACTGACTGACATCCTGAGAGACAACTTACACTCCCTGCAACGCAAACACGTTCCATGGTGGGATAACTGACTGGCTGGCTGGGTGGGAAGGAGGTCTGGCTGTCAACCAAACACAAGCAATGCAGACCATGTTCACACCCCAGAAAATACATAGAAATGCCCAAATAATGCAGGACAATGTGCCACACCAATATCAACCCCTGACTGTGACGACTTAGGACAATGCAATGTACAGGCCCGCACCCAGAGGCACAGTCACAACTGTCATGTGTGTCAACCACTGATGCCTGCAGAAACATGACATACATTGTTTGTGTCTCCCAAAAACAGGTGATGATGGGGACACAGCAGCAGACGCTGAGGAGTCCCAGTCCCAGGCTCAAGAGGATGCCGAGCTCACTGGCGTCGTACAGCCTCTGTCCTCCTCGGACGATGAAGAACAACCTGGCACATCCGGTGCAAGTCAACATGCAGCACCAGCAGGACCACCAGCTGCAGCACCAGCAGGACCACCAGCTGCACCCCTGCACCCACCCCTACAACGACTGTCACCACGAATACCATCCCTGCCGACATGGACAGAATAAGGAGCAACACCAGCACAGTGACCCTGGACCAACCTGGGGCCATGGACACCACCACCACCACCATCCCTCAAGGTGGACCAGGGTTATCTGTGCGTGCCACTGCACACACTGCACATGTCAGCAGGGGTGGTGGGAGGGGTGGGAGACAGAGGTCGCTGCTTGCAGACGTTGCTGGTGTGCATGACGACCCACAACTGGTACGCATAGCTGATGCGTACCAGTCCAGCACCGGAGAGCTCAGCCAGGTAGTGGGGCTCCTCAGAGACATTAAACAGCAGCAGGCTGCCCATCATGCCCGCTTGGACTCCCACATGTCCCACGTGGAGTCACACATGTCCCGTGTGGACTCACACATGTCCCGCGTGGAGTCCAAGTGGGATGCACTGCATGAGATGACGGCGGTGCACAGGGACATTTTACAATGCCTCCGCCAGATGAACAGCAACCAGTCCACACCTCCCTGTGTGCCAACAACATCTGGTGCCGAACAAACTGCAACTGCCACAGGGAGGGAGGAGGACTCTGGCGGAGAGTCCCCTGCACCGCAGCAGCCTGCACTTGAGGGCCCCCCCCAAGAAGAGGGGTCGTCCGAGGAGGGAAAAGTGAGAGGCCGATGGCCAAGCGCAACTCCCAGGAAGCCTGAACCTGTTCTGGATATTCGCCTTTGTGCACAGACTGTTCACCCTGTTGACGGCAACACTACTCCCACACATTGCATGGGGAGTACAAGTTGGACCAATGTGTCAGACAACTGTGGCCCCGATACTGGGGATCCTGTCTACCCGGACTTTCAATTCACCTAGGAACTTGGGATTGCAAGATTCATGTACATCACAACCCATCCTATGCACTATTAACACAAATGTATCACAATAAACACACTAATACACCATACTTGCCTCTGTCGTGATTCCAACGTGGGTGCTGTTATGGGGATGATGAACTGCAAAATTACACTGTGTATGCGAACTGCAACAGCAAGGACAACACAGGTATGTGAGTACAGGCAACGTGACACACATGAGGGAGACACACCACCAGGGCTACACGACACATACACACCTAGGCCATCTGACTCATTGCCTACACTGATGTTGCCAGGGAAGACGGTGCAATGCACAGACACCACACCCATTCCCAGTTGTAGTCAAGTAGCCCACAGGTGCAGTAAGCAAATGGCAGTCAAATGTGTGACCACAGACAACGCACATCACTAAGTGAAGCACAGGTTTATTACACAGTAGCAACATGCCGTAACCACTACAGATGCAAGGTAACCCCACCTGGTAGCGGGCACACAGTCAACAACTGTAGATGGAAGGAAGTCCATGGGTGTGGCGCACATCACCTGTAGGGACACAACAGCTACCAGCCTGGATGTGCAATCACGTCGTCGGTGGACACAGTTGACCAAACGAATCTGAAAGTACCCTGTGAAGGACAGAAATGACACACAGTCAAAAGCAATGGAGTACAGGACAGAACAGCAAAACTCATGCACAATACATGTTACAAGATACCCACCCAGAACCAAGTTAGCATGTCAACACTGTTGGGGAGTACAGCCCACATGTAAGCACACATCGCAACACACATCCAGTCAAGTAGCCCATGGACACACTCCAACAGCACCAGAGCACCACCCACACATCATGCCAACTCACATCATTGACATGACACCTCAGGATACTCACATTCAGCTAAAGAAGTTGGTGATGAGCTGTGTGCGGACATCACCATCACCATCATCATCATCATCGTCACTGGCATCGTGGTCCAGGCCAGGATCCTCCACAGGTGGCGGATGTTGGTCATCGTCATCCTGGATGAGAGGCAACTCCTTCCGCACTGCCATGTTGTGGAGCATGCAGCAGACGATGATAATCTTGCACACTTTCGCAGGGGCATATGGGAGGGACCCTCCGGTCTTGTCCAGGCAGCGGAAGCGGCTCTTCAGGAGACCAAAGGTCCGCTCAATCACTCTCCTGGTCCGACCATGTGCCTCATTGTAGCGCATCTGGGCAGGTGTCACAGGGTTCCTGAGGGGTGTCAGCAACCACGGCATGTTGGGGTATCCCGAGTCACCTACGGACAGACAAGTGCACATTAGCTGACTTGGAAAAGTGGGCGGAATACTACAGATCAGATCACACACAATGGCACAAAGTCAGTACACACCGACAAGCCAGGCACGCTGGTTCTGCATCTGTGCCATCATCCTGGGGATGCGACTACTCCTCATCACAAAGGCATCGTGTGCTGAACCAGGGAAACGGGCACACACGTGTGTGATGGTCATGTCTGCAAGACACACCACCAGTGCATTGACCGAGTGGTAGTGCTTGCGGTTCCTGTAGGCCTGCTCCTGGGCCTGTGGTGGTACCAAAGCCACATGTGTCCCATCAATGGAGCCAATGACATGCGGCATCCTCCCCAGGGCATAAAAGTCACTCTTCACATCAGTGAGTCGTCGCAGTCTAGGGAAATAGATGTACCGGTTCAGGAAGAGCAACATTGCTGCCAAAACATCGCGGAGCACACGGCTGAACATGGTCTGTGACATCCCACCAGCAGACGCCACAGTATGTTGGAAGGTACCGGTGGCAAAGAAGTGTAGGGCTGCCATCACCTTCACCTTGGGGGTCAGCGCTGTAGGATACGGCCGGCCAGGCTGCAAATGTGGGGACAACTGCACTGCCAAATCCTCAATCAGCTGCCTGGTGAAGCGGTACCGTCGGATGCTGTCCCGTTCCACCATCGTTGCCAGGTCTGGGAATGGCCGATGGACAGCAGGAGCCCTGCAGTGCAGAGGAGAAGTAAGCAAGATCGTAAGTCACCCCACATATGCAGCATTGAACACACTCAAGATCCCAACATACATCATCATGAGGCACAACTACATGAAGTGTGCAGTACCGGAAGGACATGTATGGTACATACATGGCCAACATCTGTCAACACGGTCCTACAGGTGGCATCAATTTGTCCCAGGTTGGCCCATTGGATATCATGATGCCGTGTCACAGTCACCCCCCACAGTGACATGTGAGGACAGATGTGCCCCAGGCACCACAGCTCAACGACAGGTACATTCCCAGGGACCCTGTAATGCCACATGGACACTGGCATCACCTGGAGTATCATGTGTACACCACAGCAAAACAAACATGACCCCCACAGGTAGTGGCCACACTTGCCATGGCAGGACAGACATGGACGTCTGTGACACACACGCACAACATCAGAGTCCATGCACACACAACGTGGATGTGGAGACTGTCTCCCATTGTGCACATGAAATCAGAGACATTGTAAACACTACATGCACAAAGACTGTGGAGGTCCATCACTATTGTGCCACTGGGACACCCTGGCTCAAACATACCGTCCCACATGGGACTCACGGGGTATGTGACATGACATACACAAACACCACTGTGAAATGTGACCATGACACATGCACAGATATGAACAGTTGCACATCACAGTGGTCACGTACACGTAACACCCAGGATCCTGTCCCCATGAACACGTGCACAGCCTGGGGGTGGCTGCTCACAGGTGACACCCACAGGACAACATGTACACCAACATACACACAATAGGAAATGCAGCCTTACATGCCTTATGATAAGGTTTGGACAGGCTGTCGTGATGTAGGTGTGCCCCTCACTCCCTGGGAGCTATCTGTGTCTGGCATATGTCCATCTGAGACAGGCATGCTGACCTATGCCAGTCACATGTACAGTGATGCGTTGTACTGCAATGGACCGATCGGTGCCTCCGGCCGGCCCATTGCCTTCAATGTGTGCGGGTACGCGTTGTACCCCTGTGCGCGTTGTACCGCAATGGACCGATCGGTGCCTCCGGCCGGCCCATTGCCTTCAATGTGTGCGGGTACGCGTTGTACCCCTGTGCGCGTTGTACCGCAATGGACCGATCGGTGCCTCCGGCCGGCCCATTGCCTTCAATGTGTGCGGGTACGCGTTGTACCCCTGTGCGCGTTGTACCGCAATGGACCGATCGGTGCCTCCGGCCGGCCCATTGCCTTCAATGTGTGCGGGTACGCGTTGTACCCCTGTGCGCGTTGTACCGCAATGGACCGATCGGTGCCTCCGGCCGGCCCATTGCCTTCAATGTGTGCGGGTACGCGTTGTACCCCTGTGCGCGTTGTACCGCAATGGACCGATCGGTGCCTCCGGCCGGCCCATTGCCTTCAATGTGTGCGGGTACGCGTTGTACCCCTGTGCGCGTTGAACTGCAATGGACCGATCGGTGCGCACCCATTGACAATGGGCTTGCCTGGCAACGGACGCGTTTTCGAATTTCAAACGAGTCGGTTGCTGGAAATTCAGTTGGTCACCCACAACAATGTTGCAAAATCATGTATGTCATGAAGTTGAAGATTTGAAGGATGCTGTGGGCGTGTTTAGGTGCTGCTATTCCATGGATTGGCCAGATTCAGAAGATGCAAACGACTTGGACCTATCACTTTGGACACAAGGGACAGTATCTGCCTCTCCAGCACATATATATTGCTGGCTGTTCCCCTGAGAGCCCACTTGCCTGCACTACATGCTCCAAGACGACATCTGCCACTGCACTGCTGCTGTCTCTGCCCCTCTGGACCCTGCAATGGCACGTACTGTGGAGAGAGCCCCAGCCTTCAGCCTTGAAGAGAACCAGGCCCTGCTGGACAGCCTACTTCCACAGTACAGCAAGCTGTATGGGACACCAGGGGAGCAGGTGAGTGTCCTGTGCACTGCCTTTCTGAATGTGCATTTTGTCAGACTAGCAAGGCTGAGAGTCTGCACGCCACTGGCTAGCAGGCTCACTGAGTAGTTGTCACCCCCCATAGTGTGTAGTGACTTGCACTGGACAGGTATGGTGCAGTGACAGTGCTTCTGAACAGGGTTTTACTCCCCATGCAATGATACCATGTAGTGACTTCTGGAAAACTGTCCATGGGCAGCCGTGCACTGCCTGTGTACACCATGTGCCCCTGTGATTGCGACATGTATATGCAACTGTGTCATGCACGGATATGTTGCATGTGTAGTAATGGCCTTATCACTTTGTCATCCTGACAGGCTTCTGCCCATCGGAAGCAGGAGATATGGAAGGACATCGTCCGGGCTGTCCGGTCCGTGGGGGTCTACAAGCGCCGGATCCGCAACTGCCAAAAGAGGTGGCAGGACCTTCGGGGCTGGACCCGGAGGATTGCACGGGTCCAGCTGAAGCTGTCGCCTCCTCGCAGGAGGGGCGGAACACGGACCCTGACCCCCACATGCTCAGGATCCTGGCGGTGGTCTTTCCAGACCTGGATGGGCAGCTGAAGGCCAGAGAGCAGCAAGGAGGGGGTGAGTCAAAGACTGCACTGTGAACTCTGTCTAACATGCTATGTGCCCTCCTCGGGCCTGGTTAAACTGCCACAGTACAGCAGTCATGTTGTCCAGGAGCCATGTCCCTCTATTGTGCACTGCCCACTCCTCATCTGATACCCAGGTGTGGCCCTTACATGCAGGGGATTCTGTCACTTAGGACTGTGTCCTTGCAGTTTGCTTGACTCAAGGTGGGAGACAGCATCTGTTTCCCTGACTCTGTGGTGGGCATCATGGGTGGGTCCATTGCTTACACAATGCCTGTATTCTGACATGTATTCAGCGTGTTACTTTGATCTGTGGTCCAATTGCTGAGCTGATCCACCACATGTGGCTGGGGTATCTGGCACACACCCATGCTGCGGGTGGGAACAATGTTTGGGCCCCAGGAGTATGTATATGACGTGTGTCACACATACTTAGCCAGCTGCCTACAGTCCAGGGCTCAACCCTCATTCATGTGGGGCTGGACAGTCATGCCTACTCCAGGCCATACAATACACTCTGTACTCCCACTCCCGTGTATCAGCTGACACATTGTGCGCAGTGATTTGACCCCTCAGGTGTCTGCCTCTGTGTCAGTGTGCTGTGGATTAGTCGCCAGGACTGCTGTGGAGTTTCTTGGTAGGGGCTCAGCATGCCACTGGAGATGTGACCATAGGAGACGATACTTGTGTGACACATAGGTGTCTGATCAGCTGCCCATGCAGACTGGGGCATGTGAATGTGAAGTTCAGGCAGCTGTTCCCCATGCACAGCAGAGTGTGAGGGGCTCAGGTTCAGAGGGTAGTGTCACAGGTCTACCATATGTCCAATAGGTATGACCTGGACAGATGAGGGTTAAGAGGATGTGTTGTGGGGGGATGTACATGTGCACTTGTGCAGCTCCAGGACTTGCATTCCCCATGACCTACTATTGTGACACAGTGCAGAGTGTTGTTGCCTGGCTGCAAAGTCATACATCACTGAGACAGTGATGTATGACTTTGCAGTCATGCCTCCGCCATGGCATGTGTCTACTGATTGTTGAGCCTGCAGGGGAGTGACATGTGCTACATGCACACCATAGTGGCGCTGGCTATCAGGACATGGGTGCATCATGGTGTCTGTCGCTGGTATGCATCACATGCATTTCCTATTTGACTCTGGGCATCCCTTTCATCCGGAAACCTGTACTGACTCAGTGGCAAGAGCTGTGATGTGTCCACACCGTGTCCTCTGCACTGTCCAACTACTGTGTACTTGGTGCATGTGTCCACACTGGGGTGTTGCAATCCAACAGACACCAGACAGATGGGTGCAAGGCCATGTGGGATGTGAGTGCCATGCTTGGCATCAGACTGACAATTGGCTTCTCCTGTTCAGTTAGGGCACTTTTAGCAATGTACAACTAATGATGCCAGGGCTTGCTCTGTGATGTGCTGTGCTCACAGTGGTGTGTGCGTTATGTGCAGGTGACTGATGTCTGTCTGTTTCCCCATTGTTTGCAGATACATCCACGGCCACGGAAGGGGACAGCTCCACGGACCAGGAGGAGCCAGAGAGCCAGACTGGGTCAGCAGCCGAGGAGTGGTCGGAGGGACCCAGTGGCACGGAGGGCGAGGGGAGCCACACCGAGGAGTCCTCAGCAGCATCCACCTCAGCTGAGGACCAGAGCAACTCGGAGGATGACTCCCTTGTGGAGGCGGGTGTCAGCAGCCACCACACCCCAGCTAGTGTTGCTGTCCCCGCCACCACCAGCACCACCACCGCCCTCCCATCGGCTCCCATTCCCCAGGTCCGTGGAGGCTCCCATGTCCGGGAGCGTGTCTCCTTTGGGCCAGGCACCGCAGCCCCTGCCCCTGTGTCCCCTGCTGCCCTGAGTGAGGAGTCTGTGTACCTCCTTCGCCAGCTCCATGTAGGGCAGACAGCCATGCTGAGTGTCCTCCATGCGCACACCGCGCTGTTGACTCAGCTGGTGTCGTTCATGGAGGGCATCTCATCGGGCATGTCTGACCTACAGAGGGGCAATAGGTCCATGGACTCCTCCCTGACGGCAGCAGTGTCCCTCCTCAAACGGTCCCTCACCCCTCCTGCCTCTGCTCCATCCACACTCCCCAGCACCTTACCCATCCCAAGCACACACACACCGGCACAGGCACACACCAGCACACACACATCCAGCACACTGACACGCACGCCAATGACAAAACGCACACGCACGCACATTCAGGGGACTGAAGCCAGACTCACAGGGGATGGGGCCCTGGAACACACACACGCATCCACATGCACTGCGCAGTCCTCAGTTCCCTCTCCCTCCAAAGCACCCTCCCTTGCCTCACCTGCAACCCCAAAGTCACAGCAGCTCTTCCTCTGTGACCTCGGCCTCTTCCCCACCGATGAAGCTGCTCCAGCATCCCGGGGGAAGAGGAAGCCCACCCACACGGAGCAGAGTGCCCCTCGCCCCCGGACACCCTCCCCCAGGCGCAGACGGACTGAGGCCCCCACCCGCAAGTCCCCACGGAGTCCTAAGAGCAAGACCCCGCCACCGCCCTGCAGCTCAAGCACCAGGTCTCCTTCCTCCATCCCTCAGGCCCCCACTCCACAGGTGCCCCCACCACACCCTGCCCCAGGTTCCCCCACCCACAGATATACCATCCCCAAGATGCTCCGGCCTTCTCCCCCTGCCACTTGCTCTCCCAGCACCACACCCCCCGCTGCGCTTGTCTGTGCCACTGATGTGGTGAGGGTGTCCTCCCCTCTGTCCAACCCACCTTGCCTGTTCCCCATTCTCCTCCCCTGGAGGTAGGCACTGCAGTGGAGTCCACTACCGCCCTGTCTGACTTGGGCACTGCAGTGGCGGACCTGTCCACTGCATCTGCAGGGTCCACTGCAGTTGTGCCGGCACCCACGACATCTGAGTCATGCCCCCAGTTGTGCCGGCACACACCATGTCAGACACCTCCACTGCAGTTGTCAGTGGCTCTCCAGCACCCACCACCCCTTCCCTGACTCCCCCTGGTGAGCCCTGATCCTGTCCCTGCGGTGCCTGGCCTGCCCCCCGGTTGCCCCTCCTAGTGGATTGTCCCTGGTTTTGTGCAGGCATGCGTAGGGTGACATCTGCCAGTGTCACCCTGTTTGAACTTTGACAATGGACTGGCCATTGGCCTTTGCTCTTTTTTTCTGGACGTCGTTTTCAATCAACACATATGCTGAATAAAGCAACTTTCTTTTCTCTAGTGCTCATGCTTCAGATGTACATGTTGTTGGTGCTGCTAACCATGCCCATGCTGCAGTGATGGTGATATCTGGTCTCATGATTATGAGGTGTTACTGTGCAGGAACCCATGTGGTCCAGGGGGAATGTGTCCTATCATGTGGTGTATCCATGTCATCCATAGCAGCATCTGAGGGTGTCATGTGTTCAGTATTTGGCAATGGGATTTCCTACTTACATTAGCAATTTCATATCTGTGGCTTCCACCCCTGCACATCTGTTGTGCCTTCCATTGTTGGATTTGTCTACTTCCCTGACCGTGTTGCCATCTCCACTGGACATGCAGGTTTGGGCATCAATGGGGAAGGACTCATCCGTGTAGTCAGTGCAACATTGCTATACAAGTGTGTTGGATCTGTGCTGATGATTCTGTTGGCACATCCATGACCAGGCTGATGTGATGGGAGCCCTCATTTGGTGCTAATTGTTGATTGTGTGACCAAGTGCTCAGCTGACATGATGGGGCCCTACTGAGGCAACATATGGCACAGCTTTCCTCACACAGGAGTGGAGTCCCCTCATGGCAGTGTGTACACGTGTGACATTGCCTGCGCCCAAGGTGTGTGTTGTGTGTGCATGTCTGTGTGTTCACTTCCATTTATCTGCGCATGCTGTGATCCCTAGTGTTGTACCTGTTTGTGATGCTTGCTGACTTGAGCTATGTTCCCCCAAAGTCTTCTCCCTGTGTTCTCTGTGATGTGGGTGCATGGCACATTACTGGTCATCAGGGTGTCACCCATAGGTGTGTTTGCTGTCAGGGCTGAGTTTGTGTGCAGACGCAGATGGGTCACAGTCAGGTTTCCCCTTGGCACTTGTTGTTTGCCCCTGTCATGTGATTTTCAGTTCGTGTTATCTTTCAGTGATTGTGACACGTTGTGTGTGTGACTGCTGGCACTCCTCAGGGTCCGGGCTGCAATGTTGGTTGTTGTCTATGTGTGTTCTTTGTGGGTGACCTTGGCTTCTTCATTGGTGTGTGACTGTGGCTGGGATCCCATTGGTTGGTGTGGTATCGCCGTCATGTCCATGTACAGCGTAGTGTGCAGTGTGTCAGACATTCAGGAGTCTTGTTGAGTGGCCATGTGTGATGTGTTTCTGCACCTTGGTTCCCACCCACCACCCTGGAATGGTCATGGGTGCATGTGCAATGTCACCAGTGCATGTGTACTTCACTGCTGCACATTGTTGGAGGTCGAGGGGTGTGGTCTTGAGTGTGTGCAGATGGGAGTCGTTGCCCAGCTAGTCCCCTGCCTCCATGTTGGCCTTGGCTTACTGGCCATGCTGATTGATTTGTGCTTGTGTAGGTGTGATGGTAGTTTGTTGCTCAGGACACCTGACTGTGGTTCACAGTGTGAACGACATTTAGCTTTGTCATCACAGTGGGATTTTTAT
This sequence comes from Calotriton arnoldi, assembly GCA_963921515.1. Classification (NCBI taxonomy): domain Eukaryota; kingdom Metazoa; phylum Chordata; class Amphibia; order Caudata; family Salamandridae; genus Calotriton; species Calotriton arnoldi. The sequence continues at coordinate 959,529 of CAWUFW010003421.1, read as the reverse complement.
TCAGCCCAGGGTCACCACATTGTGGGGGCCCTGGGGGTGGTGCTGTGGTGTGTCTGTGTCTTGCTGTGTCAGTTGTTGTTCCTACGTGCCTGTGTGACATGTGTGTTTTGTGCTCCCTCTCATCTGACAATGCCTGCTTGCCCACATAGGGGATTTGGATCCATGAGTTACCTTAGTGTGGCAGTGTATGCACATCTGTATGATTGGTATTCAGCTCTCCTCATGTGTTGTGTGGTTGCCTGGGGACACTGGCACCCCCACCCCTCACCTGCTGTGTATGATGACAGTGTTGGTCTGCCTGTTTGTGTTTGTGCATCTGCACCACTGCATTGGCATATCTTGGGTGTGCCATTGGCTGTATGTTGTTTGGTGTGTTTCCCCTGCTGTCCCTGGGACTCCTAGGTCATCGGTCAGCACAGTGATCATGGTTTGTGTGTCCCATTGCTGCCATGGTATGGTATCTGTTCACCTCACATCTGCTGTCTCCACAGGATATCTGCATTTGTGTGCCCATTGGTGCAAATATGTGGTTCTGCATTCTGATGGTCACTTCTGTCATTGTGTCATTGATGAATGTTGACGGTGTCAGCCCCCATGGGTGTTGTTTGTCTGCACATGGCCAAAGGAATGTCTCATTTGCACTGCAGTATTTGGCTCACCCAATTTATGTTGCAATGGGACACATACACTACTTTGCCACAGATGAGTTTTTGGTTCTGTGACCAGGAATGATCCATGCAGTTTGGCAGTTGCAGCTCTTTCTTTGTCAACACTTACCTTTTGGTCACTGTGATGATGGGGGTGTAGACCCCATTGCCACAATGGTCAAAATGTGCTTCAGCTAAGGACCCCACACTTGCCTTTTGGTCACTGTGATGATGGGGGTTTAGACCCCATTGCCACAATGGTCAAAATGTGCTTCGGCTATGGACCCCACACTTACCTTGTGGTCACTGTGATGATGGGGGTTTAGGCCCCATTGCCACAATGGTCATGGGCTGCTTGCATTGTGGGTGCCACACACATATATGTGTGGCACATGTGCTAGGGGGTCACATTGTATGTTCAAAGTCATGTTCGGTGTTGTAGGCATTTGACACAGCCTACACACGCTTGTCATGGTGGTGGGGGGATGTCTTTATCTTGCATTCCCTAGGTTGTGGTGTGCTTGTTGTGTCATGCATTGTCCATCCTATGAGTGGGGGTGGTAGTAGTGGTAGGCATCAAGCCCCCCTGGCTAAGGGTGGTAGTAGTGGTAGGCATCCTGCCCCCCTGGCTAAGGGTGGTAGTAGTGGTAGGCATCCTGCCCCCCTGGCTAAGGGTGGTAGTAGTGGTAGGCATCAAGCCCCCCTGGCTAAGGGTGGTAGTAGTGGTATGCATCAAGCCCCCCTGGCTAAGGGTGGTAGTAGTGGTAGGCATCCTGCCCCCCTGGCTAAGGGTGGTAGTAGTGGTAGGCATCCTGCCCCCTGGCTAAGGGTGGTAGTAGTGGTGGGCATCCTGCCCCCCTGGCTAAGGGTGGTAGTAGTGGTAGGCATCCAGCCCCCTGGCTAAGGGTGGTAGTAGTGGTAGGCATCCAGCCCCCTGGCTAAGGGTGGTAGTAGTGGTAGGCATCAAGCCCCCCTGGCTAAGGGTGGTAGTAGTGGTAGGCATCCAGCCCCCCTGGCTAAGGGTGGTAGTAGTGGTAGGCATCAAGCCCCCCTGGCTAAGGGTGGTAGTAGTGGTAGGCATCCAGCCCCCCTGGCTAAGGGTGGTAGTAGTGGTGGGCATCAAGCCCCCTGGCTAAGGGTGGTAGTAGTGGTAGGCATCCAGCCCCCCTGGCTAAGGGTGGTAGTAGTGGTGGGCATCAAGCCCCCCTGGCTAAGGGTGGTAGTAGTGGTAGGCATCCTGCCCCCCTGGCTAAGGGTGGTAGTAGTGGTAGGCATCCTGCCCCCCTGGCTAAGGGTGGTAGTAGTGGTAGGCATCCTGCCCCCTGGCTAAGGGTGGTAGTAGTGGTAGGCATCCTGCCCCCCTGGCTAAGGGTGGTAGTAGTGGTAGGCATCCTGCCCCCTGGCTAAGGGTGGTAGCAGTGGTAGGCATCCTGCCCCCCTGGCTAAGGGTGGTAGTAGTGGTAGGCATCCAGCCCCCCTGGCTAAGGGTGGTAGTAGTGGTAGGCATCCTGCCCCCCTGGCTAAGGGTGGTAGTAGTGGTAGGCATCCTGCCCCCCTGGCTAAGGGTGGTAGTAGTGGTGGGCATCAAGCCCCCCCTGGCTAAGGGTGGTAGTAGTGGTAGGCATCCTGCCCCCCCTGGCTAAGGGTGGTAGTAGTGGTGGGCATCAAGCCCCCCCTGGCTAAGGGTGGTAGTAGTGGTAGGCATCCTGCCCCCCCTGGCTAAGGGTGGTAGTAGTGGTAGGCATCAAGCCCCCCCTGGCTAAGGGTGGTAGTAGTGGTAGGCATCCAGCCCCCCCTGGCTAAGGGTGGTAGTAGTGGTGGGCATCAAGCCCCCCCTGGCTAAGGGTGGTAGTAGTGGTAGGCATCCTGCCCCCCCTGGCTAAGGGTGGTAGTAGTGGTAGGCATCCTGCCCCCCCTGGCTAAGGGTGGTAGTAGTGGTAGGCATCCAGCCCCCCCTGGCTAAGGGTGGTAGTAGTGGTAGGCATCAAGCCCCCCCTGGCTAAGGGTGGTAGTAGTGGTAGGCATCCTGCCCCCCCTGGCTAAGGGTGGTAGTAGTGGTAGGCATCCAGCCCCCCCTGGCTAAGGGTGGTAGTAGTGGTAGGCATCCAGCCCCCCCTGGGTAGGGGTGGTGGTGCGCATTCAGGCCCCTGTGTGCATATGTGGCATTGGTGATGGGCATCCCGCCCCTATGGTGCTGCTGTTGCTGGTGTAAGTATATTCAGCATCCCCGTGTGTGTGTGTGATGTGTCGTGTACGTGTTGTATGTGTTTTGTGGTTGGTGTCTGGCTTACCTTCTGCGCCGTACGCGTCCGTGCCTGTTCCGGTAGTAGATGTAGAATATTGGTATGATCGGGACGAAGGGATTCATGGTTGGTTCGTGTCGTTCGTCCTTCTCGTTGCTTCGCGTCGTCCTCGTCACTTCGCCTCGTCCTCGTCGGTGCCGTGTTCGTCTCGTAGCCGTGGATCGTGTTGTGGCGCGAATCGGAGCTTATGTGCGCCTCTCCCGGATGCTTTGACGTGCCGTGCGTAGCGACGGGTTCGGCGCGTACGGGAAGCGCATCGTACTTGTCCGGCCGGACGGGCCTGCATTTTTCCTTCCGTGCGACTCGATTCGGCGTTTCCGGATTCGCCTCGGTCGGAGAACAGGACCTGGTTTGGGTGAGTACGGCTCGGCCGGATTTTTTGCTGTTGTGCGCATCGTACTTGCTCGTTCGGTGTACTGTACGGATCGGTCGGGAAACAGGCTTTCGCATGGCTTTTTTCCCGACCGAATGGTGTTGGGTACGCCTCCGACCGAGATCGGAATCGGCCCCTACATCTTTCTGGGGCACCTCCCTGTAGGCAAAGAGAAGGCATGCCAAGAGGACATCCTCATGTCCTCAGGCAGGCCCATAATCATGCCCTTAAAGGTCTTGTTGAATCTCTCCACAGATCATTGATTTGGGGGTGATAGGGTGTGGTGAACTTGTAAGTTACAGCACACGCATCCCACATGAACTTCATGTATGCGGACATGAAGTTAGTGCCTCTGTCAGGCACTACCTCCTTGGGGAACCCAACACGGATAAAGATCAAAACCATAGCTCTAGCCACCACAGGTGCAGTTACTGACCTTAGAGGGATGGCCTCTGAGTAGTGGGTGGTATGGTCCAACACGACAAGGGCAAACCTGTTGCCTAAAGCTGTCTTGGAGTCCGAGGGTCCAATGATGTCGATGCCCATGCTTGCAAAAGAGCTGCCAATGACTGGTAATGGGATTAGGGGACGTTTTTGCTTTTTCTCCTGATTTCACACTGGCCTGGCAGGTGAGACAGGACCTGCAGAATGCATTTGAGGTTGTCTTCATTCTGGGCCAATAGAAGTGGGAGACAAGCCTGGTGAAGGTCTTGTCTTGCCCAAAATATCCTGCCAGGGGTATGCCATGAGCCAAACCCAGTAGGAAGGTCCTGTAACACTGGGGGACCACCAGCACACGGGCTGCCCCAGCACCAGGAGCCTTTAGCTTGCCATAAAGGAGATCATTCTCCCAGTAGATTAGGTGATCCCCAGAGGCTTTACCTGCTGCATGGGCTGAGGACTGTTGCCCCAAGCCCTCAAGAGTGGGACACTCTTTCTGCATTCTGCAAAATTCCTCTCTGATGGGCCCACCCTCAACTTGCCAGTCAGCAACCTCAGGTAGGTCATCCAGGGTGTCAATGACTTACCCAGTTGGTTCAGGGGCCTCCTCCTCAGGGACCCTGTCAAACCTCACCAAAGGAAATTCAGGGGCTGGTTTCCCATGCCCCTTGCCCCTCTTCTTGACAGTTGTCTGGGCTCCAGACACCCGTGACTCCCTTCATGGGCAGCCAAGGACCGTGTGGTCATACATGCCCAATCAGGCAATCCCATCATCTCGAAGTGTGACCTGAGCTCTTCCTCCCTCCAAGCAGTGTACTCCAGTTCATTGTCTAGCAGACAATCAACAGTCATGGCAGGGCTCAAAGCAACTTTCAGAGAACCTGAAACCCCCCCCCCCAAAGGGACCCAGAGCCACAATTTGGTGGAATGTGTTTGATAGGACCTGCTCTGCAGACACCAGATAACACTTGACAGTAGTCATGCTGGCTCCTCTGTTTCGCAGAGCCCCCACCCATTGCCAATTAATGGTGACCCACTGCCTATACTTTGAAGTATTTGCAGTCATTTGAACTTTAGTCACCATCTCTTTATCCCCTAGGTAATCTCCGGTCACCTCTGTCTGTCCCACAAAGCTAACTGGAACCACCTCCTCCTGAGCTCTACATTCCTCAAACCAGGTATCTGCCCACCAGTGGGGGCTATGCCCTCTTGGGACATTTGAAGTTGCCCTTGTGCCCAAATTTGTAGCACTCAGTACAATGGGGTACAAACCCCCCTGTCTTATGATCACAGAATCCCTTCTTCTTAGGATAAGACTGGGACTGGATACCACTACTCCCTTGAGAATTATTTTGGGGGCCTTTTGAGAACTCCTTACTTTTAAGATTTTCTCCCCCCTCTTTCTTTTGTTGGGAACCCTGGACACCTTTGTGAGAGTACCCCAGCTACATCTTTGGACACTAGCCCAGTGGTGCTCTGGTACTAGCCCAGAGGGCTGCCTCCTCAACAAACTTCCTGGGGATAGTCAGCTAGCTGTCAACTAGGTGCTGGCACAACTCTGTAAAACAGATACTGAGCATGTGCTTTCTCATGATTAAATTGTACAACCTAACATAATCATTAACCCTGCTGCCCTGCACCCAACAATTCAGTGCCTTGCTGGAGTAGACCACAAAATCTATCCAGGATTGGTTGGGGAGCTTTTGGCAGTCCCTGAATCTTTGGTTATACTTCTCAGGGGTCAGCCCAAATTTGGCAATTAAAATGGCTGTCATTGGGGTATATTTGATTTGGTCCCCAACCTCTTGCGTAAGAAGTGTGTCCCTCCCCACAGTAGGCATGTGTTTCCACAGCCCCCCCATTGCTCCTCAAGAACCCTGTGAAACTTCAGTGCAACTTCATGAGTAGAAAACTACTTATCAATGTCCTCTCCCACCACACAACTGGGCACCAAATCCTTGGGTCTGTGAACCCGTTCGTCTTCTTTCAGCAGGTATGCTGCCACCATCAATGCTGGAATCTGCTTGCCTTGTCTTGAAATCCAGCTCCTTCAGACTCAGTTCATGAGCCAGTAAGATTTTCCTTTCCTCAAAGGCTCTTTTCTTCTCCTCTGCCTCCATTTACAATTTAGCCATCTGTAGCTTAAATTCTCTCTCCTCCCTCCTCTCTGCCAGTTCCTGTGGGGAGTCTGCTCCAAATTAGGGATCAACTTCTCCCCTTCCACTGAAGGTGGAAGAAGGGTCATCCTCCATCCCATCATCCTCTCCTGTGGTCTCACCCAGCACAGAGTGAGCTTCTGCCCAGGCCCTCAGTGCCTTTTGCAATTCTATCTTCCTGGTGATGCTCTTGGCAGGAAGTGCAATCTCCTTACAGAAGTCCTTGACCATTCTTCCTTACAGAAGTCCTTGACCATTCTTGTAGGTGCATTTGTATACCCAGCAGCCAGAGACATGATTGTGAGAGAACATAAAAAAATGCCAATCAGGGAGAATTTAAAATTCAAATTGGTCTTGGATGTGGATTGGTAGCATACACCAAGTTACTGTATGGCACTGCACTAACACAAGTTCTATCTTCCCCGCTGATCACCAATGTTAGAATTTGGGTTGTGGATTGTCTGGGGTGTGAGCCCTCGTCAAGCAGCAACTACAGTCCTAGTCAGGATAAGAAGCAGGCAAACCCTACATTAACCTATGCTCACCCTGTAGTAGCTTGTCACAGAGCAGTCAGGCTTAACTTAGAGGCAATGTCTAAAGTATTTGTGCAAACTGTGAAACAGTGAAAACACCACACAAAAAGATTCCACACCGGGTTTCAAAGCTAGAACTTAATTTAATCAATAACACAAGATCAAAACAACAAAAATCCAATTAGTAGAACTTGAGATATGAATTTAATGAACTGCAAAATAGTGCTTATAAGCAATAACCTCTTACTTGGGATATCTGGTCGAGCAGGACCTAAACAGAGTCAAATGTTCAGGCAGATCGCGAAGGAGCACGGGCTGGATACAGAAATCCAGATAGGCCCGTTGAACAAAAGTACCTTGATACTGGCTGCATTGATATTGAAGATGCGGGCTGCAGCCGATGCAATGCATCTGTGATGAGCTGGTTCTGATCCGCGCAGCAGCGGCGAAGCATCGGCTCTGATGAGTGAAAAGCTGCGGTGCGGAGATTCGGCATTATTGTCAAGGATGCCATCTATGGAGATGCAGTGACCTTCTGAAGTGGTGGTTCCAGGGCTAGGCTTTGGGGTCGATCCATGCAGTGAAGGCGAAGTGCCGGTTCTAGTCACACAGGAGGAGCGATGCACTGGTTCCGATCCACGCAACAGGAGCGATGCGCCAGTTCTGATCCACGCAACAGGGACAATGCGCAAGTTTTGATCCACGCAACAGCGCCAATGAGCCTGTTCGATAGAGAATGTGCGGGTTTTGCTGAAACAAGCACCCTGGGCCTCACTTGAAAGGGTACAGGACTGGGGTGGCTCCACTTGGCAGGGCAGACTCAGAGGCGGTAGTGTCCAGGGGTAGAAGCAGTCAAGTTTATGTTCCTGAAACTTCAGGTCAGGTGGCCAGCCAGCTAGCCAAGATCTTCCCAAGATAAAATACAGGAAGTTCGGTCGACATAAATTTTGATAAGAGTAATAAAAAATAAAAAAAGTTTTTCTATCAAAAAAATCAACATTGTTATGAATAATAAGTTTAATTTGTGCACATTGTTTTGTATAAAATAATTGTTGTGTTGCCCGGATATATTTTTCATATTGTGTATACTTGCTCAAATTCCCTTTCCCCCTGAGTGAAGAAGCAGAAATACCAGAAAGATTCTCTGATTTCTTCTGTCAGATTTTGGTTTCTGCTAGATGGTGGTGCAAAATAAGCAACCCATATTCCTGGAATGGCCACGAAATCTATGACAGATGTTGAAATAGACTCTTCTCCCTATTTATAATGCTCTAGAATTTGTGTCCTTCTATGTTTTTGTGCACCTTCTAGTAGGGCATCCCATTGTCTGATACAGTTTTCCCTTATTTTAATTTCTATTTAGCTTTTATAATGAGAGACTGTTTCCTTCAAACTCCCATCGCTTTTTGTCTTTCTTCATTGTTCTTTAATAATATCTCTTTAGCCTCTTTTTTGTCACACTACTTTTCAGATTTACAATTTGCTGGGAATCTTGGCTCGGTCTCACAAATGTAATAGACGTTTCCCATATTATCTCATTATGAGGCTCTTTTTGTGAGCCTATTTATCATTCATCATTGCGCTTTGGTGGTCTCAAGGGAGGTGATACTTCTAAAATGATATTAGCATTTTTAGGATGATCCACATTTTCCCATTTCATGCTCCTTCTATCATTATTGCCAACCAATGGTCTTTGCTCTAGGTCACAAATACGTATTCACTTCCCCCCCACATTTAGGAACATTTGTGCTGAAGCACTTGTTTGTAGAGTGTTTTTGACACATCTTAGTGAATCTAGCCCCTGGTAAAGCACTGCAAATTCCTCAGCAAAGCTATTTTAAGTACAGAGTTATATGATGTGTGTCTTGGACTTCTACATTTAGGTAGGCCGTATGAGTGTCTATATTTGTGTGTGCACCTCTGCAGTTTTGGTACACTGCACACCCTGACAGGACAGTAGTCTTCATCATTTCTCTGTCATGAGCTGCAGAGCCTCCCACACACATGTAAGGGGCTGATGATACCCTCAGATGTGGGAAAATACAGTGATTGATACCATGCTAACATTCCAGGAAGCTGCAACCACTCTTCATCAATTTTAAGTGCAAGTTTTTCTGAGGTGGTGAAAGTCTGCATGGCCCTCCTCACACTGCCTGACCCTGCTCTAGACTAGTGTCCCATCCCACCATGCTATTAGGTCTCACATTGGCTTATGTTTGCCCCGCCTCTTTCCAAAATGGGAATATGGAGATGTGCAAAGCATTCCCACTCCCCACACAAATTAAAGAATACACGATCAGAATACTTTACAATTAAAAAATGAGTCACTGTGTCCTCTCCTTTTCAGTGAAACTAAGGTCTGTTCCTTGCAATTAAAGAGGCACTAAGGCCTCTATTTAGATATTGATGGTGTAAGGCAGTAGCATCTCTCTACCATGATTCTGCCAACTGTTCTGAACCCATTATAAAGCGTGCCAATCTCCACCAGCATCATCTCCACCAACTTCCTGCAAATCTCCCACTCTGCCAGAATGGCGTGGCTATTCTTGCAGTCCAATTTTGACATGATCATGTTGGGACGGAAGTCAGCATTATCCTCCCTTAACAAGGACTGCCTTGGTGGCGAGGAATAGAATATAGCTTTTGCCACCCACCGCTATGGGACCCCATTAATTCTAAGTGATACCATGGTCTCCTGCCCTGGGGAATCCCAGAGAATAACCACACAGTGTGTATGGGAATGGGAACGAGGATAAACCTTGTGGATTCCCTAGTGCCTGTGTTACTCCAATGAGGCATTTAACAGCTACAGATTTCATCAGTCAGAATAGGGACATGAGCAGGGCGGGGCATACACCGCCATGCTTAATGTGTAATTAAGGTAAAATATACCAACAGACATGGTGGAAGACTAGTGGGCAGTGTCAGGAATTAGATCTAGGTGGAGGCGATACCTTGATTTATGTCTGCATGATGGTTTAATTGCAGTTTGCACAGGAACTGCAGTTTATGTAGTTGTGCCCCGTTTTTTTCACAAGAAAGCCACAACACAATAAAGTACTATTTCTAAACCATTCATCATAGCTTTAATACATTCATGAATCATCTGTGTTCCTTATTAAGTGAGAGCATGGTCTACAAATCACTTTCTAGAAATGTGAATCCAGAAGCAAAATTTCTGTACTATGAATATTATCTATAATGACAACTGCTATCTTACACAATTGTAGTGTAAGAATAGTTAAATATGAAAGATGTTTTTGAGCTCATTTTTGGATGATTTTACCATGATATTAACTTGTGATAGATTACTAAGCATACAATTATTTCCGGTTTGAAACTCCACAGCAGGGTTCTCCAAAGTGGGTACTGAGGGCCAGATCCATGCCAGATTTTTAACATACCTACATTTATCTAAATGGGGATATGCTCAAATCTGGCATGGATATGGGCCCCCAGGACCGACATTTGAGAACCTGCTCTACAGTGATTTCTACATGGGTATTGTTAGGCCTGGCTTATAGTCAGCATTATCTATCTTCCTAGCTTCATAATTTCCCCCAAAAAATCATACTACAAATACATATATATATTAATGCATACAAGGGGCTTTAGTTAGCCGTCCTCGTCTATTGGTTGGTTCAAGTGGCAGTTACATATCGCTTTCTTCCTTTACAGCATACAGCTTGTGTCAGTGGACCAACCCACTTCAGCCATTGCCTTCCTTCAATATGAATGATGAGTGATGACACAGTGATTGCACCATGTGCACCTCCACCTAAAAAGTAGTTGACTTTAGTTCCAGGGATGGGGTGGCCAGTCTCTGTTTTCATGTCATGTATTTTTTTTTATTTATTTTGTGATGTATTTTTAGTTGTGCAAACTTATGCATGGCAACTTTGCAAGGTGGCATCTTCCTTTTTATTACTTTTAAACTATTAATGTCATTTATATGTTTGTGATTCTAGGTTGCTTCAAATCACAGGATGGTGGACACAAACTAACACAGTCTCAAAATGCTTCAGTGAATCACAAAAGTTGATGAAATAGCCATCATCCCAATCATGACAGTCAAAGGGCAAGCTTAGCACAAAATTCTTCTCTCTGCTGCTTCACAACATTACTCTTTTGAAAACTGTCTCCTCTATAACTCATGTAAGATCCAATGCTAATATCTCAGACTGATAAACAAGAAAAGAAGTGATCACACACTCAGTTACAAAAGCATCCCAGCTACAACATCTAAGGGCAAAAAATCCCCAAAAATTTCGGACTCGTGCTATTTCCTATCCTTAGTCGTAAGAAAAGCAGTACTTGGTGCAATCACGTTTTAACTCCACATTGTGCAAGCAGGTTTGGGAGAGTGATAATGTGTGATAAGAATTTTAGTGTATATTTGCTATGTGCCATTTTCTTGTGGTGGTTATATGTTGTGTGCACTTTTTTTGGTGTTGATCGTTTGTGCTGCATTATTGCCATTTGATGTATGGTTGTGTTTCATTTGTGTTTTGGCTGTTTTGTTGAGTTGTACCATTTATGTTTAAATCGTGTTGGTTTGTGTATGTTGCTGTGTTAAGCTCTGTTGTTTAGGTGGTCACCCGCCTTTTTAATTATAGGGCCCAGGACCACATTCAACAGGTGACGCGAGCCCAGGGCCCCTGGACCATTGAGAACGCCCAAGTTCACATTTATCCTGATTAGACCTTGGAAGTTCAGCGATGCAGATCTTCATTCAGGGAAGTAAAGCAGTGCCTCTGTGAACACGGCATTAAATATGCCTTACAGTTCCATGCTACTCTTCAGATAGTGCATGAAGGCATCACTTCTTTTTGTACGACACCCGAGGACGCCTGGTCCTAGCTAGAGCATAGGGGTCTTGCACCCTCATCAAGAGGTAAAACTGACCCTCCTTCTGTCTGTAGAATGCAAAGACAACGGAAGCCGCATAATAGACATCATCCACAGGGCCCCACTAAAGTGCAGGCAGCTAAGGAGAGGGCCTGTGTGGTGGAGGACGTGGAGCGGCATGTGGCAGTCTCCTCTCCTACAACCCCAGGCTTAAAGACAGAGAACCGACAAATTGATTCACTGGAGGTGATTGGATTGTAGGTTGCTGCACTGCTGGGCGTTGGCCCGACTGTAACCCCTCAGCCGGCTGAAGACTTGATATGAACTGCACCTCTCAGATTGCGGGGTTGTACATGAATGGGTGATGTGTCTGCGGATTTTAATGTAATAATAATGCTGAATAGAGAACAGTGGGTTAAGGTCATTTTGATACAGGCCTTCCACTGTCGTAATGTGCTGCCCCCACGTTTATTAAGCACCACTGGTATAGACTGTTATTTAGGGTTGTTAGTATTGCATTATAGTGCCAATGGCTGGCCGCCCGTTGGTGTACCGGCCTGGGAGTGGGAGTTGGGAGTTTTCAATGTTATTTTTATGTTATTCACAGAATGGATTTTTCTTTTATTTTAGTGGAAGATGTGACGTATTGCATGTGCTGGGGGGCTGGGGAGAGGGACTTGTGGTGGGGTGGTGATGTTGGAGCGTTCATCCTTACATACAATATAATGGCTCTCAATATTAATGCAGTGGGATCCTCACTTTTATTGTTAACCTGCAATGTACGTGGCCTGGCAAGTTACACCAAGCGTTATCGTGTCTACCATTATCTCTGTAGACGTAAGATTCAGATTGCGCTCCTTCAAGAGACGCATCTAACGTCATCAACACTGGAATCTATGCACAGGCGCTGGAGGGGCGTGTTGATAGGGACCACATATTCCAGGTATGCCAGGGGAGCATTCATTTAGGTGGCTCCTGGGGTACCTCTAGAAGTTTTGCATACTCAAATTGATCCAGATGGCCGTTACGCTGTGCTGGATGGGTTATTGGATGGTCTTCCACTCTCACTAATATCGCTTTGTGCTTCCAATGCTAATCAAGCTCGCTTTTTGCAATCCTTGACCCCAACATTGCTGCGTAATGAACTGCACCGACTTATTGGGGAGGGGACTTTAACTGCACCCTGGACCTGCACGATAACCGCTCCTGCCCCCGATGTCAGGAGTACAATCGTAAGCTCTCTCACATCACTTACAGAGATGGGTCATTAATATCCAAGTACAGGGTGCATGGTGCAGACTGAACCCAGAGAATAGGGAAATATCATATTACTTGGGGCTGCATGATCTACACTCAAGGATCGATCTTATTTATTGCTCACGGGACGCCCTTGCCAGAGTGATGTGGGCTGAATATCTCGGACACACTCTATCAGATCATTGCCCCCTACAACTGCAACTGAGCTGGGAGAGAAGCAAACCCAAAATACCAACATGGTGCCTACCTTTGGAGGAGCTCTGAAACATCCCGCTCTGCTCTACTCTTTCAGATAATATTACTTTTTATTTTCAGGAAAACTAAGGCTCTGTTTCAGGAGCTGGGGTCCAGTGGGATGTGTTCATGGCTGTGCTCCGTGGTTATATGATTACAGGTGTTTATGGCACTAAACTAACCCGTCATAGAGAATATGGTACACTGGAGATGGACATACTTTGCTACAAACAGCTAACCCCACAGATCAGTCGGTTGCGGCTCCACTAGCGCAGGCTAGGCTAGCACACAAAACTGCTCTGGAAAAGTTGGGAGCCCTAAATTCTAGGAGACATGCGGAGGGAGACAATGCTGGTAGGCTACTGGCATGGTTACTCTACTCAGATTTGCCTAGGAACCTGATTACAGCTATTAGAGATGGCACGGGCATATCCTTAATATGCAGGACAACATTAACACTGCTTTTCATTTATATTACACCACCTTATGTAAAGCCCCAAAAGGGGAGGACCTAGCTGCAGTGCAGTCCTTCCTAGATGGAGTGACTCTCCCATGTATTCAACCCTCGCAGTGGGTAAAATTGAAAGCCCCAATAACTGAAACTGATGCAGTAAAGCAGATGGTGTGAGGCAAGACCCCTGGGGCAGATGGTTGGCGTCTGGAATTTTATTCCACCTATAAAACACAACTCGTCCTTCAGTTGCTCAAAACGTATACTGAGGCTTATGCGAAAGGAGGATTCCCTCCTTCCCTTAGGGATGCGGTATTGATAGTCTTGCCTAAACCGGATAGGGACCTGCTACTCCTAGCGTCATATCGCCCTCTATCTCTTTTGAACTCAGACTATAAGATTCTTCGGAAGGTAATAGCTAACTGACTGGTTTCTGTAGTACAAACTGTGGTACACCATAATCAAAATGGGTTAGTTCCTGACAGGAACACCTTCTTGAACTTACGTAGGCTCTTTATGTTAATGGATTGTGCACTTGGGACGGGTGTGATCCCTTGGGTTGCATCCCTCAACATTGAGAAGGCCTTTGACACCCTGGGTTAGAGCTACCTGATGGCAGTGCTCAATAAGCTAGGAATAGGACCCAGTTTCATTTAATGGTCTCATTACTATACAATTCACCAGTGGCTTGAGTAAAAACGGGAGTAACTTTCTCAGTCCCTTTGTCATAAAGCGGGGCACCCGACAGGGCTGCCTCCTCTCTCCGATTATTTTTGCGCTGTCAATTGAACCATTGGCCTGCGCACTCAGACAATGTGCTACAAGTTAGGGGATAAAAGCTAACAATCATTGGCACATAATATCCATGTATGCTGATGATGCATTGGTATATCTACAGGAAGATGCAGTGATACTCCAAGACCCTGTCGTCCTATTGAAACAGTTTGGCCATACATCAGGTTTGAAAGTGAATTGGGATAAATCCCACCTATTTCCAATGACGTTACTTTCTTCTTATCAACGGAGGGCACACCTGGTTACTACACTCCCTTGGTCCTGTGACTCTTTTCAATATCTGGGAATCCGGGTATATCATTCAGCAAAGGATTTGCTGGGTGGTAATTTGGGTAGGGCAGTGAGCAATGCCAGGTCCTCTTCACCATTGTGGACTGGGCTACCACTTTCTCCTATGGGTCTCATAGCTATCTCAAAGACGCTGGTGCTCCCCAGATTGCTGTATTTTTTCACTGCTCTCCCCATTTTAATTCCTCATAATTTTTTTCAGGACTTAAGGACATTTTTAACTGCCTTAATATGAGGTAATGGTAGGAAACAAGTGTCTCTTAATAAATGTTATGCTCCCCTAGTGGAGGGCTGTTTGGGTGCCCCAAATTATGAGTATTATTATGCGGCCACACAATTACAATGGGCGATGCCCTGGTTGGCAGGCCAAAATGCAATGGAATTGGGGTGCTGGTCGGTTGGGACACATCCGTATAAGGTGTTAGAATGGTTGCTGGGTTCAGAGAGACTGATTCCAAAGAAGGTCGGGAATATCCTTATGTCCACGGCCCGCTCTTGCTGGAATACTTATCTGGTCAAGCAGCGGCCCCATATCCCCTACGCTCCTGAGCTACCCCAGTGGGTGATGCTGGGTTGCATAGACTTAGGCTTTAGACCAGACTCAACCACCTGGACTACTGCGGGCCTCATGACATGGGGAGACCTTTTCTCTCACAAATTTTTGTGTACATTTGGGAACCTGTTGGATGATTATGGTATCCCGCAGGGCTCCTTTCTTCTTTATGCCTTGCTCGCCCGGCATTTACATATGGTCCCATGACGAACCAGATACATGCAGACTCCTTCAAACCATACTTACACATGGGACAGGTCGTTGCGCTATCACATTGTTATATAACTCTATACGTGGGGACAAGGGCGTCCCCCTTGCTGCTCTCCGTACTTACTGGGATGAGGCACTGACTACTACGCTCACCGACAAGCAGTAGGCTCAATATCTGGGGGTACAAAAATACATCTCCTTGAACGCTAGGCTTAAATACACCCAATTTAATTACCTTCATCATACGTATCTTACGCCTCATAGACTTGCATGTATGTACCAGGGAACTCCAGACTCCTGCCCATGCTGTCACGACACTGACCCATGTTTCATTCACATGGTATGGTCATGCCCACACCTGACTACTTACTGGGCAAAGATAGCCGAAGTACTCTCTGAAGCTGTAGGTGATACAGTACACACAGACGGTTTACATTATCTATTGGGGATTACCTCCCATACAGCAGCACGTAAAGCCGCTAATAAATTTCTAGACCTGGCGTTGGTGGTGACCAAGCATAGGATATCAATGAATTGGAAATCTGTGTACGTCTGCCCATCAAATTGTGTCTTTCTGACCTATGCGCTGGCATCATAGCAGAACATGAGGTGTCAAATGGCGCTGTGGCAGGATGCTTGCCCACAGTCAAACCTCCAAATTGGCAGAGATACTTAGAGGTAGTGGAAGCCAGATAAGTAGGTACTTACTCCTGAACAAGTGTTGGAGACTGATGGCGCCTGCAGACCATGAAAGCGCGTGCATTGGTCATGTTGGGCTCATGCACTGGGGCGTGCTTCCTCTCACTCCCCCCCTGTGCACCCCCTGCACCTACCATGGCAGCGGTCGTACTTAATGTACCTGCAGTTGGCAACCTTCCCCTTCATTCCATTGCTTTCCCTTGCGCTATGCTGCAGTCATTTGAAGTCACAAGGTTGTTTCTTCCGCATGTTAATTGTTGTAGGTTACTGTTCGCAAAATGTTATACACAATGCCTCCTTGATACTACAAATATATGTATACATGTAGATTGTCATGCAGTATGCAATTTTTGTATAATATAAACTGTGATACTCCTACAAGGGACAAATACCAAGCATTGTGATGGTCTTTTAAACATCGAATGTCCGTACTGAATGCTCTTAATCTTATTTAAATTATGAATAAAGAAATATTTTGAAAAAAGCTCTTTTGTTTACTTTAGTGATGTCAACTAAATGCCAGTTCGTTTCCACAAGCCTTTAAAGTTTCCACGAGAAGCAACTATTTACCACCGTCTAAGTCGCTAAAATGCCTCTGTTCCAGTTTATCAAATATTTAAGATACCAGTCATCCCAAACCTGTGAAAGAGACTTCATGGTTATGTTTTAAGTGGAATGTTACCTCATTTTAAGGAGGCGAGATTGGTCAGACGACGTCTTAACCACGTGTTTTTCTTTTGTGGTTTTGTGGAACATGCGGATTCTTGTAGTTTGAAAAGTACCTGTCTTCCTTTTCAGCCACGTTGTCTACTTCCAATATGGTGGCGCTTGTATGTCTGCCTCGCAGACCAACGTCCCAGCACGCACTGGCATCCATCAAATTACCTGTAGACGTGTATGTCTGCACGAGCCCTTTCAGGGAGACACGGGAAGGCGTGCTCTAGTCATTCACACGAAAATCACTTAATGGCATTTAGTACCGGCCTGTAATCCCTGCTGGTCCTGTGTAATTGCAACCCTTGGGTTCGGTCTGTAGCCACACTGTGTATTACAACTGCTTTGTTTGCGCAGCTCAGGTGGTTCTCGGAGTTAAGTAAGAAACAATGAAAATGTATGTATCGGCTGGACCTAAAACGATTAAATCTTCTTTCACTGTTGGATGTAAGGCTCAATATGGAATAGAGTTAATGTTAAAAAAATGGCCAAGTATTATGTCAAAGTCTAACTTTAACTATCTAAACACAGACATATTGTTATAGCATGTAGACGTTTTCTGTCTAGCGCTTCTTCCATCTTCGAATAAAAGGAAGTACTTTTATTTAATTTCTTACTATCAAAGACTGTCGAAGCAATGCGGCTGCTGAAATTCCGCTGCAGTTGATTCGGTATAAATACGTGTGGACAAGCCGCTATCTGTCTGACATTGTGTTAATTAGGTTGCATTGAGAACTCACAGCACCACTACTACAACCCTTTGAGGATGAGATAAAAATTTAAAGATGGAGGATTTCCGCACTTGATTTTTGTCTTGTTTCACGGACTGTTTTTCTCTTTAACATTTCCAGTCAAAACACCCTTAATTTTTTAGCTGAAAATGCAATTGAACAATAGCATGCAAACTGATAAAAAAAATAGATCAAAATAACTAATTTCGGGGTGAGCACTTGTTACTATTTTGAATACACTTGTCCTTACCTTCCAATCTTGTTACCCAAACTGAAAAAAGTAGAGTGCAGATTTTCTGTAATTCCTATTTCTCTCCCTGTCTCTCTCTGTCTCTGGCTCTGTCTCTCTTGCAACTTAAAACCATATTTTGCTTACAATAACCTACGATCTACTGCCCTCAGAGTTTACACAATAATGCTGAGCCAGTCAAGAATAGAGTCGAGTATTTTATCATGCCACAAAGTTTGAATAGGTTGGACACTACCCCCATTCCTTATCTTTTCTTGGGTGTTGTTCTAGTGCCCACATCATTGTTGCAAATTTTTTGTGATAAAAAGAGAGTTGCAGTTTGACTACTTTCCCCACAATAAACAGATAATTCATGCATCATGTAATGTGTGTGCGAGAGAGTCATAGAGAGAGAGCACGAAGAATCTATCTGCATACAAGGGTTTGGGGGAAGGAAGGGAGAGGCCAAAGGACAGTGGTCATCCACTATCTCTTGGTATCTCTTGGCTTGTTTAAAAAAGATCTAGAAATTCACTGAAAAAAACAAAAGTTAAAGTCATGTTATAGATAGGTGTTGATATAAGGTAAAAACTAGAGTTTAAAAACCAAAACAAACACAAACATTCACTAGTTATAGTTTACTGAGCTCTCTATAAATTATGCACCTGCCATGCCCTATTTAAGATCTCACATATTACATCATTCATGACATGTTAAATTACATAATTGATGACATCACAGATAATATCTTAAATGACATCATTGGGGACATCACTGATAACCCCATAGTCATATACAGCATAGAGTTACAGAGTGCGCTTGAGGGTCCATAGCATGGGAGTAGCATAAGCCCTTGAAGCAAGCATGATTGTGCATTTTGAAAGTTATGTAGTGCACTGTTTACAAATCACTAAAGTTTGAGGTGCAATTATTACTTCCTGTGTGCACCTAATGTGGGTTGCAGAGGTATGTGTGAAAGTAGGGTGAGACTTAAAGCCAAAGCCTATTAAACAAATCTGCGAGAAAGGCCGAACCTTCAGATGGCAATGGATTATCCACCAGTGGATATTTGGGCATTTGCCCATATTAAATAGTTGTAATACAGAGCTATAGACAGATTCTATGTAGCAAGGACATTTATAAAGTGTGGGTGTTTATTTCCAAAAGATTTTGAGGCACTGGAGATTGTTAAAAATGTACAATGTAGGGGTGTACTACTTAGAGGTAGTTTAACTTTCACTGGAGTTGTAAGAATGGCTCTAAGGTTGCATGCCACTGTGCCCATTTCAGGAACATGTAAAGAGTATTTGACTAAATGACTAATTGTTGGCGATAATGCCTGGATGCAAGTGTCTTTACAGTGGAAAATGTATACCTGCCAACATCTTGACTTAAAGATGCAGATCATGTGAAGTCTTTAAGTGATTCAGATTCAGATTCTTTAAATTTCCAAGAAATACATTCCTACAGAAATTTAGCATATTACTCAATTCATTGAGAAAGTACAATTACAAATATCATAAAATCACCAATAAATAGCACTTAATTAGGTAAATATAGCCAACACATAACACCAACCTAAAGGAAGTATAAAATGGTATATAAAATATCTTCTCACTAAAACTTATTGGGTGATCTGCAGTCCATTTATCCCACTCTTATGAACATTTTTGAAAGTACATCAGTTTAACGAACAACATGCAAGACTCATTTCGTCAATTTAGGCAATAAAAGAGCATTGTACAGGCCAGCATAGCGTAAACTGGCAGAGAGACAATCCATATTAAAAATCCCATTTGACAGGGCATCATAGAACAATAAAAAAAGTAGCAATTAGACCTTTTGGAGCAAGCATCGAATCTCAATTATAACAAGTAAAGTGCATTGTGCAAGGTCGTAATTATTACAATTATTTTCAAGGCAATAAGAACTTAGGGCCTGATTTAGATCTTGGCGGACCGGTTTCTCAGTCACAACGGTGATGGATATCCGGTCCGCCGGAATATAAATCACATAGGATGTAAGGGGATTTATATTTTGGCGGACAGGATATCTGTCACCGTTGTGATGGAGTAACCAGTCTGCCGAGAATTAAAAATCAGGCCCTTAGTGCGTTTAATTTGTATTGGAGCCCAATAGGCGTAAGATTCATCACCACCAGGTCATCTGCATACATAAGGCAACTGATGTGCCTACCTCCAATCTTAGGAGAAAAAGTATGAGTAGCACTCAATGCCTGGGGGATGTCCGCTATAACCAAACTAAACAGCAGAGGAGCTAAAACACGCCCCTGGCGTAAGTCATTCTCTACCGGGATTTTTCTTGACAGGCTACCAGTCCCGTCAAGCTCAACCTGTTCTCAGTTATCAGTATGTAGTTTCACCAGGACATCTAACAGGGCCTCAGATACATTCTACTGTCAGAACTTTCTCCAAAGCGTGCCTTTATCCACTGTCTCGAATGCCACACGGAAGTCAATGAAGCACTAGAAAAGACCACCTACCATCTCCATAGACCACCTTGCGACACCCCACAATGTGAAACAGTGGTCCATTGTTGAGTGTTTTGGTCTAAATCCTCCCTGCTCCACAGGGATCAGTCCGGTATCAAAAGCCCAGGTGGCTAAATGCTTTCATAGGGTTTGAACAAATAGCTTAGAAGTGATATCCAGAAAAGGAATCCGAAGAGAGTTAGCAGGCTGGTTGGTTTTGTCTTTTTTATGAATAGGCTTTAGCATGGCTCCCTTCCATGAATCAGTAAAGATGCCTGTAGATGTTAACCATTTGAAAAACCAACTCAAAATTAGGTCCCACTTCCTAGGGTCTTTCTTAAAGATAACATATGGGAGACCATCTGGACCACCAGCCCTAGAGGTTTTCATATTGCAGATAATTTCAGACAGTACCACTGCAGTCTGGGAGTTTGCGATAGCTTCTCTATCAACTTAGGAGATAGCCGGAGTCATCAACAGATTTTCAGAGTTTGTACCACTATAGAGAGATTAAATAAAGGTGAACCAATCTTCCTCACTTGTCTGTGCCTCAAGGGAAGATGGCGAGGGAAGGGTAACTGAATTCACCAGCTGCCAAAAGTGCCTACTATTCTGCTCTACAATTGTAGCTAACATCAGCTCCCAATATACCTTGCAAAATTCCCTTTTTTATGGGCAAATAAGTTATGATATGCAATTTTCGAAGTCTCCATAGGTTCTCTTACATTAACAATTATTTGGTTTTATATTAAAGTGTCGACAACTCTTGGAAAAGGTCATTGGAGTTATCGTGGAGATCACCGAGCACACATTGGTGGCTTCACCTGAGTCATGTCTCCTTGGACTCAGCACAAGATCAAAGGGAGAAAAATACCTTCACAGGTTTATTGACCTGGCCTTTGTCCTGTTTAAACACAATATTTCAATGGCCATGAAAGCGCCTGCAGCCCCAGCGGTTAAGGGCTGGCTGGCTGCACTGTCGAAATGGGCATGAGCTGAATCCGACACCATGGAGATAATGCGTTCAGGTGGAAGAAAATCCCCCAATGGAGGGAACTGGGAGAAATGCATCATGAACCAGGAGGTGATAAATGCTAATCGTCTACCTTGAATATAAGTCAGGTGCTCAACGAATTATCCAAAGCACACTAGTTCGAAACTTCGCTAACTCTGCCAACAAATTCCTGAGGTAGGGACGAATCAAACCTGCATATTTTATTGATAGTTGGGGTACCAAATGCATAGGTAACATGCACTTGTGAGATGCCAGCCATAACGGCACACTTAAGCCCCCCATGTGGTGCCCCAACACTGCTTCTCTAAGAGAGACAAGATGTCGCTGATTTTTTATGACTCCATTAACACTGTTTTTGGTTTTATTTGTCTTCTTTCTTTTTCTTCAATTGTTCTTTATCACCTTTAAAGTTCTATGGTTGATTATACACCTTGAATACTGCATATATCTCTGTTTGTACCAGACGTGCGCACTGCAGATGTGACTGGTTGTTGCACAGCCTATGTTGTCAAGATTGTTACATGATTTATGTTGCTGTGCGTTGCAACTGATAAATAAATGTAAAAAATACAGCTTGGACGACTCTTATTCACAGCTCTTCTTCCCTACCTACAGTTGTCATCAAACCAGTCATACCCCTTTCCTCTAGTACCACTGACTGGCTTAGGACCACCCTTTTCCAGCTTGAAGTGGGCTAATAATTGCTTCATCAATCTGCTGTACCAACCTATCGCATCATCCTATACTTCCATATCTAGATGGTCAAATTCAATTGAAGATATGACCTGAAGCGGTTTTCCTTAATCAAAACTTGAATTTTTCGATGGCAAACTACCTCAAGGGGCAAGGTCTTGTTTACACAAGCCACGAGATGATCTTTAATCTCCAAGCTAAGAGCATAGTGATCACTGGGCCCTAAATCAAGAACTCTGACGTTTTTTACACAATGAAACTGATGAACTGGGACAAACACAAAGTCACTGGGCATACATCTGTAACCATATTTAAAGGTTCTGGTGGTAGATATGTCATCGTTACACCGACCGTTACAATTGATCAAGTTCTGCTGAACTACGCAGGGCAAAACCTTCATATCTCCTTTACATGTACTTGCTGGAAAAATACAGTCAGGAAGTTTAATGCCAACTGCACTTCTCCTTCCATGAATCATCAAACTCTTTAAATGCTGCTTTGTCATTAAAATCTCCCCTACAACAAAGAGAGCATCAGAATAATCCAATAACAATTTTTGCACATCGTTAACTAGATTTAGCAGTTCACACTCATCCATTCATTCAAGATAACTTTATTTCAGCTACCAGGGCCATAAAAGTACAAATACAGTACACAAATGAATGAACAATATATGAGAGATAAAAAAACATTCCAATACAATACAGGTTGTTGTAAAATATCTCAGATGAATGATAAAAACGTAAAATATAAAACCTATAAAAATAGATATAAAAAAATTGGTACAATATATCTAAGTGCAAACACAACAAAAAGAAAATCTCAAAAAGTTAAACAGTCCGTAAGAGCTTTCTATGAAGCGTCCACATGGCCCCAAGAAACTTAGCAACAGGTATATCAAGTGGTAAGTTGCAGTCAGACCTCAGAATACGGAGCGCAACCGATTGGCTGCGCTGACATAGACACCTGCAAGTGGGAGCTAGCCAAAACTTGCGGGGGCGAGCGTAAGCCAGACAAACAAAGAAGACATTCAAAACACTCTCAACCATAGACAAGCTTATAGAGTTCGCCCTCAGGCAAGGGACGGGCTGGCAGAATATATATATTTAGACAAATCATTTGCTTTAACTCTGCTTCATCGGTGAACAGATTGATTAAGCAGACAAAGACACATACCCAAGCAGCTTGCAGCTTTGTCACTTTCCTCCCACAATGGACAGATACCTATATTAGTAATTCACTCACTGCTCTTCCCCTAATCAAGGTCCTGGCATTTTGTGCTCTAGCGAAATACCCTTCAATAACTGGGCACTACCACAGACAGGTTTCCTGGAGGAAAAATACTGGGTAATTAGTCAGGACTTCTCTGTAATTTCCGATTTTCATGAAATATATAAACCCATGAATGTTCCATACCAAGACACACCCTGGCAGCAGATGCCCTGACTCCTACCAGTCAATCTCCTCAGCTCCTCCATCACTCCAAGCTGAAACCTAATGACCCTGCATGCCTTTAGGGAGGGGGCTCTCAACTCCTCAAGAACTGTAATTCTGATGACTGCGGCTATTGTTTCTTGCTGATATTACGGGGTATCTCTGATCATATCAAAATTGGGGAAGTGGGGCAGATCTTGATTGCTCCTAGTTTGGGCCATATCATTTTGAAACATAATGGTAACTAATTTTTTCTTTGAACCCATCCCGCTCCCACCAACTCCTTTTGCCACCTGTTCTCTGCCTACACCCTAGAACCTAGTATAGGTAACCTGATTGCATTTTAACCCACTATGTTCACATAAAAATGGGGCTTTCCGGGGGGCAATCACCATCTTCTGGCTGACTAACAGTCTCCCACTTTGCCTCAATACATTCACATAGACAAATGCCGTTTGCTGCGAAGGCTGGTACTGAGGCTTCAACTAAACCCTTTGTCTCCTCAGAGTCAAACAGTGCACACATTAACTCCACCCCGGCTACAGTCTTGAAGCCAACCAATACCAGCTCCTGTGAGGTGATATTCATTAGTCTTTTAATGGTTGCAGATGCACTTAACAGTCTAGATCTATTTAAGGGCTGGCTGGCAGAGTGCAGTGTTTTCCTCTTAGATTGGGTTTTAAAAAATAACTTCCTTGGCATCCTAGGCCTCAGACCATCTCTTACTTGGACTGATGGAGTCTTTTTTGAAGCAACCTTGGCTTTTCTCTTGCAGAATTGTTGCTACAAGACATGGGATTGGGGGAGGGGGCTCTCATTACTACTTGTGCCCCCAATTGCCTCTGTCATTGCAGTCATACATTCAGCAGTCTGCTCCTGAATTTTTCCTCCCCTTAGAAATTTCCTCAGCCTTCCTATACCTTTCTTACCAGGCCTCTCCCAGGAATCTGGTTGCTTGCCCTTCGCAGGATTCACAACTGTAATTGGCAACTCAGGAGGTTGCCTGAGAAACCCCACTCCACCCATCATCTGCCTAACCACACGTTTTACACTTCCCCTCCTTCTGGTGGCCTTCCTTTCGCCCCCCCCATTCTGCGCACAAGGTTAATACTAAACTTTGACAGGACTCTTCTCTTCCCGAAAACACTCCCTCTTTTCAGAACTAGATAGGGTTGCTTTGAAATGAAGGTCCCATCCCCTTCAACACGTGCGGTAGATGGCATAACCTCTTGGAGGCCAGAAAGAACACCTGACTCTGGGATGAGCCCCTTTGGTCCCGCTCTCAGGGCAGCGTCTTTAGCGCCATCCTTTAACGTTTTCCTTATACATTCAAGAAGTTGGATCTGCTTAACTTTTTGAGTGCTATTCAATACTAAGGCCTTTAACATTCCCTCACAAGTTACTTGCATAAGGGATAAAAGGTTCAGCATTGACAGGTCTTGGGAACATTCAGAAACATTACCCTGGGAGTTGGTCTCATTGATAAACTCATGATTATCACCAAGACCCTCCCTCTGCAGACCAACACCGACTCTTCATGCATGCTAAAGGGTATCCCCTCAGTTTGTGAATTGCAAGATGGCTCAGTCTAAACTGCGTCAAACCCACCTTCCATCACAGATATTGGAGAAGATGTTGATATTGGTGGTCTTGCCCCTAGGAAACCTCCTACCCAAGTTTTAAACCCCTCCACCAAGTTCAATAAACTTGACAGTTCCAACTCTTCCGATCCCAGTCTGGCACTATCAGTAGTAGGAGGGGTATGCTCAGTGACATTCTCCTTATCAACAGGAACACTGATTTGAGAAACCTCAGGGGAACTGTGGACTGAGTAATTAACAAGATTTCTGTACTTTGCGTACTTGTCCACCAGAGGGACACCACTCCTGTTCTGGGATACACACTGAAATTCATCAACATGATGCTTCATGAGTTTTACCAGTTTTCCTCTCTCCTTGTCCTTTGGTAAAACATCAACACCACCCATTCCAACATCGCCCATAGGACAATTTGCTTTTGGAGGCTGGGTTATTATTGACCCAACAGGAATGGAAGTCTCTATTGAAGAATCTTCTAACTCTTTAATTCCAACCCCATTCTCTCTTCCTACTGCGAATTTTCAACACTAACATAGTCATTCATATCACTGACATTGTTGTTACCCAAGCCCATATTACCCACCCCCTCGCTAAGCCCAGTTGTTGGGCTTCTTGCTTTAAATGTCTTGTTGCAAAGTCCTGCAGGGATAATGGCAACCCTGCAGCCGACCTGATCAACTTCTGGCGATGCTTCAGGATCTGCTTCCTTTTCATCACTGGAGGGTGAGCAGTGGGGATTTCTGTAGTTGATGTACTTGGTGACAACTCCGATGGTAGCTACATTGCAGGCTCTTCTATCCTTCCTGCACATCTTCTTGACTTGACCAAAAGATTGAAGTAACAAGGGTCCCCCCTGAACAGCTGGCAGAGACACAATCATAGCTGAACCCTGGATAGTGGTAGGCACCGGGAACACTTGGGGAATATACATTTACCCATTCCACAATGTCATGGACTGTCGCTGACATAACCTCTGTACCATCATCAAGGGAGTATGAAACATCAGTACCCCCAACTACTTCTTTCTGACAATCCATCATTCTAAAACCCTGTGTAACAGGACCCTATGATGGCCCTTAGATGGCATCCTCAGAAATATCTAAAACAGGGGGAGGAAGTTCCTGAGAAGATTGTGCCAGGGCACCTGCACCGACAGGCTCTTTGGTTGCTCATTTCTCACCTCTGCACAGTTTAGCACCATCAGTCCCAAATGCCCTGTCTCTTGGTCTCAAAAGACATTCAAACATAGTAGGATGTAGTAGGTTTTAGTCACTGACTCGATATTAGGGGTTGTAGTGGTTGAAATAGCAGCAATAGCTAAAAAAACAAGTGGTTGCAGTGAGAGGCAAAGAAGCAATGATAGTAGTCAAAAATCAGTTCACAATAGTTTCACAATGTTTAGAAGGTTCTGGTCCCAGCGCTAATTTTTGGACAGTCTCAAGGGTACTGCAAGTGCTGAAGGAGTGCTTAAGTACTGAGACGTACGGTGGCGCAATCAAGAATCTCTGGCCATACTAGCGCGAAAGAAGGCATCCAGTGGGTAGGCAAGGCAGTCAAGTAACCTTTTAATCTAGCAGAAGGGAAAACAGATGACCCCACAGGCACAAGCCTCTCCACCTCCCTAGAGTGGCCAGTTATGTGCACTGAGAGATCCCACTCTACACACACCCACCTTTCTGCACCCCTTCTCCCTGTGGTCTGGGGCTGTTCAAAGACTGTTTCTAGGGCTACTCAACTGCTGCTATTGCATAATGCTCCCTTACGGGTCCAAGTTTACTCCAGGCTCCTCTCCTGGTACCGGCCCACCAATACAAGCTCCAATACAGGGTCTAGCAGGCACTAGCAACCACTTAAAATAGGTTTAAAACAGATTTAAAACAGATTTGAGATTCCCTTTTGAGGCACTCCGGCACTGTCACACCAGGTTCCAACTATCCCCCAGCCTTTAGCAGCACTTTGTGGCATTAGCAACAATCAGTATGTAGCAATGAGAAGCAATATGAAGCAGAAGTCAAACAACGTCAATGGCATATGGCGAGCAGAATATAGTTGGGGCGGTGGGTAATCAATGAATACTCACACCGGCACTCCAGAGGCTTTAGCAGGCTTTTGAAAGACCTGGCGGGATTTTAATACAATTAAATTTAGTTGGTTTTGGGGGATTTTATGCACTCCACGTCCAATGCTAGCCAGATTGCAGCACCATCAGATATGTTGTCCATGGCTGTCCATGGCCCCCATCCCCTCCTCATGCTACCCCAGCTCCCAGCTGCCTTGCTACGCACCTCCGTTCTGCTCTCTGCCATGCACGCTCTTACTCTGCATCCTCACGTCCTCCTGTGCGCTCTCGCTCTGCTTCATGCTTTGCTCCCTCTGCGTCCTCGCATCCTCCTGCATGCTCTCACTCTGCTTCATGCCTTGTTTTAAATGGGTAATTCCTTTAAAGTGAATAGAAAATTGTCCACAGCTCTAGTGTGTTGAATTATTTCAAGGCCACAAACCTTATAGGATGGTTTCACAATAATTGCATGTTGTCATCAGTGATAATATCAATGATGTCATTTGAGATGTCATCAATGATGCCATTTATCCTGTCATTAGTGATGCAATATGTGAGGTCATAAGCAGGGCATGGTGGGGGTATAAGTTATAGTTAGCTTAGTAAATTATAACTGGTGAATTTCTGTGTTTTGTTTGGTTTTTAAAAGTCTGTCAGTGGGTGTGTGAATGAGTAGGTCTGTGAGTAGGTGCGTGAGTATCTAATTGGGTCAGTGAATGGATGCATGAGTGGGTCTGTGAGTGAGTACATGAGTCTGAGTGGGTCTGTGAGTGAGTGCATGAGTCTCTGAGTGGGTCTGTGAGTGAGGGCATGAGTCTCTGAGTGGGTCTGTGAGTGGGTGAGTGAGTGTCTGAGTGGATCTGTGAGAGCATGTGAGAGTTTCTGAGTGGGTCTGTGAGTGGATGCATGAGTGTCTCAGTGGGTCTGTGAGTGGGTATGTGAGTCTCTGAGTAGGTCTGTGAGTGGATTCATGAGTCTGTGAGTGGGTGAATGAATGAATACTTGAATGGATCTGTGAGTGGGTGCATGAGTGTCTGAGTGTGTCTGTCAGTTGGTGCATGAGTCTCTGAGTTGGTCTGAGTGGGTGCATGAGTGTGTCTGTGAGTGAGTACATGAGTGTATGAATGGGTCTGTCAGTGGGTGGGGTAAAAAAAGTAGAGGGGGACATGGGAGCAGGTCCTTGTGCCAGCTACCCCAGTGGCAGTCCTGTCCAGCTCGCCTGCAGTCCGCTACCCTCTGCTGCCTACGGTTTTGTGCCTCCTCCACTTGTTTTCTGTTTGTTTTTCTGCCTTTGCTTTCCTCGCTCCTGCCCTCTATTTTGCCTCTTTCTGCTCGTTCAGTCCATTATTATGCCTCTTTCTGCTGACTCCTGACCTTTTTTCTGCCTCTTCCTGCTCGTTTCTGACCTTCATTCTTCCTCTTTCTGCTCATGTCTCCTCTTAATTTTGCCTCTTTCTGCTCGTTCCTGACCTTTATTTTGCCTCTTTCTGCTCGTTTATCACCTGTATCTTGCCACTTTCTCTTGGTTTCTCACCTTTATTTTCCCTCTTTCTGCTAGTTTCTGTTCTTTATTCTGCCTCTTGCTGCTGATTTCTAACCTCTATTTTGACTCTTCTGCTAGTTTCTGACCTTAATTCTGCCTCTTTATGCTCATTTATCACCTTTGTTTTGCCTCTTTCTGCTTGTTGCTGACCTTTACTTTTTCTCTTTCTGCTCATTTCTCACCTTTATTTTGCCTCTTACTGCTCGTTTCTGACCTTTATTCTGTCTCTTTCTGCTCCCTTTGACCTTTAGTCTGCCTCTTTCTGTTCCTTTCTGACTTTATTCTGCCTCTATCTGCTCGTTTCCCACCTTTATTTTAGCTTTCTGCTTGTTTCTGACCTTTATTTTGCCTCTTTCTGCTCCTTTCCCACCTGTATTTTGTCGCTTTCTGTTTGTTGCGGACCATTATTTTGCCTCTTTCTGCCTCTTTCTGCTTGTTTCTCACTTTGTTTTGTCTCTTTGTGCTGGCTACTGGCCTCTATTTTGCCTCCTTCTGCTGGTTTCTCACCTTATTTTGCCTCTTTCTGTTCATTTCTCACCTTTATTTTGCTGCTTTCTGCTTGTTTTTCACCTTTACTTTGTCTCTTGCTGCTTATTCCGACCTTTATTCTGCCTATCTGCTTGTTTCTCACCTTTATTTTGCATCTATTTGCTCATTGCTGACCTTTATTTTGCCTTTGTGCTTGTTTCTCACCGTTATTTTGCCTCTTTCTGCTTGCTTCCGATCTGTATTCTGCCTCTTTCTGCTCGTGTCTGACCTTCATTCTGCCTCTTTCTGCTTGTTTCTCACCTTTATTTTGCCGCTTTCTACTTGTTGCTGTTCATTATTTTGCCTCTTTCTGCTCATTTCTCACCTTTATTTTGCCTCTTTCTGCTTGATTCTGACCATTAATCTGCCTCTTTCTGCTCATTTCTCACCTTTATTTTGCCTCTTTCTGCTCGTTGCAGAAATTTATTTTGCCTCTTTCTGCTGGTTGCTGACCTTTATATTGCCTCTTTCTGCTAACTTGTCACCAGTACATTGCCACTTTCTGCTTGTTGCTGACCTTTATTTTGCCTCTTGGTGCTGGTTTCTGACCTTTATTCTGCCTCTTTTTGCTCATTTCTGACCTTTTTCCTGTCTGTTGCTGCTGGTTTCTGACCTCTATTTTGCCTTTCTGCTAGTTTCTGACTTTTATTCTGCCTCTTTCTGCTCATTTCTCTCCATTGTTTTGCCTCTTTCCGCTCGCTGCTGACCTTTACTTTTTCTCTTTCTGCTTGTTCTCACCTTTATTTTGCCCCTTTCTGCTCTTTTTGGACCTTTATTCTGCCTCTTTCTGCTCGTTTCTCACTTTCATTCTGCCTCTTTCTGCTCTTTTTGGACCTTTCTTTTTCCTCTTTCTGCTCTTTTCCCTGGGACTATAGGGGGGTCTCAAGGCCCCCGATGTCCCAGCTGGCTCCCCTCCTCATCCCCTGGGCCTGGCCATGACCAAATGGGGGAGGGGGGCCATGCAGCCCCCTTCCCCTGGCTGATTATGGCCCTGTGGACCCCATTCTCCAGGGCCTGACCTTTTAAAAAAAAATAATACAGGAGGGGGGCTGCACAGCCACTCTCTCATGGCTGATTTCAGCCCCGGGGACCCATTCCCCTGGGGCCAGGCCAGTACCAAATGGGGAGGGGGGCCCGATGATTTTGGCCCTGAGGATCCATCCCCCAGGGCTCAACCTTTTCTTTTTTTAAATTCTTAATAGAGGAGAGGGACTGTGCGGCCCCCTCCCCCAGCTGATATTGGCCCTGGGGACCCTATCCCTCAGGGCCCAGCCATATTTCTCTGGGTGCCTCCAGGGCACACAGTCAGCATTAGGTGGCTGCAGTCCCCGCTGGCTCCCCACCTCCTGCTGGAGTCAGCATTGGTTTCACACACAGGGAGCTGCTAAACATGCAGCTCCCTTAGCAGATCCCAGAATGTGAAAATAAATTCATCGGTTTCCATGCTCGCATGGCAGCGGGCAGGGAAATAGATGAATGCTCCCCTTTCAGCAAGCGAGAGCATTTCTCTGCTCTAACTTGCTGAAAGCAAAGTGTTTGTTGTGGCTTGACGGAAGTGAATAAAGCTCCTGCCAAGCCACATCAAACAAATATGTCCCGGGGGTGGGCACCCCGGGATATAGCAGGAGTCAGCCCTAGGGGGGTGGGGGTTTCCAGGGCCATGTATGGCTCCAGGAGGTGGGACCGCATGACCCCCACTCCTTTGATGTAGTAGGGCCTTTCCTGGTGAGGTGGTGGTCCCCAGGCCGAGAACAGCCCAGGAGGGGGGCAGAGCAGACACCCTCTCATTTTAATAATACAATTTGGCTCTGGGGAGGCCTCCCATTACACAGAAAATAGTCCTGGGAGCTGGTGGTCCTTGGGGCATGAGTATCCGCAAGCCCCCCGAATTTCTTTCCCTTTATCACCGGGGAGGTGGCAGTCCCTGGGGCATGGTGGTTCTGCAAGATCCCCATTTCTTTTCAATTAGCCCTGGGGAGGTGGCGGGTCCTGGGGCACAAGGAGGGGGGCCATGTGCACCCCCTCCTATATCAGTTTATTAAGCCCACACGCCCCTGGGACCTGGCCCACCGGGGGCTGAATAATTGAGAAGTGTGGGCCTCGCACTTCTTTTTCTCTTTGTTTGCAGCAGGAGCCATGGCTCCAGCATGGCTCTTACCACATTTTTCAAAATATATATTTTTTTGCCTTGGCGGGGCCCCTCTGGAACCCCCTCAAGTGGCCTAGGGAGTCAGGGTATTCCTACCCTGCCACCTTCTTTTTTTATAGTGTTTTAGGTGGGACTCAGCTGAAGCTGAGTCCCAAGATGGCTGCCAACACTTCCTGGTTTGAAATGTTGCCAGCCAATCAGATTTGAGCACAGGGACTGTCGGATCCTCAAAGGATCTGCATCACTATATATACAAATTTGAATTTCTTTTTATAACTCCGCAACTACTGAATGAATTTACACCAAATAAGAACAAGGCACTTCTCCAAACCAGCAGCTACCTTTGTTCCAAATGTGGTCTAAATCCATTCAGGGGTTGGGGCTGTAGCTGTGTCTAAAGTTCCTGTGGGAACTAACATGGGGAAAACGCATTTTGGGCCCCCCTTTTTCTCGGCCCGCTTGATGGATCACCACAAATTTTTCAAGACAGCAGCTCAAGTGGGCATCATATTAGTTTTGAAAATCACGGGGCTGAAAGGTCTTCGGAGGCCACGCCCCCTTTCTCCACCACTCTGTAAACACCCCTCCTGGCACTCTACTTGTTGGGGGATGAAGTCCCCGACCTCCTGAGGGTCATTGGGGGGCCATAAACCCCTCCTGTTACCTCCAGTAAGGCCCACACAGAGGGATTGCTGAGAGGTGGTCAGAGGCCACGCCCCCTTTTCCCACCACTCTGCAAATTTGCCTTCTGGCACACTACTAGTTGAGGGATGAAGTCCCCTTGGCTGCTGAGGGTCCTTGGGGGCCAATTATCCCGCCCATTACCTCCAGTAACTCCCACACAGCGGGATTGCTGAGAGGTTGTCGGAAGCCACGCCCCCTTTTCCCACCACTCTGCAAATGTGCCTCCTGGCGCCCAGTTGGTTGGGGGATAAAGTCCCTTTGGATACTGAGATTCCTTGGGGGCCAGGAACCCATTCTGTTACCTCCAGTAAGTCCCAGACAGTGGGATTGCTGAGAGATGATCGGAGGCCCCACACCCTTTCCCCAACACACTGTAAACGTGACTACTAGTTAAAAAAAACATAGAAATTCACAGAAAAAAACAAAGGTTACAGGGACGTTATAGTTAGGAATTATCATTTAAAAAACATTTGAAATTACAGGGACGTCATAATTCAGAAATTGAATAAAAAACCCTTAGAAATACATTGAAAAAAAACAAAGGTTACAGGGACGTTATAGTTAGGTTCAGGTTTCACTCATACAGAACCAGTGAAATTTAGCAGTTATAGTTAGAGCTAACTATAACTCACCCCCCCGCAAAGCACTGCTCATGACCTTACATATTACATCACTCATTACATGGTCACTGACATCATTGATGACATCACTGATGACATCTCAAATGACATCACTGATGACATCATCCACAGAATCACTGGCACACACACCCATGGAACCTTTCATACACCCACTCCCACACAACCATTTACAAACCAATTCACAGACCAATACCCACTCACTGATTCATATATCTGCACACACATCCACTCACTCACCCATACAGCCACTCATACACCCACTCACTCATTAAAACAGAGACTGACATATCCACTCATATACCCATATAGCCACTTACACACTGAGTCAGTCACCCATACAGTAAGTCACACAGCCACATACTCACCCATACAGATACACACACACCCACTCACTTATTCATACAGATATTAACATGTACTCACTCACCTATATAGTCATTGACACAAGCACACACTCACCCATACAGCCACTTTTACATTCACTCACTCACCCATGCAGTCACTCATATACCCCATCACTCACCTATACTGACTTTCACATACCCAGTTACTCACCCATATACCACTAACACATCAATTTACTCACCCACACAGCAATACACACATTCACTCACCCATACAGTCCCTCATACATGTACTCACTAACCCATACAGCCACTGACTCACCCACTCACTTATCTATACAGGCAGTCACACAACCCCTCACTCACCCACACAGACACTTAGAAAACCATATAGGTATTCAGACAACCAATCACTCACCAATACAGTCACTCACAGTCAATCACATACCCACTCACACACCCATACAGCCACTTAGACACCAACTGACAGAATGATACAGACATTCACACAACCAGTCACTCACTCATACATTCACTGAGATACCTAATCCCTCACTTATACAGTCAGTCACACACCCACTGAATCATTCATACAGGCACTCATACACCCACTGATTCACCAATATAACTTGGTATCTATATTTAACACTCATAAACTTTTTAAAACACTCAGTCACTGGATGATGTCATCAGTGATTTCATCAGTGATGTCAATTGAGATATCATCAGTGATGTCATCAATGATGTCACTGACCATGTCATGAGTGATGTAATATGTGATTACATAAGCAGTGCATCGCGGGGGCGCGAGTTATAGTTAGCTCACTAAATATAACTGCTGAATTTCACTGGTGTTGTACGAGTGAAACCTGAGCCTAACTGTAATGTCCCTGTAACCTTTGTTTTTTTCAATGAATTTTACACTTTTTTTAAAATTCCAATACCAAACTATAACATCCCTGTAACTTTAGGTGTTTTTCTCTGAATTTCAAAGGCTTTTTAAATGCTAATTCCTAACTGTAACGTCCCTGTAACCTTTGTTTTTTCAGTGTATATATATATATATATATATATATATATATATATATTCACTGAAAAAACCATAGGTTTCAGGCACGTTATAGTTAGAAATTAGCATTTAAAAAAACCTTAGAAATTCACTGAAAAACCATAGGTTTCAGGGACGTTATAGTTAGTTGGACATTTTACTCGTACAAAACCATAGAAATTCCCCGTTATAGTTAGTTCAGCGAACTATAACTCGCGCCCCCGCAATGCACTGCTGATGACGTCACATATTACATCACTCATGACATGGTCAGTGACATCACTCATGACATCACTGATCACATCTCAAATGACATCACTGATGACATCACTAATGACATCATCCTTGTGATAAGGTGGCAGACCTCCTCTCACCCTAATATAACCTTTGATACACACACTCAAAAATACAAACTAACATTTTCAAAACAATGGACATACCAATACCAGTTACAACACAACTATTCAGTAATTCCAAGATCTACACACACATCCACTCATTCACCAACAGTCCCTATACAGTCACTCATACATGTACTCACTCATCATATGTACTCATACACCTATACATCCTGTTACAGACCGCCACTCATCCATAGAGTTACTCACACACATAGTCACACATGCAAACAAAATATCAAACATCCATTTACTTGCATATACAGTTATACACACACTACCACACTTACTTCTACAGAAACTTACACATACTTACTCTCTTAAACAATCACTTATAGAAACACCTACTTATTTGTACAGGAACTCTTCCAATCTCTCACTCTCACATATACTCACTTATATACACCAATACTCACATATACTAGTTTAAAACATATGTAGTTACTCATAAAGACACTATTGTATTGAGACAGTCATTCACTCACTAACACACCCATACACATACTCATCCACCTATACAGTCCTGCACACATGCTGTCTTCAACACATACAAACAGTGAGTCACTCATTCATGCATCTATGCACTAAGTAATACCCCCCACCGAACCATACAGACACTCAGACACTCATACTGATACTCAAAAAACCAACTAATAACCCATATAGACACTCATGTTGCTACTCACCAACCCATGCAGCCACTTATACACAAAGTGAGAGACTGATACAGATATTTTCATATTTAAACATTACTCACTAACCCATGTATTAACTAAGATACACTTAGTCAGTTATACAATCAATTTTACAAAAAAAAATCAGCCATTTAGACACTTATATACCCATTTATTCTTCCATCGACCTTGAGCTATACATAGATAAAACATATTTAATTTTCAGAAAAACACACATTCACTGGATGATGTCATCAGTGATGTCATCAGTGATGTCATTTGAGATGTCATCAGTGATGTCATGAGTGATGTCACTGACCATGTCATGAGTGATGTAATATGTGACGTCATCAGCAGTGCATTGCGGGCGCGCGAGTTATAGTTAGCTGAACTAACTATAACGGGGGAATTTCTATGGTTTTGTACGAGTGAAATGTCCAACTAACTATAACGCCCCTGAAACCTATGGTTTTTCAGTGAATTTCTAAGGTTTTTTAAATGCAAATTTCTAACTATAACGTGCCTGAAACCTATGGTTTTTTCAGTGAATTTCTAAGGTTTTTAAATGCTAATTTCTAACTATAACGTGCCTGAAACCTATGGTTTTTTCAGTGAATATATATATATTTATTATACTATGTATACATGTGAAAATGTCTCAGTCCCCTGTTTGCCTCGGTGGCACGGAAAAAATAGGTGGAACTGACGTCAGCACGCCGACGAGGTCCTCTTATGGCTCCGATGACGTCATACGGTGTCGCGAGCGGAGCCGTTCTCGTTGACGTGGGAGAGCTAGGAAAGAATTTCCGTGGAATGCTGGTGCAGGGGATATTCACCTAAGTGTTCAGGCTAGTCCTTTGGGAGCAACTGTTTATGTTGCCACTCCAGAAACCAAAACAAGTGATCCGAGGGCAGAGGCCCTGCAGATGGCACACGAGGTGGGGTGCCCAGTCGTGTGCACTGGCGGGGCAGCGAGTGACAAGCACCACAACCCACAAAAAAGGGCACTGAATAACACAGGATCTTCTCTTTGTATCTGGCAGGAACAACGAAGTTAAAATGCCCTAGTACCAAAATGTAGAATTAGTGCTACAACGGTCTTCAAAAGGACCTGCGATGCCGCTTTTGCCTCCAGTACCCTGGAGGAGGCACATGGGTCACACGGTACGGTCATACTGCGGTGGGACGCACACTCGTTGACCTCTCATGGCGCTGCTCCACACTTCAGGGAGGACGCTTTCCATTAGCTATGTTTTCTGATGACATGTCGCGCCGGCCCCGTCCAACAACAGAACTCCTTTAGATCCAAACAGACTCTTCCACTCTCTCACCGGAAGTGAAACCAGGCCACGCGGACACTTTCACAATACAACAGCCGGGAATGCACTTTTCGGTAAAAAAACCACATTCCTTCCTCCTAACTAATCAAATAAACGTCTCACTGAAGAACAGGGGCCAGCTTCGATCGGTAAACAGCTGTTACAATGACTTTTTTACTTTGCGATACCATTACAACGCATGCATTACCACGCATGCGTTGTACATCACAAAGTCATTACTACGCATTTTTTTAGAATGCATGGTCATTTACCACGCATGCCTTTCCAACAAATTTTGTTGTAAAGGTATGTATGGTAAATGACCATGCATTCTAAAAAACATGTAGACGATCCATGTCGTTGTAAGGAAACAGAGGCTGTTCCGTTTCCTCACAACAATGTGCACCGCCCCTCAGAGATGACGTGAAGCAGGAACCACGAGGAGAGAGGAACCATGAGGAGTGAGAGGTAAGGGGGATTGGGCATGGGGTGGGGGTTTCTTTTCTAGGGTTTAGGGTAGTGCAGTGGTGTTTGGGTGGTGTAGGGGGTCATGCTGGGGGTAGTGTTTTAGGGTTTAGGGTAGTGCAGTGGTGTTTGGGTAGTGTAGGGGGTCGTGCTGGGGGTAGTGTTTTAGGGTTTAGGGTTTAGGGTAGTGCAGTAGTGTAGGGGGTCATGCTGGGGGTAGTGTTTTAGGGTTTAGGTTAGTGCAGTGGTGTATGGATAGTGTAGGGGGTCGTGCTGGGGTAGTGTTTTAGGGTTTAGGGTAGTGCAGTGGTGTTTGAGTAGTGTAGGGGGTCATGCTGGTGGTAGTGTTTTAGGGTTTAGGGTAGTGCAGTGGTGTTTGGGTAGTGTAGGGGTTCGTGCTGGGGTAGATTTAGGGTTTAGGGTAGTGCAGTGGTGTTTGAGTAGTGAAGGGAGTCGTGCTGGGGGTAGTGTTTTAGGGTTTAGGGTAGTGCAGTGGTGTTTGTGTAGTGTAGGGGGTTGTGCTGGGGGTAGTGTTTTAGGGTTTATGTTAGTGCAGTGGTGTTTGGGTAGTGTAGGGGGTAGTGCTGGGGTAGTGTTTTAGCGTTTAGGGCAGTGCAGTGGTGTTTGTGTTGTGTGGTCGGGTCATGCTGTGGGTAGTGTTTTAGGGTTTAGGGTAGTGCAGTCGTGTTTGTGTAGTGTAGGGGGTCGTGTTTTAGGGTATAGGGTAGTGCAGTTGTGTTTGGGTAGTGTAGGGGGTCATGCTGGGGTTAGTGTTTTAGGGTTTAGGGTAGTGCAGTAGTGTTTGGGTAGTGTAAGGGGTCGTGCTGGGGGTAGTGTTTTAGGGTTTAGGGTAGTGCAGTGGTGATTGTGTAGCGTGGGAGGTCATGCTGGGGGTATATTTAGGGTTTAGTGTAGTGCAGTGGTGTTTGGGTAGTGTAGGGAGTCGTGCTGGGGGTAGTGTTTTAGGGTTTAGGGTAGTGCAGTGGTGTTTGGGTAGTGTAGGGAGTCGTGCTGGTGGTAGTGTTTTAGGGTTTAGGGTAGTGCAGTTATGTTTGGGTAGTGTAGGGTGTCGTGCTGGGGGTAGTGTTTTAGGGTTTAGGGTAGTGCAGTGGTGTTTGGGTAGTGGAGGGGGTAGTGTTTTAGGGTTTAGGGTAGTGCGCCCAACCAGCCACAATATCCGTGGACAAAGGGGATCCTGACTCTTTGGAACGCTCCGTCAATTGAATAATTTGGGTCAAGGGCCCTACCACGTCCAAGACCTATCAATTCCTTTCTTGGGATCCCTCATATACTTGGAGAAAAAGGTACATAGTTTCTCATCAATTTCAGGCGTGTGTGCCACCTTCCCCTTCAGTGAGGGCCTGGGGCATTCTCCCCTCATCCTATTCCTGACCTCCCTTTCAAGGGGTTGATGGATTTTCCCCACCACATACTCTGCCACTTTGGCGTCAGGTGTCCACTCTGCCGACCTAGGATGGTAAATTTGGGTAGGCTCGAACATGTCCGAGTGGACCCCGTCCCCAACCGGGGACTGAGAGGAGTGGGACTCTGGATGCCAGGGATGCCCCGAGTCCTTTTCCTCATCGGAGGAGAAATCATCCTCCGATACACCCTCTCCCTCTAAGGGAAACCCGCCGTCGGGGTCTACAATAGTGGTGACAGTGTCGCAATTTTCTCCGGGCCTCTCCTCCTCCCGGCAGGGTGCATGTTTTAACGTTCGTGCACTCTTGAGGAAGGTCTCCGTAAGTTTATCAAATCCTTCCAAGTGCCCCGCGTTATGCTTAACGGCCCTTTTATTCCCCATCTGGGAGCTACTTGGACCCGCCACCACCAGATCTGGGTCACTGAACACCCCAGGGATGCTTTTCGCCAGCTTATCAACCTGATCCCTAAGAGGAGCCAGCGCCCTAGAAATAGCCAGAGAGAGGGCTTGGTCCACTGCTGGAGGGAGAAGTTGGGGG
Source organism: Calotriton arnoldi (assembly GCA_963921515.1). Lineage (NCBI taxonomy): Eukaryota > Metazoa > Chordata > Amphibia > Caudata > Salamandridae > Calotriton > Calotriton arnoldi. The sequence continues at coordinate 921,023 of CAWUFW010003421.1, read as the reverse complement.
CCATTCCTCCTCCACTTCCTGGTAGGAGGAGTAAAAATGGTCTTCTGGAGAAGACATGATAGCAGAGGGTGTGAGCACAGAACAAATGCCCTTAAAATCCTTAAGACAGCCCCCTCGCCGGTGCTCCAACAGCTGGGCTTTCCCGAAGCTGTTATAAGAATAGACTGAGGCGCAATACCAATTACCACCACCAGGTGGCGCTGGTCACTAACGTGGCCGTGTGGGGAAATCACCGCGTAGCGGTGATCAAAATTAGGCGAGGGTTGGTCGGGAATCAAGCGGACACTAAAGGAGTGACCGGATTCCCAAACGCGCGTAAAGACCAGCGGGAGCGCTCGACGGAGCTGCCTCGCTCGGACCAGACGCGCCTGACAGGATCTCACCGCGCGCAGAGCACACAGCGGGAGAAACTGCGAGGGGAGAACGTGCTCGGGCAAGAGCCTGCTGCGCAGGGAATATGAAACAATACCAAGGCAATAATGCTAATAACGTGCACAAGAAACCGCTATACAAACAGCAACAACGTCAGATTAAGCCAAGAATGTAAGGAATGCACTTAACTGACGAGCAGTGAAGAAAGAGGAAGCGGAAGGGACGTCACGATATTATATTCGATGGACTGTGATATGATTGGACTATAGTTGCCTTGGAGACTACCCCCTAATGGTTCATGGGTTGTGTAGTCTTTTGTTTAATGATTGTTGTGTTACGTTTTCTTTGAACTGCTATGCAAATAAAGTGAGGAAAGATATGCATAATCCTCGCCTCCGTCCTGCCATAGAATTCATTAAACTTTATTTGATCTGATTTAGAAACATAGATCATAAAAGTGTACATAAAAACAGTAAATCCTCTTTCCTAATACAATACAGTGAGAATTAATTAAAACCAGTAGGTAAAAACGGGTGTTACAAAGCCCGGTTCAGAGCAACTTCAGGTTAACAGAATCGTAAAGTTCAATGTTTCGCAAGATCAATCTCATGTACTTCGTGCAAAATACGCAATAAGGGGTCCAAGTAAGATGTAACGCTCCAATACCTGACCAGTTTGCACTATATAAAACTGCAGAAAAACTAAAAATAAAAAGTGTTTTGCACACTTCTGTCATTGGGCTATATGTGGGCTACATCTGGGTGATATTTGTGCTACATTTGGGCTCTTTTTTTCTCTGGTGGCCATCTTGGGAGACTTATTTGTTATGAAGTTTCCTAATTTCGTCATTTACTGCAGTCTCCTCAGTAGGAAATGCTTTCAGTTTTTACTTTGATTCCATCAAGAAGGCATTCAGATGTGTCACACATTTGCCATAAATTCAGAATGTTAGCACTCTAGTTGTTCATTAGATCACTGTAGTAAAGCTACTGCTCACCAGGGAGTTAACTGGAAGTCTACTGCTGGTATTGAAAGTGATTGTTTCAGTCTGCATGTCAGAATTTTCTAATGAAATAGAAGAGGATTTGAGATCTCACTTAAAACATGCCCTAAATTTTCTTTCTGCAGCACTAACCATAATTTCTATGGCAAAATGAACCCCCTCATTTTGTTCCTTTTTAAATTAAATGTTTTAAGTGTTACCAGTTTATTCCAATCAAGATGGCTTCAGGTGTGCCATACTTTTGTCATAAGTAAGACTGTTAGCGCTCTAGTTGTTCTTTAGAACACTCTGGGAAGCTGCAGTAGAACACAAAGGCATCAACTGACAGGCTGCTCCTGTTGAAATATAACAGGAAGATATTTGAGATCTCACTTAAAACATGTCCTAATTTTTCTTTCTACAGCACTAACCATAATTTCTATGACAAAATGAACCCCCTCATTTTGTTCCTTTTTAAATTAAATGTTTTAAGAGTTACCAGTTTATTCCAATCAAGATGGCTTCAGGTGTGCCATAATTTTGTCATAAGTAAGACTGTTAGCGCTCTAGTTGTTCTTTAGAACACTCTGGGAAGCTGCAGTAGAACACAAAGGCATCAACTGACAGGCTGCTCCTGTTGAAATATAACAGGAAGATATTTGAGATCTCACTTGAAACATGTCCTAATTTTTCTTTCTACAGCACTAACCATAATTTCTATGGCAAAATGAACCCCCTCATTTTGTTCCTTTTTAAATTAAATGTTTTAAGTGTTACCAGTTTATTCCAATCAAGATGGCTTCAGGTGTGCCATACTTTTGTCATAAGTAAGACTGTTAGCTCTCTAGTTGTTCTTTAGAACACTCTGGGAAGCTGCAGTAGAACACAAAGGCATCAACTGACAGGCTGCTCCTGTTGAAATATAACAGGAAGATATTTGAGATCTCACTTAAAACATGTCCTAATTTTTCTTTCTACAGCACTAACCATAATTTCTATGACAAAATGAACCCCCTCATTTTGTTCCTTTTTAAATTAAATGTTTTAAGTGTTACCAGTTTATTCCAATCAAGATGGCTTCAGGTGTGCCATACTTTTGTCATAAGTAAGACTGTTAGCGCTCTAGTTGTTCTTTAGAACACTCTGGGAAGCTGCAGTAGAACACAAAGGCATCAACTGACAGGCTGCTCCTGTTGAAATATAACAGGAAGATATTTGAGATCACACTTGAAACATGTCCTAATTTTTCTTTCTACAGCACTAACCATAATTTCTATGACAAAATGAACCCCATCATTTTGTTCCTTTTTAAATTAAATGTTTTAAGTGTTACCAGTTTATTCCAATCAAGATGGCTTCAGGTGTGCCATACTTTTGTCATAAGTAAGGCTGTTAGCACTCTAGTTGTTCTTTAGAACACTCTGGGAAGCTGCAGTAGAACACAAAGGAATCAACTGACAGTCTCTGCCCTTGTTGGATGTACATGTTTTATTGAGAATGTCAGACTTCATTCTCACATGACTGAGAAAGATAATGTGAATTTACAGAAAATATGCTCTCATTTTAGCTTCTGGAGCACCTTCCAAAACTGTATGGGACAAGCATGTGAAAATAGTTTTCTCTCAAACATGATTCATGATATCCCAGCAGAAGGTTTTTCACAGGGTAAAATCACCTTAGAACACACCACAATTCCTGAAATTAGTATGGTACCATCAACAAATGAATTCTAATGTAACTAAAGTCTGTTATCACCCTTTATAGTTCTCCTTTTGGTAACCCTCAAAATCTTCGATTCACTACAATGCATTTCAATGGGGTACTGTCATTTATATTGGTCCCAAGATGGCTGCCAGCAATTCCAGGATGAAGTGCTGACAGCCAATCAGATCTCACGATGACATGTGTGGTTAGGCTCCGCCCAGATATATATGTGTTTTCTTTTTCAAATTTCTCAGGAACTACTGAACGGATTTACACCATTTAACCAAAAGGCACGACTCTGAACCAAGGGCTACCTTTTTGCCAAATTTGGTGTAATTCCGTTCAGCAGTTCGGGCTGTAGCTGCGACTAAAGGTTCCTATGGAAAATTGCATGGGGAAAACACGTTTTGGGACCCCCTTTTTTCTCGGCCCCCACTTGATGAATCACCCCGAGACTTTCAGGATAGGAGCGGACCGGAGCGCGCCATAAGTTTTGAAATTTCACGAAGATTCATCAACCGGCGCCAAAGTTATTGGAAATAGAATGTTGCGAATTTCCTATGGAAAATAGGTCCTAACTATAACTATCTACTGGCGACCGCCAGTAGATAATATATATATATATATATTTGGATATATATATATATCCAACAAAACGGTTTCCTTGTCATCAGCTTTTGTGGCGCTCATATGCGGTGCGTTACTCCTGCGGTTGAAACCAAAACCGCTATTCATATCACAAAATCCTGGTTTCCCAGAAAAGCGGGCCGCACTCCTCACAGGTTCTTTTGCAATTTTTTATTTTCTTAGGCGTGTTGCATCAATAAATCCTTTCGGCATTTACAGACGATAAACCTATCATCTGTAAATGCCGAAAGGATTATTGATACAACACGCTAAAAAATAAAAATGCAAAAAGCCTGTGAGAGTGTGGCCGTTTCTGGAAACTAGGATTTTGTGATATATATATATATATATATATTCACTGAAAAATCCATAGGTTTTAGGGAAAGTTATAGTTAGTTGGACATTGCACTCGTACAAAACCCGTGAAATTCCCCGTTATAGTTAGTTCAGCTAACTATAACTCGCGCCCGCAATGCACTGCTGATGACGTCACATATTACATCACTCATGACATGGTCAGTGACATCACTGATGACATCACTGACATCATCCAGTGACTGTGTGTTTCTGTAAAGTTTAAATATGTTTAATATATATAGGGAAAGGCGTATTGAAGAATGAGTGGGTGTATAAGCGTCTGAATGGATGATTTAGTAGGTGCGTGACTGAGTCTATAAGTGAGTGATTAAACGTATCTTACTGGATGCATGGGTGAGTGACTAAACTGTGTGAATGTCTGTATCCATCTGTCTGTTGTTGTGTAAGCAGCTGCATGGGTTTCTGACTAGCTAAATGAGTGTCTATATGGGTTATGGATTGGTTCTCTGAGTATCTGTATGGGTGCCTCAGTGTTTGTGTGGGTGGGGTGTGTGTGACTCTGTGCATAGATGTGTGAGTGGGTGATTCACTGGATGCATGGTTTCAAGAGTGCGTCTGTGATGGACTGTATGGGTGGGTGAGTGTGTGTATGGGTGTGTTAGTGATTGAATGTATATCTCAGTGGTACATGTGTGAGTAACTACATATGTGAAAGGCAGTATATATGTGTGTTGGAGTATATAAATGGCTATAAGTGAGAGTGTGTGATTGTGAGAGTGGTTATATGGATGAGTGTGTGCTTGCATCAGTGATTGCATAGGAGCGTAAGAATGTGCTAGTATTTTTATGAGTAAGTGAGCTGGTGTGTATAACTGTATAGGTGAGTACATTGGAGTGTGATTAATTATTTGCATGACTGACTAGGTGTGTGAGTACCTCTATGGATGAGTTGCGTTGTGTGAGTGTTTATATAGGTGTATGAGTGCATATGATAGTCCTGTACTGAGTGACTGTAATTATGAGTGACTGTACGGGTGAGTGAGTGGATGTGTGTGTGTAGACCTAAGAATCAGTGAGTGGGTATGTACTTATTGGTATTGGAGTGTGTATGGTTTTGAGAATGGCAGTCTGTAATTTAGAGTGGGTGTATCAAAAGTTATATTAGGGTGTGAGAAGATGCATTAAATTCTCACATGGATGATGTCATCAGTGATGTCATTTGAGATGTCATCAGTGATGTCATCAGTGATGTCACTGACCATGTCATGAGTGATGTAATATGTGACGTCATCAGCAGTGCATTGCGGGGCGCGAGTTATAGTTAGCTGAACTAACTATAACGGGGGAATTTCACGGGTTTTGTACGAGTGCAATGTCCAACTAACTATAACTTTCCCTAAAACCTATGGTTTTTCAGTGAATTTCAAAGGTTTTTTAAATGCTAAACCCTAACTATAACAGGCCTGAAACCTATGGTTTTATCAGTGAATTTCAAAGGTTTTTAAAATGCTAATTCCTAACTATAACAAGCCTGAAACCTATGGTTTTTCCAGTGAATTTCAAAGGTTTTTAAATGCTAATTCCTAACTATAACATGTCTGAAACCTATGGTTTTTTTCAGTGAATTTCAAAGGTTTTGTAAATGACAATTTTTAAATGTATTAATTGTTATATTTATTTTTTTGATACTGATTTACTACATTTTTTAAACTATTTATTTTTAGATATTTTATTTTTTAAATTACATTGTAATTAGATTATACATTACATTACACAATATACTTTCTCAGAATGAATTACTTTAGTTTAAATACTTTGCAAATAGGCAATAGACTTTTAAGTACAGTAGTTACAGTTGTTGCAATGGGCAACACAATTTCAAACACAATGCAACATTGAGCTCAATGTGAATTTCTAGCTAAATGCAATTAGTTACTTTATGGATTACTTTTCTAACCACAGGACTGGATCCTAGATTCAGTCCTGGGACATCTCCTGTAAACAGTTGAGTAAAAGTGTTTTGGTTACAGTAGTGATTATTAAGGAATATTATTGTATTTTAAAAGTTGACACAGAAACTTTTTCACATAGAATCACCAATGTTATCCTATGGGAGGAAGTTCACTTAGCAGGTAAGTAGTGTTATCGTTACTTTTTCTTACTCAGTGGTGGATCCTGGATCCAGCACTGGTGCATCTCCTGTAAACAGTTGAAAGAATGCGTTTAAGTCATACAGGCGATTTTTAAGGTATATTTGTAGTTTGTGAAAATCAACACTTTGAAACTTTTCTGCTGAAAACCAGACAATGGATTCCTACGGAAGGAAATATAAGTTACTGGTAAGTACGGTTAAAATTACTTTTCAGGATCAGTACTGGGCTGAAAGATGCAGCACTGAGGTCTCTCCTGATAACAGGTGAGTAAATCGGAATTCGTATTTTGGCTGATTTTAGAGGAATATTTGTATGTTTCAAAAATCGACACTTAGAAACTTTTTCAGCAAAAAGCAGGCAATGATATCCTATGGAAGGAAATTCAAGTTACTGGTAAGTACGGTTAAAATTACTTTTCAGGATCAGTACTGGGCTGAAAGATGCAGCACTGAGGTCTCTCCTGATAACAGGTGAGTAAATCGGAATTCTTATTTCGGCTGATTTTAGAGGAATATTATAAAGTTCCAAAACTCCACACTTAGAAGAATTTCCAAGTGAAACCAGTCAATGATAGCCTATGGAAGGAAATTCAAGTTACTGGTAAGTACGGTTAAAATTACTTTTCAGGATCAGTACTGGGCTGAAAGATGCAGCACTGAGGTCTCTCCTGATAACAGGTGAGTAAATCGGAATTCGTATTTCTGCTGATTTTAGAGAAATATTATAAAGTTCCAAAACTCCACACTTAGAAGAATTTCCAAGTGAAACCAGTCAATGATATCCTATGGAAGGAAATTCAAGTTACTGGTAAGTACGGTTAAAATTACTTTTCAGGATCAGTACTGGGCTGAAAGATGCAGCACTGAGGTCTCTCCTGATAACAGGTGAGTAAATCGGAATTCGTATTTCGGCTGATTTTAGAGGAATATTATAAAGTTCCAAAACTCCACACTTAGAAGAATTTCCAAGTGAAACCAGTCAATGATATCCTATGGAAGGAAATTGAAGTTACTGGTAAGTACGGTTAAAATTACTTTTGAGGATCAGTACTGGGCTGAAAGATGCAGCACTGAGGTCTCTCCTGATAACAGGTGAGTAAATCGGAATTCGTAGTTCGGCTGATTTTAGAGGAATATTTGTATGTTTCAAAAATCGACACTTAGAAACTTTTTCAGCAAAAAGCAGACAATGATATCCTATGGAAGGAAATTCAAGTTACTGGTAAGTACGGTTAAAATTACTTTTCAGGATCAGTACTGGGCTGAAAGATGCAGCACTGAGGTCTCTCCTGATAACAGGTGAGTAAATCGGAATTCGTATTTCCGGCTGATTTTAGAGGAATATTATAAAGTTCCAAAACTCCACACTTAGAAGAATTTCCAAGTGAAACCAGTCTATGATATCCTATGGAAGGAAATTCAAGTTACTGGTAAGTACGGTTAAAATTACTTTTCAGGATCAGTACTGGGCTGAAAGATACAGGACTGAGGTCTCTCCTGATAACAGGTGAGTAAATCGGAATTCGTAGTTCGGCTGATTTTAGAGGAATATTTGCACAATGGTGAAGGGAGGGGGCGGGGCCTGAGGTGACATCTGTGCAAACGCGCCCCGTGGCGCGTTTTAAGTTGGGGATTAAGTCCCCTTGAATCATGAGGGTCCCTGGGGTCCAACTAGCCCACCCTGTACCTCCAGTATGCGCCAGGGAGCTGCGTTGCAGAGAGGTGTTCAGAGGCCACGCCCCTTTTTGCACCTCTCTGCAACGCAGCTCTGTGGTGCTTTCTGGACAGTACCTGGTGGGCTAGTTCACCCCAGGGACCCTCAGGGTGAAGGGATTTCATTCCCATCTTAAAATGCGCCACGGGGCCTGTTTGCACACATGTCACCTGAAGCCCCGCCCCCTCCCTTCACCACTGTGCAAACTATCTATTGGCAGTGTCCAACCATGTCATGAGTGATGTAATATGTGACGTCATCAGCAGTGCATTGCGGGGGCGCGAGTTATAGTTAGATGAACTAACTATAACGGGGGAATTTCACGGGTTTTGTACGAGTGCAATGTCCAACTAACTATAACTTTCCCTAAAACCTATGGTTTTTTCAGTGAATTTCAAAGGTTTTTTAAATGCTAAACCCTAACTATAACAGGCCTGAAACCTATGGTTTTCAGTGAATATATATATATATATATATGAACAATTTCACCTCAGCTTAGAAAGATGACAACGGCACTCCTGTGGTTCAATCACTGCGGCTTATTCCAACTTAGAGCGATTTAACATCCACGCGTTCCGGCTGCCAGACGCAGCCTTGTTCACAATGGTGAGCATTTTACTTTTTTTCATTTATGTACCTTTACGATTCCCAATAAACATAGAAAGTGGCAAATTCAATCCATTGCACTAGTTCTATTCACAAACAATGGGCGCCATCTTAAGACATGTTTGTACCATACGATATCAATTGAATCAAGATTTTTTCTCACTTAAAAGCTTATAAAACCTTTAAATTTTTCAATTTGATTCAATGATTTTTCATGTATGTATATTTCTATTTACATTCGTATTCTATGGGTAAGTGCCAATTTTCTCTGGCATTAACATTGTTCTAAAGACCTCTTGTGAAGTAATATATTACCAATTAATTATGCATTTTGGCTCAAACTTCCATTGTACACTTTATTCTTTCTATAAAGTGACTGGTGCTTAAATGCTAATTAAATACAGTTCCTCAACAAATGCCTCTGTCTTCATTAAAATGAATTTGTTACCAATTTTTCTCACATTTCGGGAAATCCCTAAGTATTTATGGCTAATTTGCTACTCCCGAGGTCTTTCTAAAGTGCTGTAGTGCAAAAAGTGAAAATGTGCTAATATAAAGTCCAAATAACTTCCTCTTAAAGTGCTTCATAAATCTAAACGGAATCTCCTCATTACTCTATAGTATATCCAAATATACTTTAGGTGGTAATTAAGTTAAATTTATTTTACTTTGATAGTATTTTTATCTAATTATCCCACTGTCTTTTCATAGAGTAAACGTTCACCTAAAACCCAAGCTAAAAAGTGAAAAATACACATAATTCCCTTTATTAAAAAGTGCTCTAAAAGTGCCTTGTTGTCCACTTCTTTTCTTACAAAATCTATTTACATTCTTTTCTTGCTCTTCTGGTGAGTGCTCTATAAGGGCTGCAGGAGGCTTAATAAAGACAGGTATACAGCTCCTCATCCACGTTGAAACCGTTTGGTTCCTTGCTATCCAACTCTAGGATGAGGTATGTTTCAAGTTTACGTAGCTCTTTCTCCCTGTCTCCACCTCTCCTCCTCTTGGGCACCTGTGCTATGCAGCTATATCTCAGTGTAGCTGGATTACTGGAATGTTCCTTCTCGAAATGTCTGGCTATTGGGTAGCTGCGATCTTTGTTCACTTTTGCTCTTCTGTGCTGAAGGATTCTTTTATGTACTGGGAGAGTTGTACTGCCGACATAAATCTTATTGCATGGGCACTTTAAAATATGCACAACAAAATCTGATTTACATGTTAAAAATCCTTTTACCTTTACAGTTTTATTAAAAACTGTTTTAAAAGCTGTAATGTTCTCTCCATGTAAACAGGCCTTGCACTTCAAATTTTTTTAAGCCCTTCTTTTTGTTGAAGCCAGGTATGTTGTTGCGTTATTCCCAGGCTGTCACTCTTAACTAGATAATCCCTTCAAGATTTCACATTTCTATAAGTAATCTGTGGATTCCTAGCAACCTGGTGTCCTATTATTGGATCATGTCTAATAAAGTGCCAGTGCTTTTGTAAAATTTGTCGTACTCTCAAATGCTCTTTGTTATATGTTGTAATGAATCTATGAGTGACTTTCTGTTCTTTATTCCTTCTCTTCTTATCTGTTTTTGACGGTTCAAAAAGTATCTTTTCTCTTTTTATTACTCTAGATTTTGTAGATGCTGCTTCTAGTAGTTTAGACGAATACCCTCTTTGTAAAAGCGAGATTTCATTTCTTTTTCTACTCTGTCATATTCCCTTTGTGAGCTGCACGCTCTCCTAGCTCTATAAAATTCTCCAAAGGGAATACTTCTTATTAACGGGGCAGGGTGTGCACTTCTAGCATGCAAGATTGTATTCCCTGCCGTCGTCTTTCTAAAAATGGTTGTCTCCAGTTTCTCCCCTTCCACCATTATTCGTATGTTTAAAAAGTCTACTGATGTTGTACTTTTATGCCCCACAAAATTCAAATTTAAATCATTTACATTAAGGTCATTGATAAATTCATCCACTTCCATCTCCGTGCCCTGCCACAGCACAAAGATGTCATCAATATACCTTAGCCATGAAAGAATCTTATCCGTCCATCGATTTAATGTGAGTCCCCCAAGCACCTCCTCCTCTCACCAGCCTAGATGTAAATTAGCATAACTGGGGGCGAAGCAGGTGCCCATGGCTGTCCCTTGTTCTTGTTGAAAAAGTTTGTTCTCAAACAGAATAATACTCTTTGTAAGGCAGTCCTCCATCATATCTAGTAACATACCATTATGTTCTGTATACTTCATGGGTTTCATCCGCAAATAATATTCAGTGGCTTTGAGTCCATCTTGATGTCTTATACTAGTATATAGTGTAGATACATCTAACGTTACCAGGACCATATTGCTCTCCCACCTGACATCATAAATATGTTTAAAAAAATCGGAGGAATCCTTTAGATATGATGGCAAAGTTTTTACAATAGGATTTAAAAAGAAGTCCAAGTACTTAGAAACATTTTCAAACAAACTGTTTTGGGCCGAAATAATGGGCCTCCCGGGTGGATTACTCTTGTCCTTGTGCACCTTCGGGATCATGTAAAAAGTGGGGAGTACTGGATACTCTTGTTTTAAAAACCAGTATTCGTCCCAACTTAAAAGATCTTTCTCTCTCCATCTGGATAATTTGTCATAGAATCTTTCTCGTATTGTTTCATATTCACTCATTTGAATCCTCTTATAGCATTCAACGTTGTTTAGTTGTTTCAAAGCTTCTTCTCTATATAGTCCTCTCCCCCAAAGCACGACTTTGCCCCCTTTGTCCGAAGGCTTAACTATCACTTCTGGACTCTTTTTGATTTTCTCAATGGTTCGGAACAATTGTCTTTCCTCAGGATCATGATATGTTGATTGTTTGGTGTTTGAATAATAGAGATGTCTCAGATCTTGTGTGACATGCTCTGCAAAAGTGTCCAAATTGTCTCTACCTATTTGCGGTATATATCTCGACTTGGGTCGGAAGGGTGTTTCTGCTCTTGCTCCTGTTGCCAGTGCCATGGGGTTACTGTTAGTATTATGGGGTTCACTTTCCTCTTGGAAGTCATTCTCTGATTCATTTTTGTAAGGACCACATATCCTCCAAGATTGGTAAATCGGATACGGATACATTTGAAGTAGTTATAGGGTCTCTGGTCTGTTCTTCTGCCATATTATTTCTGTTTGAATTAGCGTGCAATTTGTTCAATTTTAATTTTCTTATAAATCTGAATAGATCCATTCTACAATGAGCATAATTGAATTCACTGTTGTGGCAATAGGATAAACCTAATTCCAATGTTTTCCTATCTTCAATAGAAAGATCTATTCGACTCAAATTAATAATTGTATCACCATCTTTTACTCCTTGTCCTTCTTCTTCGTATTCGATCTCATTGATCTTTGTGTTTTTTCTCCTTGTTCTTCTGTATCCCTCACCCCCTCTCCTCTGTTTCCTCTGCCTCTTGGTCTTCCGCGTCCTCTCATCGATCTGTTGTCCGTCCTCTGGTCTAGCTGTAAAAAACGCAGCTTATCTGACACAGTGAGTCTTGTGGCTGGTGTTCTCCTCCTTATTGTATATATATATATATATATATATATATATATATATATATATATATATATGTATAATTTAGCTATTCAATAAATCATGCCGGTGGATGCAACTGGGCCGTGTTGTGCCGTTTATGAAACACTGGAACATGTGTTTGATGGATATATAGGTAGGTAATATATATATGTACATGCTTGAGATTATGGTGTGTACATAAAAGCATACAAGCATATTGACCTGTCAAGAGCAAAAGTGGAATTTTGATCCATGATTATATGTTATGCATAATTAAAATGTTTTAAGCACTAGTCACTTTGAAGAAATTTCAAAGATATGTTTAATAAATCCAAGCCGGGTACGGTTTGGGACTATGTAGCAAAGTTATGCAGTGACAAATATTTGCACAAAATTAATAGTGGATTGTGTACAAAATTGACAGGAATGGAAAAAGGCATTCATGCAATATAGTATTTATCATGATTAATAATGTATTGATACAGTGGAAATGTTGAGTTAAAGCACGGGGTCATACCTGTGCAATGCATTTTTAAAAAAACAGCATTTATACTTTTACAATGGTATACTCTTATACTGGGATAGTCTGTTGTCCACATCCATGAATTAATTGTTGAGCATAGTCACTTTAAAAGAGCCAATCAGCAGGGCCAGCGTTGTCATGTGATCAAGGCCGGTAATGGCTGAAACGCGTTATGGCAGACGGAATTAAATAAAAAAGGATATATGCACAGAATTGCGGTCCCCGCTCGTTTTTTCTCCACAAAGGAGTTGATGGTGGCAAGAATTTTGGATATATATATATATATAGGGGCATATTTACGTTCCCTGGCACATCCCTGCAAATCAGCAGGGATGCGCCAGGGAAGATGCGTCACGCAAGTTTGCCCTTGTGCCACCGCCGATGCGCCGCATTTACAATGCGGCGCGCCGTGGCGCACGGATGGGCAGATGCGTGTCGCATACCCCGACGGAAAGGCGGCGCATTGCTCGAGGAAGGCTCGGGGGTGCCCTATGCCTAACATGCTGCGTCAATCCTTACGCCTGCTTCAAGCAGGCACAGGGTTTTGACGCAGCATGGGCGTAAAAGTGACTCAGTGAAATCTTGTAGATTTCACTGCGTCACTTTTACGAGGCGTACCTGCGAGGGAATGCCCACCCTGCGCTGGAATGCCCACATGAAACCTGATGCAGGTTTCATGTGGCGCAGGGGTTTACAACGTGACGCATCTCCCTAGATGCGCCACGTAAATATTGCGCAACGTGGCGCATGTTTTGCGTCGCCGCTGCGTCACATAAGTGACGCAACGGCGGCGCAAAAGTGCCGCAAGGGGCTCGTAATTCTGCCCCATATTACCTACTGGCGGTCACCAGTAGGTAGTTATAGTTAGGACCTAGTTTCCATAGGAAAAGCGTTTTTTGATTTGCCAATATCTTTGGCGCCATTTGACGAATCTTCACGAAATTTTCAAAAATAATGAGGTGCTCAGGTCACCTCCTGTCTTGAAAGTTTCGGGTGATTTGTCAAGCGGGGGCCGAGAAAAAAGGGGGGTCCAAAAACACATTTTTCCCCATGTTAATTTCCATAGGAACTTTAGACAAAGCTACAGCCCGAACTGCTGAACGGAATTACACCAAATTTGGCAAAAAGGTAGGTCTTGGTTCAGAAAGGGTGCTTTATTTTAAATGGTGTAAATCCCTCCAGTAGTTCCAGAGAAATTCAAAAAATTAAAATATTGTTTTCTGAGGGCCGAGGAGTATACACGAACCCTCCTGAGCACAAGCTTGATTCTGATTGGCTGTCAACACTCTAAATCACGAAGTGTTGGCAGCCATCTTGTGACTCAGTAAAACTGAGTCACAAGAAAACAGTAATAAAAAAGGATAAAAAACAAGAAAAGGGGGCAGGGTAGAAACACCCTGACCCATAGGCCAGGACCAAAAAAAGCATTTTTTTTTAAAAACTCAGCCGAATTCGTGCGGGGTGCGTGAATCCGGCCGAAAAAATAAAAAATAAATGAAGCGCAGGCTCCCGCGCTTCATTTTCTATAAGCCCCCGGGTGGGCTAGGTCCCGGAGGCAATAGCTAATTATGTAGCGGGGGCCTGCAGGCACACCCCCAGGCCCAGGGACTGCCACCTCCCTGGGGCTTTTTTAAAAATGCGTGGGGGGGCTCCTGCCCCCCCACGCTGCCCCGGGGACTGCCACCTCCCCGGGGCATTGTTATTTTAGGGCAGGGGGGCCTCACGGGCCCCCCAAGCCCTGGGGACCGCCACCTCCCAGGGGCTATTTTGAAAAAGAAAGTGTGGGGGGCTCAAACCCCCCACACTGCCCCGGGGACCACCACCTCCCCGGGGCACTCTTCATTAAAATGCATGGGTCCGTTGCGGCCCTCCGGCCCCGAGGACCACCACCTCCCCAGGGCTTTAAACAATTGGGAGGGGGGCCTGGAGCCCTTGATTTCCCTGGGGAATACGGAATACGGAAGGCTGGCCCCGGGGGATGGGGTCCCTGGGGCCATAATTGGCCTCAGGAGGGGGGCCACGCGGCCCCCTCCCAAAAAAAACCCAAGGCTGGCCAGGCCCTGGGGGATGGGGTCCCCAGGGCCAAAAGTGGCCCCCGGCCCCCCTCCCGAATATTTAATTATTTTTATAAAAAAAAGAAAAAGGAGGCAATGCCCCGGGGAATGGGGTCCCCAGGGCCGATAAAGGCCTCAGGAGAGGGGCCGCACAGCCCCCCTCCAAAATAAAAATAAAAATAAAAGGCTGGGATGGGGTCCCAAGGGCCCCAAAAATATTAAGAGAAGGGGGGCCACACAGCCCCCTTCTAAAAATACAAAAAATAAATAAAGCCGGCATCCCCCCGGAGGCCCCGCCCCCTCCCTGCACCACTCTGCAAACGTGCCTCCTGGCGCATTCTGGGTTGGGGGATTAAGTTCCCTTGAATGCTAAGGGTCCTTAGCGGCCAACTAGCCCACGAGGTACCTCCAGTAAGCCCCACACAGTGGGATTGCTCAGAGGTGGTCCGAGGCCACGCCCCTTTTTACACCACTCTGCAAACTCGCCTCTTGGCACATTGCTGGTGGGGCAATGAGGTCCTCTTGTGTCCTGAGGACCTCAGGACTAAAGTGGACTTCATCCCCCGAGCAGCAGTGCTCCAGGAGGCGCGTTTGCAGAGTGGTGTAAAAAGGGTCTGTGGCCTCGGACCACTCTCAGCAATGCAGCTGTGTGGGGATTACTGGAGGTACCTGATGGGCTAGTTGGCCCCAAGGGACCCTCAGGAGGCAAGGGGACTTCATACCCCAACCAAGAGCGTGCCAAGAGGTGCGTTTGCAGAGTGGTGGACAAAGGGGGTGTGGCCTGTGTCCACCTATCAGCCATCCCACTATCTGGGGCATACTGGAAGTATCAGGTAGGCTAGTTGGCCCCTAAGGACCCCCCGCAGCAAAGTGGACTTTAATCTCCATCCAAGAGCACGTCAGGGAGTGCGTTTGCAGAGTGGTGGGGAAAGGGGTGTGGCCTGCTATGAGAACTTAGCAATGCCGCTGTGTGGGACTTACTGGAGGTAATAGGAGGGGTAGTTGGCCCCCAAGGTTGTCCTTGGGGTCCAACTACCCCTCCTGTTACCTCTACTAAGTCCCACACAGTGGAATTGCTAAGAGGTCTTCGGAGGCCACACCCCCCCACTTTCTCCACCACACTGAAAACGCGCCTCCTGGCACAGTACTGGTTGGGGGATGAAGTCCACTTTACTCCTGAGGGACTTTGGGGGCCAAGAAGCCCTCCTGGTACCTCCTGTAAGTCCTACGCAGCGGAATTCCTGAGCGCTGGTTGGAGGCCCAGCCCCCTTTCTCCACCAGTCTGCAAACATGACTACCTGTTAAAAAAGCATTTGTAATTTAATAGGTCTCGGATTTGCAAGAGTTAGAGCTATTGGCCTTGTTTTTTGGAGTGGAGTGGATTTACGTTGTGTGTAATGGAATTATGTGGTATGTTGTGCAGTGAAATTATGTGGATAGAAAGTATGTGGTATTTAGTGTATAAGAATTATGTAGAGTGGGATTATGTGTTATGGAGAGTAATTATGTGGTATGGTAGTCTGTGTTGTGGAGTGGTAACCTCAGGTTTAGTCTTCCTCGTTTCCATAGAAGCTAAACTATGAACTCAATGAGACAAAAAAAGAAGGAATCACTGAGGAGCACTTCTGGACCTAGTCAGAGGTATGAGCAGGGCCACTGGAATTATGCGACTGTTTTGCTGCACCAACTTTCGCATAATTATACATTTTCCTCCTTAGCCACATAATCCATCATCTGCTGCCTAATCTGCAGATTTGAACAAAAAAAGCCTTGTTTCTAGCTCAAACGGCTCAAACGTTACCAAAAATGCAGCGACAAGTGTTATAGCGTGGTGGAAGTTCCTTTGTAAACCTAGAATGGTCACCTGTTACTTATTGCTAAATGTGGGTGTTAAATTGGTACTAATGATGTGCAAGCCACTCTTGCTTCTTTCTGCGCCTCAAATGCCTTCTTCTGCATTTCTGTTGCTTCTTTCTGCACCTTTCTTTCTTTTTCTGCACCTCTTTTGCCTCTTTCTGCACCTCTGTTGCCTCTTTCTGCACCTCCATTGCTTCTTTGTGCACCCCTCTTGCCTCTTTCTGCACCTCTCTTGCCTTTTTCTGCACCTCCCTTCCCTCTTTCTGCTCCTCTCCTGTCTCTTTCTGCACATCTGTTCCTTCTTTCTGCGCTTCTCTTGTTTCTTTCTGCACCCCTCTTGCCTCTTTCTCCACCCCTCTTCCCATTTTCTGCATTTCTGTTGCTTCTTTCTGCACTTCTCTTGCCTCTTTCTCCACCCCTCTTCCCTCTTTCTGCATTTCTGTTGCTTCTTTCTGCACTTATCTTGCATCTCTCTGTACCTCTCTTGCTTCTTTCTGCACCCCTTGTGCCTCTTTCTGTACCCCTCTTCTCTTTCTGCACTCCTCTTGCCTCTTTCTGCACCTCTGTTCCTTCTTTCTGCACTTCTTTTGTCACTTTCTGCACCTCTCTTGCTTCTTTCTGCACCCCTGTTGCCTCTTTCTCCATCCCTCTTCCCTCTTTATGCACCTCTGTTGCTTCTTTCTGCACCTCTTTTGGCTTTTTCTACACCCCTCTTCCCTCTTTCTGCACCTCTGTTGCTTCTTTCTGCACCTCTCTTGCTTCTTTCTGCACCCCTTGTGCCTCTTTTTGCACCCCTCTTGCCTCTTTCTGCACCTCTGTTGCATTTTTCTCCACTACTCTTGCTTCTTTCTGCACCTCTCTTGCTTCTTTCTGCACCACTCGTGCTTCTTTCTGCACCACTCGTGCTTCTCTCTGCACCCCTCTTCCCTCTTTTTGTACCCATCTTGCCTCTTTCTGCACCCCTTTTCCTTCTTTCTGCTCTTCTTTTGTTTCTTTCTGCACCTCTTGCTTCTTTCTGCACCCCTCTCACCACTTTCTCCACCCCTGTTCCCCCTTTTTGCATCTCTGTTGCTTCTTTCTGCACTTCTCTTGCCTCTTTTTCCACCCCTCATCCCTCTTTCTGCACCTCTGTTGCTTCTTTCTGCACTTCTCTTGCTTCTTTCTGCACCTCTGTCCCTTCTTTCTGAAACCCTTGTGCCTCTTTCTACACCCCTATTCCCTCTTTATGCACCTCTGTTGCTTCTTTCTGCACCTCTTTTGGCTTTTTCTCCACCCCTCTTCCCTCTTTCTGCACCTCTGTTGCTTCTTTCTGCACCTCTCTTCCCTCTTTCTGCACCTCTGTTGCTTCTTTCTGCATCTCTCTTGCCTCTTTCTGCACCTCTGTTCCTTCTTTCTGCACTTCTCTTGCCTCTTTTTCCACCCCTCATCCCTCTTTCTGCACCTCTGTTGCTTCTTTCTGCTCCTCTCTTGCCTCTTTCTGCACCTCTGTTCCTTCTTTCTGAACTTCTTTTGTTTCTCTCTGTAACTCTCTTGCTTCTTTCTATATCCCTCTTGCCTCTTTCTCCTCCCAACTTCCCACTTTCTGCATCTCTGTTGCTTCTTTATGCACTTCTCTTGCTTCTTTCTGTACCTCTCTTGCTTCTTTCTGCACCCCTTGTGCCTCTTTCTGTACCCCTCATCCCTCTTTCTGCATTCCTCTTGCCTCTTGCTGTACCTCTGTTGCTTCTTTCTGCACTTCTTTTGTTTCTTTCTGCACCTCTTTTGCTTCTTTCTGCACCCCTCTTGCCTCTTACTCCACCCCTCCTCCCCCTTTCTGCATCTCTGTTGCTTCTTTCTGCACTTCTCTTGCCTCTTTCTGCTCCCCTCTTGTCTCTTTCTGCACCTCTGTTGCTTCTTTCTGCAGTTCTTTTGTTACTTTCTGCACCTTTCTTGCTTCTTTCTGCACCACTTGTGCCTCTTTCTGCACCCCTCTACCATCTTTCTGCACTCCTCTTGCCTCTTTCTGCACCTCTGTTCCTTCTTTCTGCACTTCTTTTGTTTCTTTCTGCACCTCTCTTGCTTCTTTCTGTACCCCTGTTGCTTCTTTCTGCACCCCTCATGCCTCTTTCACATCCCTCTTCCCCCTTTCTGTACCCCTCTTGCCTCTTTCTGCACCTCTGTTCCTTCTTTCTGCACTTCTTTTGTTTCTTTCTGCACCTCTCTTATTTCTTTCTGTATCCCTCTTGCCTCTTTCTCCACCCCACTTCCCCCTTTCTGCATCTCTGTTGCTTCTTTCTGCACCCCTCTTGCCTCTTTCTGCACCTCTGTTGCTTCATTCGGCACTTCCCATGCTTCTTTCTGCACCTGTCTTGCTTCTTTCTGCACCCCTGTTGTCTCTTTCTGTACTTGTCTTCCCTCTTTCTACACCTCTGTTGCTTCTTTCAGCAATTCTCTTGCCTCTTTCTGTACTTCTCTTGCCTGTTTCTGCACCTCTCTTGCCTCTTTCTGCACCTCTCTTGCCTCTTTCTGCCCCTCACTTGTTTCTTTCTGCCCCCCTCTTCCCTCTTTCTGCACCCCTCTTCCCTCTTTGTGCAACTCTTTTGCCTCTTTCTACACCTCTCTTCCCTCTTTCTGTACCACGCTTGCCTCTTTCTGTACCTCTGTTGCTTCTTTCTGCACTTCTCTTGCCTCTTTCTGCACCCTTTGTGCCTCTTTCAGCACCTCTGTTGTTTCTTTCTGCACTTCGCTTCCTTCTTTCTGCACCCCTCGTGCCTCTTTCTGCACCCCTCTTCCCTCTTTCTGCACTCCTCTTGCCTCTTTCTGCACCTCTGTTGCTTCTTTCTGCACTTCCCTTGCCTCTTTCTGTACCCCTCTTGCCTCTTTCTGCACCTCTGTTGCTTCTTTATGCACTTCTCTTGCTTCTTTGTGCACTTCTCTTGCTTCTTTCCGCACGCCTCTTGCCTCTTTCTGCACCCTTCTTCCCTCTTTCTGCACCTCTCTTGCCTCTTTCTGCACCCCTGTTCCCTTTTACTGCACCTCTCTTGCCTGTTTCTGCAACCCTCTTGCCTCTTTCTGCAGTTCTCTTGCCTCCTTCTGCACCTCTGTTGCTTCTTTCTGCACTTCTCTTGCCTCTTTCTGCACCCCTGTTGCTTCATTCTGCACTTCCCATGCTTCTTTCTGCACCTGTCTTGCTTCTTTCTGCACCCCTGCTGTCTCCTTCTGCACTCATCTTCCCTCTTTCTGCACCTGTCTTGCCTCTTTCTGCATCTCACTTGCCTCTTTCTGCACTTCTCTTGTTTCTTTCTACACCTCTGTTGTTTCTTTCAGCAATTCTCTTGCCTCTTTCTGCACTTCTCTCGCCTGTTTCTGCACCTCTCTTGCCTCTTTCTGCACCTCTCTTCCCCCTTTCTGCACCACTCTTGCCTCTTTCTTTACCTCTGTTGCTTCTTTCTGCACTTCTCTTGCCTCTTTCTGCACCCTTCGTGCCTCTTTCAGCACCTCTGTTGTTCTTTCTGCACTTCTCTTCCTTCTTTCTGCACCCCTCGTGCCTCTTTCTGCACCCTTCTTCCCTTTTCCTGCGCATCTCTTGGTTATTTCTGCACTGCTCTTGCCTCTTTCTGTACCTCTTTTGTCTCTTTCTGTACCTCTTTTGCTTCTTTCTGAACTTCTCTTGACTCTTTCTGCACCCCTCTTGCCTCTTTCTGCACCTCTGTTGGTTCTTTCTGCACTGCTCTTGCTTCTTTCTGCACCTCTGTTGTTTCTTTCTGCACTTCTCTTGCTTCTTTCTACACCTCTCTTGCTTCTTTCTGCACCTCTCTTGCCTCTTTCTGCACCTCTCTTGCCTCTTTCTGCACCTCTCTTGCCTCTTTCTGCACCTCTCTTGCCTCTTTCTGTACCCCTGCAGCCTCATTCCGCTTCTCTTTTGCTTGTTTCTGCTCTTCTTTTGCCTCTTTCTGTACCCCTCTTGCCTCCTTCTGCACCTCTGTTGTTTCTTACTGCATTGCTCTTGCTTCTTTCTGCACCTCTCTTGCATATTTCTGCACCCCTCTTGCCTCTTTCGGGACCCCTCTTCTCTCTTTCTGCACCCCTGTTCCCTCTTTCTGCACCTCTTCTGCCTGTTTCTGCACTTCTGCTGCCTCTTTCTGAACTTCTCTTGCCTCTTTCTGTACCTCTATTGCTTCTTTCTGCACTTCTTTTGCCTCTTTCTGCACCCCTCTTCCCTCTTTCTGCACCTCTCTTGCTTCTTTCTGTACTTCTGTTGCTTCTTTCTGCACCTCTCTTGCTTCAATCTGCACCCTTATTCCCTCTTTCTGCACCTCTCTTGCCTCTTTCTGCACACACAGGGCTACTTTTAAACTGACCTCAGGCTCAGCAGTGCACACATGCAAGTTCAGAAAAGGGCTGCTGGCCTCTAAACTGCCATGCCCTATTATATGCTAGGGACCTAGAGGTAGTTTTAATCCCCCTGACCTATTATGTACTAGGGCCTTACAGGGGAGGTCTTGCCAATCACAGGGGTACTCCAACTAACCCATAGTGTACCCTAGTGTATGTAGGTGTTTTCACTGTACTCTAAGTGTCTTTCAGTATAGCACTGGCTCCGGGCCTGGTTAGGCAGCGTCCAGGGTCAGTCAGAGTCAGTTACTACCAGTACCAGTCAGCAAAAAGTTGGTGGGTGCCCAGGGCACGGGATGACTTTGTAACAAGGCCTCTTTATGTACCTCTGTTGGTTCTTTCTGCATATCTCTTGCTTTGTTCTGCACCTTTCTTCCTCTTTCTGGACTTCTGTTGCCTCTTTTTGCATTTCTCTTGCTTCTTTCAGCACCTTTCTTCCTCTTTCTGCACATGTCCTACCTCTGTAGGCATAGTTAGAAATTAGCATTCAAAAAACCTTAGAAATTCACTGAAAAAACCATAGGTTTCAGGGACGTTATAGTTAGAAAATAGCATTTCAAAAAACCTTTGACATACACTGAAAAAACCATAGGTTTCAGGGACGTTATATTTAGAAATTAACATTTAAAAAACCTTAGAAATTCACTGAAAAAAACCACAGGTTTCAGGGACATTATAGTTAGTTGGACATTTCACTCGTACAAAACCAGAAAAATTTGGCCGTTATAGTTAGTTGAGCTAACTATAACTCGCGCCCCCGCAATGCACTGCTGATGATGTCACATATTACATCATTTATGACATGGTCAGTGACATCACTTTTGACATCACTGATGACATCTCTAATGACATCACTGATGACATCACTGATGACATCATCCACCTGATAATCTGATGCACCTCCTCACACCCTAATATAACCTTTGATACATCCACTCTAAAATACAGACTACCATTTTCGAAACCATAGACACACCAATACCAGTTACTACACACCCACTCACTGATTCCTAGGTCTACACACATCCACTCATTCACCCATACAGTCTCTCATACATGCAGTCACTCATCAATACAGCACTATCATATGCACTCATACACGGATACAGACACTCACACACCACCAATCATCCATAGAGTTACTCACACACCTAGTCAGTCATGCAGAGAATCAATCACACTCCCATTTACTCACCTATACAGTTATACACACACCACCTCTCTTATTCAGACAGATACTAACACATACTTACTCTCATATACAATCACTGATATATGCACACACTCATCCATACAGCCACTCTCACAATCACTCACTCTCACATATAGTCATTTATATACTGCAACACTCACATATACTGCCTTTCACATATGTAGTTACTTACCCATGTACCACTAAGACATCTATTCACTCACCAACACACCCATACACACACTCACCCACCCATACAGCCCTTCACAGATACACTCTTGAACCCATACACCCAGTGAATCACCCACTCACACAGCTATGCACAGAGTCAGACCCCCCCACCCACCCACACACACACTCAGGCACCCATACAGATACTCAGACAACCAATCAATAACCCATATAGACACTCATGTAGCTACTCACCAACCCATGCATCCGCTTACACACCAACTGACACTGATACAGACATTCACACAGATTAGTCACTAGCCCATGCATTCAGTAAGACACGTTTAATCAATCACTTATACAGTCAGTCACGCACCCACTAAATCATCCATTCAGACACTTATACACCCACTCATTCTTCAATACATCTTGGTATATATATATATATATATATATATATATATATATATATATATATATATATATATATATATACCAACATAAGACCCCTCCGTGAAGAAAGCCAGAGGACACAGCGGGGAGCTTTCGGGAATGCTTTAATGACAAGCTATATATCTGGCATGATGCATTTCGGCGTTTGCCTTCTTCAAATGCCGCTAGCTTAACCGGGAACACTTCTCCTTGCACCCTTGATATTCTCAGGTCCTCCCAATCAGGGGAGGTCAGCTGACTCCTACTAACAAACACCTTCAGCTGCAGCTCGATGTTGGAGAACTGCAGCTCCCATGAGGCAGTGTTCTGGTAAGCACAGTTTGTGGAGCCATGTTGTTTAATCTTCAATTGAAGGCTGTAAATCCTGGCAAGGAGCGGGGATATGGTCGATGTGAAGCAATCCCGTGAATAACAGTCCAGCATTCCCTCGGGTCCCCAACGTTCCAGCCCCATCAACAAAGTCACACCGGGCCATGAGACTGGGATACAATGATCCCGCCTCCCCGTGAAGTCACGGGCTGTGCTAGACAGTGGCCACTTGCCTGTCTCTGAATCTGTGGCGGTCCTGCGATATCCGATCCCTCGGGTGAACAACTGCAAAATGCCAACTTTTCGCAGGATGCTTTGTGGAACGGGTCCTCTTGACGTGCTGCTGGCAAGCACGAAAATATCCAACATAAGACCCCTCTGTGAAGAAAGCCAGAGGACACAGCGGGGAGCTTTCGGGAATGCTTTAATGACAAGCTATGTATGGCATGATGCATTTCGGCGTTTGCCTTCTTCAAATGCCGCTAGCTTAACCGGGAACACTTCTCCTCGCATCCTTGATATTCTTAGGTCCTCCCAATCATATATATATATATATAAAAACCTATTTAAACTTTAAAGAAACACACATACACTGGATGATGTCTTCAGTGATGTCATTTGAGATGACATCAGTGATGTCATCAGTGATGTCACTGACCATGTCATGAATGATGTAATATGTGACGTCATCAGTGCATTGCGGGGGCGCGAGTTATAGTTAGCTCAACTAACTATAATGGCCGAATTTCTCTGGTTTTGTACGAGTGAAATGTCCAACTAACTATAACGTCCCTGAAACCTGTGGTTTTTTCAGTGAATTTCTAAGGTTTTTTAAATGCTAATTTCTAACTATAATGTCCCTGAAACCTATGGTTTTTTCAGTGAATTTCAAAGGTTTTTTAAATGCTAATTTCTAACTATAACATCCCTGAAAGCTGTGGTTTTTTCAGTGAATTTCAAAGGTTTTTTAAATGCTAATTTCTAACTATGCCTACAAAGGTAGGACATGTGCAGAAAGAGGAAGAAAGGCGTAGAAAGAAGCAAGAGAAATGCAGAAAGAGGCAACAGAAGTCCAGAAAGTCGAAGAAAGGTGCAGAAAGAAGCAAGAGATGTGCACAAAGAACCAACAGAGGAGCATAAAGAGTCTATTGCAAAGTCATCCTGTGCCCCCAACTTTTTGCTGACGGGTATTGGTGGTAACTGACTCTGACTAACCAGGCCCGGAGCCAGTGCTATGGTGAAAGACACTTAGAATACAGTGAAAACACCTACATACACTAGGGTACACTATGGGTTGGGGTACCCCTGTAATTGGCATGGCCTCCCCTGTATGGCCCTAGTACATAATAGGGCAGGGGGATTAAAACTACCTCTAACTAAGAGGTGCAGAAGGAGGCAAGAGAAGTACAGAAAGAAGCAACACAGGTGCCGAAAGAGGCAAGAGAGGTGCAGAAAGAAGCAAGAGCAGTGCAGAAAGAACCAACAGAGGTGTAAAAAGAGGCAAAAGGGGTGCAGAAAGGGGTAGGAGAGGTGCACAAAGAGGCAAGAGAGGTACAGAAAGAGGCAGGAGGGGTGCAGAAAGAAGGAAGAGAAGTGCAGAAAGAGGCAAGAGAATTGCTGAAAGAAGCAACAGAGGTGTAGAAAGAAGCAAGAGAAGTACAGAAAGAGGGAGGTAAGGTGCAGATAGAAGCAAGAGCAGTACAGAAAGAACCAACAGAGGTGCAGAAAGAGGGAAGAGGGGTGGAGAGAGAGGCAAGAGGGGTGCAGAAAAAGGTAGGGTGGGTGCACAAAGAGGCAAGAGAGTTACAGAAAAAGGCAGGAGGGGTGCAGAAAGAACGAAGAGAAGTGCAGAAAAAGCCAAGAAAAGTGCAGGAAGAGGCAAGTGAGATGCAAAAACAGGCAGGAAAGGTACAGAAAGAGGGAAGACGAGTGCAGAAAGAGACAACAGGGGTGCAGAAAGAAGCAAATGAGGAGCAGAAAGAGGCAACAGACGTGCAGAAAGAGGGAAGAGAGGTGCAGAAAAATGCAAGAAAAGTGCAGAAAGAGGCAAATGAGGTACATAAAGAGACAACAGGGGTGCAGAAAGAAGCAAGACAGGTGCAGAAAGAAGCATGGAAAGTGCAGAATGAAGCCACAGGGGTGCAGAAAGAGGCACGAGAAGTGTAGAAAGGAGCAAGTGAGGTGCAGAAAGAGCCAACAGAGGTGCAGAAAGAGGCAAGGAAGGTGCAGAAACAGGCAAGAGAAGTGCACAAAGAGGCAAGAGAATAGCTGAAAGAAGCAACAGAGGTGTAGAAAGAAGCAAGAAAAGTGCATAAAGAGGCAAGTGAGATACAAAAACAGGCAGGAAGGGTACAGAAAGAGGGAAGACGAGTGCAGAAAGAGACAACAGGGGTACAGAAAGAAGCAAATGAGGTGCAGAAAGAGGCAACAGACATACAGAAAGAGGGAAGAGAGGTGCAGAAAAACGCAAGAAAAGTGCAGAAAGAGGCATATGAGGTACATAAAGAGACAACAGGGGTGCAGAAAGAAGCACGACAGGTGCAGAAAGAAGCATGGAAAGTGCAGAATGAAGCAACAGGTGTGCAGAAAGAGGCAAGAGAAGTGTAGAAAGGAGCAAGTGAGGTGCAGAAAGAGCCAACAGAGGTGCAAAAAGAGGCAAGAGAGGTGCAGAAACAGGCAAGAGAAGTGCACAAAGAGGCAATAGAATTGCTGAAAGAAGCAACAGAGGTGTAGAAAGAAGCAAGAAAAGTGCAGAAAGAGGCAAGTGAGATGCAAAAACAGGCAGGAAAGGTACAGAAAGAGGGAAGTCGAGTGCAGAAAGAGACAAAAGGGGTGCAGAAAGAAGCAAATGAGGTGCAGAAAGAGGCAACAGACGTGCAGAAATAGGGAAGAGAGGTGCAGAAAGTACATGAGATTTGCAGAATGAGGTCAAGAGAAGGGCAGAAAAAGAAATAAACTTGCAGAAAGAAGCAACAGAAATGCAGAAAGAGGCAAGAGAGGCGCAGAGGGAAGCAAGAGTGGCTTGCACACCATTAGTATCAATTTAACACCCACATTTAGCAATAAGTAACACGTGACAATTCTAGGTTTGCAAAGGGCCTTCCACCACGATGTAACACCTGTCGCTGCATTTTTGGTAAGGTTTGACGTGTTTCAGCTAGAAACACAGCTTTTTTTGTTCAAATCTGCAGATTAGGGTGCAGATGATGAATTATGTGGCTAATGCAGAAAATGTATAATTGTGCGAAAGTCGGTGCAGCCAAACAGTCACATAATTCCAGTGGACCTGCTCAAACCTCTGACTAGGTCCACTAGTGCTCCTCAGTGATTCCATCTTTTTTTTGTCTCACTGAGTTCATAGTTGAGCTTCTATGGAAACGAGGAAGACTAAACCTGAGGTTACCACTCCACAACACAGACTACCATACCACATAATTACTCCCCTTAACACATAATCCCACTCTACATAATTCCTATACACTAAATACCACATACTTTCTATCCACATAATTTCACTGCACAACATACCACATAATTCGTACATCCACTCCACTCCACTCCAAAAAACATTAGTAAAAAACTTTTGCATTTACAACGCCAATAGCTCTAATTCTCGCAAATGCGAAACCTATTACATTGCAAACACTTCTTTAACTAGTAGTCGCGTTTGCAGAGTGGCGGAAAAAGGATGCTGGGCCTCCGACCAGCGCTCAGGAATTCCGGTGCGTAGGGCTTACAGGAGGTACCAGTAGGGCTTCTTGGCCCCCAAAGTCCCTCAGGAGTAAATTGAACTTCATCCCCCATCCCGTAGTCTGCCAGGAGGCGCTTTGCAGAATGGTGGAGAAAGGGGGGCATGGCCTCCGAAGACGTCTTAGCAATCCCACTGCACGGGATTTACTGGAGGTAACAAGAGGGGTAGTTGGCCCCCAAGGACACCCTTGGGGGCCAACTACCCCTCCTATTACCTCCAGTAAGTCCCACACAGCAGCATTGCTAAGTTTGAAGAGCAGGCCACCCCCCCTTTGCCCACCACCCTACAAACGCGCTCCCTGGCGCACTCTTGGATGGGGATTGAAGTCCCCTTTGCTGCTGGGGGTCCTTTAGGGGTCAACTAGCCTACCTCTTACCTCCAGTAAGCCCCACACAGTGGGATTGCTGAGAGGTGGACAAAGGCCAGGCCCCCTTTCTCCACCACTCTGCAAACGCACCCCCTGGCACGTTCTAAGTTGGGGGATTAAGGCCCCTTGAATACTGAGGGTCCCTGGAGGCCAACTAGCCCACCAGGTACCTACAGTAAGCACCACACAGCTGTGTTGCAGAGAGGTGGTCCGAGGCCACGCCCCTTTTTACACCTCTCTGCAACGCAGCTCTGTGGCGCTTACTGGAGGTACTTGGTGGGCTAGTTGGACCCCAGGGACCCTCAGGATTCAAGGGGACTTAATCCCCCAACTTACAACGTGTCAGAGGGCCCGTTTGCACAGTGGTGAAGGGAGGGGGCGGGCCTGATGTGACAAGTGTGCAAACGCATCCCGTTGCGCGTTTTAAGTTGGGGGATTAAGTCCCCTTGAATCCTGAGGGTCCCTGGGGTTCAACTAACCCACCAGGTACCTCCAGTAAGCACCACAGAGCTGCGTTGCAGAGAGGTGTAAAAAGGGGCGTGGCCTCAGACCACCTCTCTGGAACACAGCCCTGTGGCACTTACTGGAGGTACCTGGTGGGCTAGTTGGCCCCCAGGGACCCTCAGGATTGAGGAGGAATTAATCCCCCACTTAAAACCCGCCAGGGGGCGCGTTTGCGCAGTGGTGCAGGGAGGGGCGGGGCCTGATGTAACAAGTGTGCAAACACGCCCTGTGGCGCATTTTAAGTTGGGGGATTAAGTCCCCTTGAATCCTGAGGGTCCCTGGGGGCCAACTAGCCCACCAGGTACCTCCAGTAAGCGCCACAGAGCTGCATTGCAGAGAGGTGGTCTGAGGCCACGCCCCTTTTTACACCTCTCTGCAACGCAACTCTGTGGTGCTTACTGCACGTACCTGGTGGGCTAGTTGGCCCCCAGGGACCCTCAGGATTCAAGGGGACTTAATCCCCCAACTTAAAGTGTGCCACAGGATGCGTTTGCACACTTGTCACATCAGGCCACGCCCCCTCCCTTCACCACTGTGCAACGCGCCCCCTGGTGCATTGTAAATTGGGGGATTAAGTCCCCTTGAGTCCTGAGGGTCCCTGGGGGCCAACTAGCCCACCAGCTACCTCCAGTAAGCGCCACAGAGCTGCGTTGCAGAGTGGTGTAAAAAGGGGGCGTGGCCTTGGACCACCTCTCTGCAATGCAGCTCCCTAACATCAATGCCCCAGGGAGGTGGTGGTCCCCGGGGCAGCATGGGGGGGGTTGGGACCCCCCCACGCATGTATAAAAGAAGCCCAGGGGCGGTGGCGGTCCCCGGGGCTGCGGGAGGGCCCCGTGCCCTCCCGCATATAATTTACATAGCCCCAGGGAGGTGGCGGTCCCCAGGGCTGCGGGGGCCCCCACGGGCCCCCACTACATAAGTAAAGTGCCCCCGGGACTTGGCCTTGAAAACAAAGCGCGGGAGACCGTGCTTCGTTTTTTAAAATTTTCGGACGGATTTGCGCACCCGGCGCGACCCCACCCGAAAAAAAAAAAAAAGTTTTTGGGGCCTGGGGGTCCCTGTGGGACCCCCTGAGCAGCCCTGGGGGGTCAGGGTGTTTTTACCCTGCCCCCTTTTCTTGTTTTCAATATTTTTTTTAACCTTTTTCCTTGTCCGAGGCACAAGATGGCTGCCAACACTTCCTGGTTTGAAGTGTTGGCAGCCAATCAGAGGCAAACTTGTGCTCGGGAGGTTAGGCTCCGCCCAGATATTGGAACTTTTTCTTTTTCTAATTTCTCAGGAACTACTGAACGGAATTACGCCATTTAAAAAACAGGGCTCTTTCTGAACCAAGGGCTACATTTTTGCCAAATTTGGTGTAATTCCGTTCAGCAGTTCGGGCTGTAGCTTTGTCTAAAGTTTCCTATGGAAATTAACATGGGGAAAACGCGTTTTGGGACCCCCTTTTTTCTCGGCCTCCGCTTGTCGAATCACACCGAAACCTCTAAGACAGGAGCTGACCGGAGCGCCCCACTAGTTTTGAAAATTTCGCGAAGATTCGTCAACCGGCGCCAAAGTTATTGGGAAAAGAAAAAATGCTTTTCCTATGGAAACTAGGTCCTAACTATAACTACCTACTGGCGGCCGCCAGTAGGTAATATATATACATACATATATATATATATATACTCTAAGATTTCCAGTTATCGTGACACCGGACACCAACACAGCAGGTAGGATTTAAAAATCGCACTTTATTTTATGCTGTTGGCACTGTTGTAATGCGTTTCGGCATTATTACTGCCTTGCTCACACACTGAGCACCATTAGTGCTAATGTTTTTGTTGAGGTTGGCTGATCACATGACCTAGGAGACATGGAAAACATACTTCTTATTGTTCCCAAACAGTGCACATTGATTACAAGTAAAAAACAGTCACTAATAATCATAGGTTATACCATTTTGGACATGTCAAGATGCCTTTTGATCTTTACAAGTAATAAATAGATAATTTGAATTGTCTTGTTTCTTTTTTGTATATTTTTGACTCTTTGGTTATGCTCTCCATTAATTGCATGTTTCCATAAACAAATTTAATCATCGATGCTTATTAGTGCCTACTCGTATCTATTTTCTGCATACTGCCTTACAGTGTATTGTTCATTCAAAATTAAATACCCTGGTTCTTGTACCGGTTAAAGTGCAAATGCTTAAGAAGAAAAATGATATCCTTCTATTCAGGGCTCTATATCGTAGGCCAAGTATAAAGTGTCAGTGCAAATAAAATTAATCAATTAAAATCCTCATTGAACGTAAATTAAAGTGCACATGCAGAGCAGTCTATATTCACTTGCTCATTCTATATTGCACATTCCATTTCTTTTTGGCCTATGAAAGTGCTAGTGCATGGTGGGAAGAGGTATCATTTGATATTACACTGTGTTAACATTGACAACAATAAAAGTGCTAGTGCATCATTGAATAATAGCTATCAGTATGCGTATTCATCCCAAAGCAATGTTTGAATATTTTTAAAATAAGAATGAAAATTAGAATACAAATTAAAAGTATTTAAATGAACACTAAATAGAAAAAGCAGAAATCCTGATATGTTCCTGTATTCCTACCAACCAGTATATTAAACTTCATCTCACTTCCCAAAATGTAATCCTCTTTCTTCCAAAAATGTCCTTCTTGGTCAATAAAAGTGCAAGTGCTGTATTACTAAAAAGATAAACGGTAGTAGAAATATCTATACAATCAACTTAATGGTTCACAAATGTATACAAAAGTGCAAGTGCTTAAATGTGCAAACATTGCTGTCACTAAAAGACATCATACTTCATTAAAACAAACTTTTATATCCCAATTACTAGTCCCTCAGAACCCTCTTCACTTCATTTCTATAACTCCATAATTCTCACCAATGATTTTGTCGCGATGGGAATTCGTCATACAAAGCCCTGATTGCACTATAATTCCCCTTATATGGATCTGTATTGGTAAAACATAAAACATTTCATTAAATTTCATCTCCCTAGGCAGCTGCTTTCCCCTATCATGGTATCCTGCCACTCTAATGCAAAATAACAACTCTTTAACTTTCAATATGAACATGCAATTCAAGCCATGTGGGATCTTAGAGTTCAAAATTAAAATGTATCTCAACTCCATCTGTCTCAATTTCAACTCTCGATTTCCACCTCTTCTATTCTTCGGGACCGAGTCGATAAAATAGTAAGAAAGTTCACTAATAACACCACCATGAACTTCATTCATGTGCCTCGCAACGGGAAAAGTCTTATCATTATTACATATATATATATTACCTACTGGCGGTCGCCAGTAAGTAGATATAGTTAGGACCTAGTTTCCATAGGAAAAGCCTTTTTTGACTTGGATATAACTTTGGCGCCGTTTGACCAATCTGCATTAAATTTTGCCAAAAAAGTGTCACTGTGGCTACTTTTGATTGGGACAGTTTCGGGGTGATCCTTGCAGTGGGGACCAAGAATTTGGGGCACGAAATAAGGTTGGATTTGTAATGTTAAATCACATAGGACCCTTTAGCCACCTCTACAGCCTGAAACTCTGAACAGACTTACACCAAATTTGGCAGGGTGGTAGATGTCGGTTCAAGGAAGTGCCTTTGGCTTATTTGGTGTAAATCCGCTCAGTAGTTTTTGAGAAATGTAAGTTTATATTAAACTGATATTTCTGGCTGCTGATAATTCGCGGTGGTTTTGCATGTAATCGTGAATGCACGCGCCAACGGGAATGCTCTGATTGGCTGGACGCAACCTGAAAATAAAGTTGCGTCCGCCATTTTATCTATCTGGAACAGTTCCCGGGGCTGAAAATCTGTGTGAAAGGCCACATAAGAGGTCAGGGTGGAGATACCCTGACCCCATGGTTGAGAAATATAGATATTAGTGTAGGAAATTAGGATCTGCTTCTTATGGTTACCCCCACTTTTTGCTTGATGTGATGCTGTTTTTGACTAGTCTGACTGGGATCCTGCTAATCAGGACCCCAGTCTATCTACTTTCTCCCTAAATTGTTGTGTTCAGTACTTAGGTACATCCCAGATTGGATACTGGGGTACTCTTGTCAGTCCCTAGTATATGGTACCCATGTACCCAGGGCATAGGTACCCAAGAGGTCTCCCATGGACTGAAGCATGTATTATGCCACCCATGAGAAACCATGCAAAATGGAACTACAGATCTGCCATTGCAGCCTGTGTAAGTTGGTGCATGCACCACTTACTAAAGATATAGGTTTACTATATCTAAGGGCTACTGTACTTAAAACCTATAAGCTTGGAAAAAGGCCTGTATTAGGCCAATTCTCAAAAACCAGCCCTTGATCCTCTAGAGTCCAAAAACTACCGGCCTCTTTCCAGGCTGCCAATGACAGCAAAAGTACTGGAAAAAGCCATAAACAAGGAGCTGATACAATATCTGGAAGAGAATACCTTACTGGACCCGACACAGCATGGTTTTAGGCCTTGTCATTCGACGGAGACAGCCCTAATACTAGCCAGTGAGGGGATTCGGAAGATAGTTGATGGGGGGGCAGAGCGGTCCTCATCCTCTTAGATCTCTCGGCTGCTTTCGATACCGTGAATCACACGGTGCTGGTACAGCGGCTGAGGGATGTGGGAATAGATGGTACCGCTCTGACCCTCCTCTCCTCCTTCCTAGAAAACAGGGAACAGAACATTCACTGGGAGAATTTACAGTCTGAGACTTTTCAGCTCCCATGTGGTGTCCTGCAGGGATCTGCCTTGTCACCAACCCTTTTTAATATATATGTGTCCCCGTTGGCCAATCTCGTCAGGAAACACGGTTTCTCCTTGATCATGTATGCCGACGATTCACAGCTTACGATATCGGTATCTAAACAACCAGAACTAGTGGCTAACTGTTTTCATGCATGTCTGAAAGACATCATGATCTACATGAGCCAAAAGTTTCTGAAAATAAACACCGACAAAACCGAGGTCCTGGAGCTTGGGAAGGGACCCTCCTTATGGAACAACAGCTGGTGGCCAATGGAGGCGAGAGTTTGTCCTCGCCCTGTTACCAAGGTTAGGAATCTGGGTGTGATCCTTGATGATCAACTCAACCTGTCGGCCCAGGTTAATCAGCTAACCTCCTCTTGCTTTTTCCTTCTAAAAACATTGAGAAAATGTTTCCCTTTCATTGTATATGAACTCCAAAAGACCGTTGTAGTGGCACTTTTTCTGTCTAAACTAGACTACTGCAACACGCTCTTTGTGGGAATTGACAAGGCACAGAGGAGAAAGCTGCAATCCCTGCAAAATGCTGCAGCCAGACTGCTCATCAACATCCCTAAGGGTCGCCCCACCTCAGACGCCATTAGAGCTTTACATTGGCTTCCTGTCCAGCAAAGAGCCAATTTTAAGTCTCTCTGTCTGGTGCACAAAGCCCTCTACGGAGGAATTTCGGGGTAGATACAGAAGTTGTTCTCTAGGTATTCTCCTGCCAGAACACTTAGATCCTCTATGAAGGGCCTCATCTGTATCCCGAAAATCTGTAAGGCAAGATGGGGGTCGTACCCTGTCTTTTTGTGCGGCCAAACTCTGGAATCAGATGCCGTCCACATTGCGACTTCAACCTAACCTTCGGATGTTTAGGAAGGAGCTGAAAACTTGGTTGTTTTCCACGATTTAACGTCTCATTCATGATGCTCTCAGGTCCATGAACCACAGTCAGCGCCAAGACGCCACGGCATTCGAGCGCTTTACAAGTAACAATTCAAATCGAATCAAATCAAATAAAATAAAATAAGTCACCCCATAGCAGGCCTTTGCAATCCTGAACGCAGGGTGCTTGGTTTTAAGTGAGAGGGTGCCCCTACATGAGCAGGACACCCCTGCAGCCTACAGAGTCTATTCTCCCGGGTTGTCATAGAGGGGCACCGCATAAATACGCGATGACCATCTTGAAAATGGCTGCAACTAATCCAATCATGTTTGGTATCAAACATGTTGGAATCATACCTCCCACACCGTAAACGGTGTGGGAGGTATGATTCCAAGCACTGGCAGAGTCCTCCATTAGGCTCTCAGTGTTCCCTGTGCCAACCTTCTAGTCCCGGACAGCACAAAATGGTTGCTGCCAACTAGAGACACATTTCTGCCCTCCTGCTGCTGAGCTAAGCTCGAGCAGAGGAAGGTGGAACAATAGGCATCCTGTCACAGTGAGGTGTCACCACCTCCCAGACACGATTTAGTGTATTGGGACCGGGTGGGTGCGCTTGCCAGTGCCTGAAAGTATGCATGAGGGGCACATTTGGTGTCCCTGTGCATAGTCCAGTTCAAACCAGTTCTGTGAGCCGTTGGCTCCCGCTCTGGCGCGAAACTGGACAAAGGACATGGGAGTAACCTCCCCCCTGGCCAGACCCTCCCCTGGGAGGGTCCCCTGAATCTTCCCAACCCTTTCCCTAGGGTACTTAAGGGCTTACCTGGGTGTAGGTCCCTAGATTCATCGTGGGATAAGATTCAGAACTGAAACCACTGCACTTCTACCGTCTAGGCACTCTGGACTTTGCTGGAATTCGTTTGGGACTGACTCTAGCTCAGTTTCAGTCTGCTGCATCGTCTGTGCCTGTGCACCATACAGGATCCATGCAGGAACTGTGGAGCATCAAAGACACTTGAAGTGAAGGAGTCACTTCCCTGCCTTCGCAGGCACTTCAACACTGCTGACCGGTCTGCTGATCCCAAGCTCCTGCGGACTCTGAAGGGTTCAACAACACAGGTTGTGGGTTTCTATATCCCCAAAGGCCTGAGCTGTCCTCTCACTGAGTTTGAGGCCAGAATCCCTCGTGGGGGCTGCATTACCTGAACCCTTGTGCACCGCGTACTTTTGCAAGTGCAAATGCTTGTTGTCAACTTTGCGACAAGTGCATTGGGATCCAAGTAGCACCAACCTCCGGCAACTTCTTCCACCAAGATCTTCAGCCACACCAGCTCGGGGGCACCGTGGCCTGCTCCTTTTGGTGACCTGCTTGAGGTCCTCTCGCGACCCCAGTGCCTCCGGCTTGTGGGTCCATTTGAGGGTCACTTTTGTATACTTTGGGCTCCCCTGATTGCTCGGGCCTGCCCTGACTCCCCTGCAAGTGGTGAGTCTCCTGGACCTTGCTGGCCCCAACTTTGCACCTTCTTGACTTACTGCGTGGGTTGCCTTTGCCAAGGCTTGTTGGGGCTCCCGCCGGACACCGACCCCTCAGCACTCGACATCCTTCATGGAACAGCTCGTATCCATTTCCTGGTTGTCCTCAGCTTCGCCTGGTCCTCGCAGCTGCAGAGTCAAGGTCATCGTCATCTCACCTGAAGCACCCGACATCGGAGGGCATTCGTCTTCCCGGGCTCCCGGTCAATCTTGAGTGATATAGACTCTATCCCCTCTGCTTTCAGGTACTCCTCTTCAAGAATCCATGTTTGGATTCCCACAGACACTTTTTCCCCTTCCAGCAGTGGCACTTTCTTGAAGTCCTCCATTGGAATCAACAGCGGTTTCCGACACCACTTCACCCCTATGCACCCGGCGTCCCTGGTGTAGGTAACGTGGGTACTAGGTTATCCATGGGTGGGGTGGCTCGCCAACCTTCTAACTTCCAAAGGGTTTCTTCAGGGTCTGTTGGGAAGGGTCCCTAATCTTTAAAAATCCAACCGCGACTTGCACATAGAATTGTACGGAGCACGCGGTCGTGTACTTACACTGCACACGCTCTCCGTGGTGTCCCTATCTACTTACCTTGGGTGGTTCTGTGTGTCCCCAGCGTTCCTCGTCCTCTCAACATCGTCCTGACTCGAGTCGTGGTTCTTATACCACTTTCTTAATAAATGGTTTGATCCCCCCATGGGGTCCACTGTGTATATCGTGCTATTTACTGCATTTCTAACTGAAGTATTCGGTGCATTCTCTTTACCTCCGTGTTGGAGGTACTTGAACATTCTAGAGAGTTTTGTAGAATAAATACATATTTTTATAAATACTTGGTGTGGTTCTTTTTCACTTAATCTATAGTATAAGATTGCATTCTGGTAAAACAAGTTGCTTTACACTCCTTCTGGACTAAGCCTGAAGGCTGCTCTCCACAGCTACCACTTAGAGAGCTTTCTAAGGTTGTCTAAGACCTCTTAAATCACCATAAGGGTTGTCTGGACTGGTGCAAGGTGTCCACTTACATAAGTGTACATCATATACCAGGCCAGCTTCTCACAATTAGTGACACAAGTTATGTATCCAAAATGTATTATTTTAATCGCGCACAATATTCGTGATGACACCACGACTGCTGACGCAGCCCCCATGGTTGTACAGTTGCGGGGACATCACGACTACCGACATTGTCGCGAATATTGGTGGGAATATAAAAAAAATTATCAGTGAATCATTAATGTGCATTGTCATAGAGATATTGAGATTCTGATACATGTTTTATAGACTTATTTATAGAGTGAGTTATCTACTGTGATGGTTAGAATTAATTATATAGTTATAATTTTTGAATGTGGTCGTGGCTATTGAATTCCTGCTTTTGCCTTTCGCTTTCATGACCTAACCGCGGGGATCGCAATGAGCGACATCATTGCGATCTCCGGCTTCACCGTGAAAACGGAAATTAGGTTTTAGAGATGGTTGTTTTAGAAATACACTAGAAAAATATGAGCTTGAAGTGTATAGTAATAAACCTCTAGTGTGCAGAATACTGTAATGTATGTGAATATATGTGTTTTCACTTTATGAGAAAGGGGCGATCTTCGCGGTTAACGATGTCATCGCGATGTCCCGAATAACCGCGAAAACGGAAAATAGGTCTGAAAATGAAGTATGTATATAGTAATGTGTGTAGGGCAATGTTCATAATGGATTGTTTTACATATTATTTTTGGATGTGTTGGTGGCCATTGAATGTCTGCTTTTGTTTTCTGTTTTCGCAGCGTGTCTGTGGTTATCGTGACGTCATCGTGAAGATCCCCAAAAACTAAAGGAAAAAAAAATATTTAGAAAAAAAAACTTTACAATATTTTGGGTACTAGGGTGGCTCTGAGAAGAGCAGTTCTGTTGGTTATGTGTATATGGCTGCTACACATAAGACCAGATGCAGAGTTTCAGGTTACTTAGAAACACCCTGTTGCCTTCATCTGTAAAGTGTACTCCATCATTTCTATAAATTCCATGCATGTCAAAACGCAGATTGTTGTTATAGATACAGCCCATGCAATGGTCTCTGAGGAATGCAGAAACAGTTTTATTAACATGTTTCCTAGCTTAGTCAATCTGTGGACAGAACTGATTTGACCACTTTCCTTTCTGTCTTTGGCATATATTAGAGTACACCAAGACAGTGTGAGGGAAAAGTGACATCAGTTTTTCAAGGGTTTCTTTCATTAGGATTTCCAGCCCTAGCCCAGTAAATATGCCTAGGTCATTGCCACCACAGTGCACTGTAATGAGGTGAGGAGCTTGGGAATCCACAATGGATTTAACCAAAGCAACTGATGAAACTTTAACCCTCTCTGGGGAAACCACGTAATCTGCACATTTGGCAAACCCAAGTCCCTTTCAATATCTCTCTTTTTTGCAGCCTCTTTAGCACAATAGATGTAGCTGTGGCCAACAATCCATACTGTAAGCATTTTGAAGTGAAGGAGCAATAGTAGCCAGGAGAAGGCTGGAGCTGAATGAAGTCGTTTTCCGAAGGAAAAGTAGTTAAAATGGAGGTGTTTTAAAAAAATATATATATATATATATGATGTGACAAGCCCAGGAGGTGGGCGAAACGCGTCATCTTGCCGTGTACAGCATAGACTAATAAACCAACAGCACGAAATTGGTGTCCATGTCCCGTCTTCAGCCGTATGCTGTGGGAAACTTGTTGAATATATATATATATATATATATATATATATATATATATATATATATATATATATATATATATATATATATATATATATATATATATTCACTGAAAAAACCATAGGTTTTAGGGACAGTTATAGTTACTTGGACATTGCACTCGTACAAAACCCGTGAAATTCCCCCGTTATAGTTAGTCCAGCTAACTATAACTCGCGCCCCGCAATGCACTGTTGATGACGTCACATATTACATCACTCATGACATGGTCAGTGACATCACTGATGACATCACTGATGACATCTCAAATGACATCACTGATGACATCATCCAGTGACTGTGTGTTTCTGTAAAGTTTAAATATTTTTAAAATATATAGGAAAAGACGTATTGAAGAATGAGTGGGTGTGTAAGTGTCTGTATGGATGATTTAGTAGGTGCGTGACTGACTCTATAAGTGAGTGATTTAACGTATCTTACTGAATGCATGGGTTAGTGACTAAACTGGGTGAATGTCTGTATCCGTCTGTCTGTTGCTGTGTAAGTGGCTGCATGTGTTTGTGAATAGCTACATGAGTGTCTATATGAGTTATTGAATGCTTGTCTGAGTATCTGTATGGGTGCTTGAGTGTTTGTGTGGGAGGGGTGTGTGCAACTCTGTGCATAGATGTGTGAGTGGGTGATTCACTGGGTGGATGGTTTCAAGAGTGCATCTGTGATAGACTGTATGGGTGGGTAAGTGTGTGTAAGAGTGTGTTAGTGAGTGAATGTATGTCCCAGTGGTACATGTGTGAGTAACTACATATGTGAAAGGCAGTATATATGTGTGTTGGAGTATATAAATAGCTATAAGCGAGAGTGAGTGATTGTGATAGTGGCTGTATGGATGAGAGTGTGCTTGTATCAGTGATTGTATAAGAGCTTAAGAATGTGCTACCATTTGTATGAGTAAGTGAGCTGGTGTGTGTATAACTGTATAGGTGAGTAAATGGTAGTGTGTTTAATTATTTGCATGACTGACTAGGTGTGTGAGTACCTCTATGGATGAGTGGCGGTGTTTGAGTGTCTATATAGGAGTATGAGTGCATATGATAGTCCTGTACTGAGTGACCGTAAGTATGAGTGACTGTACGGGTGAGTGAGTGGATGTGTGCGTAGACCTAAGAATCAGTGAGTGGGTATGTAGTTATTGGTGTTGGAGTGTCTATGGTTTTGCGAATGGCAGTCTGTAATTTAGAGTGGGTGTATCAAAGGTTATATTGGGGTTTGAGGAGGTGCATCAGATTATCACGTGGATGATGTCATCAGTGATGTCATTTGAGATGTCATCAGTGATGTCATCAGTGATGTCACTGACCATGTCATGAGTGATGTAATATGTGACGTCATCAGCAGTGCATTGCGGGGGCGCGAGTTATAGTTAGCTGGACTAACTATAACGGGGGAATTTCACGGGTTTTGTACGAGTGCAATGTCCAAGTAACTATAACTGTCCCTAAAACCTATGGTTTTTTCAGTGAATTTCAAAGGTTTTTTAAATGCTAATTTCTAACTATAACGTGTGTGAAACCTATGGTTTTTTCAGTGAATTTCAAAGGTTATTTAAATGCTAATTTCTAACTATAACATGCGTGAAACCTATGGTTTTTTCAGTGAATTTCAAAGGTTTTTTCAATGACAATTGTTTAATGTATTAATTATTGAATTTATTTTTTTTGATATTAATTTACTACATTTTTTTAAACTATTTAATTTCAAATTTTTTATTTAAAAAAAAATTAATAATTTTTCTATAAATTGAAAAAAAAATGTTTTAAAAAATGTTGATATTCTTTTTCATTTTTTTATTTTTTATATTTTTTTAAATATTATATTTACTTTTTTTTAAATAAATTAAATTTTTTGAAGACGCGCACCCAAAGCGCACCTTCCTCGACTACCACGCGGAACCTAACCTCCATTTTAGGATTCTTGAGTGGATCCGCGTACGGTGTGCGTTGGGTACGCATTTTACTGCGCGTTTGTAACGCGATCCGTACGCGACTTCAAGCGCATACGCACATAATACGTTTACGCTACGTGACGCTTGCACGTTTCCGCGTGACGTCATATATATCTTCTACGCGGTAGGTGCGCGAATCCCGCGAAATGTTTTATTTTCTTTAAACATATATATATGTATTTAACCTAAATATTAACACAAGAGATTATCTGAGATAATTATATAAATAGTATTTTGGGGGTTTTTAATAAACATTACTTTGAAATCCGTTTTCGCGAAGTCGCGCTGGGTGCGTGCTGCGTGCGTGCACTGTACGCGGATCCCATGTGACCATAAAAAAAGAGATTTGATTGGTTCATAACACTTCCTATTCTAAGTATTGAAGGACCCCACCCATTTTAATCACTTTTGTTAGATCTTCCTTGGGACAACATCTTCAGTTACAAGACTTCCATACTTTTGTGTTGGACACCTGTACTGCTGATTTTACAATGGCTTCTGGACAGCAACCTGCCTCCAACTCTGATCATTCATCAGATGATGATTTTGTTGCAGAGCCACCACGACCAGAAAAATACACCTCTGTGGTGTGGAAATTTTTCACCATACCTGAGGGGCAAAAAAAAGTCAATGCAGTTAAGGTGACCTGCAAAATATGCAGCAGAGTATTATCGAGAGGAGACCCCACAAAAAAGTATTCATGTGGAACAGGAAGTATGCTTAAGCATCTCAAGACACTGCATCCAGTGAACCTAGCAAGAGAGGAGTGCCGAAGACTGCGTGTTATTCCAACTGCAGCAGTGGCCAGTACATCTACGGCAGCCTCTTCACCTGGCCATCCTGATATCCGTCCTGAATTTGGCCAGTTAAAAATTGTTTGCATTAAATGTAACAAACTTTTATGCTATGGGGAGCAGTCTATTGACTTAATCTGCACAGCACAAAGAAACCACCGATGCTGATTTTTTTGGGTTTTGTTTTTCTAAAATGACAGTTTTTTTCATCTTGTTGGCTTTTTTTCATGGTTTTGTTGGTCCCATTGACTTTTTGTTCCTGTTAAAAAATAAATAAAAAAAATAAAAAATTGTTCAAAAAAATAAAATATATATATAAAACAACAAAACAAAAAAAAAAGTTCTTTTCAGAACTACCTACTCTGGTTAAAAAAAGAGCTAAATTTTTATCCTAGTGTGTGAAAGTTTAGAAGAATGTATCTGTAGTGCATAATTGACTGAAAGAATGCATTTGTGGTGTATGGTGAATGTATAAGTGCAGAACTATAAGGAAATGCTGCAGCATGACACTGTAAGCTCTTTAGCTGCAATGTACTGCAGTACTTCCGAAGCACAGGCATGCAACATATGTACATAAATATGTTGCAAGTTTCTGCTTCCTTCTGCACTGTGGCTTAAACTGCAGCCATGTGATGACACAGGCACCCTTGCACCACGGTGCAAGGATAGCTGTGTCGTGTAGAGTTTTTTTGTGCAGGAAGACACAAATTCCTGCACAAAAATCAATAAATGAAGGCATTTCTCTCCTTCTATGTATGCTGTGCATTGTAGCATATATTGAAAGTGAGTAAATGAAGAGAAATAAAACCAATTCTCCAAGTTGTGCCTTCCTTCATCAATTGAAGAATGGTGCACCATTCACACACATGTCCACATTTGGGTGTTTTGAAGACTTATTAATACTTTTTAGCTTCTTGCAGATCTACTCCCATAATATATAAAAAAATTAACATACTTATACTAAGGTTAATGGCTAGGCCAATACTTAACTATATGAGTAATAAGTAGAGTAATTTCAGTAGTGTAAAGACAGATCAAGGTAAATTTATAAGTATTTATGTTTTTTTAAAGTGATAGGACATATTTATAGAGTTGTAAAGGGAAGGGATGGGGCCTCATGTAACATGTGCAAACACATTCTGTGACATGTTTTAAGTTAAAGAACCTGGGGGCATATTAGCAAGACCCACGTTAAAATTATCGCCGTTTTAGCGGCAGGAAACTGCCGCTATAACGGTGATAATGGGCTTGCTAATATGCGTTTTGGCATTCCAATAGAAGCCCAGGTTAGATGTCCTACACATCTAACCTGGGCTTCGATTGGAATTCTATAACGCATATTAGCAAGCCCATTATCGCCGTTTTAGCGGCAGTTTCCTGCCGCTAAAACGGTGATAATTTTAACGTGGGTCTTGCTAATATGCCCCCTAGTCTCTTTAAATCCTGAAGCTTCCAAAACCCGAGTAGCCACTACGTCTCTCTATTGAACACCATGGGGCAGATTTACAAGCCCCTTGCGCCACTTTTGCATCACTTTTAACATGGGAAAAGTGATGCAAAACTGGCGCAAGGGGCTTGTAAATCTGCCCCCATATACCTATTTTGCAGATATGTGTTCTAAAACTATATCCCATTTTATATGTCTCTAAAATACAACTCTTTGGCAGTTACTGCACATATCTGGTGGGTTTGTTGGCCCCCAGTGACACTCAGTATTCATGTTAACTTTATCGTGTAACTTAAAACACGCACAGAGCATCTTTCTACACATATCTACTACATCCATCTCTCCTTTCTTCACCTCTGTGCAAACACAGGCTATTGTGCATTTTAATACTTAGTTAAACTTACCTTCACAGTAATACAAATAAAAAATGGTACACATTATTTTTCAATTGTTTTTTATAAAATAAATTTCTAAAAATGTTATTTTAGAATTAGGATCTGTGAAAGAGAAGAAAAAATAGTTATAATATATAATATTATATTTTTTACAATACAGCATAATTTTATCATTTTACAAATTATTTTGTTTGTCTTTTTTACTGTCATCAGAATAAATTGAAATTCACTAGAAACAGTGTTTTCAATCATACTCATCACATAACAGAGGGCAAAAAAAAAACAATAAATAATATTGTTTTAAAAAACCCAAGACTACATCCAAAAATAACATAGCATATAATGCAAATCACATATATATAAAAATGCTAACTCCTAAGAAAATTTTCAAACGTAAATTTATATACACTGTAAATGTTGTTGGTTAAAAATATATGCAGAGAGAATGTGCAAGAAAAAGTCCACAATTGAAACATACACCTTTCCTCTTGGCCAAATGGTATTGTTGAAGTCCTTTACATTAAAATTGTCCAATAGTAATGGTATTAATACATATTAATAAATTCCTCAGAGGCCAAATTATCTTCCTAAAACTTTGGTTTTAAAAATATTAGGTAAGAATTTGGTAATTCACTTGGCAAACGTTGTTTAAAAACCAACTGAGCATCATTACAATATGTCCAGCCTTTATTACATTTTAGATACACAGTGTAATGTCCAGATGTAGTGGAAGCACCAAGATGGAAAATAATTGCTACTGCAACAAAAGTCCTTCCTGATATTGATAGTTGAGTTGCTACAAATTTTTTTATGAAAGTGTCCAATTTTCTTCCATCAGCTGTACAACGTTGCATCATTAAAATTATATATTGTCCATATTTTTGTATAAATAATGTTGATAACATTTCAGATTTGCATTGGGTACACTTCATGTTTTGATTTGCTGCTTTAACTAGTTTATTAAAAGATACTGATTTACACTCTGGTAATGTCAAATATATAAATCTTTCTGTGTCTATATCAGTGGTACATGTAAACATACAATTTTCACATACATGTTCCCATTTATAACAAAGGCCGAAAAGATTTTCAATGTCTATCCCTTCATTTTCCAATACAGTAAGCATATACATTAAAAATTCCTGAGCATCTTGTTGCATATTTTGTCTAAATTGTGTTGATCCACAACATATATCCAAAACTTGACGAATATCAGAAACGCTTTGCATTTTACTTTTATCAGTTCTCAATTTTTCATAAACAGAATACAACAAGGAACAAAATATTTTTTCCCGATTCTCCATAATTTGTT
This sequence comes from Calotriton arnoldi, assembly GCA_963921515.1. NCBI lineage: Eukaryota > Metazoa > Chordata > Amphibia > Caudata > Salamandridae > Calotriton > Calotriton arnoldi. Next base: position 877,633 of record CAWUFW010003421.1, on the reverse strand, counting down.
GTTGCAAACTTTCAAGAAAAAAAACAACATTAACTACTACGTTAGCATAGCAGTTGATACCTGAACTATTTTCAAACTGATAACCAACAATGTCTTCATTAGCGTCCTTTGTCTTCTTGCTTGCAATTACAACATTATCTTTATTTTTTTTCTTTGCTATAACTTTACTACAAATATTGTCATGTGTTCTTTTTCGACCTACCACACGCTTTTCAAATACAGGAAACTGACCTAAATTGGGAGCATACGCTCTTCTTAATCTATTATACTCTTTTACACAGTTTGTATCTGCAATAATCTTTGAGTCATCAAAATCAATCAAAAACAAACCAGATAAACTTCTGACTCTGGACAAAGCAACATATGCCATACCCTCTTTAAACACGGTACTTCCAATGTTCACCAAAGCACTATCTACACTTAATCCTTGAGATTTATGAATAGTCACTGCATATGCCAAAGAAAGTGGAAATTGTTTTCTACGGACATATAAATCTTTTACAAGCAAAAAACGAACTGAACAACGACCAATTTGTTTTACTTCTTCAATTTCATCAAATTTGATTTTTAAAAATTCAATTCCATCTCTTTTTTGATAATTTACAAAATCCACAAGTTTACCCATTGCTCCATTAACTAAACCTTTTTCTACATCCAAATTACGCCTTAAAATTACCCGACAGTTTATACATACATATAGATTCTTTTCTAAACCAGCAGTTTTAGATATTGAATTTTCTAAAGAATGCAATTTTGTTTTCAATTTTTCCGTCAAAATAATAGTGATTCCTTCATGCTCTATTTTATCAATGGCCTCCATTTTTATTATTTCTTCATTTTCGAGCTTCAAAACTTCTATGTTGAATATAGAACACTCTCGCAGTGTTGGCATTAAGCAGATTACAGATTTGGTTTCTGCAATTTTCTTATATATTTTCTCCTGAACTATATTTTCATTTGGAAACAAATTCAAAAGTAACCGACTCTGTAAAGCCTCTTTCCCATGTTCTGTCAGTACTCCAATTCTTACATCTTGAAGAATAGTTCCATAATCAACATCATTTGCCTGTCGCATATTCGTAATGAGTTCTTTGTATTCAAAATATGACCAAATGTTAACGTTTCCAACACTACCCATAGACTTTCTGGTGTCTTCATGCACAAGCGTTTTAAATACTGGTTGTCCTTTTACGGGAGTAAGTTGCAGTAGATCTCCAAAAACTATAACATGTTTTCCTCCAAATAACACATCGTACTCTGTTTTAAGAATTTGCTGCATTCTTAAATGCACAAAAGCAAGCATTAAGTTTGAGACCATGCTTACCTCATCAATAATCAGAAGTTTCATTTTCTTCAGCACTCTTGAAACTTCATAACAAGCTTCTCCAGATAGCTTATGATATTCCAATTTGTTTTCATGCTCCACAGGTAGCATCAGTAAACGATGTAATGTAATTCCTTTAATGTTGTGTGCTGCCAACCCAGTAGGAGCAGTTACAACACAAGACAAATGTGACTCAGTTATTTTGTGTAGATAACTGGTCATTACTTTTATTAAGAAACTTTTTCCTGTTCCAGCTTGTCCACTCACATACATCCGGATAGGTTCAAAAGATGTGCATGAGCATTCTTTGTTTTCATGAAGTAATCCATGGTCAATCTGTTGCTTCACTTGCTGATATATTTCTTGCTGTTCAACATTTAGTTGTTCTTCCAAGTTTGTTAAGTCCATAATATCTTCTCGACCTTGAAGCATTGCTGTTTCAACTTCCTTCATAGCAATTGCTGCTTCATTTTCAACAATTGGTTGTCCTAGTGGATCTTCACTGATCGCAGCAGAAGTTTGACTGTCTTGAGAACTGTCTCTAGCAATCTCAGCTGCAATAGTAGCTTCTTGGTCAATTTCATCGTTCAACATCTTTACATAATTTGCAAAAACAGTGCATTGTATGGTATCTTTACAAGCATTGAAGGAATCTTCATAACTCTGAAATTCTCCAAGTAATTCCAATTCTGAACGCCACGGTTTGAACAGTTGCAAAAGTGCAAAATAGTAAAATTCTCTTTTATCAGTAGTGTCACAACTCAGTTTTCTGTGATTAATCAAATTTCCTTTCCTTTGTTTCACCAAACATCCTTCGGAACCAATTACTGCATATTTTCCATCAGTGATGTTTTCTGTAGTATTCCGTTTAAAAGTGTAGTTTTGCAGCACTTCATAGAGACATATGTTCTCAAGATGATGACTTCTATTTGGATAATATGTGTCCAACATATTTGTTTTCACAATATCTGTACTTTCCGGCTCTTTTTCTGCTAAATATTCAATTTCTTGAACAGATTTAAGTACTCGATTTCGCGTTGCAGCAAGACCTAGACTCACCCAAATGATTCTTCTAGATTTTGAGTATAAACTTGCAGATGATAACCGATCTGAGCATTCATACGCTCCAATTTCTCGATGGGATAACATCTTCAAACTGAAACTGTATAATTTCTTACTTAGACTCTTCTCGTGAGAAATCTCTTCCCACATTTCTTTCAATTCTGTCTTTTCAGATTTTGTTATATAAGATGTCACATACCGGGCAACAGCAATGGAATTATCCGCAACATACTGAATATCCATATTAGCATTCCACATTGAGAGAATAACAGGATTATAATCATTTATATATTTTGATTCTTCACTTCTTCTCAAATTGTATGTATTTTTTGGAGACTTTCTAGTGATGGTATGTCTCATAGCTGACATAAAACTGTTTACTCTTCCTTTGGATATTACAGGACGTGGAAATCCAAAACGACATTTGGTATAAAACTTTTCCTTACACTTGTACTTTCGTCGACAGTATTTTCCGCATCGATGGCTTTGGAATCGTAAAACTTGTTGTTTTAAGTTGTTTTCTTCTGTTCTTTTGGGTATAGCACATGTGGCATATTCTTCAATAAAAGACAAAACAGTATCATCAGAATCAGTTCCGAATTTAGGAGCATCTTTGATCCATATCAGCATATGTATATGAGGAGCACCTCTAGCTTGATACTCCTTTCTCCCAAAAAAATCCAGAACTTCTCCAAGAGGAGGATTTTTTTATTGCAGATAAAAGACATCATAGCTTCAAATCTATGATTAAAATACCTGCACACATTAACAGGATCCAAAGAGCACAATTCTCCAGGTGTCTTGTATTCAATATTTTTTACATTTGAATTTGCCTCACGAAGAAATTCAAGTAAATCATCCCAAGCGTATTCAGCACAGCTTAGGGTAAGAAACCATGTAGGAGTTCCTAAGTTCCTTAGCATGCATTTAAGTTCTCCATGACGACGGTACCAATACTCATTAGTACCACGCTGACATGCCATCAAATTAATCAACTGAGATTCTAGATGATCGTCTCTCTGATGTACTTTATCCATAAATTGCTTTGCAGAAACATTTTGAAAATGTACTCCTGTTTTCAAAATGTGGTTAACTGCATATGAAAGTCCAGATAAGTCACTCTCAAACAAAAGATGAAATATATATGGGATACATTGTCGAAACCTTGGATCTTCTGCATACAATCTTGTTGTCCGATATTCAGATGCAGGAATCTGCACAGGTCGTTCATCATATCGTCCACCTTTTCCAGTTGGAAAAAGCTGCGGAAAACAACGAGCTTCCAAACTTTTCTCCCATACACTGATGGGAGTACCCTTTGCTTCCTTCATTTGGAATAACTCAATAGTATTTCCCATCACTTCTTTTGAATGAAGTGGATGTACACTATAATGTTCATAGATTTCTTCATTTTTCGACATGTCCACTTTTTCAATTTGACCACTTGACGTTTCAGTGTCATCATCTAAAAGTATTTCTTCTTCTTCCACATACACATTTTTATAGTACTCATTGTTTTTTATTAGATATAATGTTGCCTTTTGCACTTTTCTAACATCCACTAATTCTTGCCAGATTTTCTTACTCTTAGTAGGAACACCATTAACTAGAATAACTAATGGTTCACTTTCTACATTCTCTACACCAATAGTGTCAATATTTTTCTTTAAATCCAGTGGTAAATATACAACTCTTCCTTTTAATCCTCTCTGTAAATCACTCGGAGGCAATTTACCTGTTTTTGGCTCCATACGAACAATAGCCTGAAATGGGTGTACACATTGAATCAAAATAGACTCATACGTGTTTAAATCTATTAGTTCCGAAGGAATAGTTATCAACTCTAGATCATTATGAACAGCTCTAGCAGGCATTTTATTTTCATCCAATTTGTTATAACAATATTTACAAATACGTTGATCAGTACCCAAATCAAAACAATTCTCTACCCACAAATAAGTTGCAAAATTCTTCCACTCATCATTATTTTGTTTTTCACTTTTAAAATACAGATCAACACTCCTAGTCTGATTTCTATAGTGAGTTCGCCGGCAACAAATACAAGAATAATTTGGCCTTTCACCTGAAATCACCTTAAACTTTGTAACTTGTTCTTCAAATTTTTTTGGAGTAGTATGTTGCACATTCTCTTCAACATTTTCTTCTATTAATGTGTCAGTTTCTGCACTTTCTTCTTCCGGACCAAAGTAACAAAACTCAATTTCATCACAAACCTTCTTCACATCAGATACTGACCCACACAAAAGAGCACTGTTCAACTCATTTAATTTAAGTGCTGGACTTTTTGCATAATACAATCTTCTAACTAACTTCCGCATTTGAGAATGATGTACTGCTAACATCCTAAAATGATGAAAAACACTTTCACATACTTTTCTAGAAAGACAAGCCAGAGAATGACCTTGCAAACCAGTATTTTTTCTCACTCTGCAAGGGTCTAGTCCTTGCAACATCTTAATCTTTTGTTTAACACTTTTTTTAGTATACTCTCGTAAGAAATTGCGTAAAATATCAATAGATTCCTGTCGTACACTACAAATACTACTGCAATCCCAAGTATACACTGGGGCTTTAGGACGTCTCCCTAGAGCATCATCAGCTATCACTTCTTCTACATTTCTGGAAACCATCTTCTCTTTCTCAATTGCACAACCATTTCTAACCTCATAAGCACGACCACTGGTATCAACTGCATGCAATAAATTATTGGTCTGAAAATAACTCTCTTCATTAAAGAACGGCTCTGAACTTGAACTATGTTTCCATTCACCCAAAAAAAATTCACAAAAATTAGTTCTGTTAATTACTTTTTTCTTCTTACTTTTGGCCTTCAAAAAATGGATTGGTTTATGTAGTGATCGAATTCTATTTAAAACTAAAATAAATAATTTCCTTTTTAATTCCAAAGCTTTTTGAACAATGGATTCAATATACTTTTTCTTTTTATAAAATAGTGCTCTTCTTCTATATTTTTTAACATCTTTAAGCAAGTTAAAAACAACTCTATAATAAAAAATCTTTTTCCTGATTTCTTTATACTGATTTTGCCTTCTTTTACCATTCATTGTATCGTTTGAATGTAATTTTCCATTTACTCCTTTCTTTTTACTCATATTCTTTTTTCTAGTTGAAGCATTGTTTTTACTTTGTACAATTTGTACACTATTTCTAGGCTTTGAAATTTTTTTAAGGAATTCTTTTGTTGTCTTACCGAAAGACTTTTTCTTTTTAGCCACATGATGTTGGTCATCCAATACTTTTTCTGCAGATTTGTTCAAATAATTTTCATTTTGCTGTCGTTTTCTCTTTCTTGATTTTTGAGGCATGATAAGTTTGTTTTAATGATGATAAACAATATCTGTAAGAAATAATTATAAATAAATTAATTTTAATAAATTTACAAATTATACCCTTCTATTACTATAGAAACACATTGCACGTGTTAAAACCTAGCTCACTGTATAAGTAGTTGGGTTGCAAAACAATGATTAGAGTAGTACACGGAGAGTGCCTTGGTGAATTTAAAAGTGATTCAGTTTTTGCACAGTGAATGGATTAGTACATAGTGTTGAATGGGTCACTACAACACTGCAAGGAGAGTTACAGGATGTTTGCTTTAGTGTATGGATACTGCCTGGGGAAATGAAGGTGTGTAAGATAAGTGTGTAAGTGATTAAAGGAGTGCATGCATATTCGATAAAGATTTGTAGCAGTCCATGTGCTGAAGCCAGAATCACTGCATGAGTACTTGTGTACTGATTAAATGATTAGAGTACTGCAAAGAGAATGCCCGGGTGAATTTATAAGCGGTTGGGTTTTGGCAGAGTGAATGCATTAGTACATGGTGCTGAATGGGTCAATACAGGATTGCAAGGGGAATGACAGGGTGTTTCTTGAAGTGTAAGGAGACTGACTGGGGAATTAAAAGCCTTAAACACAAGTGCGTAGATGGTTAGAGGACGACATGTATAGTGGATAGGAGTTTGAAACACTGTATGTGTTAAGGCTCTAAATCACTGAATGAGTATTTGGATAGTAACTGAATGTAAACAGTACTGTAAGGAGAGTGCCTAGGTGAATTTTTAAGTGATTGGGTTTTGGCGCATTGAATGGATTAGTACATGGAGCTGAATGGGTCACTAGAGGAGACTGCTAGAGTGTATAGATACTGACTGGGGAATTGAAGGTGTGAAAGACAAGTGTGTAGGTAGTTACAGGACTACATGCGTAGTGGATAGGTGTTTGAAGCAGTCTATGTGCTAAGGCCTGGGTCACTGCATGAGTAATTGAACACTGACTGAATGATTAGAGTACTTCAAGGTGAGTGCCTGGCTGAATTCATAAGTGTTTGGTTATGGCACAGTGTTTAGATTAGTATATGTGCTGGATGGCTGAGTGGAAGAGTGCATGCGGAGTAACAAGGTGTTTATTGAAGTGTATGGATAGTGCCTGAGAATTGAAGAAGTGAAAAACAAGTGTGTAGGTAGTTACAGGACTACATGCATACTTGATAGGTGTTTGAAGCAGTCTATGTACTAAAGCCTGGGACACTGCATGAGTAATTGGGTACTGACTGAATGATTAGAGTACTTTAAGGTCAGTGCCTGGCTGAATTTATAAGTGTTTGGTTATGGCACAGTGTTTGGATTAGTATATGTGCTGGATGGCTGAGTGGAAGAGTGCATGCGGAGTAACAATGTGTTTATTGAAGTGTATGGATAGTGCCTGAGAATTGAAGGAGTGAAAAACAAGTGTGTAGGTAGTTACAGGACTACATGCGTACTTGTTCGGTGTTTGAAGCAGTCTATGTGCTAAAGCCTGGGACACTGCATGAGTAATTGGGTACTGACTGAATGATTAGAGTACTTTAAGGTCAGTGCCTGGCTGAATTTATAAGTGTTTGGTTATGGCACAGTGTTTGGATTAGTATATGTGCTGGATAGCTGACTGGAGGAGTGCATGGGGAGTAACAATGTCTTTATTGGAGTGTATGGATACTGCCTGAGAATTGAAGGAGTGAAAGACAAGTGTGTAGGTGGTTAGAGGACTTCATGCGTAGAAGATAGGGATTTGTAGCAGTCTATGTGCTAAGGCCTGGGTACTTGTATGAGTACTTGGGTAGTGACTGAATAATTAGAGTACTGCAAGGAGTGTGCATAGGGGAATTTATAAGTGTTTGAGTTTTGACGCACTGATTGCATTAGCACATGGTGCTGGATTGCTGACTAGAGGAGTGCATGGGAAGTGACAGCGTGATTCCTGGAGCATCTAATACTACGAAAACTTGACAACATGACAGGTTTTAAAACAGTTATCTGTCTGCAAAGATATGAACTACCCAAATGCTTCTCTCACAGTGGTTGCCCAAATGCACACAGATTCACAGTGTGATTCTAGACAAGCAACACAGTTCCTTGGACCTTTCCAAAACACATTCACTAGTATGGAAGGGGTAAGGTGACAGCACACATTTTACAAAATTCACTACTGCAGTCTACTGTGAATGACTGTCTCATTCTGCGAATGCACAAGCAATGACTGGCTTCTAATACTACGAAAACTTGACAACATGACAGGTTTTAAAGCGGTTATCTGTCTGCAAAGACATGAAGTACCCAAATGCTTCTCTTACAATGGTTGCCCAAATGCAGATAGGCTCACAGTGTGATTCTAGACAAGCAACACAGTTCCTTGGACCTTTCCAAAACACATTCACTAGTCTGGAAGGGGTAAGGTGACTGCTCACATTTTACAAAATTCACTACTGCATTCTACTGTGAATGACTGTCTCATTCTGCGAATGCACAAGCAATAACTGGCTTCTAATACTACGAAAACTTGACAACATGACAGGTTTTAAAGCGGTTATCTGTCTGTAAAGACATAAAGTACCCAAATGCTTCTCTCACAGTGGTTGCCCAATTGCATACAGACTCACAGTGTGATTCTAGACAAGCAACACAGTTCCTTGGACCTTTCCAAAACACATTCACTAGTCTGGAAAGGGTAAGGTGACTGCGCACATTTTACAAACTTCACTACTGCAGTCTACTGTGAATGACTGTCTCATTCTGCGAATGCACAAGCAATGACTGGCTTCTAATACTACGAAAACGTGACAACATGACAGGTTTTAAAGCGGTTATCTGTCTGCAAAGACATAAAGTACCCAAATGCTTCTCTCACAGTGGTTGCCCAATTGCATACAGACTCACAGTGTGATTCTAGACAAGCAACACAGTTCCTTGGACCTTTCCAAAACACATTCACTAGTCTGGAAAGGGTAAGGTGACTGCGCACATTTTACAAACTTCACTACTGCAGTCTACTGTGAATGACTGTCTCATTCTGCGAATGCACAAGCAATGACTGGCTTCTAATACTACGAAAACTTGACAACATGACAGGTTTTAAAGCGGTTATCTGTCTGCAAAGACATAAAGTACCCAAATGCTTCTCTCACAGTGGTTGCCCAATTGCATACAGACTCACAGTGTGATTCTAGACAAGCAACACAGTTCCTTGGACCTTTCCAAAACACATTCACTAGTCTGGAAAGGGTAAGGTGACTGCGCACATTTTACAAACTTCACTACTGCAGTCTACTGTGAATGACTGTCTCATTCTGCGAATGCACAAGCAATGACTGGCTTCTAATACTACGAAAACTTGACAACATGACAGGTTTTAAAGCGGTTATCTGTCTGCAAAGACATAAAGTACCCAAATGCTTCTCTCACAGTGGTTGCCCAATTGCATACAGACTCACAGTGTGATTCTAGACAAGCAACACAGTTCCTTGGACCTTTCCAAAACACATTCACTAGTCTGGAAGGGGTAAGGTGACTGCACACATTTTACAAAATTCACTACTGCAGTCTACTGTGAATGACTGTCTCATTCTGCGAATGCACAAGCAATGACTGGCTTCTAATACTACGAAAATTTGACAACATCACAGGTTTTAAAGCGGTTATCTGTCTGCAAAGACATGAAGTACCCAAATGCATCTCTCACAATGGTTGCCCAAATGCAGATAGACTCACAGTGTGATTCTAGACAAGCAACACAGTTCCTTGGACCTTTCCAAAACACATTCACTAGTCTGGAAGGGGTAAGGTGACTGTACACATTTTACAAAATTCACTACTGCAGTCTACTGTGAATGACTGTCTCATTCTGCGAATGCACAAGCAATGACTGGCTTCTAATACTACGAAAATTTGACAACATCACATGTTTTAAAGCGGTTATCTGTCTGCAAAGACATAAAGTACCCAAATGCTTCTCTCACAGTGGTTGCCCAATTGCATACAGACTCACAGTGTGATTCTAGACAAGCAACACAGTTCCTTGGACCTTTCCAAAACACATTCACTAGTCTGGAAGGGGTAAGGTGACTGCACACATTTTACAAAATTCACTACTGCAGTCTACTGTGAATGACTGTCTCATTCTGCAAATGCACAAGCAATGACTGGCTTCTAATACTACGAAAATTTGACAACATCACAGGTTTTAAAGCGGTTATCTGTCTGCAAAGACATGAAGTACCCAAATGCTTCTCTCACAATGGTTGCCCAAATGCAGATAGACTCACAGTGTGATTCTAGACAAGCAACACAGTTCCTTGGACCTTTCCAAAACACATTCACTAGTCTGGAAGGGGTAAGGTGACTGTACACATTTTACAAAATTCACTACTGCAGTCTACTGTGAATGACTGTCTCATTCTGCGAATGCACAAGCAATGACTGGCTTCTAATACTACGAAAATTTGACAACATCACATGTTTTAAAGCGGTTATCTGTCTGCAAAGACATGAAGTACCCAAATGCTTCTCTCACAGTGGTTGCCCAAATGCACACAGACTCACAGTGTGATTCTAGACAAGCAACACTACTCCCTGGACTTTAGCAGGAGAAAAACATTAGTCTTATTAAAAACAAAGACACAACATACAACACCTCACAAATTAATAACTCACCTTTCAAATTAATTTGTTGATTAAGAAGTATGTCAGTCACACACCAGATGTTCTTAAACCAAATGTCTGTACTGCACTGCTCTTAGCAAAACCAAAAAATGGCAAACTTTCCCTCTCTTTCTGCACACATATACATGTAAATATCAAATCACATTACTTCCCACATTAATTCAAAAGCTAACACACATTTCTATTGGTTACACATTTCAAGCCTATCCAATTGATATAACTTTCAACCCTACCCCCAATCTGCTTACAGCCTGTTACCATAGTAACAGTTCATGGAACACTCAACTGAACTCACAGGTCACAAGTTCAGCACACAATGTTGCTAATCCAAACAACAAGTGCGCTTGACTTTTCAAAATATCAGCTTATCCTGTCTAATGTTCCTTTCAAACGCTTTTCATTAACCAATAAGAAACATGCTCTTGAAACTCAGAAACATGCACCCTATTTTTAGTCTATAATCTTCTCAAACAGCCAATCATTTTTTTTTCAGTTTTTTTTAAACTGCATCTTATCCACCATTTTAGAAAAACTTTAGTAGTCAAACTGCCATTTCACATACAGACACCTTCTGAGTGCATCCAGACCTCCTTTCAAGATGCTTAGAGTGTGGATTGTGGGACACAGCTATATTTTCTGGAGCCAAAGGTATGCAGAAAACAGTGGCATTGACAAAGACCTAGCTTTGCCAAATGTAGACATTAAATGGATTGGACAGAGAGGATTAAAGTGGCACCAATTGATGCCATTGGTTAAATCCTTTTTGCATCTCCAACACCCTGACCTCATAATTGTGCACTGTGGTGGCAATGACCTAGGCACTTTGACTGGGGTAGGTCTGGAAATGCTTATGAAGGACACCTTTGGAGAATTGATATCACTTTTCCCCCAAACTGACTTTGTATATTCTAATATATGTCAAAGACAGAAATGGAACTGGTCCAATCAATTTTGTCCACAGATTGAGAAAGCTAGGAAACATGTCAATAAAGCTGTTTCTGCTTATCTCAGAGATTATAGAATGGGCTCCATTTACAACAACAATCTGCGTTTTAATATGGACGGCATCTATAGGAGAGATGGTGTACATTTTACAGATGAGGGTAACAGAGTCTTCCTCATCAACTTTAGACTCTGCATCGGTACTTACTTGTAGGTACCAAAATATCCCAAAAAACAGAACGGCTCTTTTTAGAGCCACCCAAGACCTAAACACCTAAACTTCATTTATATCTGAAATTTTTGTACATTTGTTTTTCTTGGATTCGCGCACCCAACGCGTTGGAATCGTGCACCAAACGCGTTAGGGGTCACGCATCCAACGCGTGCACACCAGGGTCTCCTTGGATTCGCGCACCCAACGCGTTTGATTCATGTACCAAACGTGTAACAGGTCGCGCATCCAACACGTGCACACCAGGGGCCGCGCTGGATGCGCGTCTCCTAATTTTACCGTAAAAAAATTAGCACCTTGCACTAATTTGTATTCTCCCCGGGGACCCCATCCCCCGGGGCCTATATACAACGTTGGGAACCGTGGGGGGTCCCCAATACCCCCACAGTCCCAGCCGGCTCCCCGCGTCCTACGGGAGCAGGCATTGCTTTTCCACATGGGGAGCAGCTAACATGTTGCTCCCCATGTGGAAAGCAATTGAGTTTGCATTTTGAAAGAGAGAGCAGGTTTCCTGCTCTCTCTTTCAAAATGCAAACCAAGTTTGCTATGACAGGACGGGAGCCGCGAGGCTCCCGTTCTGTCATAGCAAACTACAGTGTCCCAGGGGTAGGCACCCGGGACACTGCAGGAGCCGGCCCTGGGGGTGGTGATCCCCAGGGCCATCAAGGGCTCCAGGAGGGGGCCGCGCGGCCCCCTCCCAACAATTTCACAGCCCCGGGGAGGTGGTGGTCCCCGGGGCTTCAGGGGTCCAAAACGGACCCCCATTTTTAATTTTTTAGTGCCTTGGGGAGGTGGCGGTCCCCGGGGCTGCGGGAGGGCCCAGAGCCCTCCCGCACCATTTATTTTTAAAGCCCCGGGGGTGGCGGACTCCGGGGCTTGGGGGGCCTTAGAGGCCCCCCTCATATTATAAATACCCCCCATGCCCCCGGGACTTGGCCCACCCGGGGGCCAATTAACATCGAAGCGCGGGAGACCGCGCTTCGATTTTTTTTTTTTTCGGCAGGATCCGCGCACCCTGAGCGCATCCTGCCGATTTAAAAAAAAAAAAAAAAAAAATGCTTTTTTTTGCCCAGGGGGTCCTTGTGGGACCCCCTGAGCAGGCCTAGGGGGTTAGGGTGTTTCTACCCTGCCCCCTTTTTGAGCTTTGCGCACTTGTTTCTGTCCCTCGGTTCTACCGAGGGACAAAATGGCTGCCAACACTTCCTGAATCGGAATGTTGACAGCCAGCTGACAGCCAATTAGCATGCAGCTCGTGATCGGGACGGTGCGCGCAGGGTGCGCTGAGGGTAGGCGGATCCGACGCGCCCATAGATATATATGTGACTTTACTTGTGAATTTCTCAGGAACTACTGAACGGATTTACACCATTTAAGCAAAAGGCACCAGTCTGAACCAAGGGCTACCTCTTTGCCAAATTTGGTGTAATTCCGTTCAGCAGTTCGGGCTGTAGCTGCGACTAAAGGTTCCTATGGAAAAATGAATGGGGAAAACGCGTTTTGGGACCCCCTTTTTCTCGGCCCCCGCTTCATGTATCACCCCGAGACTTTCAGGGTAGGAGCGGAGCGGAGCGCCTCCAACAAGTTGGAAACTTTCACGAAGATTCGTCAACCGGCGCCAACGTTATTTCAAATAGAATGTCGCGGATTTCCTATGGATAATAGGTCCTAACTATAACTATCTACTGGCGACCGCCAGTAGATAATATATATATATATATATATATATATATATATATATATATATATATATATATATATATATATATATATATATATATATATATATATGTCCCTAAAGTTGCCCAGAAAATGAAGCCGCACACCGCTGAAAAGGTAGGTAACAAGCCTTTATTTCTCAAGCATATTGGTTCCCCTCTGAAAATCAATCCTTTGGCCTGACGCGTTTCAATGCTTTTGTGCATCTCTTCAGAGACCGACATGGGGAAGGAATTCTCCGCCGCTACACTCCTTCTGTAATGCAAAATTTATTTCAATTAGCCTCCGGTGTGCGCGTGACATCACGTTTACTTTCAACATTGCTTGCTGGGGAATGTAGTCTTTTTAGGCATTTTTAACCCTCCAGTGGGTCCAGACCCCATGCCTAATCCAGGATACATTGAACTAGCCCTCCAGTGGGCCCCAGACAGGGTATAATATGCCTTATTCATGAACCTTCAGCGCCGATGCAGAGGGGACGTTACCCCCCGGCCAGTCCTTTCTTTGTTTTGCAGGAGGTGCGTCGCTTCCACAGCCAGGGCCGCCGTGTAAACATGTCCCAAAGCTGCCCAGAAAATGAAGCCGCACACCGCTGAAAAGGTAGGTAACAAGCCTTTATTTCTCAAGCATATTGGTTCCCCTCTGGAAAATCAATCCTTTGGCCTGACGCGTTTCAATGCTTTTGTGCATCTCTTCAGAGGCCGACATGGGGAAGGAATTCTCCGCCGCTGAAGGTTCATGAATAAGGCATATTATACCCTGTCTGGGGCCCACTGGAGGGCTAGTTCAATGTATCCTGGATTAGGCATGGGGTCTGGACCCACTGGAGGGTTAAAATGCCTAAAAAGACTACATTCCCCAGCAAGCAATGTTGAAAGTAAACGTGATGTCACGAGCACACCGGAGGCTAATTGAAATACATTTTGCATTGCAGAAGGAGTGTAGCGGCGGAGAATTCCTTCCCCATGTCGGCCTCTGAAGAGATGCACAAAAGCATTGAAACGCGTCAGGCCAAAGGATTGATTTTCCAGAGGGGAACCAATATGCTTGAGAAATAAAGGCTTGTTACCTACCTTTTCAGCGGTGTGCGGCTTCATTTTCTGGGCAACTTTGGGACATGTTTACACGGTGGCCCTGGCCGTGGAAGCGACGCACCTCCTGCAAAACAAAGAAAGGACCGGCCGGGGGGTAACGTCCCCTCTGCATCGGCGCTGAAGGTTCATGAATAAGGCATATTATACCCTGTCTGGGGCCCACTGGAGGGCTAGTTCAATGTATCCTGGATTAGGCATGGGGTCTGGACCCACTGGAGGGTTAAAAATGCCTAAAAAGACTACATTCCCCAGCAAGCAATGTTGAAAGTAAACGTGAGGTCACGAGCACACCGGAGGCTAATTGAAATAAATTTTGCATTGCAGAAGGAGTGTAGCGGCGGAGAATTCCTTCCCCATGTCGGCCTCTGAAAAGATGCACAAAAGCATTGAAACGCGTCAGGCAAAAGGATTGATTTTCCAGAGGGGAACCAATATGCTTGAGAAATAAAGGCTTGTTACCTACCTTTTCAGCGGTGTGCGGCTTCATTTTCTGGGCAACTTTGGGACATATATATATATAGAATTGGACGAAGGAGTATCATTTGCAGCTACAAGCATGGAAAGAAAGGGGACTTATTAACTTTGAAGAATATATGTACTTGAAGGTGGATCATCCTGTAGTTCCAACAATTTATTTCCTTCCTAAGGTGCATAAATCCACTGCCAATCCACCGGGAAGACCTATAGTCAGTTCTTTAGGATCCCTCTTTGAAAAAACATCTCATTATATTGATACCTTCCTGATTGAGTATGTGACCTCCTTCCATCACATCTGAAGGATACAACAGATTTTATAAAAAAGCTACAACATATAAGCTGGAATGTTAACTTGACCATGGTTACCATAGATGTGGTATCGTTATACACATCTATTCACCATCGAGATGGCCTCTTGGCAATCAGAAAAATTCTGGAATCAAGATCCTTAAGTCTTTGGAGCATTCAGAGATGCTTATTACAATGTTGGGACATTGCCTGACACAAAACATCTTTTTCTTCAAAGGACAGCTGTATCACCAAAAACAGGGCACGGCAATGGGGACATCAATAGCCCCCACATACGCGAATCTATTCATGGCAGTTTGGGAGATGGAGATACTGAAAGGTGAATATGGATCAAATATCCGGACATGGACAAGATTCATAGATTATCTTTTCATAGTGTGGGAAGGTGAAACAGTCGAACTTGAAACATTCATTCAGACATTGAATAGTAATAAATATAACTTGGCCTTCACATCTGCATACAGTAGAAAACAAGTAATCTTCTTAGATGTGGAAGTCTTTGTTAAAGATCAACGACTGTGCACACGGATGCATCGGAAACCAACTGCCAGTAACAGCATCCTTCATGCGAACAGTGGGCACCCACAACATCTAAAGTGGAGCATTCCCTATAGGGAGATTCTCCGTGCAAAGAGGAATTGTTCCGAAAATGAGGACGTCGAAAGAAATCTTGATGATATGAATGGACGCTTTTTGGAGCGGGGTTATGCACAAGAAATAATTGAAGGTGCCAGAGCTAAAGTAAACATCAAAACGAGAATGGAGATACTGAATAGAAGTGACATTTTAGAAGAAGATGACCCAACACGCTTGATTATGGATTTTAATGTGGAGAATAAGATTTTAAGGAGAATCATAAAGAAAAATTGGGGTATTCTCATGCTTGATGAAACCTTGATGAGGAATCTGCCATCATCACCAAAAATCACATACAGGAAAACAGCATCGTTAGTTGATCTACTGACACAGAGTCATCTAGAAATTAGAAAAACCACAAGTACATCATGGTTGAATACACCTGGATTCTGGAAATGTCTGAAATGTAAGGCGTGTGAACATGGCAGGAACATCCAGACTTATCGCCTTCAAAATGGTAAAACTGAGCAAATTGTAGATCACATCACATGTGAATCAAAATATGTGATATATATCTTGGTCCGTGTAAGAAACAATATGTTGGAAGTACCATCAACAAATTAAAACTAAGAATTCTGCAGCATCTGAGAGCAATAAAAAATAAGGATTTTGCATATCCAATGGCAAAACATTTTGCGGAAGCACATCAAGGGGAAAATCAGTCTCTGACATATTTTGGAATCAAGATAATAAAACAGAAAGAACGAGGTGGGGACAGAACCCTGGAATTGAGGAAGGCAGAATCAAGATGCATATTAGCCATCGGGACAGAGAAACCCTTTGGTCATAACTTGGATGCTGAATTACACGTACATCTCTGAGATACTGATTGAAGTAACACAACAGATCCAATAAATCGGCTCAAATGAAGAAAAAGGAATAGATAAAGGAAAAAATGGGATGAGAGGAAGAAAGAAGAACGAAAAAACATGAATGATACTTGATCCAAAAGATAAGAGGACTGGAATTAAATTTGTGCTATAACAGATATTATCACATTTTTTATTGAAACTTGTTTTTAGAGGTCCTCTTTTTTAGCTGACAAAACATCTATGGATACAATACGTTTAATCAATAGTCTACTTTAGACAAATGAGTAGAATGTGTTAAAGTTAGTATCCTCATCATTTTTTATGTCAGCTATACGGACCTCGTAATACATGTAATGATCTCACATGAATTGACACGGAAGAAGTCCAATTGAAAATATGCAAATTTGCACAAATATTCTGCACTATGCACTTTAAATTTTAAGATCGTTTGGACAAAATGTTATTAATTCTTGTGGATCCTCTATCAAGATGAAATGTTGACCTACTGTTTTAATCAAAGTTGCATTTTTGCACAAAGATATTGCACATAGCACTTTAAAGTGATAAACTGTATGGACTAAATGATGTCTGACTTATGTACTTTACATAAGAGAAATCATCTTTTGTTAATTCTGGCCGTTTGGATAGAATTATTTTCATGTTTTTTTATATTTATATAGATATATTCTTTCATATATATGAACTTAACTGGGATAAACTTCTTTTAAAATTTGAATTTTATGTATGATAGAATCCAGTTTCACATATATGAATTTAACTGGTATAAATGTCTTCTTTTTTTAAAAATTTAAATTTTGGGAATCCAGTTTTACTCTCCTATTGAAAAGAAACAATTTTAAACTGTAAGATTAATGCTTTGCCTCTGCCTTTACACTGCATTTACATCAGTACTTTACTGAAATGTTATAAAGTAAACAATATAAATGGTAACCATCAAATCCCATTAAGACTGTGGTAAAACGAGGGTTAATAGTCTAGCACATTTTTAGAAACAAACAAGGGATCAAAAATGCACTTTTTCACTTTAAATAGATGTTCTGGACGACGCGACTCTATGGTCCAGTTGAAGGCAGGAGCCGAAACGCGTAGACCTTCCATGCTTGCACGATGTACTAAATAAATTCACTTTTTTGGTTTTAAAAAACCTACCTGTGGATCGTTCTTTCTCCGTGCTGTGGGATCCTTGCTGAGAGCAGTGTGGAATCCGTTTTTTACAATATATATATATATATATATATATATATATATATATATATATATATATATCTCAAACGTATTCCTGGCAAAAAGCAGATTGCCACTTCCACATAGCAGGAACAGACCTCTCAACGCAGGTAAGCTGTTTCCAAATATTAGCTTTTAATCAGGTATCATTCTCAAATGAATCAGTACAAAAGGCATCCGCCTTATGTCCTTGATGCGTTTCGACCGCTGATGTGCGGTCTTGATCACATATATATATAGATAGATAGATATATATATAGATAGATATATATATACATATAACAACCTTCGCCACTTGGTTCGTTTTCCTGCTTCTGGAAAAAGACGGACACGGACCCAATATAGCTGGTGCAGTATATTTTATTGCGGTTTGTCCGCAATAACGCGTTTCTGCTTGGACAGGCCTTGATCACATGATGAACTGCATTGTGGGAGCAAGCAATTTAAAGTGACAAGTGCATTGGTTTAACCATAAACATAGAGAACAGACTGTTACACTCATCTGACGGCATAATGCTCAAGGTCAGAAATACTTTTTTTCTTTTTCCTTCTGTTCTTCTTCTCAATGAAAATCAGTCATTGTGTAATACAATGTCGATTTGGTGTTAAAAACAACATATAGTAAAACATATTAAATATTAAATTCTAAAACATCAATATATAAATACATTTATTGAGGGATAAAATGACAATTAAAACCAGAACACATATATGCTTAGTCCCTTGTTGATTGACTACAATCTAATAGTCCCATGTCTATATGCTTCTTCCAGACTTTGCTCTTCTCAATGATGTTATTGAATAATCCCTTCTCTTCTGCTTTCTACTATTGTTGTCACATATCGTATTAAATCATGAGTTTTACCTTATCTTGAATATATGTAGCCTGTTTCTAAAGTGCAAATATGCAAAACTAATTTTTATATATTTACAAATTAGTATAAAAATAAAGTGCCTTGTACAACCCAATATTTTCTCTTTACTGTTTGGTTAAAGTGCAAATGTGTAGCAGCAGGAATGTAGCAGCAAAACAATAACTAGCTCACTTAATGTCCTCACTACTCTCTCTTTTGGTAGTTGCTTAAAATACAAGTGGATAGTCGCGGGTTTATAGCAGAAAAAACAATCACTAATAGATATAATATTCTTAAGGGTTACAGTCCAAATGATGTGACAAAATTTTGTATATCTGTACCCTGTTCGTTCTGCTCAAAGTTCTTTTAATATCATTGTTCATTTGGGAGCTGGAGAGGCCAGGTCTGGTAATGATGTATGATGTTACATATACCTATGCTCATTTACATTAGAGACAAGTAAATAGGTCCTCACTGGCATTAAGGCCCTCAGCTGTCTTGTTGTTTAACTCTAAAATGTATCGAGTCTCTAATCTTCATAATATAGCCTCCCTGTTTCCCCCCCCCTCCTCTTGGATTGGAGACTGAGTCAACTAGATAGTATTTAAGTAATTCCAAGTTATTACCATGAGTTTCTATGAAATGGCTGGCCACCGGGTAAGTTGGATCAGAGTTACTGATTGCCCATAAGTGTTGAAGTACACGTTTGTGTGCTTGTAATTTGGTACTGCCCACGTAGCGCAGTCTACTTGGACACTTCAACACGGACACCACATAATCTGTTTTGCAAGTCAAAAGATTTTTGATTTTGACTTCCTTATCTCTGAATGGGGTCGAATATGTGGTTTTGTTTTCCCCAAGTTTACATGCTCGGCATGTGGAGCACTTAAAGAAACCCTTCCTGTGTGATAGCCATGTTCCCCCTTCTGATGTCTCTGGGCTACTCTTGACTAGCGCATTGCTCATGGAGAAGGCTTTCCAATAAGTGATTGACGGTGACTTCGGTAAAAGATGCCCAATAATTGGATCATCCAATAACTAATGGCTAATTTCTCCTGACTATACTTCTCAGTTGTCTCTCTTGTTTGTTATAAGTAATGATTAGTCTTGTTTCCTGTTCTGCAACTGTTGTACATGTGGGTTTGGGGGTTGGGACTTGGTTAGTTTTACCAAACAGGAGCTCAGATCTGCTCATAGATCGTGTTTTGACGACTGCTGAATTTATTACTTTCTCCTTATAGCCCGTGCCAGAAACCTCAGCCTACTTTTGCCCTGGGCTTCTATCAGATCTGTCTCGTTGTTGCAAATTCTCGTGATCCTAAGCATCTACCCATAGGGGATGCTCTGTATCAAGTGCCTAGGATGGAAACTGGCCGCATGCAGTATAGAATTGCTGGCCGTCTCCTTCCGATGTAGCTTGGTTTCTATCTTCTTGTTGAGGACACTGGCCTGTACATCTAAGAAATTAACTGATGTAACACTCACTGACATCGTTGTTATTGATTAGTGATACAAATTCATGTGCACTGTCCTCAGTTCCCCTCCAAACCACAGAAAGGTCATCTATAAACCTTAGTCACAACAGTACATGTTTCTCCAAAAGTGCCCCATGGCTCGCCTTGAGGACCAGCTCCTCCCACCAGCCCATATGCAAACACGCATAGCTGGGAGAGAAGCTGGCCCCCATCGCGATACCCCGTACTGTTGATAAATTTGATTTTGGAACAGGAAAAAGTTATTCTCAAGACAAAATGATGTCATATTGTTTAACATTTTGTTATGTTGGTATAGCCAAATCGCCCTGTTGCCCAAATAGTACTCAAGTGCTCTGATACCATCTTTGTGGTTGATGGTCGTATAGAGTGATGTCATTAAAAGATAATTGTCTTGCCAGTCAAAGTTTTCAATTCGCCGGAGAAAGTCACTGGTATCTTGAATATACAGATTCAATCATTATAAATTTGCGCAAAACCTATGCAGCCATCTAAACACCTACTTACAACCCATGCAGTCATTTAAATACTGAGGCACACACGTACAGTGATGAAACACTCAGGCTCTACTCATGCACTCATGTAATTATGTAGCAAGTACCATTGTAGTAAACCTATTACCCATCCAGTACCTATACAGTCATTTAATTACTGAGCCAATAGTATTGCACTAATACAATCACCCAGGCAGTATACTTACTTTCATCCAATCACTCAAACTTTAACAATGAAATCATGCAGTCACTCAGACACTAGTCATGCACTCATCTAATTAGGTAGGCACTACTGATGCACTTATTCAATTCTCTGAGCACTACCCATGTAAATATGTAAGCAACCAGGAACTCCCTGTTCAGTCAACCAAAAAGACATGGGCTGCATCCAATTGCTGAAACACTATTCATCCACTCACCCACTTGGTTGGGTGCTATGCATGGGCTTAAACAATCATGTATGCACTATCCATGCACTACATAAATCACCTATATACATTGTATGAACTCTTGCAATCATCCAGGCACTAGAATTGCACTCATTTAATCATCCTACCAGTATCTATGCATGTATTGAATTATTGAAGCATTAGTCATGCACTTGTCAAATCATTCAGGCTCTACTCATGCATTCATCCAAACACCCAGATACTAGTGGTATACTCATTGAAACATGCAGGCAGTAAGTATGCAGATATGGAATGACAAATGGAATTATGACATAGTCAGGGAATCATCTAGGCACTACTTGTATCCTCAGGGAATCACATAGGCACTACCAATGTACTCATTCAATCATCCAGGAAATATTGATGTATACAACCACAAACCCATGTATTTACAAGTTTTACTGAGGAATATGTAGTCTTTAGACAATATGGGTGATAGGTTTACTAAAATGGTACTCTCTACGTAATAACATGAGTGCATGAGTAGAGCCTGAGTGTTTCATTAGTGCACGCATGTGCCTCAGTATTTCAATGACTGCATGGGTTGTAAGTGGATGTTTAGATGGCTGCATAGGTTCTGTGCAAATGTTATAATGATTGCATAGTTATAGCCTGGTAAATTTAGTGTTACATTTTAAAAAGTGTAGAAAAAGGAGAGATGCAGTGAAACAGAAAGAATGAGTTGAGAGAGTAGTTGATAAGGCCTTTGAAGAGGAAGCTTTTAATTTTGATTCTAAATAGAATGAAGACTCTTGAAAAAATTGTGTTTTGCATGAGGAGACAAAACCAAAAGAAAAGATTAGTGAATAGAAGTAACTATTGTCCAGTTTTTAGTGGACAATGGATACATACTTCTTGTACAGAAACCTTCTTTAATGAAGAAAGCTATCTCCAGGATATCAAATTAGTTCATGCTATTGATTAAAGAGGATGATGTCATAAAATGAAGAATGGTAGTCTTATAGCAAAAGAGGTGACGGTACCTAGAAATGTAGAAGAAGTTATTGCAGAAGAGGTAGAAGGAAGGCGTAGTCAGGGTACTGTATACAAATGGAATTGCAGTAGTGTTTCTAGTATTAGACAGCAATCCATTGATATATCAAGAAAATTCCTACGTATCTTTCCAAGGTGAAGTTTAAAACACAAAATAAGTTATACCACTCAACAATGTGAACTTTAGGTAGGAGGCTGTATTACATGAAAACCCCTGCTTTATGTTTACTAGAAATAAATAGAGCACTTTTGCATGGTAGTGTGGCAGATTTAGAAAAGGTTTGCAGTGATATACAGTTTTGTTTCTTTGGTCCTGAGCAGGATTCTAGAGAAAATGAAGAGTTTTTAAGAGGAGGAGTTGCAGAACAAAACACATATATTACAGTTGATGGTTTTAAAAAAGAGATTACAAAATTTAACACAGTGTTCTGTAAAAAAACAGAGTATGTTTGTATATGATGTTGATGCACTTACTAGAAGATTTAAATACAGATTGTTGACTTATATTTAAAAAGTGAAAAAGTAAATTATAATAACTGCCAAAAGTTACCTGTGTATGTATTTGTAGAGGGACAGTTTGACTTGTCTATGCGAAAAGTTATATGCAAGTAGTGTTACAATAATTTGTAAGATAATAAAAGGAACAACACATAGATATTAGATACCCCTCTTGTAAGATAATAAAATGCCTGCTAATGAAGAAAAACTATGAAGGAAGAAAAATTAAAAAAAACATAATTATTTATTATTCTTTGCAGCATTGCGAAGGGCCAGTATGGACTGCTCTCTATCACTCACTACAACTCCACAATCCATGCAGTATGATGCCATTGGGGAAAACTGTGGAGCCAAATCTTGAAGTTGAGATTGGATTTTAGAATGGACTCCCTGATTTGGGGTTGTTGTGCTGCTATTGAAGTCAAGGGTCCTTCAGCTTTGCTTTGCCTTCTTGTGGTTCACTATGAACTCCTCTTATGAAATGTGAAAAAATATAAAAGGGGGAAAAATACCATGTATGATTTTTGGTAGCATTGTGAATAGCTGTAACACACTGCTCACCAGCTGTTATAACAACATTACAGTCCATGCAATACGTGGCAATTCTTGAAAACTCTGGAGCCATAACTGTTGTAGTAGTCTGTACCTCTGAAGGGACTTTCTGGCCGAGAATTGTTGCTGCTGCCACTGATGTATATGGTCCTCCAGCTTCCCTCTGCTTGATCGGCAGTTGGAGAAGTTTTCTATGATACGTTTTAAGATAATATAACATGAACGTCGTCCCACATGAGTCCCAAAAAAATCTCCAGACAAAATCTACCACTTGCTCACAATAAACGTCTGAAAAAGAAGATTCAAGAAGAAGGAGTGGGAGTATATTTCCTATTCATTTTACTGAACAGTATATTATCTAATGATATTCCTTACTTTTATGGTCATGTGATGTTTTGAGATTGTGCAATGCACTAGTTTGGCAACTGTTTTTAATTCCCCGTCAGTGTGGGTGACAATGGGTAGTTTGATGGGTGTTTGGTAGTTATGTTCTATTTGTGAGTTCAGATGTTGAGTTATTTTTTGAAACTGTTCCTTTTTATAACTGTGTTGGTAAAATGAAATTAGACCAATATGTTACTAATTAAAATATGTCTATATATTTGTTTTTTACTTTGCTATTTGTATTCGTGACTACTTATGTCATTGTGACCTCTGGTGTTGCTGTGAAGAAGGAAATTGCATG
This sequence comes from Calotriton arnoldi, assembly GCA_963921515.1. Lineage (NCBI taxonomy): Eukaryota > Metazoa > Chordata > Amphibia > Caudata > Salamandridae > Calotriton > Calotriton arnoldi. The sequence continues at coordinate 853,748 of CAWUFW010003421.1, read as the reverse complement.
TTTGATTTAGTTGTTTCGACAAATGAATACAACGGGGAAACGTTAAATTAGTATCTTACTAAATAGCTATACTGAAAAGTTATATAAAATATGTCTATATATGTGTTTTACACTTTGTTAAAAACACCCGGTATTCGCAGTCTGTACTTTGCAAATGCACTCAGAGAATCATACAGGCACTACCTGTGCAATCATCAAGGACGTCCTTTCTCCATCACTCTGTAAATGCGCCTCCTGGCATAGTACTAGTTGGGGGAGGATGTATCCTTGGCTATTGAGGGTATTTGGGGACCAAGTATCCCTCTTATTACCTCCAGCAAGTCCCACACAGTCAATTTGTTAAGAGGTCTTTGGAGGCCGCACGCCTTTTCTGCACCCCTCTGTAAACACGTCTCCTGGCATACTACTGGTTGAGAAATAAAGTTGTTTTGGATGCAAAAGGACCTTGGGGACAAAGAAGCCCTCCTGGTACTTTCAATAAGTCCTACTCAGTGGGATGTCTGAGAGCTAGTCAGGGGCCCCATCCCCCTTTCCACACCATTCTGCAAAGACCATTGCTACTTAAAAAACAATGGAAATTCACTGAAAAAATCAAAGGTTACAGGTAAGTTATAGCTAGAAATTAGCATTTAAAAAACCTTAGAAATTAACTGGAAAAAAAACAAAGGTTACAGGGCTGTTATAGTTAGAAAATAGGATTAAAAAACCTTAGATATTCACAGAAAAAAACAAAGGTTACGGGGATGTTATAGTTAGGCTGATATTTCACTCGTACAAAACCAGAGAAATTCAGCAGTTATGGTTAGCCGAGCTAGCTATAACTCGTTCCCCACAATGCACTGCCTATGACCTCACTAATTAAATCACTCATTACATGGTCAGTGACATCACTGATGTCATCACTGATGACATCACTGATGACATCACCGATGACATCCACTGATGACATCACCGATGACATCACTGATTACATCATCTACAGAATCTCTGACGCACCACTCACACCCCCTTGTAAGCTTTCATATACCCATTCCAACTTTCACACTACCATTCTCAAAACCATTTACACACCCATACCAGTACTTACAAACCCACTCACTGATGCATAGGTCTACATGCACATCCACTCACTCACCCATACAGCCACTCATACTCCTACTCACCCACTAATACAGCCACTGACATATCCACTCATATACCCATACAGCCACTCACGTACTGTCAGACACTCATACTGCTACTCACACACCTACTCACTCACCCATAGAGTCAATCACACCGCTACTTATTGACCTAAACAGTTACACACAAACTTATTCATACAAATACTAACACATACTTACTCACCCATACAGTCACTGACTCAAGTACACACTCACCCATATAGCAACTCTCTCACTCACTCACATATACAGTCACTTGTCTACTCCAACACTCACCTATATTGCCTTTCACATAATCAGTTATTTACCTATATACCACTGACAAATTTATTCACTCACTGACACAGCCATATGCACACTCACTCATCCATCCAACCCATCTCAGTCACACTCATGAACCCATACAGCCAGTGATTCGCCCACTCACTCATCCATGCAGGGAGTCGCACACCACCTCACCTACCCACACAGATACTCATACACCCATATAGGTACTCAGAAAACCAATAAATAACCCATACAGCTACTCATGTACCTACTCAGCAACCCATGCAGCCACTTACACACCAACTGACAGACTGATACGACATTCACACAAATTAGTCACTCACCCATACATTCACTGAGACATGTATAATCACTCACTTATACAGTCAGTCATGCACCCACTAAATCATCCATACAGGCACTCATACACCCACTGATTCATCAATACACCTTGGTGTATAAATATTTGATGCTCATAAATGTTTTGGAAACACTCACAGTCACCAGATGATGTCATCAGTGATGTCATTTGAGATGTCATCAGTGATGTCACTGACCATGTCATGAGTGATGTAATATGTAAGGTCATAAGCAGTGCATTGCAGGGGTGTGTGTTATAGTTAGCTCAGCTGACTATAACTGCTGAATTTCTCTGGTTTGGTACGAGTGAAACATCAGCCTAACTATAACATCTCTGTACTCTTTGTTTTTTTCCAGTGAATATATATATGTACATATGTATATATGTATATAAATATATGTATATATTACCTACTGGTGATAGCCAGTAGGTAGTTATAGTTAGGACCAAAGTTTCCATAGGAAAAGCATTTTTTGTTTTGCCAATAACTTTGCCGCTGCTTGACGAATCTTCACGAAGTTTTCACCCAACTTCCCCATTTTAGTTCAGCTGCTGTGTTAAAAATGTTTCGGGGTGATCCGTTAACCGAGGACCGAGAAGAACGGAGGGCACCAAAACACGTTTTCCCCACGTTATGTCTATGGAGATTTTTCATTTTTTGAAAACGACCACAGCCCAAAACCCTAAACACAATTGCACCAAATTTGGCAGAAAACTAGATGTTGGTCCAGAAAGTGTGCTTTTTGTGATTTGGTGCGAATCTGTTTAGTAGTTTTGGATATATTTAAGTTTAAAAATATAAATGTCTGGGAGCCCAAAATCCTACAGAAATTTTATTTGCTTCCTAAACTTCAACCAGGAAGTGTTGGCAGCCATCTTGGGACTTGGCTTGAAGACAAGTCCCACAAATATTGGAAAAAATGAAAAGGGGGCAGGGTAGAAATACCCTGATCCCCTAGGCCTCTTGTAGGGGTCCCGCAGGGATCCCCCAGGGCCAAAAAGAGCATTTTTAAAAAAAATTGCATTTCTTGTTTAACACAGCAAAGCCAGTAAATTCTGTTTTGCGTGGCGATACCAGCATGTTATAGTTTATATATTTTTGCGTGAATTTGCTTATTAGCTATTCGTGGTGTCTATGCTTTTCATGATGTCTTTAATGTGCTTTAACAGATGCAGATGACAGTGGCCTTCAATGCATCATTATTCTTTCATGCTGTATATTTTATCAGGTCCGATCCATTTAAGTTACATATTTCGTTGTTGTTGTCAGTTCGATTATTCTGTGATATGCTCGTTTTATCTCCATGTTGCATGTACATTTCACTACCATAGCATTCAACAGTGGTGCTAGTAAATACGGCAAAGGGTAGTCCTTTCACACTTTCTGTTGTGTGGGATGTGCCCTTTAGAGGAGGCCCGTCTGGGTGTTCACTTTTACATCGAGGCGAGCACACGGGGAATGTCAGGTGCTAGGGGATGTTTCACATTCACTGGCATTAATGGCAATGGTTGAGTTATTCAGGTAAGTGCATGTGCATTTTTAATCCGCGGTCTATCTTGCATGATCGTACATTGTCACTTTTGAAACCACGTGATTAGAGTGTTCACTGTGTTTCATATTAATCAGTGTATGACCAGTACACTTTTCTGATTTGCGCCTGCATTGTAGTTGATCGGCACAACTCCATATTGTGATATTGAGGTTCGTGTACGTACAGGCACACATTGAACCTTTGTTCACTTTGTTAGTCACAATTTTATCATGGATTATGCATGACAACATGGTTGGACCGTGATGTGATTTTCTATTTAAAGCGTTGCCTATTTCGCATGATCGTATATTTTCATTTTTGGAGCTCACAGGAATCGAACGTTTACTTCAACACATGCAAACTAGTGCACGTACTGGCACACTTTTCTGACCTGCGCCGATCAGTACGAGTCCGCATTGGGACACTGAGGTTAAAGCATGTATGGGCACGCACTCAACCCATGATCATTTTGTAATTTACAATAATACAACATATAACTCATGACAACACAAATAGGGTCAAGTTCAAGGTGTCGAATCACATTTAGCATATTGAGTATATCAGCATGATCAGTGATATAAATACATGCTGGCATAGTGTTTTCACCACTTGATGAGTTTTTTGATGGACGGAGGACACACTTGTTACACCAATGCAAAAAAATGTTTAAGTGTGGTGGCATGTTGTTTACATTTGTTTGTTCCCAATGTGTTATGCATTTATTTATTTTCATTGTATTTACCCCTGATGAAGGGATTTCTGGCCAGAAATGGATTGGGTGATTGAATGGATTGTATAAACGGATTCTATTTGTGGAAATGGTCATCTCTAGGATGTAGGAGATGGCATTTCAATGCTAATGGAGATTGATGAAACTTCATTTTGAAACATGGCATACCACGCGATACATCTGTTATTAAAAGAACAACCAGCAGCAGCAAACTTGTTTGCATATCATTTTAAATTCATTGTCACCAGTTTTGATGAACCTACAGGTCACATTTACAGTACGTCTTGGGAATGAGAAGTGGGCTTACTACCAGTGGTAGTTTCACTTTTAGAAACTTGCCATTTTCCTGCCTTAGCCATTGGTGTCTGTAGCCTGTCTCTGGATCACATGACTGGGTGTAGTTGACAGTTGTGCTTTGTGTATTCATCCTAGATAGCCACACACAATAGGGAGCTTAGGCGTGCCTGGATGGGCCATCAATGGCAGGATCAGAGGGAGGATCTCAAAATCAGAGGGAGGAGCTGGGCACAACCCCACTTACACTTTAGTAGGCTGTGGCCTCCTTCCATACAAAGTGCTGCATAACCCCTGTAGTTAGTCTGTAGCCAGCACAGGAAAGACCGGGCACCTGTGTGCTTCAAAGGCATAGCTCTAGAAGCTTCTCCCCATGTCAGAGGCACAACTGGGTATAATTATGTGACACAGACATTAACTCTTCAGGACACTTCTTGACCTGTGGATAATCTGCCAAGAAGAAGGACTGCTGTGCTGCTGGAAAGACTGTCACTCTTCTGGACTGCTGCTCTGAAGGACTGCTTCCCTGCTGTGCTGGCCTGCTGCCCTCCTGCCTGGGTGAGAAGAACTGGACCTGCATTTTTTTATTTATTTTATTGAGCAGAATTATAACAGAGAAGACAAAAAATTCACAATAAATATAGCTGTTTATACCTTATAAAATTAAATATTTCTTCTTAACTTATGCCAGGAATCAATCATATCCCACAGCTTCGTCCTACACAGGCATGAACCCAGTGCCTATCCAAAATGTAGATAATAAAGTGCAGAGCAGCTTTGACATGATCAGGCTATTAGATTCAGCTTTCTAAAGGCGCAGTCCTCCTGCCTATCCAAAATACAGAAGCTAAAGTGCGATGAATAGCAGCTTTTACATGATTAGGCCATTAATTTCATCATTGTACATAAAATCCATTAAATAACATTTTGAGTCCTCTCTTCCTTAATAATCCATATATCTTTTCCTCCTTCCCAAGGCAGTAGACTTTATATAGGAACAAAAGTTGACCATCCCGCCTCAGCCTAAAGTGCTATACATTTTACTTTCTGCTTTATTCATATATTTCCAAACTGCTGAGAATTTTTTAATAGCCCCTACCCTTTTTGCATAAGCTTCCTCAAAGGTTTTGGTACGTAACATTTTTTTGTGCCAATTTAAATAGGCTGGAACTTAAGTTGTCCTCCAATTCTGAAGGATCAAGGACCGTGCCATTAAAGAGGAGATCGCTATAAATGCTTTCTCTACTTTGGAGATTGGAACGTTTGGGCTCTGCCGTACAATCCCAAACAATGCTATCTCAGCCTCCAGTTTTAATTTTTTCTGTAAGCCCTCATTGAGGGCGGGAAACACTTCATCCTAGAACTGGGTTAAAAGCGAGCAAGTAAAAAAAATATGAAGCCAGCCCCCCTGATCCATTTGCTGGCAATGAAAGCACTTGTCCTCTATTTCTGGGTACATCTTATGCAAGACTCTTGGAGTATAGTAAGACATCCAGCGGGATAAGAATGCCATTCTTTTAAAATTTGCTGCTCTTAGTGCTTTATTGCCATGCGACGAAATCTCCTGCCACTCTAGTTCTGAAAATGTGCACTGTGTTTCGTGGGAGATTTTGTCTAAAAGCTTATTACTAAAGAGCTTTCCCTTTGGTTCTGCAAAAGTCTATACCAGTTTCCAACCCCCCTTAGCTTCACTCTATAAAGGGCTGTTAATAGGGGCTCCGGGGCAGAGCTTAATGGAGAGCAAATTGTTTTCAAAAATTGGGTAATCTGAGAGAACCCTAAAAAAAAAGGCTTACAGCTCGTTTCACAACTAGCCTGGATCTCATGCCATTTTAAACATCTCCCCCTACTATAAAGTGGCCGAGTTCCCTAAAACCATTACTTTCCCAGAATCTTATCTGACTGTTCTGCATATGTAGACCTAACATTTTGCATTCTGTAATCTTCAAGTACTCATATCCCGCTGTTTGTGCCTTCACATGATAAAATGACCGTATTATAACCCTGAATTCCTGTAATGTCTTATATCGAGTCTTCTTAGGGAGTTTAGAGGTTTTGACAAAAACTGGAATCTGAGATTCTGCTTCCTGCACCATCTTATCCACAAAAAAAATATCCAGTGATTCCTTGCCATCTAACATTCGAGCCATTATATCCACAAAAGTAGCTTCCTAATAAGTTCGGACCTGGGGGAGTGCCAACCCCTTGACTAATGTCGAGTTGAAGTACTGGAAGTCTTACTCTTGATGCCTTTTTCTTCCAAATAAATTGGCGAAACATTACTTCCAGCTCCTTAAAATACGACATATTAATTTTTATCAGTACATTTGAAAATAAGAGTATTAATAATGGTAAAATAGACATTTTTATAAAAGCTACCCTGCCAATTAATGTAAGTGGAAGAAGAGTCCATCTATCTAATAAATTTCTGATCTTTGTAGCCATCGCTACATAATTCAGTTTAAAAAGTTCCTCATATCTGTTTGTAACATTTATCCCTGAATACCGAATTGGGTCTGGGGATTGGGCTTGCCGTTGCAGAAAACTTGGAAGAATTTAACTATTTGCGTTAAGTAGCAGGATTTCAGTTTTGTTATGATTAATTTTATATCCCCCTAAAGATTCAAATTGCATGAATTCTGTCAGTGTTTTCTTGATGTTATGTTCCTCTGGCCTAAGGTAAAGAATAATATCATCTGCAAACAGTTTTAATTTGGGCATCCCCTCCGGAGGCGCTTTTATTTGCAGGTTAGCCCTAATCCTAGCAGCAAGTGGTTCTATAAAAAAGGCAAATAAAGCAGGGGATAAAGGACATCCCTGGCGAGTTCCTCGCCTTATGTCCACCCTTCCTGCTAGCCAAGAATTTATAAAGACTTGAGCCTGGGCCCCTTGATATAAATTCCCCAACATTTGTGTTATTTGTATTGGGAATCCCACCCTTCTAAGAACAGCGTAGAGAGCATCCCAATTAACTAGATCAAATCCTTTTTCAGCATCAACCATCATTATTAAAACAGGCAATTTGTTGGAGTTAAAAAAATCAAGCACTTGGACTAAAAACCCAGTGTTAGATGACATGTATCTCCCCGAAACAAATCCCATCTGGACTTTGTGTATTACCTTCTGTGCTATTGGAGAAAATCGATTTGCCCAAATTTTCATTAATATTTTATAGTCAACATTCAGCAAACTTATCGGTCTGTATGAGTTGACATTTTTAGGGCTCTTGTCCTTTTTAACTAAACTAACTATAGTAGATTCATTAAAAGTAGATGGAACCTCCCCTCCTACTTTCACAAAATTAAAATGCTCTACCAAAAAGGGTGTTAACTTCTCTGAAAATATCTTATGAAACTCAGTTGGTAGGCCATCATTTCCTGAGGCCTTTCCACACGGCATTGAAGCGAGGGCACTCTTAATTTCAGTTAAGGTAATTTCGGCATTTATTTCGTCAGTCTGTACATTTGTCAGTTGCGGAAGATTGATGCCCTCAAAATATTGACTTATCGCCTCATTTGAAACCGTATGTTTGGTTGTGTATAACTTATAATGGTGGTCCAAAAAGATTTTTGCAACTTTTTCCTTCTTAGTAATCAATACCCCTGACTCTGGTTCTTCCAATTCTGTTATTAGTGTGGCCTCCTGCTTAACTCTGCTTGACCAAGCGATCTGGCTCTCTTCATATACGCACTGCTGATACGTCCGTGAACTAGTTATTTCTTCAAGAATAAAAAATTCTCTTAGCTCCTGCTTAGCTTTAATTAATTGTTCCTCAGCTTCCAAACGCTGTCCCCTGCCGCTATTCCTCTGTATTAAAGCAGTGTCAACAGCGTGTTGCAATTTAGTTATTTGCAGCCTCCGCATCTTAGATTGCGAGGCCGAGAAGGCCAGCATCTGACCCCACAATGTAGCCTTAAAGGCCCTCCAAACCGAAAAGAGAGCTGCTGTACCATTATTCTCCTGAAAGAATGCCTTAATCCATTCTTTTATATCCTCTACCCATTTGGGGTTCGAGAGGAGGAGCCGATCCATCTGCCACCTGGATCTCTCCCGCAGTTCAGCCTCCACTTTGATCTCAATTATAACCAATGAATGATCTGAGAATGAATTAGCCCTGATTTCAGCGCTTGGACAATTAACATAATGAGGGATAAGAAAAAAATCAATACGGGAGGCTGTCTGAAATCGGTGAGAGTAGCAAGTAAATTGTGTATCGTCGCAATGCGCCTCACGCCATGGGTCTATTAGATGATAATCCTGTTTCATGCAATTCAAAACTTGTTTTGTCTTAGACTTTAGTTGTTTTTTTGCTTTATTAGAGGTGTCCCTTTTTAAATCTTGAATAAAGTTAAAATCACCCCCTATGATTATAGGACATTGTACGCCTCTGACCAATTCATTAATCCTTATAAGAGCTTTAGGATCATCATCGATTGGGGCATAGTAGTTTACAAAATTAAAGAGTTTCCCATTTACCCAGGCGATGACCCAGATCCGCCTCCCTTGGGGATCTCTAGAAACTTAATGGATCTCGCAATCGAACCCTTGCCCAAAATAGATAGCTAGTCCCCTGACTCCTAACCCTGCAGAGGCGAAAAATGCCTTTGAGTAGTATTTAGGAATAAAGAGTTTAGATGTATTAGTTTTTAAATGGGTTTCCTGGAGATATATAATCTGAGGAGAAAAAGAGGTTAGCCATCTAATCAACCCACCATATTTTTTCTTGTTGGACACTACTTTAACATTCATCGATATTATCCTTACTTTATGATCCATTTCACTTCAAAAATAAGCCCAATAACAAAAACCAAACAATTTTATACACCTTCGTTGCATTCCTTCGAATTATTCTACTCTCATGAATACTCTTACTTCTATAATTCTGCTCTTTTTCCGATTTTACTCCCCTGGCCCCGTCCTCCCTACCCACCCCTCGATCTTCCCTACTCCCCACCCAGATCCTCACCAACTCCCTGTGCCTCTTCCCACCCCTGGGAGTTGGGGAATAGCCCACCATACCCCCTGCCTCCCCATCCTGAAAAACCCCTAAACCGGGTGCCATGGTATTGCACCCTAGTGTGACCTATCACCCTGCCCCCTTAGTAAAGAAAACCAAATCATTTTGAATACAAAAAAGAGGAAACAAAAAAATATGCAACAGTCATTCCTGACTCTCTACTTTTCCATAGTAATTTTCTGTAGAAGTTCCTGTGCTTCGTCGAGATTTGCAAACATGTGAAATTTCCCTTGCACCAAAACTCGCAGTTTTGATTGCTGAGCTATGGCAGCCTGAGCCCCCTGTGCGTTGAACAAGTAAAGAAGCTTAACAAATTCTTTACGGTGGCGAGCCGCTGCCGCTGACATGTCGGAAAAGATACGACAGTTAGGAACCTCACAAGTTGAGAATTGCTTCTTTTGATTGGCTCTAGTCAGTACCTGTTCCTTGATCCGGAAGGCTGTGAAATTAACTAAGATTGTTCGAGGTAACTTTGAGTTCGGAAATGACTTAGCTGGGACTCTATGCGCTCTCGTGATAGTGAGATCTCCAGAGAATTCGAGCAGCACATTTTCCTTAATGAATGACTCGACCCACTGAAGCGTTTTTGACCCCTCACAGCCTTCTGGGACCCCGACCAGCCACAGGTTAGAGCGTCAAGAATGGTTTTCCAGCTCTTCCAACTTAGTTTGCAAAAGATTTTTCACTTTTTTATCTAGAGTAGCCTGATGCTGCATCAAGGTCATCTGATCTTCAAGGAGAGATATCCTGGATTCGGCTTCTTGTAATCTTGCCGGATAGGCACCGACTGCTTCTTCAATTTTGGATAGACGCGAATGTAATGCTGCATTCTCATTTGCTTGTGTTACTTTCAGCTCACGTATCTCGTCAAGAATGAGATTTAGCATGGTTTTGATGTCATATTGGAAACTGGTCCCGGCCTCTAATAGCTGATTTCCTATGGGGTCTTCCGAAGATAGCCGAGCCAGTTCTTGCTGTCCTGCTGCTACATTTTTATCTGCCGCGGAGGTTGAGGGCTGGCTGTTCAATGGCCTAAGAGGTGAGATGAGAGCTTGGGCATCTAATGGAGCACCCACTGGTATTTTGTCACGAAGCTCTTGCTCTGGAGCTGGATTTTGTAGAGGCAATGAGGGCAATTTGGTTTTCAGAAATAGTGGGTATTCCTTGGTCTTACTTTGAGACGCATTAGAGGAGTCTTCCCTTAAGATCTCTTGGTTCGTCGTCTCTTCCAAATTCCCTGATGTCTGGCTATCTGCACCAGGACTCAGCCCTTTCGTGACTGAGGCAACTTGGGCCGCGACCAATCCTTCAGCACCTAGATCCATAGTCAACTTTTCCTGGTTGAGAGTTTCGGACATATCCTGATTTTGATCGCCTTTTCCCCCCATCCCGAGATCCAGGACATCATCTTCAGAGCTCAAAGGGCTTGAAATTGGGGCTGACCCACGACAAGCTTTCTGCGAGCGTTCGGACCTTGCATTTGCGGAGGCAATCTTCAGCTGGGTTGTTCGGGTTTTTGACTTCAGAGCCGCATTTGAGTCAACATGAGCCATTCAATTGGCAATCTTTAAATGTTTCCCCATTCTAACAGAGGATCCCAAAAGCCATGCCATAGTGATTTTGCAAACTTTTATACAAAAAAAGCTATCCACTTCCGCCCAAATATACGTAATTAATTGTCGAGAGCTCTGCCCAGCCTTTTTTAAGCCATCTTCATGCGTATATGTATTGAGCATTACATATGTGCCTGCAGAGTAACATTCTGTGCTGTACTGTGCTGTAGTAAATTATCAGTACCTAATTAATGGCTTTAAAAGTGCCTTTTAAACTGTCCTGCAATTTTTACTCTGCGCAGCGCCCAAACAGATGCCAGCCGGGGTTGTAAAAATGTTATTACAGCAAACAAACTGATACCCCTCGAAGAAACCAGCTGACTCTGGATCGCTCACCTCTCTTGTTGATCCTTAAGTGAGAAGTGCCTTGAGCCCCTTGCCCTTTGCACCAGCATCCTCAGCAGGCTCCTTCACATTCTACACGTTTTGTGCCACACAGGATTACAGACTGATGACATTTTAAAATTCTCAAAATCTTTCCATATTATGTCCGGAAACTTTGCCAGTCGCAACTGTTCTTTTCCTAACAAGCCCCTGCAGTCCCTGGGGCCAGCATGCATCCAGACATCGATCCAGGAAATGCCAAAGAGAAGCAATCCTCTTTCGTCGAGGAAGAAAAAGAGCCGCTGCATTATTGGCTCCAAACTGCAGACTCGCAGCGTTTTGGCGTCTCCTCGCTCAGCTGCTGCATCTGTGATCCGCTCTGAAGCAGGGGGGAGGGGCGATGGTTACCTGCCGCTATGCTAGGCGGGATACGCCGTAGCCGTCATCTCCGGAGCGACCACTAACTGGACCTGTATCTGTTGAACCCAGGACCCAAATGTGACTTCAAGGGCTAGTTGGATGGCCTCCTTACTAGAGCCTCAGGGACAGAAGGCTCCAACAACCTTGAACCCAGCACCTGTGCTCTGCCATATTTGATTCTACCCTGCCCAGTGATGCCGCCATGGCCCTGAACCCTTGGAAGTGGGCCTAAGGTGCTCTGCCAGCCTCTGTGGATCCAGCAGAACCAACACATCTCCTCTGCTGCGTTGTGTAACCCCAAGCAGAACCGCCACTGCTGTGTGAATCTGTTCTGTCACAAAGACCTGCATTGCATTGCAGCCCGTCGCCTCATCAGCACTATCGCTGTGCACTGCAGCCTTGGTGCAGGCCCTCACATCCCTCGATAGCAGCTGCGATGACAACACCAGACTCGGCATCTCAGCCTGGTAGCTCCTAGAAACTGACGCATCGCTCTGACTGCAGGCTGCATCCTCAACACCGTACTTCATATTGCAGGCCCATTGCAAGCCCTCAACGGCGGGATCCTCGCATTGTTTCGGCTGCATGATGCATCTTTGATATGGACCCTCGCAACAATCCGCAAACCATGATTTAAGGTGCTTTATTTAGCGGGACTTATTAGGTCCCAGTAGCTAGCCCACACTTCAGTGCAGTTGGCATGAGCTTTTGACTCTGCGATCTGGTCGTTCTGGAGTGACCATACATCCACAGTTAGAGCTTTGTACTTTTTGGTGCTATATTCACTGAAATCTGTAAAATTGCATACCTCGGCTCTACTGATTGGATTTTTATATATGTATGTGTGTGTGTGTGTGTGTATGTATATATATATATTCACTGAAAAAACCATAAGGTTTTAGGGACAGTTATAGTTAGTTGGACATTGCACTCGTACAAAACCCGTGAAATTCCCCCGTTATAGTTAGTTCAGGTAACTATAACTCGCGCCCCCGCAATGCACTGCTGATGACGTCACATATTACATCACTGATGACATCTCAAATGACATCACTGATGACATCATCCATGTGAGAATTTAATGCACCTCCTCACACCCTAATATAACCTTTGATACACCCACTCTAAATTACAGACTGCCATTCTTAAAACCATAGACACTCCAACACCAATAACTACATACCCACTCACTGATTCTTAGGTCTACACACACACATCCACTCACTCACCCGTACAGTCACTCATACTTATGGTCACTCAGTACAGGACTATCATATGCACTCATACTCCTATATAGACACTCAAACACCGCCACTCATCCATAGAGGTACTCACACACCTAGTCAGTCATGCAAATAATTAAACACACTGCCATTCAGTGAATTTCAAAGGTTTTTTAAATGCTAATTCCTAACTATAACGTGTCTGAAACCTATGGTTTTTTCAGTGAATTTCAAAGGTTTTTTAAATGCTAATTCCTAACTATAACGTGTCTGAAACCTATGGTTTTTTCAGTGAATTTCAAAGGTTTTGTAAATGACAATTTTTAAATGTATTAATTGTTATATTTATTTTTTTGATACTGATTTACAACATTTTTTTAAACTATTTATTTTTAGATATTTTATTTTTTAAATTACATTGTAATTACATTATACAATACATTACAAAATATACTTTCTCAGAATGAATTACTTTAGTTTAAATACTTTGCAAATAGGCAATAGACTTTTAAGTACAGTAGTTACAGTTGTTGCAATGGGCAACACAATTTCAAAAACAAAGCAACATTGAGCTCAATGTGAATTTCTAGTTAAATGCAATTAGTTACTTTATGGATTACTTTTTCTAACCACAGGACTGGATCCTAGATTCAGTCCTGGGACAGCTCCTGTAAACAGTTGAGTAAAAGCGTTTTGGTTACAGTAGTGATTTTTAAGGAATATTATTGTATTTTAAAAGTTGACACTTAGAAACTTTTTCATATAGAATCACCAATGTTATCCTATGGGAGGAAATTCACTTAGCAGGTAAGTAGTGTTATCGTTACTTTTTCTTACTCAGTGGTGGATCCTGGAACCAGCACTGGTGCATCTCCTGTAAACAGTTGAAAGAATGCATTTAAGTCACACATGCGATTTTTAAGGAATATTTGTAGTTTGTGAAAATCGACACTTTGAAACTTTTCTGCTGAAAACCAGACAATGGATTCCTATGGAAGGAAATTCAAGTTACTGGTAAGTTCGGTTAGAATTACTTTTCAGAGTCAGTGTTGGGCTAAAAGATGCAGCACTGGGTCCTCTCCTGATAACAGGTGAGTAAATCGGAATTCATAATTCGGCTGATTTTAGAGAAATATTATAAAGTTCCAAAACTCCACACTTAGAAGAATTTCCAAGTGAAACCAGTCAATGTTAGCCTATGGAAGGAAATTCAAGTTACTGTTAAGTACGGTTAGAATTACTTTTCAGGGTCAGTGCTGGGCTAAAAGATGCAGCACTGGGTTCTCTCCTGATAACAGGTGAGTAAATCGGAATTCGTATTTCGTCTGATTTTAGAGGAATATTTGTATGTTTAAAAATCGACACTTAGAAACTTTTCAGCAAAAAGCAGGCAATGATATCCTATGGAAGGAAATTCAAGTTACTGGTAAGTACGGTTAAAATTACTTTTCAGGATCAGTACTGGGCTGATAACAGGTGAGTAAATCGGAATTCGTATTTCGGCTGATTTTAGAGGAATATTATAAAGTTCCAGAATTAATTCCTCCTCAATCCCGAGGGTCCCTAGGGGCCAACTAGCCCACCAGGTACCTCCAGTATGCGCCAGGGGGCTGCGTTGCAGAGAGGTGTTCAGAGGCCAGGCCCCTTTTTACAATACTCTGCAACGCAGCTCCGTGGCGCTTACTGGAGGTACCTGGTGGGCTAGTTGGCCCCTAGGGACCCTCAGGATTGAAAAGGAATGTATTCCCCATCTTAAAACGAACCACGGGGCCTGTTTGCACACATGTCACCTGAAGCCCCGCCCCCTCCCTTCACCACTGTGCAAACGCGCCCCGTGGCGCGTTTTGAGTTGGGGGATTAAGTCCCCTTGAATCCTGAGGGTCCCTGGAGTCCAACTAGCCCACCATATACCTCCAAAAGCGCCACAGAGCTGCGTTGCAGAGAGGTGTAAAAGGGGCGTGGCCTCTGTACACGTCTCTGCAACGCAGCCCCTGGCACATACTGGAGGTTCCTGGTGGGCTAGTTGGCCCCAGGGACCCCCAGTATCCAAGGGGAATTCATTCCCCTCTGCAAACGCGCCAGGGGGCGCGTTTGCAGAGTACTGCAGGGAGGGGGGCGGGGCCTCCGGCACGATGCCGGTCGTTTTTTTTTTTCTATTTTTTTTTAATGGGAGGGGGCTGCGTGGCCCCCCTTCCCTTGCCCACTTTTGGCCCCGGGGACCCCATCCCCCGGGGCCTGAGCATTTTTTTTTTTTATTTAAAAAAAAACGGGAAGGGGGCCGCGTGGCCCCCTTCCCTGGGCCTGTATTGGCCCCGGGACCCCATCCCCGGGGCATGGCCTTGATTTTTTTATTTGGAGGGGGCTGCGTGGCCCCCTCCTCAGGCCATTTAAGGCCCCGGGGACCCCATCCCCGGGGCCGGCCTTGCACCTTTTTTTCTTTTTTTTAATTTAGGGAGGGGGGCTGCGTGGCCCCCTCCCTGGCCACTTATGGCCCCGGGGACCCCATCCCCGGGGCCTGGCCTCTGGTTGGGGACTGTGGGGGTCCCCAATCCCCCCACAGTCCCAGCCGGCTCCCCGCCTCCTGCGCGAGCCGGCATTGCTTTCCACATGGGGAGCAGCTAACATGCTGCTCCCCATGTGGAAAAGCAATCAGCTTTGGATATCGGAAGTGAGAGCAGGTTTCCTCTTCCAATATCCAAAGCAAGTTTGCAATGACAGGACGGGAGCCGCGAGGCTCCCGTCCTGTCATTGCAAACAGCAGTGTCCCGGGGGTAGGCACCCCGGGACACTGCAGGAGCCGGCCCTGGGGGATGGCGGTCCCCAGGGCCATCACTGGCTCCAGGAGGGGGGCCGCGCGGCCCCCCTCCCACATTTTCAAAGCCCCGGGGAGGTGGTGGTCCCCGGGGCTTCGGGGGTCCAAAACGGACCCCCATTTTTAATTTTTTAGTGCCCCGGGGAGGTGGCGGTCCCCGGGGCGTGTGGGGGGGCTGGAGCCCCCCCACACAGGTTAAAAAAAAATAAAACAGAAGCCCCGGGGAGGTGGCGGTCCCCGGGGCAGCGGGAGGGCAAAGAGCCCTCCCGCACCATTTTTTGTTAAAGCCCCGGGGGGTGGCGGTCCCCGGGGCTTGTGTGGCCCTTAGAGGCCCCCCATACATACATTTAACCCCCCCCACCATGCCCCGGGACTTGGCCCACCCGGGGGCAAATTAACATCGAAGCGCAGGATCCGCGCACCCTGAGCGCATCCTACCGATTTAAAAAAAAAAAAATGCTTTTTTTTGCAGGCCTAGGGGGTTAGGGTGTTTCTACCCTGCCCCCTTTGTGCGCTTTGCGCACTTGTTTCTGTCCCTCGGTTCTACCGAGGGACAAAATGGCTGCCAACACTTCCTGAATCGAAATGTTGTCAGCCAGCTGACAGCCAATTAGCATGCAGCTCGTGATCGGGAGGGTACGCGGACCCTACTCGGCCATAGATATATATGTGACTTTACTTGTGAATTTCTCAGGAACTACTGAACGGATTTACACCATTTAAGCAAAAGGCACCAGTCTGAACCAAGGGCTACCTCTTTGCCAAATTTGGTGTAATTCCGTTCAGCAGTTCGGGCTGTAGCTGCGACTAAAGGTTCCTATGGAAAAATGAATGGGGAAAACGCGTTTTGGGACCCCCTTTTTCTCGGCCCCCGCTTGCCGAATCAACCCGAGACTTTCAGGGTAGGAGCGGAGCGCCCCAACAAGTTGGAAACTTTCGCGAAGATTCGTCAACCGGCGCCAACGTTATTTTAAATAGAATGTCGCGGATTTCCTATGGATAATAGGTCCTAACTATAACTATCTACTGGCGACCGCCAGTAGATAATATATATATATATATATATATATATATATATATATGATTTTTATATATGTATGTGTGTGTGTGTATGTATATATATATATTACCTACTGGCGGTCGCCAGTAGGTAGTTATAGTTAGGACCTAGTTTCCATAGGAAAAGCGTTTTTTGATTTGCCAATATCTTTGGTGCTGTTTGACGAATCTTCGCGAAATTTCAAAACTAATGGGGCGCTCTGGTCAGCTCCTGTCTTGAAACTTTTGGGGTGATTCGTCAAGCGGGGGCCGAGAAAAAAGGGGGGTCCCAAAACACGTTTTCTCCATGTTAATTTCCATTGGAACTTTAGACACGGCTACAGCCCGAACTGCTGAATGGAATTACACCAAATTTGGCAAAAAGGTAGCTCTTGGTTCAGAAAGCGACCTTTTTTTAAATGGTGTAAATCCGTTCGGTAGTTCCTGAAAAATGAAAAAAAGAAAACTTTCGATATCTGAGCACCGAGGAGGAGTCGCGACTCCTGCCGAGCACGAGCTGACTTCTGATTGTCTGCCAACACTTCAAACCAGGAAGTGTTGGTAGCCATTTTGTGACTCGGTAATCGAGTCACAAGAAAACAGTGTAAAAATGAGTGAAAAACAAGAAAAGGGGGCAGGGTAGAAACAGCCTGACCCCCTAGGCCTGCTCTGGGGTTCCCACAAGGACCCCCAGGCCAAAAAATTATCATTTTTTAAAAACAAATATTGACTGAAGTCACACTGTGTGCGCGAATCCGGGCGAGGTCCCGGGGGAATGCCCAATTATGCAGTGGGGGCCCGCAGGAGCCCCCACAGCCCCGGGGACCACCACCTCCCCGGGGCTATAAATAATAATTAGTGTGGGGGGGGCTCAAGCCCCGCCCCACACTGCCCCAGGGACCACCACCTCCCCCGGGCACAAAATATTCAAAATCGGTGGTCCGTTACGGACTCCCGGCCCCGGGGACCACAACCTCCCCGGGGCTATAAATAATAATTAGTGTGGGGGGGCTCAAGCCCCCCCACACTGCTCCTGGGACCACCACCTCCCCGGTGCTTTAGAAATGGAGGGAGGGGGCCGCGCAGCCCCCTCCAGGAGCCCTTGATGACCCTGGGGACTGTCACCCCCCAGGGCCAGCTCCTGCAATGTCCCGGGGTGCCCACCCCCGGGACATTGCTGTTTGCTATGGCAGGGCGGGAGCACGGCTCCCCTCTATCATAGCAAACTCCTGCTTTGGTTTTTGGAAGAGAGAGCAGGAAACCTGCGCTCGCTTCCAAAAACCAAAGCAGAATTAGTTTTGCACAAGGGGAGCTGCATGTCAGCAGCTCCCTTTGTGCAAAAGCAATGCCGGCTCCCGCAGGAGGTGGGCAGCCGGCGAGACCGTGGGGGGATTGGGGCTCCCCCCACGGTCCCCAACGGAGAGGCCAGGCCCCGGGGGTTGGGGTCCCCGGGGCCAGAAGTGGCCTGGGAGGGGGGCCACTCAGCCCTCCTCCTCTTTATTTATAAAAAAATAAATGGCCGGGCCCCGGGGGGTGGGGTCCCCAGTGTCGAAATCGACCTGGGGAGGGGCGACGCGTGCCCCCCTCCCCTATTTAATTTTTTTTTAAAAAGAGGCCATGCCCTGGGGGATGGGGTCCCCGGGGAAACTGATGGCCTGAGGAGGGGGGCCACGCGTAAGTGCAATGTTGCTTTGTCCGTGTCACACAGCCAGCACCCAAGATAATTGTACGACTTTGAAACAGTAATTGTCTCTTTGCCCACGTGCCATTTGAGCAGTGTTTTTTTTGTACAGCTCCTGAAAATCAGTACTTTGGTCTTTTCTGAGTTTATTATTAACTCGTTAATCTGATTGTAGGCGTTTAAGGCGTCTAGACCCCTTTGTAAACCAGTTTTTGTGTGGTCCATCACCACTAGGTCGTCCGCATATTGTAAGATTTGGAATCTGTTGGCTCCAATTTTTGGGACTGCAAGATTGGCGTTACGGAGCGTCTTCCCCAAGTCTGCTGTATATAAATTGAAAAGGGTTGGGGCAAGTACGCATCCCTGTTTTAAGCCTCGATTTGTAAGACACTTTTTCGTGACGGTGTTATTTGCTAATTTGACTTTAATCCAAGTGTTGCTGTATAGGGAGATGATGGCATTGAGGAGGCCTGATGGAATTTGCCAATCGCGCAATTTGGACCAGAGCTTGCCTCGTGGGACCCCGTCGAAGGCTGCAGAGTAGTCTATAAAGCAGGCAAAGACTGTTTTTTTATTATTGACATTGGCTTGCTGGCTTAGATATGATATGGCCATGATATTATCGATTGTCGAGCAGCCTTTGCGGAACCCTGTTTGATAGGGAGGAAGGATATCATGTTCTTCAACCCATCTGTTTAGGTCTGTCAGCAGGGTGTTTGCGTAGACTTTCCCTTCGATGTCCAGAAGGGCGATTAGTCTATAGTTTTTTGGCTCTGTGTTATCGCCCTTTTTATAGATAGGTTGAAAAATCGACCCGCGCCACGAGTCTGTCACCATGGACTGTAGACGGCATTCAGTGAATAAATTGGATAGTATTCTCCCCCAGTATGTTGGATCTTCCCTAAACATTGCACCCGGGAGGCCATTAGGTCCTGGTGCCCCGTCTTTCCTAATCTTTTTGACTACTTTTTCCACAGCTGCTACGTCTTTGTCGTTACTCACGACTCCAGAAGTAGATACCACTCCGTTGTTTATGCTCTCTGCTTGGGCGTCCATGGTCCAGCCTAATTCTGTGCCAACTTCCTTTTCTACATAAATTGCTGAAACATGTCTCAACCATGCGGCGGCATGTACTGAATTACGCCGATCTATTTTGTCGTTATCCAACTGGGCTATATATTGCCAGAGTTGTCGATGTTTATAAGGTTTTGTTAACTCATGGATCTTGATCCATTCCTCATCCAGTTTGTTTTGCTTCAGCGACCATAGCAGTTGTTTCCGCTCTTTGTGCAGTTTGTTACACTTGACCAGTGTTTTTTTCGAGGCTGCAATCTTATGTGTTCTTTTTGCCTTGTTAAGGTTGCGAGTGATATCTCTAAGTTTTGGGTTATTATACACTGTTTGTATATTAGTTTTCCCTTTTGGTTTGGGCTCTGTTTCCTTGCTTGTGTTCAAAGCTGTTTTCAGGGCAATGGTCCACTCTATCCAATTTTCCAAGTTAGGCTCAACACCTGAGTTGTTGCCTATGCGTTCTTGTTTTTCTTTCCAGGCCTTAAATGCCGTCGCCTGGTGCTTGTTCCATTTTATTCTTCTCACCAGGGCATGTTCCTCGATGCCTGTCGATTGGGCTATCATAGTGATACTTCCCGTTGCTTGATAGCAATGTTCAGTACAACCTGGAGGATTGCATGGTCGCTTGTGTCATCTGCTTTAATTTCAAAGTTTTCAAATTTGCGAGCTAAATGGTTACACAGAAAAATATAATCGATTGTAGAGCAATTTTTAAATGTGGTTGACCCTTGGTTCTTTGGGTCTAAACCCTGTTGTAACTTTTCGACTGAGTGTAGGTCGTAATTTTGTAGGAAATTGTTAAACATTCTTTCGGCACTAGTTAAGTGCCTCTTTTCACTCAGATTTGTTCCTAGATGGTGCAGATTAAAATCCCCCACAAGCATTTTTGCCGGTGGTAAGTGCATACATAGAATTTCCTGTATTGTTGTGACCATGGATTCTGTGGCCTCTAGTTTCGATTGACCTGTTGCGTTTAAGTATACATTTATTAAAAGCAACGAGACATTTTCTTCTCTATGCCTTTTTCCCTCGACTAAAAATGCCTGCAGCATATTTGAGTCTGTGTTAACGATCCTTACAGTTAGCTATTTTGCATGTTTGACGTAAGTTGAGATCCCGCCTGACGGTCTTCCGTAGTGGTTGTATTTAGTGGCTAGTTTGTGAAAGCCAGCATATCCTACCAGATGAACCGGCTCTGTAGCCCAGGTTTCTTGTAGGCATATAATATCGTTCTCTAGCAGTTTGTTTATGACTGTGGCTTGTTTGAGCGCTTTTTGTAGACCTGCCACGTTCCAGGAGACAAGTTTAAACCTATGTAGAGTCATTTGTAGTGAGTCTGGTGAGCCTGTATGTCCCCCTGTGGTCAATGTTGTGTCATACTGCACTTGGAGGGCCCTCAAGGGATTAGCAATATGCTCTTTTGCTTCAGGTATGGCGAGTGCGACCCTGAGTGTCATTATTAGTCGCATTATATTGCTCCCTCCAACGGATTTCCTGAGGTTCCTCTACTTCTATTGTTCTGTTTGTGATCGTTCCCTCCTGTGTCCTTACTGATATGCTTAGGTTTTTGTAGTTCTGGTCTGGTTGTGTCTTCGTGGTTCCTCTCAGTATGCTGTGGCTGAGTTCCTTGTCTTTTTTTGTGCCATTGTCGGTGTTTAACGGTTCAAATAGAACTAGCGGATATTTCTCTTGTTCAGGTGTCGAGACTGCTATTCCCCAATTTTTAAAGGTTTCTTTTTCCCGGAGTACTGCTTCTGGAATGTGATGATTTGTCCAGATCCCTACCGTGTTTTCCTGGGTGGGATCTTCTTCCATCAGTTCAAAATGAACACTCTCCATTTCTGCACTTGTTATGTTGGACAGTGATGGTATATGTTGAAGGAGCCTTAGTAGGTTGCCCCTATTTAAGATGTCATGTCTGCCCTTTGATTTATAAGACGGTTGGAAGATGCTTAGGTTTGCCACTCCTGTGTCGGCAGGATGGAATTTAGTCCCAGTCGCATTATACCGGTTTTTGATTGCTTGGCCCAATCTCTCCTCTAAAAAGTTGGGTGTGCCAGACTGAGAATGCTGAGAATGCTTCTTTCCTTCCCCCGTATTATCTTTGGAGTGCTCGTTTCTGGTTTTATCCAAGCAGAATGCTATTGTATCCGATGTGTCCCTTATTGCTGCCTCCACTTGTTCAGGTTTCTCCTGTGTTTTTTGGGTAGCTAGTTTGATTGTGATATTCGCCGTGGCAGGGCCATCTCTTGGTTGGTTGTTAGTTTTTGGAGGTTTGGTAAAAATCGGATATGGTTTTTTATTCGTTTGCAAGTCCAATTTTTGGTCCGGTGTTGTCGCTGGTTCATTTGAGGCAGATGTTGGTTGACCCCAACTTCTTCTAATTTGTGAGATCTTTTCGCACTTCTTTTGTTTTCTTAGTTTTTTCTTCATGCGCCTTGTCAGGTTCGCCTGTGTAGGTTGAATTGAGTTTTCCTGCTTGTCCTCATTATTTGATTTCTCTGTGGTGACTGTCAGGTCCATCTGTGTAGGTTGGGTTGAATTTTCCTGCTTATCCTTAATGTTTGATTTTTCTGTGGTGACTGGCCATAATTTATCATGCGCTGAGTCTAAATTTGCGCTGACCTTATTTAGTTCTTTGTTCATGGCATTGTGCTGGGGCCTTACAAGTGTATTAATGTGCTTAACGTCGGTTACTCTGAGCTTCAGGTCCTCGATGAGAGTGGTCAGAACTTCCGGGAGTGTTACTAATTTATCGATTGTTGGGCAACAGGCACATTCAGTGTTTAGTGTGGATGCGTAATCCTGTGCTCACATAATTAGAGAGTTCTGGTTGGCCAGTTTTTGGTCAATCCCGGTAATTGCGTTTGCTACGATGTTAAGCAGATCTACTTGTACGTCCATTTTGTTTGATTGGTACTTCAATGCCTCCAAGGTGAGTTGTGATGTTTTGAAAAAGATGTCCCATATGGTTCCTGAGTCAATTGCTGACACTGTGTTGGTTTTTGATGCTAAATCGTTAATGCCGTTTGTGTCGGGGGTTTGACACAGATTAATCCCTTTGAGCAATTGATTTTGCAATGGTGGAGTTAATATTTGTGAGCTTTTGTCTTGAGCCTGGATGTCTTGGGCGGCTTCCACTTGATGTGCTTGCTTGGGTGTTTGATTATTGATTTTTACTTGAACCTCAATTGGTTGTTGAGCCTTTGCGCTTGTAAATTGATCTTGCATTGTTTGCAACGATAAGCAGTCGGACTCTTCTTGTAGGTGTTGTAGGTGTTGTGGAGATTGCGGGGATTTTTCTCTAGATGTAATAACTTCCAAATCTGTTATGGACCCCCATAAGTTGTCTTTTTGTGATGTTGGTTCTTGTTTTGACAGAACCTCGATTGAACCTGTTGGTGTTAGTGTTTTTTGATCATTTGACTCTTGCGTGACTCGTATGTCCCCTGTTGTTCTTTTCTTTATTGATGAAATTGGTGTGAGTGGTGATGGCAGCTGATTTTCTTTTTCTTGATTAGTGAGCAATGTTCCTGCAGGGTCTTTTAGATAATCAGTCTTACTAGGTGCGTTGTTTGCCCTCGCGAAAAACTGGCGAAAAACTGGCGAGATTAATGTTTGCGCTTCCCCTTCGACTTTTGCTTTGTTGTTATTAGCCGTCGTGCCTTGTGTTTTTCTTTTCCTTTTTAGTGGAGGGAAGGGCGCTCTAACTCTTCCTGATCTCATGATTCGCCCTTTTCGCCCTTTTTTCGGCCCCCTTTTTTTTTTTTTTGCTCCTGTTTTTTACCGCCTTTTTTCTGTGTTCCGTTATAATCATCTTTCCCTTTTTGTTGTCTTAGGTGGCACCCTGTCCCGGTGCGCCAGTCAACCAGCAGTGAAATTTGCAGTGAAATTTGCAAGGCCCCCAACTGGCAACCAGATAGCAAACTAATAGCAGGCAGGTGACAGCCACAGGGCAGCCACAAGGCCACAAGGCCACCACAAACCCCCTGATCCCCTGGCTCCCCCCCTTAGTGCCTGCATGCCTTTGTCGAGGGAGCATGAACTGCTCATGCAATAAGAAGATCTTTGTGGTGCCCTGAGGTGCTCCTGGCTCCTGCTGCGCACCAACAGGAAAGGCAATAAAACAGGCTCAGGTGCTGCAGGCTATCGTGTTTTGAAATAGTGCCCGCAGGATCTACCATGCACTGCCAACAGGTAAATCCCCCCCCCCCAAAAAAAAGACACTTCTACAATGTTTGCGGTGATTGCGGCTCCAGCCACTGCGTCGTTAATTTTTTTCAGGGCTAATGCGGTACTCGCTGCTCCTGCCGCACCTCAGGAGGTATGAGTCAGCACTAAATCGGGAGCCCGCTCCCCGCAGGAGTGGTGGTGCTCGCGGCTCCCGCCGCCGCCGTGCACCGAAGAGGAGAGAAATGCTCACTCGGGGCTCCTGCTCCCGCCGCCGCGCACTGAAGGGGAGAGAAATGGTCACAAGGCCTGCCTTCACACTGCGGCTCCCCCAGCTGCTCACCTCCGCTCACGACTCCCGCAGCTGCTCTCCTCCGGCCGCGGCACTCCTCCGCTCGCGGCTCCCGCAACTGCCTTCCACCGCTCTGTTACTGCTAATGCCCGTCACTTCCGCTTACATGTAAGTGCCAATGCAAAGCTTTAGGTTGTTGAGAAAGACTCTGTTTCTCTGATCTGTGAAGTGTACTCCATCACTCCTGTAGATGCCATCCATATCAAAACGTAGATTGTTGTTATGTATGGAGCCCATCCTATGGTCTCTGAGGTAAGTAGAAACAGCTTTATTGACATTCTTTCTAGCTTTCTCAATTTGTGGACAGAATTGATTTGGCCACTTCCATTTCTGTCTTTGGCATATGTTAGAGTATACAAAGACAGTTTGAGGTAGAAGCAACATCAATTGTGCAAAGGTGTCCTTCATTAGCATTTCCATACCTACCCCAGTCAATGTGCCTAGGTCATTGCCACTACAGTGCAAAATAATGAGGTCAGGGGGTTGGAGATGCAAAAAGGTTTTAACCAAAGGCATCAATTGGTGCCACTTTAATCCTCTCTGTGCAATCCATTTAATGTCCACATTTTGTAAAGCTAGGTCTTTGTCAATACCTCTGCGTTCAGCATACCTTTTGCACTAGAAAACATAGCTGTGTCCAACCATCCACACTGTAAGCATCTTGAAGGGATGTCTGGAAGTAATGAAAAGATGTCTGTAGCTGAAGTATTCAGTTAGTAGAATGAGATGTATGTAAAATGGTGGACAAGATGTTGTTTTAAAAAAAGTAGAGAATTGATTGGCTGTTTAAGAACATTGTACATTCAAAAATAGGGTGCATTTTCATTTTTTTAAAAGCATGTTTCTTATTGGTTAGTTAAAAATATTTGAAAGGTACAATAGAATGGATAAGGTCATATTTTGCAAAGTCAACCACACCTGCTGTTTGCATTTGCAACATTGTGTGATGAACTTGAAATATGGTGAACTTGTGACCTGTCAGTTAAGTTGAGTGTTCCATGAACTGTTACTATGGAAACTGGCATTAAGCAGAATGGGGGAAGGGTTGAAACCTAATTGTGGACTTAAAATGTGAAATTGTAATTTATATATAAGTGATATCTTATTAAAGTAAGATTTCCCAAGTCAGTACTATCTTTAGAAGTGGTGTGTTATTAAAAAATAGTGTTACATTTATTTGTTATATCTTTTTGAACTTTCGTACAATGCACGATGGAGTCGCGACTTCCCAAAAAAATGTAGAAAGAGTTTGGGCACTTTTAGAAGTCAGTTGCTAAGGGTTAATATGTGTAACCAATAGAAATGTGTTTTACAATTCGAAATAATCTAGGAAGCAATGTGATTTGTTACTTACATGTATTTGTGTGGAGAAAGAGAGGGAAACTTTGCCATTACTGGTTTTACCTTGCTGAGTCTGGTGCATTATATTGATTGTGTGCAAAAGAAAATCCTGTAAGAGTTTGAGATATTTTAAATTAAAAAAATCTATTTGGAAGGTGAGTTATACATTTGTGAGGTTTATTTTTAAACTTTTAAAATTATTCAAAAACTGTGTTGTTTGAAATATATTATTAAATGTAGAGATGTGTATTGTAGTTTGTTTTATTGTACTTAAATGTTGTTTAAAAAGATTCTGTATAGTAATATGTGTATTTTGCAAGATGGATTACTGATTATGGTACTTTTATTTTAGTGTCTGGATATGTATATTTGTAGTATACCGCATAATTTTAGTTGTTGGTTTAAATTTGGAGGTGGAGTGTGATAAGTTTTAGGGTGGGCATGGACTTCTGTCTCTATTATGTTTCTACTTGTATATGTATTTTCATATGTGTTATACATTTGAAGGTGCATGATGTATAACAAAGAGCTGTTGTTGCTTTTTATGTGGTAGGGTCAAGAGTGTGAGTACTAGTAGAATGCTGAACATGCAGCAGAAAAGTGTGGTTTGAAAGATGCTCACTTAAGGTATTATTTATTAGGCTTCTTTCTTGTAGTCTGTAGAAAGGTATTGTTGAATGATGTCACATAATTCCAGATAGAATGGTGAAGATGCAGCACAAATGTGTGGTTTCAAAGATGCTCATATAAGGTGTTATTAATTACGCTTCTTTTTTCTAATCTGTAGAAAGGTATAGTTGAATGATGCCGCATAATTTTAGATAGAATGGTGAAGATGCAGCACAAATGTGTGCTTTGAAAGTTCCTTACATAATGTGTTATTAATTAGGCTTCTTTTTTCTACCTTGTAGAAAGGTATAGTTGAATGATGCCATATAATTTTAGATAGATTGGTGAAGATGCAGCACAAAAGTGTAGTTTCAAAGATGTTCATATACGGTGTTATTAATTAGGCTTCTTTTTTCTAGTCTGTACAAAGGTATAGTTGAATGATGCCGCATAATTTTAGACAGATTGGTGAAGATGTAGCACAAATGAGTAGTTTCAAAGATGTTCATATAAGGTGTTTTTAATTAGGCTTCTTTTTTCTAGTCTGTACAAAGGTATAGTTAAATGATGCCGCATAATTTTAGATAGAATGGTGAAGATGCATCAGAAAAGTGTGCTTTGAAGGATGCTCACATAAGGTATTATTAATTAGGCTTCTTTTTTCTAGTCTGTACAAAGGTATAGTTGAATGATTTCGCATAATTTTGGATAGAAAGGTGAAGATGCAGCATAAAAGTGTGGTTTGAAAGATGCTCATATAAGGTGTTATTAATTAGGCTTCTTTTTTCTAGTCTGTACAAAGGTATAGTTGAATGATGCCGCATAATTTTAGATAGATTGGTGAAGATGCAGCACAAATGTGTAGTTTCAAAGATGTTCATATAAGGTGTTATTAATTAGGGTTCTTTTTTCTAGTCTGTACAAAGGTATAGTTGAATGATGCCGCATATTTTTAGATAGAATGGTAAAGATGCAGCACAAACGTGTGCTTTGAAAGATCCTCACATAAGGTATTATTAATTAGGCTTCTTTTTTCTAGTCTGTACAAAGGTATAGTTGAATGATGCCGCATAATTTTAGATAGAAAGGTGAAGATGCAGAATAAAAGTGTAGTTTGAAAGATGCTCATATAAGGTGTTGTTAATTAGGCTTCTTTTTTCAAGTCTGTAGAAAGGTATAGTTGAATGATGCCGCATAATTTTAGATAGAATGGTGAAGATGTAGCTCAAAAGTAATCCACCAGATATTACCCTTGCAGGCATGTTGCACTCATCTATTCACCTAGGCAATCCATAATGACTCATCTATGCCTTCAGATGGTATTTATACACTTATCCGTGCACTCAATGTCTATGTCTGCACTTATGCAAGTAGCCAGTCACTTTTCGTCTTCTATTGCAAATATCCAGTGACTACCTTTGCACTCATACAATCACCCAAGCATTACCCATGGAGTTATGCAATCACTCAAGCATATCTATTATATACCTCAGTTTCAAGGTTTCACTATATTCGAGAAATATTGTATACATGTTTGTTTTAGATATCATGATGATTTGAAAACGTAGAGACATATGTATGCGTGCGTTTAACAATATGGAGAGACTTATAGATGAGTCATATAATAGTCTGCTGCTTTATATTTGGCTAGGCCCAATACCCAAGTACTCGTCATGCACTCTTACAATGATGCAGGCACTAAATATGCAGTGCTGTAATCACTCAGGCATTACTGCTGCACTGATGCAATCATTTAGGCACTATCTACGCAGTTATGCAATCACTAAGGTATAACTGATGTAGTTATATAATCACGGAGGCACTACCTTTCTACTCTTGTAATCACTCACCCAGGCACTACTTTTACAATCTTTAATTTACTCAGGCTCTACCTCAGTAGTCTTGCAATCACCCAAGAAGTACACATGCACTTATAAAATCACCCAGTCACTTGCTATGTAGTCATGTAAATCCCCAGACATTATCCCTGCAGTCATGCAATCGCCAAGGTGTTACCCATGTAGTCCTTTAGTCCGCTTGTACTCTTTCAATCACATACACACTTTTATTGTACTTATGTAATCACTCAGCCAGTACTGATGTACTTTTAAAATCATCCAGTCACTACCTTTGCACTCCTGTAATCACTCAGGCAGTATGTTACTAGTTCAGTAATTACCCAGGCGGTACTCATAAACTTATAAAATCACCCACTCACTTGCTATGTACTTCAGTAATCCACCAGATATTACTCTTGCAGGCATGTAATCATCCAGGGTCTAGTTATGTACTTTCCCGACAGTCATGCAATCATGCAGGCTGTACCTATGCAGTCATGTAATAACCTACACACTACCCTTGCAGTCGTAGAATCACCCATTGATTGACTCATTGATCCCTTGAGGTGCTATTTATACACTTATCCGTGCAGTCAATGTGTATGTTTGCACTCATGCCATTAGCTAGTCACTATCCATCTTCTCCTGCAATTATCCAGTGACTACCCTTGCACTCATGCAATCACCCAAGCACTACCCACGGAGTATTGGAATCACTCAGGCAGACCTAGTACATGGGTCAGTTTTTAGGTTTTACTATATTTAAGAAATATTGTATACAAATTTCTTTTAGATATCATGATGATTTAAAAAGATCCAGACATATGTATGCATGCTTCTAAGACTACTGTTCCACTCCTTCAATCACGGAGGCACTACCTTTCTACTCTTGTAATCACTCAGCCGGTAGTCATGCTGTTATGAAATCACCTAGGCACTACTTTTACAGTCTTTTATTTACTCAGGCTCTACCTCAGTAGTCCTGCAATTACTCAAGAAGTACCCACGCACTTATAAAACCACCCAGTCACTTGCTATGTAGTCATGTAAATCCCCAGACATTATCCCTGCAGTCATGCAATCACCGAGGTGTTACCCATGTACTCCTTTAATCCCCTTGTACTCTTTCAATCACATACGCACTTTTCTTGTACTTATGTAATCACTCAGCCAGTACTCATGTACTTTTAAAATCACCCAGTCACTACCTTTGCACTCCTGTAATCAGTCAGGCAGCTTCTTAGTAGTTCAGTAATTACCCAGGCGGTACTCATGAACTTATAAAATCATCCACTCACTTGCTATGTACTTCAGTAATCCACCAGATATTACCCTTGCAAGCATGAAATCATCGAGGGTCAAAGATATGTACTTTTCCTACAGTCATGCGATCATGCAGGCTGTACCTATGCAGTCATGTAATAACCTACACACTACCCTTTCAGTCGTAGAATCACCCATGACCTTCTGTTGCATTCATCTATTCACCTAGGCAGTACTCAATGACTCATCGATCCCTTCAGGTGCTATTTATACACTTATCCATGCAGTCAATGTGTATGTTTGCACTCATGCAATTAGCTAGTCACTATCCATCTTCTCCTGCAATTATCCAGTGAGTACCCTTGCACTCATACAATCACCCAAGCATTAACTACGGAGTTTTGGAATCACTCAGGCAGATCTAGTACATGTCTCAGTTTCTAGGTTTTACTATATAGCAGAAATATTGTATACATATTTCTTTTAGATATCATGATGATTTGAAAAGGTACAGAGATATGTATGCGTGCTTTTAAGAATATGGACAGTCTTATAGATGAGTCATGTAATAGTCTGCTGCTTTATATTTGGCTAGGTCCAACACTCATGCAGTTATAAAAACACCCAAGTACTCGTCATGCACTCTTACAATGATACAGACACTACATATGCAGTGCTGTAATCACTCAGCCATTACTGTTGCACTGATGCAATCATTTAGGCACTATCTATGCAGTTATGCAATCACTAATGTATAACTCATGTAGTTATATAATCACCCAGGCACTACTGTTGCACTCCTACAAGCACAGAGGCACTACCTTTGTACTCTTGTAATCACTCAGGCAGTAGTCATGCTGTTATGAAATCACCCAGGCACTACTTTTGCAGTCTTTTATTTACTCAGGCTCTACCTCAGTAGTCGTGCAATTACTCAAGAAGTACCCATGCACTTATAAAACCACGCAGTCACTTGCTATGTAGTCATGTAAATCCCCAGACATTATCCCTGCAGTCAAGCAATCGCCGAGGTGTTACCCATGTACTCCTTTAATCCCCTTGTACTCTTTTAATCACATACGCACTTTTCTTGTACTTATGTAATCATTCAGCCAGTACTCTTGTACTTTTAAAATCACCCAGTCACTACCTTTGCACTCCTGTAATCAGTCAGGCAGCATCTTAATAGTTCAGTAATCACCCAGGTGGTACTCATGAACTTATAAAATCATCCACTCACTTGCTATGTACTTCAGTAATCAACCAGATATTACCCTTGGAAGCATGTAATCATTGAGGGTCAAAGATTTGTACTTTTCCTACAGTCATGCGATCATGCAGGCTGTACCTATGCAGTCATGTAATAACCTACACACTACCCTTGCAGTCGTAGAATCACCCATGCCCTTCTGTTGCATTCATCTATTCACCTAGGCAGTACTCAATGACTCATCGATCCCTTCAGGTGCTATTTATACACTTATCCATGCAGTCAATGTGTATGTTTGCACTCATGCAATTAGCTAGTCACTATCCATCTTCTCCTGCAATTATCCAGTGACTACCCTTGCACTCATGCAATCACCCAAGCACTAACCACAGAGTTTTGGAATCACTCAGGCAGATCTAGTACATGTGTCAGTTTCTAGGTTTTACTATATTTTAGAAATATTGTATATATATTTGTTTTAGATATCATGATGATTTGAAAACGTAGAGATATATGTATGCATGCTTTTAACAATATGGGGAGAATCACTGAGGAGCACTTGTGAACCTAGTTAGAGGTATGAGCAGGGCCACTGGAATTCTACAAGTTTCTTGGCTGCACCGACTTTTGCATAATTATAAATTTTTTGCATTAGGCACAAAATTCATCATCTGTATTCTAATCTGCATATTTGAACAAAAAAAGCCTTGTTTCTAGCTCAAATGGCTCAAACGTTAACAAAAATGCAGTGACAAGTGTTACAGAGTGGTGGAAGGCCCTTTGCAAACCTAGAATAGTTATCTATCACTTGTTGCTAAATGTGGGTGTTAAATTGGTACTAATGGTGTGCAAGCCACCCATGCTTCCCTCTGCGTCTCTGTTGCCTCTTTCTGCATTTCTGTTACTTCTTTGTGCACATTTGTTTCTTTTTCTGCACTTCTCTTGTCTCATTCTGCAAACCTCTTCTACTTTCTGTACCTCACTTGCCTGTTTCTGCACCTCTATTGCCTCTTTCTGCAGTTCTTTTGTCTCCTTCTGCACTTTACTTGCCTCTTTCTGTAACTCTCTTGCCTCTTTCTGCACCTCTTTTGCCTCTTTCTGCACCTCACTTGATTCTTTCTGCACCCCTTTTAACTGTTTCAGCACCCCTGTTCCCTCTTTGTGGAACTCTCTTGCCTCTTTCTACACCTCTCTTCCCTGTTTCTGCACCACTTTTGCCTCTTTCTGTACCTCTGTTCCTTGTTTGTTCACCTGTCTTGTCTGTTCCTGCACCCTTCATGCGTCTTTCACAACCTCTGTTGCTTCTTTCTGCAGTTCTGTTCCTCTTTCTGCACCCCTCCTAACTCTTTTTGTAACCCTCTTGCCTCATTCTGCACCTCTCCTACTCCTTTCTGCACTCCTGTTGTCTCTTTTTCCAGCTCTGTTGGTTCTTTCTGCACCTCTTTTGCTTCGTTCTTCACTTCACTTGCCTTTTTCTGTACTTCTCTTGCCTCTTTGTACACCTATGTTGGTTCTTTCTGCACTGTTCTGTCTTCTTCCTGCACCTTTGTTCTAAATTTCTCCATCCCTCTTCCCTTTTTCTGCTCCTTTCTTCCCTCTTTCTGCACCTCTCTTGCCTCACTCTGCCCACCTGTTCCCTCTTTCTGTACCTCTATTGCCTGTTTCTGCAACTCTCTTGCCTCTTTCTGCAGTTCTCTTGCCTCCTTCTGTACCTCATTTGCCTCGTTTTGCACCTCTGTTGCTTCTTTTGCACTGATCTTGCTTTTTTCTGCACCTCTCTTGCAAATTTCTGCACCCCTCTCATGCAATTATAAAAACACCAAAGTAGTCGCCATGCTGTCTTATAATGATGCAGGCACTAGATATTTAGTGCTGTAATCATTTAGACATTACTGCTGCATTTCTTTTTTCTGCACCCCTCTTCACTATATTTTGCAGCTCATGTGTAATTGTGACCACATTCCAAAAACCATATATGCATTTGTTTGTAGCTTTTAAATAGAAGGTGTTTCTTTAGTAATAAATAAGAATATTTGTATATAATTATTAAATTATAATATTAAATTATTTTTTAAATTATTTTTTTGGGGATATTCTCCATTATTATTAAGAAAGATTTACCATGACAAAAAAAATGCAAACGAAAAAAGAAGAAAAAAAACAATACTATTTAAAGAAGAGACAAAAGCAGGAATTAGATGAACTACAACATGTGGCAAAAAAGAAAAAGTCTTGTGGTAAGAGAACACAAGAATTTATTAAATGACTTTTAAGGACTGGAAAGGATTTTGAAAATGCTGAAAATAGAAAGACTACTTTTAGAACGAAGAAGAATGAAATGAGAAAAGGACAAATTAATGGAAATTCAGGAAATGAGAAAACAATCTATGTTGGAAGAAGGATGAAAGAATATCACAATATTAGAAAACGTATGTATAAAAGTAGAGTAGTACAAAATTTATTGAAAGATTGCAAAAAATATAAAAAAGGATCTGCATTTTATAAAAAGAACCAAGAGATTGAAAGTATAGTCGAAAAGGCTTTTGAATTGAAAAGAAGATTGTTTATATTAGTTCTGAAAAGAATGCGAACTTTGGATAAACCAATGCATTCTATGAAGGACAAAAGTAAAAGGAAAAGATTAATAAACAGAACTAACTTTTGTAAAAAAAATTTGGGTGAATGGAAGCACAGTTCTAGTTCAGAACCTTTTTTTAATGAAGAGAGCTATTTTCAAAACAATACATTAGTTCACGCAGTTGAAACCAGTGGTCGTGCTTATGAAGCTAAGAATGGTTGTGCAATTGAAAAAGAAAAGATGGTTCCAAGAAATGTGGAAGAAGTGATAGCTGAAGAAGTTCAAGGAAGACGTACACTAGCTCCAGTGTATACATGGGATTGTAGTAGTATTTGTAGTATACGACAGGAGTCTATTGATATTTGACGCAATTTTTACGAGAGTATACTAAAAAAAAGTATTAAACAAAAGATTAAGATGTTGGAAGATAGTACTCCTGAGAAGTTTGTAGAAGAAATTACAAAGTTTAAGGTAATTTGTTCTGAAAAACCAAACTATGGTGTCCATTACGATGTCGGACGGTAAAAAATCCCCCATCTAACATAGCGGTAAAATTCCGCCCGCCTACACCGTCTGAATACCAACCGAGCAATCACGATGCCGCGAGCCGAAAACCGCAGGCGGCGGAAAATAAACAAAAAATAGCGCCCGCCCATGTCCGAGTCTAAGTCCATCCGCCCTCCACGGACGGAAAGACGCACGACAACCCAAAACCGCCCGCACTGACGACCGAGACACCGGCCGTGAAATTAGGATCGCACAGACATGAGCGCGGAAAATACACAAAAACACCGCCCGCCAGCGTAAACAACAGTGACGAAAATGTACACAGCGGAAGCTCTGGCGGCCACGGCCCTGCACAGAAATCATCCGCGGACAAAAACAAACACACACAACATGGCCAACAAGTCCACACAGCAACCCACGCACAAATACCCAAACACAGTACACATCCCGGAAACACCCCCCCTGGACAAACAAATCAACTACAAATCCCAGAACACCAGCCACAACACACCTGAAAACAACAGACCACCATGACACACCCACATAGGTAAGTACAAAACCAGCCCCTTCACAGACCACAACCCCTTGCAACATTACAAACTGAGGACGAGAGCACACAACACAGCGAGACAGAAAGGACAGCAGCACACCACAGACACGCACCTATCACACCCATCACCACCACCACCACCAAACACCGGCCACACAAACCCCCTGCACATCACACACCACACACCGCACCAGCACCACAAACACCAAAACACACACCATGGCACCACACAGAATGCCCAAGTTCACTTCCACCGAGCTGACGGTCATGGTCGACGAGATCGTCAAGGTGCACCCACAAATCTATGGCAACCAGGTCCAACAGACACCACCAGCCACCAGAAACAGAATGTGGAACAGGATCGTAGACCAGGTCAATGCAGTCGGGAACGTGCCACGCAACAGAGGCAAAATCAACAAAAGGTGGAACGACCTGAAAAGCGTGGTCAAGAAGAAGGAGACCAAGAATCGTGAGCTGGCTGCCAGGACTGGCGGAGGTAATCCCGCGCTATTTAAGACCTTCAAGGCATGGGAGGAGAAGGTGCGAGTCATCATACATCCGGAGATCCTCACCGGATTACCAGGGGGAGTGGAGGCTGGTAAGTACAAACAAACGTATACCAGCAAACCGCTATGTACTCACATGCACTACCACAATGCCATAGCTCCTAGGGACAAACACCCCCATGTCCAGTACACAATACACAAGACAACACTCACACATGCAACAGACACAACCACACACTCAGCCCAAACCTACCAACTAACAAAACCATGGGGGCATGTGTACAGTTAGTCAGCACCGCAACTCCCACCAGGTCCCCTTGTACACCAGAAGCGCCAGAAGGAGCACTCCCCACACCCATGTGTCAGCCATAGCTGCACTAACCGACAAGTAACAGGTAAGTAGCCGCAACACAAAGGCAGTGGGTCGGTGGGGGGACAGCTGAAGTACAACACCCACCAGGCCCCCAGTCCCACAGCGCAGCAAGGTGGAGCACCCCCACACCCATGTGACAGCCACTGCAGTGCACACCTGCAGCCGACAGGTAGACATCTCACCCCACATGCAGGGGTGTCTGTGGGTGTCAAGCCATCACCACAACTCACAACACCGCCCCCACTCCCACAGACCAGCAACATGGAGCACCCCTCCCGCCCATAACCATGTGGCATCCATTGCATTGCGCACTCAAAAACAACCTGTAGGTGGGAAACTGTATAGGGCGGGGTGTCTGTAGGCATGAGGACTGTACTACGACTGACACATGGGACATGTCACGTAGCAGAGGAACACGCAGCACTGCTCCCTGTCACAATCATGTGACCAATGTGCACACGGACATGTATTACAGAGTCATACCCCACATTACCCATCACAGATACAGCAACACCTAAGGAGCCACGTCTGCATGCACAAGTCCCACTGGAGTACAGACCCACACGGCAGGCACTGTGCCACCCATCACACACATCAGCAACACCATCTAAGTCTTGTCCATGTAGTCCTTACTGCCTGTCACTCACACATCGTACAACAACGCCCATGTAAGACAAACCTTACTAGAAGTAACAGCGTGGAACCACAATATTGCACACAAAAACAACTGGACCCATGAAACACACAGGTACACAATGCACATTCAACATATCATCCATCGCATCTGTCAGCCCCAGTGTCATGAAAGGTATGTCATCCGAACAGCTGTCCCTCATACAGTAGTCATGCAAAGATACCTGCCCATGACAAATCATGTGCCTGCAGTGACTGAAGCGCACGTCACACTGCGAGTAACAACACACATAATATAGTCAACACCCCAAGAGCACTGCATTGATGCACATGTACGAGTGCAGCACGCACACCAAGGAATTGGCCCATCTGCAATACGTCGTGTGGCACACAACAAGCACGAACTCACAACAATGCTACCAATGTAATGTCCATGAATGATAACAGGCAGCAGATATGCCGGGCATGTTAGACAGACACACACCTTAGTCTATGCACTGTCATGTTGCCAGAACACATGTCACGTTCTGCACCCATCACCCACAGTACGTACCCCAAAAGCATATTCCAAGCCAAAAGCGTCCAGGGGGCTGTACCCCCTTGTGCCATCTGCATTTCTAAGCGTTCCATCTGTACCCCAAAACCATAGTTCAACCCAACATCATCGATGGTTCTGGAGCCCACATACACCCGAGCCACAAAATGTAGGAGCATAGCAACACACACCCATCGGCATTGCTAATCCGTCCCATGCCACATGTCCACATCACACAGTTCCATTGCCTAGCCCACGCATACACACATCGTACATCCACACACGCCTCTGGGAAACCTGTGCACGACAGTGCACGAACTGTGAATGTCAGACAACCAATACATACTTTGCTAGGTGCAACACAATGACCCATCTCATTCTCCCCACAGGTGGCGAACTGCTGGATGCCGGAGAGGGAGACAGCAGCCAGCACAGCCAGTCCGCAAGCCCCCGACCCGGACTCACGGATGTAGAGGAGCTGGACACCTCTCCGGACACGGACCACCCAGCAGGCTCATCTGGAGTGGCAGGGCACACCCGCTCCCCAGGGCCCCTCCTACCCACCAACCCATCATCCAGGGATGCTGACCAGTCACAGACCCCTGCTGCCACGGTCGTTGCGGCCACTGCCACGGCCGTTGCGGCCACTGCCACGGTCGTTGCGGCCACTGCCGCGGTCGTTGCGGCCACGGTCGTTGCGGCCACACACCACCACGCCATCCCTGACCACTCAACCAGCGCAAGGGGTGGCCCGGCCGTCTGGGTCCACCCTGGGAGCCAGAGCGAGGACCGTGGTGAGCAATGTGGCTAGTGGGCAGGTCGGTGGCAGCAGTACTGGTAGGAGGAGCAGGGTCAGGCCAACGCCATCTGTGCCTGGGAGCCAAGCCCTGCCGCAAATCGACAGAGTCCTTGGGGCCTATGAAGAGGCCCAAGGAGAATGGGCCAGGTCGGCTACCGACACGCGGGAGGTCCTTGGGGTGTTGAGGTCCATGGACGCCCATATGGGCCAATTTGTGACCCGTATGGACCAACTCGTGGACCTCATGGGCCAGCTGGTGGTGGTGGTGAGGGCACAAGCAAGGCCAGCAACACCACCTCCGCCACCACCTGCTGTGGCGCTGGGTCGTGCAGCATCGCGTTCCCCTGCGTCCACAGCGAGTGAGCACTCCTCAGCCACCACCAGCAGCCCACCAACACAACCCCCCTCCCAAACGTGGAAGGGGCCGTCCGAAGAGGAAACAGGTGTCCAGAGAGGACTTCGCACGCGACAAACGCCAGTGAGTCAGCCAGCCACCTTGACCACCTACTGCATTGACTTGGAATACGATCCTACCCCACACTGCCATGTGAATGGCATGTGTCTGTTGGACTGTGGACATAGAACTTCATGGGTACACCTTGACCATCACGCAGCCATGACCGTCTACTCATTGTCACAGCATGCACCACATTTGACATCACCTTGCACACAATCACATGTCACCGCTGTAAATAAATACACCTTGATCACAATCTGCTTTATGTGTCCTGGGTTTATTCAACGATGTGCAATCGCCACCATGAGCAGAAATGCATCTGCTGTGTGGTATGTCGATGGGACAGGAGAGGCTGTAGGGACCTAGGGGTGAAAAACAGAACAAGAGTACATTCAATGAGTGTGTCACACACTCATCACACAGTACTTGTCACCAACTACAAGCAATGTACACACATCTCACAGAGCAACAGGGCACAATGCTACAGCCACTGTCAGTGGCATACCAACCTGGACATGGACCATTGACACACAGCACTCAGTGAACAAAAGGCCCCCGTGACAGAGCACACATACACCTGCACAACTACAGCTACATCAGCCGTCGTACATGGACACTCACCGTCAAGTGAAGTAGCGGGCGATGAGCTGCTGACGCACATTCACAGCTTCCTCCTCTCCACTGTCCTCTTCACTTGACCCGTCCTGGTCTGCAGGCTGGGGCCCTGGTTGATCTCCGTCATCCACAATTAGGGGGATCTGCTTGCGAATAGCCAGATTGTGCAGCATGCAGCAAGCCACTACTATCTGGCACACCTTCTGTGGGGAGTACGCCAGTGCGCCCCCGGTGCGGTCCAGGCATCTGAACCTGGACTTGAGGAGGCCAAAGGTCCGCTCAACCACACGTCTGGTCCTCCCATGTGCCTCATTGTAACGGACATCAGCTGGGCTCAGAGGATGTCGTAATGGGCTGAGCAGCCAGGGCCCATTCGGGTAAGCAGAGTCACCTGGGTGTGAGGGACACAGAGAATCGTTGCTATTCCAACTGGACACAAGACAGCATCGCACAGCCAGCACGCTACACTACTCCACATACTCACCAACAATCCAGCCACGGTCATGTTGCAGATTGGTCATCAGTCGTGGTAGGATGCTGTTGCGCATGATGTGCGCGTCATGTGCCGATCCTGGAAACTTCGCACACACGTGTGATATTACCATGTCCGCAAGGCACACCACTTGCACATTCAGGGAGTGTGTGTGCTTCCGGTTGCGGTAGAGGTGCTCAGTGGCCTGTGGTGCAACAAGGCCAACATGGGTGCAATCTATTGCACCAACGACGTGGGGGATCCGTCCAAGGGCATAGAAATCACCCTTCACTGCCGCCAATTCACGAGCCCTGGGGAATCTGATGTACCTGTTCCTGTACAGCATCATAGCTGACAGTACATCCCTCAGCACCATGCTGAACATGGGCTGGGACATCCCACCTCCACTGCCCACTGTGTGTTGGAATGACCCAGTGGCGAAGAAATGCAGTGCAGCCATCACCTTAGCCATGGGGGTGAATGCTGTTGGATACACCCTGCGAGGACGGAGGTGGGGTTCCAACAAGGCACATAGGCGATGCAGGGTGGGTCGGTCCAGACGATATTTACGGATGACCTCCACATCCTCCATGTCTGACAGCAATTGGTAGGGGCGATGTATGTTTGGTCTCCGCCTAGGAAAGATGGAAGTGGACACATGTCAAAGCAACACGCCACATGGCAGTTTCACATACACATGACAAAAATGACTGACCAAGCAATTGAATCACAGAACAGCTGACAAGTAGGGACAGCACAGCCACAATACACTTACACAGGTCCCCTACCAATAGCAATGGGCAGTGACACACACCATTGCTATGAGCATGCACATGGGGAGTTAGGCCTTAACAACTTGTAAGGCATGCTGATGGTAACAGACTGCATATTCGGTAAGCTGCAACACCACGGCAACATGACTAGCTGCTGTGCATCACACTGCTTCCGAGGCTGGGTGTGTAGGGCACACACCAACAACGCTATGGACACAGGCTGAGCGGCCAAAACAAGTGGGACCTGTGGCACGAGGGGATATGAGACAGTCATTGATGTCCCTACTGCACCCTATGTACAGCACTGTACGGATCACACCTCCAGAAACATTGACAGGTGTACA
The DNA here is from genome assembly GCA_963921515.1 of Calotriton arnoldi. NCBI lineage: Eukaryota > Metazoa > Chordata > Amphibia > Caudata > Salamandridae > Calotriton > Calotriton arnoldi. Next base: position 814,277 of record CAWUFW010003421.1, on the reverse strand, counting down.
CATTGACAGCTCCATGCCAACACGGCTGTGTGATTGCACATACACATCACAAGTGACACGTAACGTTGCACGTGCCACGTGGCAGATGTACATAGTGAAAGATGGCATGTGTGTGCATATGCATATCCCATGCTCCCATGCCAATGTGTACATGATGATATGCCAACAGACATGTGGAGGCTGCCCACTGGCCGTCCCTGCCTATGCACACAGCATGTTCTGGCCCCGTCCATTGTGGACCTGCACCCACACACAAATCATGGCCACACCTGCAGATGCATTGCGCACATTAAACTGTGTGGTGCACATGGCATCAGCGGACTGTACCCGCCATGGGCCAGGCCCTTACGGCCAACTCCAATGACCCTCGCGGTTGCACCCTGCGTGTTCCACTATGGAGGTAAGCGTCCCGGGCCAGCTGGGAGCAGGCCATCGTCTGCAATTGAAGCTGGCAGACATGGTACACAAATTGCAGCAGCTTGGACCCACTGAAACTGCCCCAGGGGGCTATGTGAGTGTGTGAGTGAGACCGGCATTACCACAGCTACCTGGGACTGCAGCCTGGCACCCCTCAACAACACCTGCTGCTGCCACCTCTCCACCTACACGTGGATGACTCTGAGGATATGTCCAGGTCCACTCACCAGCGAGGAGCTGGAGATCCTGGATTCCGAGCTCCACGCACACTGCACATGGCTATTCCTTGCGAAAGTTGTGTGTGAGAGACAACTGCAGTGTGTGTGGGAGTGCATGTGGGGGACACACATGTCGTTGATCCGCAGCACTATGAGTCAGAGCCTGTGGTGTTCAGACATGCACTGCTCACCATGCTGACTGCAGGTGGCAGTGGTATGTGAGCTCTCGGGCGCTTTGACATGTCTGTCCCTCCCGAGTGGTGGTACATGGCAACTTCATGTCAGACATCCAGTGACACAGACAATTGGCAATGCAGGTCTCAGTGCACTTGTTGCTCGTGTGAATGTCAGGCTGGGGCCATGCTGCCCTTCTCAGTCCCAGCAGGCCTGGCCTGCACATTGACTGCACAATGCCAGTAGGTGACAACACAGAATGACTAGTGGGTTACATGTGTCACCTGTTCAGCACTCTCCGGATGAGCGCAAACTCAGCCCTGTACATTGGTCACACCATGCCTCGTGAAAGGGATGTGTGTGTGAGATAGTGCCACTGAATGTGACCACCGTTGCGGGGTGGGCCATGCGCAGGCCGAGTACGTTGGTTGTTGCGCAGTGTTGGTCACAGTGGGTACACCAACACAGATGTGTTGCCTTGTGATCTGTTGCTAGGTCCGCCTGACAATGGACAGTAGATGTGGGCAGACTACACATTGGTCGATGTGCTGTCTATATGCATGTGCCTTCACACCAGGCACAGCTGCCCCTGCACATATGACCCCTGCTGCCGTCAGTGCTGGGTCTGTTGAGCTGATGCGCCATCTGTGCGTGGGGCAGACAGCTCTCCTCACTTCCGTCATTGCCCATGACATCACTTTGCCGCAGGTGACATGGATCATGGAGGGCCCACATGTACGCGTGGGTGGACTACACAAGACTGTCCAATGGTTATCACCCCCAGTCAGTGCTTCGAATGGGAAGGATGTGGTGCTGGTACTCATTTTAATGTGTAGAGTGGGCGGGGCTAGGTGCGGGGCTACATGCAAGACATGGGAAGTTCATCGGCTTATCTACTAGTTGCAATACACACGAGACACGTCTTTTCATGTCCACATCAGGGTCATTCCTTGAACTGACTGGAAGTCAAACAGTCATATTTTACCCTGTCCTCATGGCCTCCCCTCGCTCACAAAAATATGCGTTTGCACCTGGGAAGCCAGCGCATGCACAAGCAGCTCCAAGCTCGCCCCAGAGAGGCCAAGGAGTGAATGTGTGGGTCCAGTTGAACAAGTGGTCTGTCTCGCGGCATAATAAGTGGCGGGACGCCGTCCACCTGTGTGGTGCCCCGACTCGAGACCCGGGCAACATTGACAATGCATGACAGGCTCCGCAGTCCGGATACACCACCTGCAACACACAGAGGCTGTAGCTGCCCTAGCGGCCCAGGCCGCGTCCAACTGGAGCTCATGGATCCACACATTCACTCTTTGGCCTCTCTGGGGCGAGCTTGGAGCTGCTTATGCACGCGCTGGCTCCTCTGTTGCAATGGCATGTAACGTGTGTGGGGATATAGGCAATGAGTGAGATGGTGCGAGCCACCTTCCGTGACGTCACTCCTGCTCGTGATGTGTGCGTCCCCCCACTACTTCCATTAGACTTGTGCCATACTACTAATTGAGGATGTGTTGCCTGCGTGATGTGTCCAGGAGGAGCGCGCCATGACATCTCACCCACCATGCTCCACTGCCATCCCGTGCCCTGGATTGCCTGTGCAGGTGGACAATGTTGGGGATACACCTGGTCGACAGGGGATGTGAGTGCCTTGGCAAGGGCCTGGCGGACGCACAGCAGTATCCAGCATGTCCACGGAGGGTGGGCTGACGTCTACACCTGATGCAGCATTGATCGTGTGCCCGCCTGTTGTGCACACACGAGTTCACATTCATCCCCAGACAGGTGGTCTTTACAAATTCCCAGGAGAGCAGCAATGTACTGTTCCGGAATCCTCCCAACACAGCGTGTTTCAACATTGCATGTGCGCACCTACCCGTCACACCCACCCACCTGAGCCAAGCGTAACTCCCGCTTCACATGACACATGTGTGTCATCCACAGTTGTGCTACTCTCTCAGGGCCGGACCTGCAACTGTCCCGTAGCACACACACAGCACCGATTCGTACTGGCATCCTGTTAGATTGGTGGGCACACTAACCCATCTCCTTCTGAGACAGTGGTGGCTGTGATGGATATTGTGACTGGGCACATGGCTTACTTTCAATGTGTGCATTTGGGAGGTGGTGGTGTGTGGTGTGTGATTGTGGTAGCGTTGGTGTGTATGTGTGTGTCGTGTCCCTGTCGACTGCACACATATGTCACCCCGGGACATGGTGGATGTTTGTTACCGTGCTGAGGTCTTTGAATATGATGTGATGGGTGTGTTGTATGTTGCACAGTATGCGGTGTGTGGGTGTGTCCTTGCAGTTCAGGCTGACTCCTACTTGTTATGGTTCAGACGTTGTGTGTGTGCAGGGTGTGTGACTGTCAAGATTGTGTCTAGTCCAATTGTGCATGTCAGCATTTCAGCAGTTCTTGCTCACTGTGCAGTGCTGCCCACCCACTCTGATGTCGTGTGTGTGTTCTGTCAGGCATTGCTGTGGCATGCTTTAGCGTGGCTCCCACTTTTTGTTGCTGAGTGTGTGGTCAGACTGTGTGGGTCATTGTAAACATGTGTAGGACTGTGCTTTGTAGTGAGCAGGCCGTCAGTGTTGATGTGATGATCTTTCGGGCGACTTCAGAGTGTGACAAGTCCTGCTCCACGAGCTGTGGTATTTCCCTGTGGCCACTGTTGCGGCTACTCATTTGCGTTGACATCCAATGACAGTGGACTACATGGTCATCTCACGACTGCCGTGTACTTCACACACTCTCATCCTCTCTCATTCGTACTTGTGAAATGAATCAGCAGAGACACATTTTTGCTTCAAGCCATGTATTGGGACTTATGTCCTCTGTGATGCAGTATAGTGGACACTACTGGCAGCGAAATGCATGTGGAGGATATACTCAGCATGATTACACATAGCATAGGGTGTAGGGGTACATGTCATTAGTTGTTGACTGTGGGATGTGTGCTTCAGAGTTACAACTGCTTAGCCGTTGCTGTGCTAATGTACATTTGCTAATTACTGTGGAGCTGCTAACTTTGACACAGACAGTATACATTTCGCCTACCAGACCGCTTGACATCATGGGCACAGTACATCTCAGTTCCATGTTACAGGTTTGCTGCTATGGTTACTCATACACACGTGCGTGGAGGTGACATCAGGGCATGGGCTTACGTGCATGCAACGGCGTCCCACTTGTTGTTGCAATGTGGTGGCTACTGGACATGACACAGTCACTGGGGTCATGTTGTTGGGGGATGCACTTGTTGTCCATGCAAAAGTCCTGGCACGGAAGTTCAGAGGGAGATGAGGTGACAGCTCTCACATACTACAGCCGAACGATTACTGTCCACTGACCGGTGCATATGTTGATGGGCGCAGGATACATATTATGGCATAGTTGTACGTGCAGTTATGTCCATGTGGTTGCCATACACATTTCCCATGCCTCTGCCTCCCCCTGTTCATGCAGAGTTACTGGATGTGATGAGGTACAGAGTGCATGTCCCGAAAATATCCGATGTCATGGCAGTGTAGTTGATGGTGTGGTGTTAGTTGCAGGTTGTGTGGTATAGTTGTTGTACTGGTAACTGCTCAGTCCGTGCGGATGCCAAGCATGGGTACGGTGTGGGACATCATTGTTCAATTGGGGGTGTTGCGTCGGGGCCCGACGAATTGACAGGTTGTCAGGAATGCGATACCTTCCAGCAGGGCTTCCATGGCATTGGTGGTAAACATGGATGCCATCCAATGTAGCGGATGGTGGCTGTCAAGGTGTTGGTCGTAAGTTGTCCCTTGTAGGAGCATGATGGGACATGTTGGATGACATTCGATGAAACTGTGATCCAGAATCCGTCGTGTGGAGGCACAGTGGTCCCATTGCAGTGTGGGTCCGATTGCAGCCACATACGCCATGCCCCCATAGGCTGAACAGACCCTGTCGTGGACGTCCAGGGGTTGAACAGTTGTACCAGGTCCGCCATTGGACATGCAGGGTTGGAGAGACATAAATCCACAGGATAGTGGAAAGGACACCTCCGACAGTAGAAGACGGGGATGACGCAGCTGAACAATGCGATGCGGTAAGTTAGTCGGTAACTTACGTTCAGCAAGGCCAGATTTTCACATCCCAATATCTGTATCAGGTAATGTTTGTACAGCTTCATCTGTCCGGCGTAGTTGGGTAGGTGTGGTGCAAGTGCCATTTTGCTGAAGGGCGATGTGATGGCGTGCTCCGGCTGTCTGTGCAGTCTGCAGAGTGCAACCTCCGACGTTGCTGGGAATTCTGTTATGGTCGTAGGGAGGCAGGGCTTGGGTTATAGTGGCTTGTGCGAAGGACACGGGCCCTCATCCCACATGCTTCTATGAATGGTCAAGGTCAGTGGTGTCTGACTCCTTCCCGATAACTTGCATGTGAACCACATGGGGGAGTGGTATCATTTCTTTTTTCCCTTCGGAATGTTCTTTCGTGTTATGCGCTATCTGCCCAGTGGACGGTTCCCTCTGCATGCCTGTGTTGGGCTTTTTTTGGTATCATGACTGTGTTGTCCTGCTTGGATAGTTGAGCTGTGGTTTCGGTGTGGGTATGGAAGGCCATTCAGTGCTATCTCCTCTCCCGTGTGTGGGCGGCACGCTGCGTTTCCGCTATACGTTGGGCCTTGTGTGTGGGTGTTGTAATTGGAGCCACCTGTTGTCGGTCCCCCGGGATCTTTGATGTTACGTATTGCATGTCTTGGTATTGGGTGCAGGGTGGTATCGGTGTTTCTGTGTGGTACTGGCGTACCTTTTTCCGACGGGGTCCATATTCTGCTGGCTGATGTTGCCGCCGCTGTGTGCTTCGCCATGTTTTGCACACAGGGGTGTGTCCTAATTTGGCGTGACATCACTGACATGTTCGGGTCAGTTGTGTGACGTCAGGTTGGCAACAGTGAATTGACGGTTGGCGACATGGCTGTGGCAGGACTGTCACGTGACATGTGCGTTCTGGGTGGGGCTGGTGTGTGTGGTGTTTGGTTGTGACCCTGTGTTGTTTGTGTGCGGCGCATACTTGGCGCTGCCGTTGGCCTATGCGTTGTGCGCATGTGTGGCTGCGTCGTCGCCGCTGCGCTGCGGGGCCGTGACGGGGACGTTAGTTCCTGGTCCCAGGTGGTGTGTCCCCGGTTGTTGCGAGTTGTTACAATTTGCCCGGTGTGACATTTGTGGGTGCAGTGGTGGATGTGTCGCGTCCACGCAGGGGTGTCTGGGGGGGCCATGTACAGTTTTACCGCACTTGCACTGCGTGAGGTGTTTGCGTGCCCTTGTTGTGTGTCTGCCTACCTGCGTCTCCGCGGTGCGTTGACTCCTAGGTTCTGCATCAGGTAGAGCATGGGGAGGGCCTGCAGTGCTGGATTCATGCTCGGGGGGTCCGCCTCTTTGGTATCCGTACTGTGCGCTCGGGTTTCCGCCTTGCTTTCACGTGCGGTGTCTCTTAGCCGGGGGAGCTGTTTGGTTGTGGCATCATAATTTGTACGCCGGGCGGTACGTGTTTCGTCGGGCGGTGTGTCTCCATTGGGCGGCGCCGCTACGTGAACGGGCGCACTTTGAAGGCGGATGGCGTCGCTGGCTTACGGGCGGTGTTTGGCTGTCTTTTCACATCCTAATTGGGCAGGCGTGTGGGCTGCGGCGGGCGGACGGTAACTCTTGTTTTTTGCATCCGCCAGCACGGCGGTGGTGCTTCCGTCTGCCATCCTAATGGGCCCCTATGTTTGTATTTGTTGTCAACGTACTCACTATAGAAATCAAACTAGGAATGTTGATCTGTATTTAAAAAGTGAAAAGGAAAACAATGTTAAGTGGGAGGAATTTGGTGCTTATTTGTTGGTGGAAGGTGTTTTTGAGTTGGGTATTGATCAACGTATTTGTAAATATTGTTAATCAATCAATCAATCAATCATAGCATTTGTAAAGTGCACTACTTACCCGTGAGGGTTTCAAGGCGCTGGGGGTAGGAGGTGCTGCTAGTGCTCGAAAAGCCAGGTCTTGAGGAGTCTTCTGAAAGACAGCAGGTCTTGGGTCTGCCGTAGGTGGATGGGGAGGGTGTTCCAGGTCTTGGCGGCGAGGTGGGAGAACGTTCTGCCACCGGAGGTCGCTCTTCGGATGCGGGGGACTGTGGCGAGGGCGAGGTCGGCGGATCAGAGCTGGTGGGTGGGGGTGTAGAAGCTGAGTCATCTGTTGAGGTACACTGGTCCGGTGTTGTGGAGTGCCTTGTGTGCGTGGGTGAGGAGCTTGAAGGTGATCCTCTTGTCGACGGGGAGCCAGTGCAGGTCTCTCAGGTGGGGTGTGATGTGGCTGCGGCGAGGGATGTCGAGGATCAGGCGCGCAAAAAGCGTTCTGGATGCGTTGAAGCCGTTTCAGGAGTTTGGCCGAGGCTCCTGCGTAGAGGGCGTTTCCGTAATCCAACCTGATGCTGACTAAGCCTGGGCGTAGTTCGCGTAGTTGCGCTACGCGAAGCTACGCGAAGACGTCGGAGCGCTACGCGAGCTACGCGTAGCTTCGCGAGCGTGCGTAGCTGCTTGCCGCGCCCGTTCGCGATGCGTTTTTCTTGCTCGGGAACGCGTTGTGGTTGTTCGGGACGCTGTTTGCGTGCTCGGGGGCGCGAACTTACCCATGCGGTCGCCTATGGGCGCAGCCATTTTGTTTTTCACTTGTCCCGCCCGTTCGCGATCCCTTATTTCCTGTTCCGGGTCGCGTATAGCGTGCTCGCGATGCGCATTCCTTGTTCGGGAACGCGTTGTACGTGTTCGCGACGTTTTTTGCGTGCTCGGGGACAAATATCGCGCGAACTTACCCACGCGGTCGCGATGGGCGCGGCCATCTTGTTTTACCACTCTATGCTATGGTTCTGGGCCTGCTTTTCTATCCTCCCTCAATCTTTGCAATCCTTAGTTTTTTACACTGTTTTTCAATTTTTCTTTATTTCTTATCTATCTCACTCTCTGCTTAAGTCTATATTTTGCATTTTTTTCTACTTTTTACTGTGTTTTTTTTACTTTTCGACTGTTTTATATAACTTTCTTCTTTAAGCTCCTACTTCTTCCCCTAACTTTATTTTTCCCTTCTAACTTTTCTTTTTCACCTCCTCCCACCCCAGAACCATGGCGAAGGGTAGCAGCAGCGGCTCAAAGGGCAAGGCGCGTGCGCCCAATCGCCGCCTGCCTTGCGGCAGACTGCGCCCTGCAGGGGTGCAAGCCCGCCAGCTGTTTAATGAGGCGGAGGTGGCCGCCCTTGTTTTTTTTATTCAGCGCCACCTCCCCTTGACCTTGGCAGCAGGCGGCAGGCCAGGCTCCGGGTACCCGACCCAGGAGCGTCACCGCCGGTGGGCGAAGGTGCGTCGGGCAGTGTTTCGCTGCTCCGAGGTCCGGCGCACCCATAACCAGCTGGCCCACCGGTGGTCAGACATCCTTGACCGGGAGCAGGACCTGTTGGACCTGCTAGGTGTCGAGGTCGTGGGGCTTGGTGAGTAGCCAATATATATATAGTAGTATAAGTATTGTGATTTGTGTATACATTTTTTACAAATAACAAGAATACTGCTGCTTACATTGCAGGTAAATTACGTTTCAAAATCTTCTGTGATTGTAGGACACAGGTGCTGGGCGGTACTCTTACTTTTTTGCAACTTTGCGCTCGCTTGTCATTATGTAAGAGTTTACTTTAGAGAACTTCAGTTAGGTAATGCTATTGCTAGAGAGACTGTAGTCCTTCCTTTGTCCTCCTGTCAAATAGTGGTGGATGCATTTGATACTAGGTTTAGTTACTATTAGTTGATAATTTTTGAGCGGTCTGCGTGACGCATCCTCTGTCACTGAGTGCTGCTTACCCCAGTCCTTAGAACCTTTTGTAGTTTGTTTAGTGAGTGGTACTGGTAAGCTTAGCTTAGCAGTGTCAGTCAGCTGCAGAACATCAGACGCAACCAACCAACAATTTGGTGTATGCATTATGCACTTTATGCATGTGTCCTCCTTCTCATCTATGCATTTTTGATGTCAATAAAAAATGGAAATGCAGGCTTAATGAACAATTGGCCCGCCTGGAATAGGTGGGCTAGGTCAGGTGGTACTTAGGCTTAGTTAGTGTTCTGGATTTTATTTGAATCAATCAGAATGGAACACTGAATTAGTGTTCCCAAATAAGTAGACTGTCCGTGAATCCCGCAAGGCAGTAGTCGATCGGATTAGATAGGTCAATTTTATTGCAATTTTTGTTTCCTAAAACGTTTTTTGAGCGTTTTTTTTAGATAATTTATTTGTTTCACAGCAATCATTAATGTTTGTGTCTTTCTTTTTCTTTATTATATCTTACATGATCACTGATGTGCAGCACCCAGGGGCAAGAAGACGGGGTCCGATTCGGCGGGACAACCACCAGAGGACCGCTCCTCTACCGAGGGCCCTGCTGCTGGTCCCAGTAAGTCCTCCAGTGGTTAATATTAACAATTATATTGCCCTAACTTTTACTGCACCTTATTTTTTCAGAACTATTAATTCTGGCTCCACTCCCTAATTCTATTTTTTACAAAAGATTCTTTGATCTTGACTTGACTATCTGTTTCTAAATTCTGGTTATCCCTGCCTCTAAGTTCTAACTGCCTCTGCTATGAATGTCTGTACTCTGTACTACTAATATTAGTCTGTCGCTAAGCTTGCCCAGTTTGCATTGCCACTCTTTATTGTACGGTTTTGAATAAAACTCAGATTGACCAATACTAATAGCTCTAGCCACTGAGTCCAGTCCTTTCGGTTGTCCTCTTCTAGGCTTCTTAATCTTGAGGCTTTGACAATTACCACAAACAAAATGCCCAACCAGATATTTGACTATTTTTGATAGGATATAGTACATACTACTTGGATTCTGCACAGCCCCATGCAGAACTATGCACAATGAAATAGGATGTTGGTGATGCGAGTTTGGAACTTGGACGTTCCTCACACCTCAGTCAGAAGTGAACCCACAATCCCCTGAACGACTAGCTATAGTGTCTCATTAGGTCCCCGAACCCCCACCCGAAGATACCCAATGATTATGATTACACAACCCAGAACATAACACCCTTTCGCTCACTCACTCGTGTAAGTCCACCACCACCACCACACAAAATACCACAGAGTCTATGTGTAAGTTCAAAAGGTTTATTTTCAACTAACAAGCTCTGTATGTATGTTGTTCTATAAAATTCAGTGTACTCCAGCCAGCTCCAACAGCAAAATGCATAAGATTAAAACAATAAACAGTGTTGCAACAAGTGCATGATCATTGATGATATATAAGACAAAAGATCTGTGCGAATTCTGGGCGACTCCTCACCGTAGAACGTAGAATTACTGGTTACATGCATCATTCATAAGCTCTGCAAATCTCTGGTTCGTAGAAGGGAATCCTCTGCCTGAGAAAAATGGTGCGTGTTATATAGTATAATGCAAGCATTTCTCAGTCCTGCCCAAAAAGTGTAACATGTTACCTATGGCTAAGCAATACGGACTAACCGAACTCCATAACAAAGTGGCTTGTTTTTCGACCTCTTGTACGCAACGCTCAGACAGTAGCTGTATGTGCTCATGTGGGCTCAAAAAGGCGTCTTACTGTTACTGCGCAACAAGCTGCGAGGTAACATGCGCAAAAGACATGAAGCGGAAAATGGTTGCATGGCTCAGGCTAACTTTGCAAAGAGTAGAGTATAGTATAATAATGACCCTAGGGACCATAACACTACTAGTGTCTACTGACTGTACTCTAGTACCCGATTTGGACTATTGAATGTGATTTATAATAATATGTATGTATTAACTTTTTTTTCAATCTTGCTAATGAAAAAGAATAAATAGGGGGAGGTGTACAGGCATCTAAAAATGTGTCATGTTTTTATCTAGGCGGACTAGCAACCACCAGTGGCGGCGGGGCCACCGGCGATTCGAGCCTTCCGGAGGGGGCAGGAGAAGATGCGGCACCTGCAGGAGCTACAGGGGGAGCCAGCAGCGGTGGCGGGCGGTGGTAAGTTATATTCATGACTTATTGACATTGCACTAGCTGGAAGGGTGTGTGGACTTCACTCACTGTACTGTTGTTGAGACTTATTAGGTATGAAGTTGTAGTGAACATTATACAACGGTTAAAGAAGACACCCTTTACTTAGCATGAGCAATGCAGTAGCAATAGCATTACCAGCGTGACTTGATTAACCAATGGCCTCTTATATCTGACTCCAACTCAGCTGTGAAAGTTTTATGGAGGAGACTAAAAGTCAGATCAGATGACCTTGATGGATGTGTTGAACAAAAAGGGAAAGAAGGGTTGAAGGAGGAAGGGCGGGCGAGATTTAATATGATGACTGGCAGAGAAGGATACGTTGGAAGCATGGATAGGTGGCTGATAGGAATCAGATGCATGTGTTGTTGAAGGATGGGTGGAAGGTGAAAGAAGAATGGATGCCTGCCTGGGTGGGCGACACAGTATGGGTGGATACTGTGGATAGCAAGAATCATCAGCGGTGTTTGGGTGAAACTCAAAGCCAAGGCAAGCAACGGAGTGAGTGGACGCATGCGTTGTTGTTGGTGAAACAAAGTAAGGTTTGTGGAGAGATTAAGAAGAATGATTGACATTTACTTAGAATGGATGGATGCCTGTATGTATTCATCATAGACAGCATAGGTGGAGACTGTCACGGGATGCACAGTTTTAGGGAATGTAAAAGAAACCGCGCCAGAGTAGCAAAGCCGATGTGGGGAGGGGCAGGGTGGGGGGTAGTAGTAAACAATGTATTACGCGGGCAAATACAGGTAACTTTACTGTAAACATACAAATAAATAAAGCGAATTTCATTGTGCGCACTGCACCGCCAAATGCGATGCAGTGTGCGCAACAAAATTAGTTTCATTTATTTATATGTTTACTTACCTGTAATTGGCCGTAATCCATAGTTTACTACCCCCATCCTGCCCCTACCCACGTCACCGCCCGGCCGAACTCCCCGAGTCCCACCACCGACCGCTACTGACCTTATGTCGTTGTCCCATATAAAAGCAACGATCATTGGATCAGATATATAATCTGCCTTTTTGTAGTAGCCAAGGCACTGTGAAATTGAGCAATTGCCCTCCATGTAACAGAGAGAGTATGGCCAGTGCCACCCGTAATAGAAAAATACGAGCTTCCCCACCTGCAAACAGTAGTAAATCCAACTAACGTGAGTCTGCGTCATGACTCGTATGTTTGTCTTGGGTGCAAGCATAGATGACCGAGCTGGCAATGCCGGCTACAACCAGGTTATGTCATTTCGCTAAACTAGAGATAAGAAGAACACTGGTGTACTGTGTACTGGTTGGAGTCCATAGTGCTAGTATAATGCCTGAAACTCCCACAAATGTTAGAGGCCGAGGAAGTGGGAGGATAGATAGATTATTACCACAAATGTTATGTACTGTGCTTCTTGCTAGTGCTACTGTGCCATTATGTGTTGAATTAATTTTGTGTTACTGTTTAGCTAAGAGTACTGGTTACAACAATATTTTTTTCTTTCTTGATATAGATGGTACTCCTTCCCAAGACAAACCATCGCGGAAGGAGTTGGCAGCCAGGGCCCGGCGCCGGAAACTGGAGGCCATATGCCAGGAGTACCGGCGGCTGGTGGCTCAGGCGGAGGAGGAGGAGGCGGCAGCAGCAGCTGCAGCCTCGTCCGATGCCCCGGGCCCCAGCCAGGCCACAACTCCAGCGGTACGGCGCCGCGGTCTGGTAGCCGCCCGCCGCCGCCGCAATTCGCTAGCAGCCAGCACTGCTGTCCCCCATCCTGGATGCCACTGCAGGGCATTTCGCAGGAAGATTCTCCTCCGGATGGCACGTCTAGAGGAGCAAATGGAGGAGCGGGTCAAAATCATGGTGGACAAACACCTCAAAGCCCGCCGAATTTAACATCGAGGACCCTGTTGATTTGCCCCTTTTTATTCCTTGTTTTGGTGGGTGGGAATTGGGCGTTGGGGTTTCGGGACATTCTTTGGACTTTTTTCGTTTTGGACATTTGTTGGGGTTAGGGAGAAGGGTGGGTCAGGTGTGGGATAGTTTATTTTTGTTAGGGTAATAAATTATATTTATACTTAAACATACAATGTTAATGTTTTGTGGGGGGTTACTGTTTTACGAATTAACGTCACATTGGTTTCCTTGCTGCTGCAGGGCCGCAGCCAGTGTTTGATTTAAATAATCTGCCGACGATGATGTAACACAAACAGATAGATGCGGTACCCCTCACTGAGTTATTTGTCCTACTAGTACTGTCAGTCTCTCCTCCTAGTCCATTTATACCTCCCACCAAACTTATCTTACCTGTGATTGATGATGTACGTTCGGCACAGCGATGGCTGCATGGTTTCCAGAGAGAATGTAGAAGATGCCATGGTTGTGGTGGTAGTAGTAGAGTAGACACTGGCAGTAGCATTTGCTAAAAAATTAAAAAAGAGACAGTCACTTTCCTGAGAGCGACTGTGGGAGGAGTAGTAGAACGAAGTAAAATACAGTACAGAAGAAGACTGCCAAACAAACAATATTGCAGTTGCAACTGCTAAAGTCAAATTAAACATAATGGTGGCGGGGACAGCCTAGTACAAGAAGTTACAAACTGTAGTTGTGTCGAGTGAGTCACTTAACTTAACACAATCGTAATTCGTAACCTTTACTGCTGTGTGGTAGGAGTTTGATGATTAATCCAATCAATGACGGCAATTAATTATGATGTACTACTATTAGCCGGTGACGGCTTGCACATAGACTGAGCATGGGTGGGCAAGCAGAAGAAGCTCCTCGCCCTGCCTTGCAATTGAATTAGTGTTGCTTTCACCACATCTGCCCCAGCAAGCGTGTGATCAATTGGTGTACATTTTATGTAGTCACATCACACCTCAATATAAATCACAGCCCGGGGGAAGAGGGTTAGGGTTTGATGAATGGATGGGAAGGGGGTTTGGGGAAAGGTTTGAGAATGAAAAACAGTACGCATGGACAACAAAAGCAAAGCGCAATCTTGGCAGACGACCATGATCTTATACAAAAAATCTATAAAGGGAGAAAAGGGAAATGCATGCATGATGATGAAGATAACTTGATGGTTAATGAGTAGTACTTAATAACTCCTACTAGACAATTAGACAGTACAGGGCAGCAGTATATTCTATGCAATTTGCCTTGCCTGTAATATGCCCTCAGAGACCCAAATTCCATGTTGTACTGGGCTTACTTGTAAAGATAGCAAAGACAATTAAAACACAGTTGTAGGGATCAATTAGCAAACAAACAACACACAACACACAGTCCTAATGATTGAAGAGAAAAAAGGATTCAAATTAATTAAAAGATGAATGATGAATGATACTAAAGTTACTGTATTATCATGCTCAAATTGTGGAGTTGAATCTCGTCCTTCCTCTTGGTCCTATCTTCCATGGACGCTCCGCACATCAATCTTGGTGGCCTTCCTGATGCCGATTGGTAAGGTAAATGTGAGTTGTGTCTCCCAGTATAGCAAGCACAGGGTAAAGGCCGGCCTGTAACGTCTAGATGGAAAAACAAAAGGGGTATTGAAAAATCAATGAATAAAAAAAAACATCAATTACGGTGGAGTCCAAGAAGAGAAGAGAGAACACTTTCAGAGTGAGGCGGCTTGGATATATCGTGTAGATTCTGTTTACAGCATTAAGCTACAACAACAACAGGACAGAACAGGCCCACCACAGCACCAGCCCGTGACCCAACCTCCATTTACCTTAATTTTTGACATAGCCAGACAAAAGGCATACACAGCAACTTAGCATTTTCCTAATTAAGTGACAAAATCAATGCGCCGCTGTGAGTCATCACTACACTCGACTACACACCACTACATGGACATGTAGGTCTGCTGTGTTTACTTTCTTGTTGAATTGTTGTGTTTATGTTTACCTTATGCCACTTCATGAAATGCAGTTATTCCTTGAATCATCTCCGATCCAACTGAATGACTGCGTGCAAAGATAGTATGGTCATCATCATGGTGTGGTACGTGTTGTCCAACTACAACTCAGTCTGTAGTGACTCCGATTAAGTCCATATTCCATATTAAAAAATTGCAACAGATATTGGCCTGCACCTGCAGTAGTAGGAGTACAATTTGGTTATTAAACAACAAGAAGGGAAACATTGACTGTCACTGACTTGAGTCACTTTGTAGATTAACTAGTAGAGTAGAGTTCGACTTCATGCACAACATCAACAACAAACAACAGCAATCGCTCAGAGTCTGCAAGCATCCAATGCATTCCATCATTACCTGTCTTGCTCTTCTCTTTGGCTGTCAGATCATCAGATGCCTAGTTCTGACAGTTGTTATTTTTTTTTTACGGGGCAGTGGCCTCATCATTACTCCAGTCCACATTCATTTTGAGTGTTAGTCGCTGTTTCGGTTTTCGTCTTATTCTTCTGTGGCACTTTGTCACAGTTTAAGTTGCTTCCCATGGTCAGCACTGTGATGATGGGCCGCGGCCTGGGTAGCGCTCATTGATGGTCATTTGAGTTTGCACAAATGTCAGCAAGTTTCTTCGAAGAGTCTCTTGTCTTTCTCTGCCAAGTACCTTCTGTCCTGACAGTGAGGACCTTTGGATGCCTGCTGAGGCTGTAGCCTTCGGACACTGATGAGTTTCGGCTCGAAAACAAAACGGAGGATAGCTATAGTCACGTTTCACTTCTTATGGAGGCGGGACTGGTAAAGGCAACATTTCTTGTACTAATGTCTGGCTTGATGGAAATGTACTTGTGCGAGACAGGAAGATGAAGCAGGACTCTGAAGAGTGGACAGTTAAATGCACAGACATCCAACTCCAATAGGGAAATAAAAAGAGAAGACGGTGGTGATGGATTTGTTGTGATTTGAACCAGAAAGACAGATACACAGACACATAAAGGAAGGAAGAAAGTAACAATTTGAAAGCCTAGTTGTCAGGGAAGAGGAGCTCGTCCTCAAACTCTGGTGGTTCGGACAGAAGTAGGTCCTGTAACGCACTATTTACGTCATCCAAGTCGCTCTCCTCTTCCTGCTGTG
The DNA here is from genome assembly GCA_963921515.1 of Calotriton arnoldi. Classification (NCBI taxonomy): domain Eukaryota; kingdom Metazoa; phylum Chordata; class Amphibia; order Caudata; family Salamandridae; genus Calotriton; species Calotriton arnoldi. The sequence continues at coordinate 798,383 of CAWUFW010003421.1, read as the reverse complement.
ATTCACGTATTTTGTAATCCGGTGGTATAAAGTGCTGATTCATTTTGATCATGGTTAACCTCTCCACGCTTTGGGCCGAGAGACTGGTCCTTTTCGAAGTTACAATGGCACCAGCAGCACTGAAAACACGCTCAGAAGAGACACTTGCGACAGGGGAAGCCAGATACTTTATCGCCAGCCTGCTGAGCACTGTCCATTGGCTTCTTTTCCCATACCAATACACCAATGGGTTTCGATCCATGAAGACCTCTGTTGGGTCATCCAGATAGGCCTGGACCATCCGCTCAATGTTCAGGGGTGCTCCGATGTGCTCGGCCTGTTTTGCCTTTGCATCAGCACTGGACTTACCATACCCCTGCTGTAGAAACCAATCAGTTGCACATTGTGCTGTGGATGATCCTGTTCTTGATGTTATTGTTGGTGTAGGTGACTGCTGGGAGGCAAATGCACTGCCCTCAGGCTCCGAAGTAGAACTTGACTCTGGATGCCCTGTAGTACTGGTTATGGCCTGGGGTGGGGGGCCTGTAATTAACAGCCGTTCGCTTTCGAAAATAGTGGCTTCCTTAGCTATCAAAGTTTTGTAGTTGGCAACATCCACTTCCGAAAAAGGAATTACTGCCTTGCTGTTCAGAAATACTTTGTACCGTGGATCCAAAATTGTGGCACTAATGTAATGTGGTTGTGACAAAATTTTATTTTTAATCCTTGTATTTTCCGATAAGCGAGCGGCTAAGGTCTCCGCCAAATGATATGCGTCTTGTTTGTCATCCACACCTGCGTACGTTTCAGACACATCCTTCAGCTGTTGCTCTAGCATGTGCAACAATGGGATAGCTTGGCCCATAGTACAGTCCTCCCTGCTGACTTCACGTGTGAAGATCTCAAAAGGAAGTAGCATCTCAGTCAGGCATTTAATGAGGTCCCATTGAGCCATCTCAACGGTCATGCCTCTCACAGTAGGTTCCCCTAATCTTTGCATGACATAAGCATTGAGTGGTATGTACAGTTCAAACAGACGATCAAGCATGTAATAAGTTGAGTTCCAACGTGTTGGCACCTCCTGGATGAGCGCTTTGACTGGCATTTTATGCTCACGTTGAATGACCCTCAGCTGCTTCCGGGCTTTAAAAGAATGGTTGAAATGTGTGCATATTCTTCTGCAGGTGACCAGTAAGTTGCTGACTTTGGATTCATTTTTCAAAAAGTCTTGAACAACAATGTTAATGCAGTGTGCCAAACACGGGACCCTGAAATAGCCACCATTGCGCATGGCCAAAACTACATTACTGCCGTTGTCCGTGGCAACAAAACCAATCGTAAGCCCTCTTGGGCGCAGCCACTCAAAGACCTTGGTGTTAAACTCTTCCAAAATGTTTGCAGCAGTATGAGATTTCTCCATGGCAAACATGGCTACAGTTGCATGTTTGCGAGTGGCATGAAAAATCTCTGCAGTATCAACACCAGCAGATATCTGTTCTCTAACCCCCGCAAAACAGATCCAGTGTGCAGTGATGCACATGTAATCTGTGGCTTGGCAACTGGTCCACATGTCTGTAGTCAGGTGGATACTGTGAACAGCACTCTGCTTCAAGGCCTTTCCTAGCAATTCCAGCACGTCGTGATGTAGTGCTGGAACTGCAACTCTGGCAAAATAGTAGCGGCTGGGAACATGCCATTTTGGGCAGATGGTTGACACAAATTCCACAAAACCCACCCCTTCAACAAAAGAAAAAGGGAGAAGGTCCAGTGCTAACATTTTAGCCAGCTTCGCATTGTACAAACGTGCTATTGGGTGGTTGCGTTCGTACTGCCCCTCACCCCCAAACATGCTGATAATGGTAGGCTGCATGGTTTTCCTTTCTCTTAGGCTCAACGCACTTTTTGGTAGTGCGGACCTGGTACTTCTTGGTGTCTCCGGCTGACTCTTACTCTTGTGCCACTGAGATGTTGCTGAAGATGTGTGCAACGTTAAGACTGCACTGCTGGGGTCAGGGACACCTTGTGTACCACTACCAGAGAGAATGTCTCCCTGTCCTTCCTCTTCCACCGTGATCGGATCTTCTTCTTCTACTCCTTTATCCCCACCAACACCAATGGTTGCAGTTTTTTTTCTGCCGCGAAGGTGGTCCTCCCAGCTGATCAAGTGGTGTTTTTTCAGATGGGTCATTTGGCCTCCGGTACCATAGTTTGTACCAAGCTTACCACGACTAACAGAGGTATTACAAATGGAGCATATAGCAATGTTCTCCTCCTTTTCGCTAACCGTAAAGAAGTCCCAAACTGGGGAGCTTAACTTTGGCCTCCTGCTGGAGGTGCCACTTCCAATGCCGGATGATCTGTAGGGTGTGTGTTGAATTTGACTCTGTGCTGCTGTACCACTACCTACTCCTACTGAGGTGGTGGTTGTGCTGGATGTAGGTCGCTGCCGGGCCTTTGCTAATGCAAATATGGAAGCTGTAGGTCGTGTTGGTGTTACCTGTGGAGGTATGCGTGCTACATCCCTCGCAGCGATTTTGGATAGGGTAAGAATGTTGGTCTCCATCTCCTCGGGGCCGGGAGTGATGTTCGTGATGACTGGCTCGTCGTCATCATCATCATCTTGCTGTTCTACATCGACCTCCATAAGTGTAAGGCTTTCCGGAACCTTCCTTTTCCCTAGCTTGGTCTTGGAACGTGGCTCCCTCTCAGACTCAGTTTGTGGCTTCCAAGTGGCATCTAGATCATCAGAAGGGGGCTTGGCGAAGAACTTGATGGACTACCCCTCCTTTTCCTTGCTGGGGATTTGGAAGACAATGGATCTTCTGAATGAGTGGCTTCTTCTTCTTCCTCTGCATGAGGCTCAATTTCCTGAACTGCCCCTACTTCAGGAGGAACAACAACTACTATTGCGGGCGGTGGTTGCGGCTGTTGTTGTTGACCACTTATCTGCTGTGTTTCCTCCTGCGTTGATTGGGTACTACTTTGAGATAGCGATAAGTTTATCTCAGGCTCAGCATCACTGCTTTCCACCATTAGGCTGGCTACCTCTTCCACACTCATGTGCTTGGGCCTGGGTTGGTGGGTTGGGTCCACTGATGTGGAGGTGCTGCCCCCAGCTTGCCCCCGGACACCGCTGCTGCAGGCGCAATTTTTTTTTCCCAAAAAGGTATTGGCCGGCACACCAGACTTCAGTGTCACTTCCTTCTCCTGTTCCTTCTTCTTCTCAATAGCAACTTTCTTGGTACTGGAGGACCTGGTACCTGCTTTCTTTGGGCCCATCTTCTTCAGATGTCAGCAGCACTCAGTTGCAGAGATGTCTGGTCAGGTCACACGTCACGTTGTGTTGTGTGTACAGCAGCAGGATGTCTGTCTGGAAGTGCAACGGGCAATGATGAGAGACACACCTCCTCCTCAGTCTTTGTGCACCTAAAAGCAAAAAAGCCAGAACATCAGTCAAACATAGCACAAATCAAACAAATAGAATATAGAACTTAGTGTGTGGTGGCCTCAATTATTAAATTTCAGAAACTCTGTGAACAACAACACACAGTCTAGCCATTTATGAGACGTTGACAACAAGGCCAGGGCTTTCCTGGCTACTGTGTAGTGCTAGTGTACACTCTGGAAGAATAAGAATAGTAAAGAACAAAAACTAAAATGTAGTGGAGCATGTTTGGCCTAAATTTGTGCATCACGTGGGATGTATTATATAGCAGCATCAGGGAGCTGCAGCTGGCAATGGGGATGGATTTGGAAGCAGTAAGACAAGAGGAACAATGGAAAGACATGCAGGCCTATGTGGCAAAAACAGCACACTAATAACTACCACAACAAAATGGCCCCCAGAAACATGGTGACTCACAGGCACAAGGCACGGCAAACAATGAACTCAAGCAGGCCTATATATGGGCAGACAAAGGATGCCTTATAAAACACACACAGCTTTAATGCAAAAACTAAAATCCACATGGCTAAAAACACTTTTGAAAGTTAGACAACCACTACAACAACACAATTATAATTACACAGTACACACGCAAAAAAGGCATTTATTTAACACACCCAAAAAGTGAAATAGTCAGACCCTCCAAAAAGAACCACATTTCGCAATTCAATTGAATCAATTCAATGCCATCCATGGCCTAAATGATGTCAAAATTCCACAGACTACACAGAAACAGTTTTATGCACCCATGGTGACTACCTCTGGACCTACTGGCATACTGGGCCGCAAGCTTGGAGGCCTATGGCAAAAGCACAGTGGCTGGCTTTACAAAATGGCCGCCACCCACATGGCCAGGCCACCCAAAATAACAAAAAAGTGAAGACAAAGGACAGGACCAGGCAGTTGGAGACTCTGGGCAACTTCCTTCCTCTTGAAAAAAATTGTAAAACAAAAAAAAGTGACTCCTTGCTCACCAAACTACATCTAAATGACAACCTGAGGAGTTTTTTGTGCAAAATGAACTAAATCAACATTTTCGAGAAGGTTTTATGATGCTCGAGAGATATTCTTCGCCAGATTGTAAATTCTGCGTGTTCGGCATCGCGATCGTCACAAAAAGTTGTTATCGCGCGCGCGAAAACGTACATTGAGCGCGCGAAGAAGATAAATAGTGTAAGTCTGCGTTGTCGCGCAGTGCGGACTTGCCCAAAGTCCGCGAGCTGAACGCCCAGGGTTACCTACTGGCTGAAAAGGCCTATTTATTTAACAAACACCCCAAAAAATAAAATACCACCCCAAAACACACATTTTGCAAATCAATCCAATGCCATCCATGGCCTAAATTATGTTACAATTCAACAGACAACACAGAAACAGTTTTATGCACCCATGAGGATGACTACCTCCGGGCCTACTGGCACACTAGGCCGCAAGCTTGGAGGCCTATGGCAAAAGCACAGTGGCTGTTCACACAAAATGGCCGCCAACACATGGCCAGGCCACCCAGAACAACAAGAAAAGGAACACAAGACAGACAATGCAGGCCTATGGCAAAAGCACAATGCCTGGCTTTACAAAATGGCCACCACCCACATGGCCAGGCCACCCAAAATAACAAAAAAGTGAAGACAAAGGACAGGACCAGGCAGTTGGAGTCTCTGGGCAACTTCCTACCTCTTGAAAAAAATTGTAAAACAAAAAAAAAGTGACTCCTTGCTCACCAAACTACATCTAAATGACAACCTGAGGAGTTTTTTGTGCAAAATGAACTAAATCAACATTTTCGAGAAGGTTTTATGATGCTCGAGAGATATTCTTCGCCAGATTGTAAATTCTGCGTGTTCGGCATCGCGATCGTCACAAAAAGTCGTTATCGCGCGCGCGAAAACGTACATTGAGCGCGCAAAGAAGATAAAAAGTGTAAGTCCGCGTTGTCGCGCAGTGCGGACTTGCCCAAAGTCCGCGAGCTGAACGCCCAGGGTTACCTACTGGCTGAAAAGGCCTATTTATTTAACAAACACCCCAAAAAATAAAATACCACCCCAAAACACACATTTTGCAAATCAATCCAATGCCATCCATGGCCTAAATTATGTTACAATTCAACAGACAACACAGAAACAGTTTTATGCACCCATGAGGATGACTACCTCCGGGCCTACTGGCACACTAGGCCGCAAGCTTGGAGGCCTATGGCAAAAGCACAGTGGCTGTTCACACAAAATGGCCGCCAACACATGGCCAGGCCACCCAGAACAACAAGAAAAGGAACACAAGACAGACAATGCAGGCCTATGGCAAAAGCACAATGCCTGGCTTTACAAAATGGCCACCACCCACATGGCCAGGCCACCCAAAATAACAAAAAAGTGAAGACAAAGGACAGGACCAGGCAGTTGGAGTCTCTGGGCAACTTCCTACCTCTTGAAAAAAATTGTAAAACAAAAAAAAAGTGACTCCTTGCTCACCAAACTACATCTAAATGACAACCTGAGGAGTTTTTTGTGCAAAATGAACTAAATCAACATTTTCGAGAAGGTTTTATGATGCTCGAGAGATATTCTTCGCCAGATTGTAAATTCTGCGTGTTCGGCATCGCGATCGTCACAAAAAGTTGTTATCGCGCGCGCAAACGTACATTGAGCGCGAAGAAGATAAATAGTGTAAGTCTGCGTTGTCGCGCAGTGCGGACTTGCCCAAAGTCCGCGAGCTGAACGCCCAGGGTTACCTACTGGCTGAAAAGGCCTATTTATTTAACAAACACCCAAAAAATAAAATACCACCCCGAAACCCACATTTTGCAAATCAATCCAATGCCATCCATGGCCTAAATTAGGTTACAATTCAACAGACAACACAGAAACAGTTTTATGCACCCATGAGGATGACTACCTCCGGGCCTACTGGCACACTAGGCCGCAAGCTTGGAGGCCTATGGCAAAAGCACAGTGGCTGTTCACACAAAATGGTCGCCAACACATGGCCAGGCCACCCAGAACAACAAGAAAAGGAACACAAGACAGACAATGCAGGCCTATGGCAAAAGCACAATGCCTGGCTTTACAAAATGGCCGCCACCCACATGGCCAGGCCACCCAAAATAACAAAAAGTGAAGACAAAGGACAGGACCAGGCAGTTGGAGACTCTGGGCAACTTGCTACCTCTTGAAAAAAATTGTAAAACAAAAAAAAAGTGACTCCTTGCTCACCAAACTACATCTAAATGACAACCTGAGGAGTTTTTTGTGCAAATTCTGCGTGTTCGGCATCGCGATCGTCACAAAAAGTTGTTATCGCGCGCGCGAAAACGTACATTGAGCGCGCGAAGAAGATAAAAAGTGTAAGTCCGCGTTGTCGCGCAGTGCGGACTTGCCCAAAGTCCGCGAGCTGAACGCCCAGGGTTACCTACTGGTTGAAAAGGCCTATTTATTTAACAAACACCCAAAAAATGAAATACACCCCAAAAACCACTTTTACCAATTCAAACCAATGCCATCCAGGGATGCCTGGCCTGCATGATGTTTAAACTTTAAATTCAACAGACACCACAGAAACATGCACCCATGGGTACCTCTGGCTCTAGTCCGGGCCTACTGGCTGAAATTCCAATCAAAGAAAAACAACTAGGCCCCTGCCGAAACTACAGGCCACAACAATACATTTTAAAAACTATGGAAATCCCCCCAAAAATGTAGGTACAAACAAGCCCCAATCAAACAAACAAGTACACCAATTCTCCAACTTACTTGTAAAATCTCAAATCCAAGAGTCCTCAAATCCAATCCAATGATATGATGCAGCAGACAGACACAAAAAGTGATCCTTCCAGCTCCAAATCCAAATGAAAGTGAACAGCACATGGACAAAACACTGGGAGGAGCCTGCTGGACAGGAACAGGAAGTTTGAGAATCAGGGGCACTTCCTTCCTCTTGGAAAAAAAGAAAAAGGACTCCTTGCTCACCAAACTACATTTCTAAATGACAAACTGAGGAGTTTTTTGTGCAAAATGAACTAATTCATCATTTTCGAGAAGGTTTTATGATGCTCGAGATATATTCTTCGCCAGATTGTAGTTTCTTCGTGTTCGCGATCGCGATCTTACCAACACTGCCGCCGGAAGTCAGATCGCGCGTCCGAATGACGTGTTCGCGTTCGCACACTCTCGCGGGATCGTGCGGCCGGATTCCAAATCTTGTGGCGCCCGCGTACGGATAGGAAGTCGCGTCGACGAACGCAGAATCACGGTAGGTCGTTACCACGCGCGCGAGAACGTATATTGAGCGCGCGAAGAAGAAAAACAGCTACGCTACGCCGCAAATTGCGTAGTGCACGGTAACTTCGTGTTCTACGCGAATCGCAAAGTTACCGTAACTTGGCAAATTCCGCGAGCGTAGTTCACCGCCCTGGGTTAATGCTGATGAGGGCCTGGGTGACCGTTCTTCTTGTTTCAGTGGGGATCCACTTGTAGATCTTGCGGAGCATGCAGAGGGTGTTGAAGCAGGAGGAGGAGACGGCGTTGACCTGCTTAGTCAAGGAGAGGGTGGAGTCAAGGATGACCCCTAGGTTGCGTGCGTGGTCGGTGGGTGTTGGAGCTATTCCTAGTGTGGTCGGCCACCAGGAGTCGTCCCAGGCCGAAGGGGTGGGTCCGAGGATGAGGACCTCCATCTTGTCGGAGTTCAGTTTTTGTCGGCTGTTCCTCATCCATTCGGCGACGGCCTTCATTCCTTCGTGGAGGTTTGTTTTGGCGGTGTGGGGGTCCTTGGTGAGGGAGATGATCAGCTGGGTGTCGTCGGCGTAAGAGATGATGTTGAGGTCGTGCAGTCGGGCGATGTGGGCGAGCGGTGTCATGTAGATGTTGAACAGCGTTGGGCTGAGGGATGAGCCCTGGGGTACGCCGCAGATGATCTCGGTGGCTTCGGAGCGGAATGGGGGTAGGCGGACGCTCTGTGTTCTGCCTGAGAGGAAGGAGGTGGTCCAGTCCAGGGCCTTCTCTTGGATGCCGGCGTCGTGGAGGCGTGTGCGTAGTGTGCGGTGGCAGACCGTGTCGAAGGCAGCTGATAGGTCCAGGAGGATGAGGGCCGCTGTTTCTCCATTGTCTAGCAGGGTCCTGATGTCATCAGTGGCTGCAATGAGGGCAGTTTCGGTTACAGCAAATTAGAAGAGAACAAAATGCCAGCTAGAGCTGTACATAATAACCTACAGTTGGTAGCTGTTCCTCCGGAACTGGTGGATTTAAATACATATGAGTCAATTCTAATTCAATCTGTACACCCATTTCAGGCTATAGTTCGTATGGAGCCGAAAACAGGTAAGCTGCCTCCATCAGATTTACAAAGAGGATTAAAAGGAAGAGTTGTGTATTTACCTTTTGATTTTAAGAAAAATATTGAAACTATTGGTGTAGAGAGAGAGGAAACTGAACCTGTAGTTATTCTAGTTAACGGTGTTCCAACAAAGAATCAGAAAATATGGCAAGAGTTAGTAGATGTCACCAAAGTTCAAAAGGCTACATTATATCTCATAAAAAACAATCTTTATTACAAAAATGTATATCTGGAAGAAGAATAAATAGTTTTAGGAGATGATAGCGAAATTTCAAGTGGCCAAATCGAAAAGTGGACATCTCCAGGAGTGAAGAAATTTATGAACATTATAGTGTACATCCTTTACATTCAAAGGAAGTGATTGGAAATACTATTGAATTATTCCAAATGAAGAAAGCGAAGGGAACTCCTATGAGTGTTTGGGAAAGAAGTTTAGAAGCCCGTTGTTTTCCACAGCTCTTCCCCACTGGAAAAGGTGGACGATATGATGAACGACCTGTGCAGATTCCAGCTTCAGAATATCATACAATAAGATTGTACTCAGAAGATCCAAGATTTCGACAATGTATTCCATATATATTTCATCTTTTGTTTGAAAGTGACTTGTCTGGACTTTCATATGCAGTGAACCACATATTAAAAACAGGAGTTCATTTTCAACATGTTTCTCCAAAGGAATTTATGGACAAAGTACAACAAAGAGACAATCATTTAGAATCTCAATTGATTAATTTGATGGCGTGTCAACGTGGTACTAATGAATATTGGTATTGTCATCACGGAGAACTTAAATGTATGTTAAGGAACTTAGGAACCCCTACATGGTTTGTTACGCTAAGCTGTGCTGAATACGCATGGGACGATTTACTTGAATTTCTACGAGAAGCAAATTCAAATATTAAAAACTTGGGGGCATTTTAGCAAGGAAGTGGCGATGAGAGGCGGTAGCCACCATGGCGTAACGCCTCTCATCGCCACTTCGGAAACGCTAGGCTGCACCATATTACCAATGATATGGTGCAGCCTGGCGTTTCCCCCTGCGATGGCGCTAAGTCTCACGACTTAACGCCATCGCAGGCACCCTTGCACCATAGTGCAAGGGTGTCTGCGAGCAGGGAGGTTTGTTTATGTACAGGAAGGTGTCCCTTCCTGTACATAAACAAACTCAAAATGCCATTTTGTAACTTACATGTGTGCTGCTTCATGCAGCACACATGTAAGTTACAAAATGGCATTTTTAAAAACAGGTTTGTTTATGTACAGGAAGGGACACCTTCCTGTACATAAACAAACCTTGGCATTTGCTTTTTCCATGTGTGCTGCACAAGGCAGCACACATGGAAAAATCAAAACGAGGAGAAATGAAGCATTTCTCCTCGTTTCACCTATAAGACCAGGATTTTCCTGGTCTTAATTTCGGCGCTGCCACCTATTATCGCCGCTCTTGATAATAGGTGGCAGCGTCGAAGTGAATGGGTGTTGGGGTGGAACGCCCACCGCAACACCCACTGCATGCCCCTTTCACGCTAATTTTAGCGTGAAAGGGGCCCTATTACCAAGGCAGCGTTAAGCCACTTAACGTGGCTTTTAGCCACGTTATGTGGTTTAACGCTGCCTTGGTAATAGGGCGCTGACCCTATCGCCACCACAACGTCACAAAAAGTGACGTTGTGGTGGCGATAGGGGCTTGATAATATGCCCAATTGAATTCAAGACAGCTGGAGAACTGTGTTCCTTGGATCCTGTAAATGTGTGCAGATATTTTAATCATAGGTTTCAAGCTATGATGTCTTTTATCTGCAATAAAAACAACCCACCTTTTGGAGAAGCTATTGATGTCTTTTGGAGAAAGGAGTACCAAGCCAGAGGTGTTCCTCATATACATATGCTATTATTAGGCCTGGGCGGAAAACTACGGTACGCTCGCGTAGTTTGCGAAGTTCGCGCTACTTCGCACTACGCGAATTGCACGTAGCACAGTGCGAACACGCGTAGTGTAGCGTAGTGCAGCGGTCATTTTTTGCTTGCTCGCGGTCCTCAACGTCAAGTTGGCGACCGCGAGCAAGCAAAATGACATCCCGGCGAGACTTTTCCTCGTTCGCGATCAGCAACATCAAGTTGCCGATCGCGAGCGTGGAAAATAAACCTCCCGGCGAGATTCTCAACGCGGGAGGTCAGGTTTCTCATTGCGAGTGGTCGCGTATGCTCACGACCGCTCGTGATGAGAAACTACCAGTCCGCGTTGAGAAGCTGCCGCTCGAGTAAAAATCTACTCGAGCGGCAGTAAAAGACAGCTCGCACTGTGCAAGATGCCGTTTTCAATGATTGCACAGTGCGGACAAGCATCCGGCACTGTGCAATCATTGCGAACACGCACTACGCAGTTCGCGTAGTGCTACGCGTAGCTCGCGTAGTGCGAACTGCACTTTGCGTAGCTTCGCGAAGCGTTACTTTGCAAACTACGCCCAGGGTTAGCTATTATGGATCAAGGATGCACCTAAATTTGGAACTGATTCTGATGAGACTGTTTTTTCTTTCATGGAAGACTATGTTACATGTGGTATTCCAAAAACAGGAGAAGAAAATACCAGTCAAGTCAAAGTCAAAGGAAAAATTTTATACAAAATGTCGTTTTGGATTCACACGTCCAGTAATTTCCAAAGGAAGAGTCAACAGTTTCATGTCAGCAGTGAGGCATACTATAGCTCGAAAATCTCCAAAGAATACTTACAATATAAAAAGAAGTGAAGATTCAAAATATATATATATGATTACAATCCAGTGATTTTGACGATGTGGAATGCAAATATGGATATCCAGTATGTTGCAGATAATTCTATTGCTGTTGCTCGTTATGTTACATCATATATAACAAAATCTGAAAAGACGGAGCTGAAAGAAATGTGGGAATAAATTTCACAAGAGAAGACTCTTAGTAACAACTTGTACAGCTTTAGTTTGAAGATGCTTTCCCATCGAGAGATTGGATCCTACGAATGTTCGGATCGGTTGACATCTGCAAGTTTATATTCAAAATCAAGAGGAATCATTTGGGTAAGTCTAGGTCTTGCTGCAACACGAAATCGAGTATTGAAATCTGTACAAGAAATTGAATACTTAGCATTAAATGAACCGGAAAGTACAGATATTGTAAAAACAAACATGTTGGATATGTACTATCCTAAAAGAAGTCCACATCTGGAAAACATATGCCTCTATGAAGTACTGCAATATTACAGCTTTAAGAGTAATGTTACAGAAAATATAAATGAAGAAAAATATGCAGTCATTGGATGTGATGGATGTTTGGTAAAACATGCCAAAGGAAATCTCATTAATCACAGGAAACTCAGTTGTGATACTGCAGATAAAAGGGAATTTTTCTATTTAACACTTCTGCAACTCTTCAAGCCTTGGCGTACTGAAATGGAATTACTTGGAGATTTTCAGTGCTCTGAAGATTCTTTTAATGCATGTAAAGATAGCATTGAATGCAAAGTTTTTCCAAATTATCTACAAATGTTGAATGAAGAGATTGAACAAGAAACTACTATTGCAGCTGAAATTGCTAGAGACAGTTCTCAAGATAGTCAAAGTTCTGCTCCACTGAGTCAAGATCCACTAGGAGAACCAATTCTTGAAAATGATGCAGCAATAGCCATGAGTGAAGTAGAAACGGCAATGCAACAAGCACAACAGGATATTATAGAGTTGGGAAACTTGGAAGAACAACTAAATATTGAACAGAAAGAAATATATCAGCAAGTTACACAACAGATAGACCATGGTTTACTTCATGAAAAAGAAGAATGCAACTGCACATCATTGAAACCAATTCGAATGTATATCAGTTGTCAAGCTGGTACAGGAAAAAGTTTCTTAATTAAAGTTTTGACCAGTTATCTACAGAAAACCACTGAATCACATTTATCTTGTGTTGTAACCGCTACAACCGGGTTAGCAGCACACAAAATTAAAGGGATTACATTACATCGTTTACTGATGCTACCAGTTGAACATGAAAACAAGTTGGAATATCACAAGCTATCTGGAGAAGCTTGTTATGAAGTTTCAAGAGTACTAAAGAAAATTAAACTTCTGATCATTGATGAGGTGAGAATGGTCTCAAACTTAATGCTTGCCTTTGTACATTTAAGAATGCAGCAGATTTTAAAAACTGATTATGATGTTTTATTTGGAGGAAAACATGTAATTGTATTCGGCAACCTACTGCAGCTTACTCCTGTAAAAGGGCAACCAGTTTTTAAAACACTTGTGCATGAAGACACCAGGAAATATTTGGGAAGTATTGGAAATGTCAACATTTGGTCTCATTTTGAATATAAAGAACTTATTAAGAATATGCGACAAGCAAGTGATGAACATTATGGAAGCATTCTTCAAGATATAAGAATTGGTGTTTTGACAAAACATGGTAAAGAAGCTTTACAAAGTCGGCTACTTACAAACTTGTTTCCAAATAAAAATGGTGCTCCTGAAATAACATACAAAAAAATTGGAGAAAATAAATCTATAATTTGCCTAATGCCAACACTGCAAGAGTGTTCTACATTCAATCAAGAACTTTTGAAGCTGGAAAAACAACAAATAATGAAAATGGAAGCCATTGAAAAAATAGAACACGAAGGAATTACTATTATTCTGTCAGAAAAATTAAAATCAAAATTGGATTCTTTGGAAAAGTCTATATCTAAGACTGCTGGTTTAGAAAAGAATTTATATGTATGTGAAAACAGTCGGGTAATTTTACGGCATAATTTGGATGTAGAAAAAGGTTTCGTAAATGGAGCAATGAGAAAAGTTGTTGATTTTGCTGATTATCCAAATGGAGATGGAATTGAATTCTTGAAGATTAAATTTGATCAGATTGAAGAGGTAAAACAGATTGGACGTTTTGCTGTTCGTTTTTTGCTTGCTAAAGACTTGTATGTTCGTAGAAAACAGTTTCCTCTTTCTTTAGCATATGCAGTGACCATTCATAAATCTCAAGGTTTATGTGTAGACAGTGCTTTGGTAAACATTGGAAGTACAGTGTTTAAAGGGGGCATGGCATATGTTGCATTGTCTCGAGTAAGAACATTATCTGGATTGTATTTGATTGATTTTGATGAAAGAAAGATTAGTGCAGATGCAAATTGTGTAAGAGAGTATAACCGGTTAAGAAGACTGTATGCTCCCAACTTAGGTGAATATCCCGTATATGAAAAGCGTGTAGTATGTCCAAAACGAACATATGAGAAACACTCTAGTGAGGTTGGAAAGAAGAAAAAAATTCAAGAGAATGTTGAGGCTCCAAAGAAAATGAAAATGGGCACTGTTGATGATATTGTAGGATACCAGTTAGAAAATAGTTCAGGTATCAACTGCTATGCTAATGTAATTGTGAACGTCGTGTTTTTTCTAGAAAATCTTCATCATCAAATTATGGAGAATCGAGAAAAAGATTTTGTTCTTTGTTGCATTGTATTTTTGAAAAATTGACAACTGATAAAACTAAAATCCAAACTCTTTCTGGCATTCGGCATCTTTTAGATATATGTTCTGGTTCTTCACAATTTACACTTAATGTACAACAAGATGCTCAAGAATTTCTTATGTTTATGCTTGCAGTATTGGAAGGTGAAGGAATACAAATTGAAAATCTGTTTGGACTTCGTTACAGATGGGATCATAAATGTGAAGACTGTTCATTTTCTTCTACCACTGAAATAGACACTGAACGATTCATATACTTGACAATACCAGATTGCAAAACAGTGTCTTTTAACAAATTAGTTAAATCAGCTAATCAAGATATGGAAAGTACTCACTGCAAATCTGAAATGTTGTCAACATTATTTATAGAAAAATTTGGACAATATGTCATTTTAATGCTACAAAGTTGTAGAGCAAATGGAAGAAAATTGGAAACCAAAATTAATAATTTTGTGGCAAGTCAACTGTCAATTTCAGGAAGAACTTTTAAAGCAGTGGCTATTATTTTCCATGATGGACCTTCTACAACATCTGGACACTATACTGTGTATTTAAAGTGCAATAAAGGATGGACACATTGTAATGAAGCCCATTTCGAATTCAAATGTCGGGTGCCTAATGAATTACCGAATTCATATCTGATATTTTTGGTACCAAAGTTTTGAAAACATCATTCGGCCTATTGGGAAGATGTAAACATCAATTAACGAGTTTATTTTAGATATTTTCAATGCAGATGATTTCGGAAACATCATTTGGCCTATTGGGAAGATGTCAATGATTACTGTTTGAATTATCGTTTCTGTTCTTTGATATTGTATTTAGAAAATTGTGTTTGAAAGAAGCAGTTCATATATTTGATCTTTGTATTATATGCAATGTTAATGAGAGTGTTTATTTTTGAAAATGTAAACAGATAGTTGAGTTTGTTGTAAATATTTTGAACACAGATTTGTTTTTTTTTAACAATCTTATTGATTGTATTTTTTTGCTTGCTGTTACATGATGATCAACATTGAAATCACTGTATATGGTGAAATTCAATAGAATCTGAAAACAGCAAAAAATACAAACTGAATATATTATGTAATTCTAAAATTAAGTTGTGTTCTTAAAACTATAATATTATATGCAATAACAGTATTTTTCTTCTCTTTTACAGAAAGTAATTCTAAAGTTTGAAAATATTTTAAATTTAGATTATAATAAAACAACTGCAAAATTGTTTCAATGAGTTTCATATCTTTTTCAATAAAGAAGGTAAGATAAAGTAATGTAATAAGCATAATGTATGAATTTATATTTACAGTCACTTTTATTGCAGTCGCTCATTTTTTAAAACTGAATTATCTCACTCATCAAATCACTTTACCAGAACGCATGCTCTTCTTCAATCTCTGAAATATAACCTCTGTACTTACAAAATCACCTATGCATTACCAATATACAGCTTTATTCACTGTGGCAGTACCCATACAGCTCTGTAATCACCCACACATTACTTCTACAATGTTGCAATAACCCAAGTATTACCTATGCAGTCCTTCAATCATCCAGACATTTCTCCTCCACTTATACAATCACCTGAGCAGTAACAATATATTCATGCAATCATCCAAGCTATAATTATGCACTTAAAAAATCACCCTAGCACTACGCATGTACTCCTCCGATCGCTCAGGCACTACTCATCCACTCATGCAATAACCCAGGCACTACCAATGCACTGCTCCAATCACCCGTGCACTACCCCATGCACTCCTACAATCACCCAGCCAGTACCATGTACTTACCCAATCACTACGCCAATACCCAAGCACTTATAAAATCACCATGCTCTATCCTTGCAGTCCTCTAATCATCCAGGCAGTACCCATGTACTCATGCAATGACCCAAGCACTAACCATGTATTCAAGCAATCATCCAGACATTACCTATAAACTCATGTAATTACCCAGGCATTAAGCATGCACTTGTAAAATCAACCAAGCAATACCCATGCACTTACAAAACCATCCAGGCACTACACATGTACTCCTGGTATCAACCAGGCACTACTCATGCACTTATGCAATAACCCAGGTACTACCCATGCACTGCTCCAACCACCCGTGCATTACCCCATGCAGTCCTCTAATCACCTAGACACTACTTATTCACTCCTTCAATTACCCAGGCACTACGCATGAACTCCAACAATCACCCAGGCACTACCCATGCACTCCTCCAATCACCCAGACACTACCTATGCATTCATGCAATCACCCAGGCACTACTTATATACTAATGCAATTATCTAGGTATTACCTATAAACTCATGCAATCACCCAACCATTACCCATGCACTTACAAAATCACCCAGGAATTACAAAAGCACTTCTCCAATCACCCTGGCACTACTCATCCACTGATCAATTACACAGGCATTACCTATACACTGCTGCAATAACCCATGCACTACCAATGCACTCCTGCAATCAACCAGCTATTAACCATAGACTTACCCAATCACTCCACCAATACCCAAGCACTTATAAAATCACCACACACTACTCTTCCACTCTTGCAATCACCTTGGCACAACCCATGCACTCATGGAATCATGCAGACATTACCCATAAACTAATGCAATCAGTCAAGCATTACTCATGTACTCTTCCAATCTTCCATACATTACCTCCGCACTCATGCAATCACCGAGGCATTAACGAAGCAGTTACAAAATCACCCATGCACTCCTCCGATCGCTCAGGCACTACTCATCCACTCATGCAATAACCCAGGCACTACTCATGTACTGCTCCAATCAACCATGCACTACCCATGCACTCTTCCAATCACCCTGCCAGTATCCATGCACTTATCCAATCACTCTGCCAATACCCAAGCACTTTTAAAATCACCATGCACTACCTTTGCACTCATCCATTCACTCAGGCACTACCCATGTACTCATGCAATCATCCAGGCATTACCCATGCACTCATGCAATCACCCATGCACTACCCATGCACTCCTCTAATCAGCTAGACACTACTCATTCAGTCCGTCCATTACCCAGGCACTACCCATGCACTCCTCCAATCACCTACTCACTACCCATGCACTCCTCCAAACACCCATTCAATACTCATGCACTCTTCCAATCACTCAGCAAGTACCTATAAACACATGTAATCACTCCGCCACTACCCAAGCACTTATAAAATCACCATGCACTACCTTTGCACTCTTCCTATCACCCAAGCACTGGCCATGAGCTCCTGTAATCACCCAGACACTACTCATTCACTACTTCAATTACCCAGCTAGTAGCCATGTACTCTTCTAATCACTCAAGCACTACCCATGAACTCATGCAAACACTAAAGGACTACCCATGCACTCTTCCAATCACTCAGGCAGTATCCTTGTAGTCTTCCAATCATCCAGGCACTACCTATACACCCATGTAATCATCTAGACATTATCCATGCACTTCTTCATGCAACACATACAAATATTTCTTTTTTAACCAAAGAGATGGTTCTAACAAGAACCGTTTTTTTGTTCTTTTTAAAAAACTTTTTTGTGTTTTTTTAACTATTTTATGTATTTTTTGGTGTTTTTTGTTAAAAAAACTGAAAAAACAACAGAACGAACTATAAAACTTTGCAATTAAAACAGGCATTGCAACAAAAAAAAAATGAACAGTTGTGGTTTCTTGCTGCAGAAACCTCAGCATCGACAGACTGTTCTCCATAGCAGATGACAGTTTTACATTTGATGCAGCGCTGTTCCAATTTGGCAAATTCGGGACGAATGTCAGGTCCACGAGATGAGGAACTTGAAGCTGCTGAGGTGCTTGGAATAGCAACCTGGTCATCTTGCTGGGAGAGTTCTTGCACGCGACGATGTTGCTCGCGGGCCAGATGTCGTGGGTGGATAGTTTGGAGGTGCTTCATCATACTTGAAGTACCACAAGAATATTTTTTTTCACTGCCACGAGATAGCACCCTCGGACAGAGTGTGCAGCTCACCTTCCGGGCGTCTAATTTTTTTCCCCCATCTGTAATGGTGAAGAACGCCCACACGACACTCTCCTTTCGTTTCTTCACCGGTTCCTACAAATCTTCTTCATCAGATGGTAAATCCACAACTGGAACTGAAGAAGCCATTTTTTCTGTTGTTTTAAAAACACCAAAAAATGCCAAGAAATAGCAGAGAAAACACAGCAGGTGTATCTCCTCTGATGGTCTTGAAGGAATGAAAAAAATGGGTGGGGTCCTTCAAGTTCTAGAATCAAAACCTTCTAAACCAATTAAATGCTTTCTTTTGAAGTCACATGGGAGTATCGCACCAGGCGCGCAACCAGCGCGCACCCGACGGAAATTCCGGAAAATATATTTAAGAATAATATAACTTTATTGCAATTACAAATATATAATTTTTATAATTAGTTTAGATAATCTCTTGCTCTAATATACATATTAAAGTTATATGCATATACTTTTAAAACATACAAATTTTCGCGAGAGTCGCGTACCCGGCGCAACCCCCGGAAATACGTACGTGACGTTACGCTGGGCCGGGCACCACGCACCCGTCGCATACCAAACGCGCATCCTACACGACTTTAGCAATATGGCGGCTTGAATCTGCGCACCCACTGAGACAGGTACATGATCGGTACGCGACTCCACTATTTACAAAAAATATATAGTATATATATATTTATATTTTAGAAAAGAAAAAACATTACATTATTTTTATAACAAATAAAAAGCTAAGAAATCATATTTTGTGGATATCACAGTTACAAAATATCACTTTAAAAACCTTTGAAATTCACTAAAAAACCATAGGTTCCAGGAACGTTATAGTTAGAAATTAGCATTTAAAAAACCTTAGAAATTCACTGAAAAAACCATAGTTTTCAGGGACGTTATAGTTAGAAATTAGCATTTAAAAAACCTTAGAAATTCACTGAAAAAACCATAGGTTTCAGGGACGTTTTAGTTAGTTGGACATTTCACTCGTACAAAACCAGAGAAATTCGGCCATTATAGTTAGTTGAGCTAACTATAACTTGCGCCCCCGCAATGCACTGCTGATGACATCACATATTACATCATTCATGACATGGTCAGTCCCTGAAACCTATGTTTTTTCAGTGAATTTCTAAGGTTTTTTAAATGCTAATTTCTAACTATAACGTCCCTGAAACCTATGGTTTTTTCAGTGAATAAATATATATATATATATATAAAGCTTCAAAGTAGCAATTTGGAGCACTCACAGGGTCTTTTGAAATTCCTTTATTAAACAGCAGACGCGTTTCACCAGATATGCCTTTCTCAATGCTTTTCATGCAAAGGAGCCAGCCTCAAACATGCTGATTTTAAAGTCACATTGTTCAATCCCATTGGAGGTTTTAAAAGCATGACAAGTAAAGAAGGACTGCTACCATATCAGTGTCAACACTTCGTTTTTCCAGCGGCCATCAAGGCATTGTATTGTGCAGTTCACTTTCAATGGAAACACCTGCACTCTTTCCATATATAAAAACACAATGCAGGCCTTCATGCACTTAATTACATATTTCACCATAAGGTAAGTGGAAGCAGCGAGCATATATTCTCATCTCCTCATGCCCTTTCAATTTCTAAACAGTCCTGCCCATAATGGACTGTCACTCACTTCCAAGAGGTTGCACCTCTTCATGATTGTTAAAGAATAAATCCCTCATCTTGCCACACCCAAAGAAGTCACGCTGCACTTACGCCGCAGGAGTCAGTTGCATAACTAAACATCCTAAAATTCAATAATTTTCTACCATTTCATTGTTGGAATATGTGCCTCCTTTACTCTGGTAGTGGCATTTCATTCATCACCAATTTAAAATCCACCAACGATTCCACCCTGGTCATGCCGAACAACCGAAGGTTACAGGGACGCTACAGTTAGGCTCACATTTAAAACATTCAAAACAATAGAAATTCACCTGTCATAGTTAGAGTTATAACAAGTAACTATAACTTGTGCCCTAAGGTAGCTATAAATCACCTTCGCCAGGCACAGCTAATTACCCCAGATATTACAACACTCATGACATTTATGATAACATCATTGATAATATCACAATAACATTTTCAGTAACTTTATTGATGAGAAAACCGGTTATTGTGGGGGCACGTGCTATAGTTACATTAGGGCACGAGTTATAGTTAATTGATATAATTCTATATGGGTTTGTATGTTTAAAATGTGAGCCTAACTATAACATTTTTGATAACATCATTGAAAATATCACTATAACATTTGCAGTAACTTTATTGATGAGAAAACTGTGCATGGTGGGGGCACGTGCTTTAGTTAAATTAGGGCACGAGTTATAGTTACTTGATATAACTCTATATGGTTTTGTATGTTTAAAATGTGAGCCTAACCATAACCTCCCTGTAAACTTTGGTTTTTTAAAGTAAATTTCTATGTTTTTTTAATTCTATTTCCTAACTATAACGTCCCTGTAACCTTTGTTTTTTTCAGTGATATCTATCTATCTATCTATCTATCTATCTATCTATCTATCTGTCTGTCTGTCTGTCTGTCTGTCTGTCTGTCTGTCTATCTATCTGTGTGTATATATATATATATATATATATATATATATATATATATATATATATATATATATATATTATCTACTGGCGGTCGCCAGTAGATAGTTATAGTTACAACCTATTATCCATAGGAAATCCGCGACATTCTATTTGAAATAACGTTGGCGCCGGTTGACGAATCTTCGTGAAAGTTTCCAACTTGTTGAGGCGCTCCGCTCCGCTCCTACCCTGAAAGTCTCAGGGTGATACGTGAAGCGGGGGCCGAGAAAAAGGGGGTCCCAAAACGCGTTTTCCCCATTCATTTTTCCATAGGAACCTTTAGTCGCAGCTACAGCCCGAACTGCTGAACGGAATTACACCAAATTTGGCAAAGAGGTAGCCCTTGGTTCAGAATGGTGCCTTTTGCTTAAATGGTGTAAATCCGTTCAGTAGTTCCTGAGAAAATCAAAAGTAAAAGTACATATATATCTATGGGCGCGTCGGATACGCGTACCCTCAGCGCACCCTGAGCGCACCGTCCCGATCACGAGCTGCATGCTAATTGGCTGTCAGCTGGCTGTCAACATTCCGATTCAGGAAGTGTTGGCAGCCATTTGTCCCTCGGTAGAACCGAGGGACAGAAACAAGTGCGCAAAGCGCAAAGGGGGCAGGGTAGAAACACCCTAACCCCTAGGTGTGCTCAGGGGTCCCACAAGGACCCCCTGGGCAGAAAAAGATTTTTTTTTTAAATCGGCGGGATGTGCTTAGGGTGCGCGTATCCTGCCGAGAAAAAAAGAAACAAGTGCGCAAACGCACAAAGGGGGCAGGGTAGAAACACCCTAACTCCCTAGGCCTGCTCAGGGGGTCCCACAAGGACCCCTGGGCAAAAAAAGCATTTTTAAAAAAAAAATCAGCAGGATGCGCTCAGGGTGCGCGAATCCTGCCGAAAAAATCGAAGCGCGGTCTCCCGCGCTTCGATGTAGTGGCCCCCGGGTGGCCCAAGTCCCGGGGGCATGGTGGGGGATAATTTAATGTGTGGGGGCCTCAAAGGCCCCCAAGCCCGGGGACCGCCACCCCCGGGGCTTTAAAAATGGTGCGGAAGGGCTCTGAGCCCTCCCGCAGCCGCGGGGACCACCACCTCCCCGGGCTTTTTTTAAATAATTTAATAACCTGTGTGGGGGGCTCCAGCCCCCCACACGCCCCGGGACCGCCACCTCCCGGGGCACTAACAAATTAAAATGGGGGTCCGTTTGGACCCCGAAGCCCGGGGACCACCACCTCCCGGGGCTGTGCTGATGTAGGGAGGGGGCCGCGCGGCCCCTCCTGGAAGCCCTTGATGGCCCTGGGGACCACCACCCCCAGGGCCGGCTCCTGCAGTGTCCCGGGGTGCCTACCCCCGGGACACTGTAGTTTGCTATGGCAGGACGGGGAGCCTCGCGGCTCCCGTCCTGCCATAGCAAACTGCTTTGGATATTGGAAGAGAGAGCAGGGAAACCTGCTCTCTCTTCCAATATTCAAAGCGATTGCTTTTCCACATGGGGAGCAGCATGTCAGCTGCTCCCCATGTGGAATAGCAATGCCGGCTCCCAAGGGACGTGGGGAGCCGGCGGGACTGTGGGGGATTGGGGACCCCCCACAGTCCCCAACGGAGAGGGCCAGCCCCGGGGGATGGGGTCCCCGGGGCAAGTAGTGGCCCAGGATGGGGGCCACGCGGCCCCCCTCCCCAAATATGAAAAATTTAAAAATTTAAAAAAAGGAAAGGCCGGCCCCGGGGGATGGGGTCCCCGGGGCCTTAAATGACCAGAGGAGGGGGCCACGCAGCCCCCTCCAAAGAATAAAAATTAAAAGGCCATGCCCTGGGGGATGGGGCCCGGGGCCAATACAGGCCCAGGGAAGGGGGCCACGCGGCCCTCCTTCCCGTTTTTTAATTAAAAATTAAAAAAGAGAGTAAGGCCCTGGGGATGGGGTCCCCAGGGCATAAAAACAGGAAAAAGGAAGGGGGGCCACACAGCCCCCCTTCAGGGGACAAAAATTTTATTTTATTTTTTAAAACGATCGGGCCCGCAGGCCCCGCCCCCTTCCTTCACCACTCTGCAAACGCGCCCCCTGGCGCGTTTGCAGAGGGGGAACGAATTCACCTTGAATACTGGGGGTCCCTGGGGGCCAACTAGCCCACCTGGAACCTCCAATATGCGCCAGGGGGCTGCGTTGCAGAGATGTGTAGAGAGGCCACACCCCTTTTTACACCTCTCTGCAACGCAGCTCTGTGGCGCTTTTTGGAGGTATATGGTGGGCTAGTTGGACTCCGGGGACCCTCAGGATTCAAGGGGACTTAATCCCCCAACTTAAAACGCGCCACGGGGCGCATTTGCACAGTGGTGAAGGGAGGGGGCGGGGCTTCAGGTGACATGTGTGCAAACAGGCCCCGTGGCGCGTTTTAAGATGGGGAATTAAATCCCCTTCAATCCTGAGGGTCCCTGGGGGCCAACTAGCCCAACAGGTACATCCAGAAAGCGCCACAGAGCTGCGTTGCAGAGAGGTGTAAAAAGGGGTGTGGCCTCTCTACACGTCTCTGCAACGCAGCCCCCTGGCGCATATTGGAGGTTCCTGGTGGGCTAGTTGGCCCCTAGGGACCCTCAGGATTCAAGGGGACTTAATCCCCCAAATTAAAACGCGCAACGGGGCGCGTTTGCACAGATGTCACCTCAGGCCCCGCCCCCTCCCTTCACCATTGTGCAAATATTCCTCTAAAATCAGCCGAAATACGAATTCCGATTTACTCACCTGTTATCAGGAGAGACCTCAGTGCTGCATCTTTCAGCCCAGTACTGGTCCTGAAAAGTAATTTTAACCGTACTTACCGGTAACTTGAATTTCCTTCATAGGCTAACATTGACTGGTTTCACTTGGAAATTCTTCTAAGTGTGGAGTTTTGGAACTTTAAAATATTCCTCTAAAATCAGCCGAAATACGAATTCCGATTTACTCACCTGTTATCAGGAGAGACCTCAGTGCTGCATCTTTCAGCCCAGTACTGATCCTCAAAAGTAATTTTAACCGTACTTACCAGTAACTTGAATTTCCTTCCATAGGATATCATTGCCTGCTTTTTGCTGAAAAAGTTTCTAAGTGTTGATTTTTGAAACATACAAATATTCCTCTAAAATCAGCCGAAATCCGAATTCTGATTTACTCACCTGTTATCAGGAGAGACCTCAGTGCTGCATCTTTCAGCCCAGTACTGGTCCTGAAAAGTAATTTTAACCGTACTTACCAGTAACTTGAATTTCCTTCCATAGGCTAACATTGACTGGTTTCACTTGGAAATTCTTCTAAGTGTGGAGTTTTGGAACTTTAAAATATTCCTCTAAAATCAGCCGAAATACGAATTCCGATTTACTCACCTGTTATCAGGAGTGACCTCAGTGCTGCATCTTTCAGCCCAGTACTGGTCCTCAAAAGTAATTTTAACCGTACTTACCGGTAACTTGAATTTCCTTCATAGGCTAAGATTGACTGGTTTTCAGCAAAAAGTTTCAAAGTGTTGATTTTCACAAACTACAAATATTCCTTAAAAATCGCCTGTATGACTTAAACGCATTCTTTCAACTGTTTACAGGAGATGCACCAGTGCTGGATCCAGGATCCAACACTGAGTAAGAAAAAGTAACGATAACAGTTTTTACCTGCTAAGTGAATTTCCTTCCATAGGATAACATTGGTGATTCTATGAGAAAAAGTTTCTAAGTGTCAACTCTTAAAATACAATAATATTCCTTAAAAATCACGACTGTAACCAAAACGCTTTTACTCAACTGTTTACAGGAGTTGTACCAGGACTGAATCTAGGATCCAGTCCTGTGGTTACAAAAGTAATCCATAAAGTAACTAATTGCATTTAACTAGAAATTCACATTGAGCTGAATGTTGCATTGTGTTTGAAAATGTGTTGCCCATTGCAACAACTGTAACTACTGTACTTAAAAGTCTATTGCCTATCTGCAAAGTATTTAAACTAAAGTAATTCATTCTGAGAAAGTATTTTTGTAATGTAATGTATAATGTAATTACAATGTAATTTAAAAAATAAAATATGTAAAAAAAAATTGTTTCTAAAAATGTAGTAAATCAGTATGAAAAAAATTAATATAACAATTAATACATTTAAAAATTGTCATTTACAAAACCTTTGAAATTCACTGAAAAAACCAGTAGGTTTCAGGCACGTTATAGTTAGAAATTAGCATTTAAAAAACCTTTGAAATTCACTGAAAAAACCATAGGTTTCAGACACGTTATAGTTACAAATTAGCATTTAAAAAACCTTTGAAATTCACTGAAAAAACCATAGGTTTCAGACACGTTATAGTTACAAATTAGCATTTAAAAACCTTTGAAATTCACTGAAAAAACCATAGGTTTTAGGGACAGTTTTAGTTACTTGGACATTGCACTCGTACAAAACCCGTGAAATTCCCACGTTATAGTTAGTTCAGCTAACTATAACTCGCGCCCCACAATGCACTGCTGATGACGTCACATATTACATCACTCATGACATGGTCAGTGACATCACTGATGACATCACTGATGACATCTCAAATGACATCACTGATGACATCATCCACGTGATAATCTGATGCACCTCCTCACACCCTAATATAACCTTTGATACACCCACTCTAAATTACAGACTGCCATTCGCAAAACCATAGACACTCCAACACCAATAACTACATACCCACTCACTGATTCTTAGGTCTACACACACACATCCACTCACTCACCCGTACAGTCACTCATACTTACGGTCACTCAGTACAGGACTATCATATGCACTCTTACTCCTATATAGACACTCAAACAACGCCACTCATCCATAGAGATACTCACACACCTAGTCAGTCATGCAAATAATTAAACACACTGCCATTTAATCACCTATACAGTTATACACACACCAGCTCACTTACTCATACAAATAGTAGCACATTGTTACGCTCTTATACAATCACTGATACAAGCACACACTCATCCATACAGCCACTATCACAATCACTCACTCTTGCTTATAGCTATTTATATACTCCAACACACATATATACTGCCTTTCACATATGTAGTTACTCACACATGTACCACTGGGACATACATTCACTCACTAACACACTCTTACACACACTTACCCACCCATACAGTCTATCACAGATGCACTCTTGAAACCATCCACCCAGTGAATCACCCACTCACACATCTATGCACAGAGTTGCACACACCCCTCCCACACAAACACTCAAGGAACCCATACAGATACTCAGACAAGCATTCAATAACTCATATAGACACTCATTTAGCTATTCACAAACACATGCAGCCACTTACACAGCAACAGACAGACGGATACAGACATTCACCCAGTTTAGTCACTAACCCATGCATTCAGTAAGATACGTTAAATCACTCACTTATAGAGTCAGTCACGCACCTACTAAATCATCCATACAGACACTTACACACCCACTCATTCTTCAATACGTCTTTTCCTATATATATTAAAAATATTTAAACTTTACAGAAACACACAGTCACTGGATGATGTCATCAGTGATGTCATTTGAGATGTCATCAGTGTTGTCATCAGTGATGTCACTGACCATGTCATGAGTGATGTAATATGTGACGTCATCAGCAGTGCATTGCGGGGGCGCGAGTTATAGTTAGCTGAACTAACTATAACGTGGGAATTTCACGGGTTTTGTACGAGTGCAATGTCCAAGTAACTAAAACTGTCCCTAAAACCTATGGTTTTTTCAGTGAATATATATATATATATATATATCTTCCCCTGTTGTTTGCCCAGATACGAGGACACACTCCACAAGCAGGTAAGTAACAAACTTTAATTTGTGACAAGCAGGCAGCTTCCCATCCCTATTTCAAGTCCTTCGCCTGATGCGTTTCCAACGCATTTGTGCTTCTTTCTCAGAGGCCGGGCGTGAGTAACCTTGAATCCTTTGCTCCACATCGTCCTTCTGCGCGCATTTAACGCGGCAGTCCAGCCGCGGAGTGTGCACCACCCCGTAAGATTGGGGGTCACGAAAGTGGAACAGCAGCTGTACATAGGATTGTGGACGGGCCCACCTGTGGGGTCCATACAGGACTTGATTATGTGCTACCCGCACTACACTTCCCAGAAGGCACAGTTTCATTCGAACCTCCCATCGGGGGGGTGTGTCAGAAGTGGGTCAGCGGTTGCGCACACCGTTCCATTAAAGCCTCTGAAGAGAAGCATATGGTGCTTCGAAATGCGTCAGGCAATACCACTATGGAGCGGCTCCTACGGGCGGTTCCCCGTCCTTACCTACACATGAATCAAGCTGGTGCTCGAGTGCTACTTACAGGTGGACAACCTTGGAGCAGTGATTTTAATGCGGCAGTCCAGCCGCGGAGTGTGCACCACTCCGTAAGATTGGGGGCCACGAAAGTGGAACAGCAGCTGTACATAGGATCGTGGACGGGCCCACCTGTGGGGTCCATACAGGACTTGATTATGTGCTACCCGCACTACACTGCCCAGAAGGCACAGTTTCATTCGAACCTCCCATCGGGGGGGGTGTCAGAAGTGGGTCAGCGGTTGCTCACACCGTTCCATTAAAGCCTCTGAAGAGAAGCATATGGTGCTTCAAAACGCGTCAGGCAATACTACTATGGAGCGGCTCCTACGGGCGGTTCCCCGTCCTTACCTACACATGAATCAAGCTGGTGCTCGAGTGCTACTTACAGGTGGACAACCTTGGAGCAGTGATTTTAACGCGGCAGTCCAGCCGCGGAGTGTGCACCACCCCGTAAGATTGGGGGCCACGAAAGTGGAACAGCAGCTGTACATAGGATCGTGGACGGGCCCACCTGTGGGGTCCATACAGGACTTTATTATGTGCTACCCGCACTACACTTCCCAGAAGGCACAATTTCATTCGAACCTCCCATCGGGGGGGGTGTCAGAAGTGGGTCAGCGGTTGCGCACATCGTTCCATTAAAGCCTCTGAAGAGAAGCATATGGTGCTTTGAAACGCGTCAGGCAATATCACTATGGAGCGGCTCCTACGGGCGGTTCCCCGTCCTTACCTACACATGAATCAAGCTGGTGCTCGAGTGCTACTTACAGGTGGACAACCTTGGAGCAGTGATTTTAACGTGGCAGTCCAGCCGCGGAGTGTGCAACACCCCGTAAGATTGGGGGCCACGAAAGTGGAACAGCAGCTGCACATAGGATCGTGGACGGGCCCACCTGTGGGGTCCATACAGGACTTGATTATGTGCTACCCGCACTACACTTCCCAGAAGGCACAGTTTCATTCGAACCTCCCATCGGGGGGTGTGTCAGAAGTGGGTCAGCGGTTGCGCACACCGTTCCATTAAAGCCTCTGAAGAGAAGCATATGGTGCTTCGAAACGCGTCAGGCAATACCACTATGGAGCGGCTCCTACGGGCGGTTCCCCATCCTTACCTACACATGAATCAAGCTGGTTCTCGAGTGCTACTTACAGGTGGACAACCTTGGAGCAGTGATTTTAATGGGGCAGTCCAGCCGCGGAGTGTGCACCACCCCGTAAGATTGGGGGCCACGAAAGTGGAACAGCAGCTGTACATAGGATTGTGGACGGGCCCACCTGTGGGGTACATACAGGACTTGATTATGTGCTACCCGCACTACACTTCCCAGAAGGCACAGTTTCATTCGAACCTCCCATCGGGGGGGTGTGTCAGAAGTGGGTCAGCGGTTGCGCACACCGTTCCATTAAAGCCTCTGAAGAGAAGCATATGGTGCTTCGAAACGCGTCAGGCAATACCACTATGGAGCGGCTCCTACGGGCGGTTCCCCGTCCTTACCTACACATGAATCAAGCTGGTGCTCGAGTGCTACTTACAGGTGGACAACCTTGGAGCAGTGATATATATATATATATATATATATATATATATATATATATATATATATATATCTTCCCCTGTTGTTTGCCCAGATACGAGGACGCACTCCACAAGCAGGTAAGTAACAAACTTTAATTTGTGACAAGCAGGCGGCTTCCCATCCCGATTTCAAGTCCTTGGCCTGATGCGTTTCCAAAGCATTTGTGCTTTTTCCTCAGGAGGCCGGGCGTGAGTAACCTTGAATCCTTTGCTCCACATCGTCCTTCTGCGCGCATTTAAATAAATGGCCTCTGGTGTGCCAAGGACTTGAAATAGGGATGGGAAGCCGCCTGCTTGTCACAAGTTAAAGTTCGTTACTTACCTGCTTGTGGAGTGCGCCCTCGTATCTGGGCAAACAACAGGGGAAGATATATATATATAGATATATATATATATAGTTATATATATATATATATTCACTGAAAAAACCATAGGTTTTAGGGACAGTTATAGTTAGTTGGACATTGCACTCGTACAAAACCCGTGAAATTCCCCCGTTATAGTTAGTTCAGCTAACTATAACTCACGCCCCGCAATGCACTGCTGATGACGTCACATATTACATCACTCATGACATGGTCAGTGACATCACTGATGACATCACTGATGACATCTCAAATGACATCACTGATGACATCATCCAGTGAATGTGTGTTTCTATAAAGTTTAAATATTTTTAATATATATGCCAAGGTGTATTGAAGAATGAGTGGGTGTATAAGTGTCTGAATGGATGATTTAGTAGGTGCGTGACAGACTCTATAAGTGAGTGATTAAATGTATCTTACTGAATGCATGGGTTAGTGACTAAACTGTGTGAATGTCTGTATCCGTCTGTCTGTTGCTGTGTAAGTGGCTGCATGGGTTTGTGTATAGCTACATGAGAGTCTATATGAGTTATTGATTGGTTGTCTGAGTATCTGTATGGGTGCCTGAGTGTTTGTGTGGGTGGGGTGTGTGTGACTCTGTGCATAGATGTGTGAGTGGGTGATTCACTGGGTGCATGGTTTCAAGAGTGCATCTGTGATGGACTGTATGGGTGGGTGAGTGTGTATGGGTGTGTTAGTGAGTGAATGTATATCTCAGTGGTACATGTGTGAGTAACTACATATGTCAAAGGCAGTATATATGTGTGTTGGAGTATATAAATGGCTATAAGTGAGAGTGTGTGATTGTGAGAGTGGCTGTATGGATGAGTGTGTACTTGTATCACTGATTGTATAAGAGCGTAAGAATGTGCTAGTATTTGTATGAGTAAGTGAGCTGGTGTGTGTGTAACTGTATAGGTGAGTAAATGGCAGTGTGATTAATTATTTGCATGACTGACTAGGTGTGTGAGTACCTCTATCAATGAGTGGCGGTGTTTGAGTGTCTATGTAGGTGTATGAGTGCATATGATAGTCCTGTACTGAGTGACCGTAAGTATGAGTGACTGTACAGGTGAGTGAGTGGATGTGTGTGTAGACCTAAGAATCAATGAGTGTGTATGTAGTTATTGGTGTTGGAGTGTCTATGGTTTTGACAATGGCAGTCTGTAATTTACAGTGGGTGTATCAAAAGTTATATTAGGGTGTGAGAAGATGCATCAAATTATCACATGGATGATGTCATCAGTGATGTAATTTGAGATGTCATCAGTGATGTCATCAGTGATGTCACTGACCATGTCATGAGTGATGTAATATGTGACGTCATCAGCAGTGCATTACGGGGCGCGAGTTATAGTTAGCTGAACTAACTATAACGGGGGAATTTCACGGGTTTTGTACGAATGAAATGTCCAACTAACTATAACTGTCCCTAAAACCTATGTTTTTTTCAGTGAATTTCAAAGGTTTTTAAATGCTAATTTCTAACTATAACGTGTCTGAAACCTATGGTTTTTTCAGTGAATTTCAAAGGTTTTTTAAATGCTAATTTCTAACTATAACGTGCCTCAAACCTATGGTTTTTAAGTGAATTTCAAAGGTTTTTTAAATGCTAGTTTCTAACTATGCCTACAGAGGTAGGACATGTGAAGAAAGAAGAAAAAACACACAGAAAGAAGCAAAAGAAATGCAGAAAGAAGCAACAGAAGTCCACAAAGACGAAGAAAAGTGCAGGAAGAAGCAAAAGATGTGCAGAAAGAACCAACAGAGGAGCAGAAAGAGGCCTTGTTCCAAAATCATCCTGTGCCCACAACTGTTTCCGACGTGTACTGGTGGTAACTGACTCTGACTAACCAGAGCCAGTGCTATGCTAAAAGACACTTAGAATACAGTGAAAACACCTACATACACTAGGGAACACTATGCGTTGGGGTACCCCTGTGATTAGCATGACCTCCTCTGTAAGTCCCTAGTACATAATAGGGCCGGGGGTTTAAAACTACCTCTTAAAACGCGCTACAGGGCGCGTTTGCACAGTGGTGAAGGGAGGGGGGACCTGAGGTGACATGTGTGCAAACGCGCCCTGTGGCGCGTTTAAGATGCAGTGGATTAAGTCCCCTTGAATCCTGAGTGTCCCTGGGGCCCAACTAGCCCCCAGGTACCTACAGTTAGGACCACAGAGCTGAGTTGCAGAGAGGCGTTCCGAGGCCACGCACCTTTTTCACCTCTCTGCAACGCAACTCTGTTGTGCTTACTGGAGGTACCTGGTGGGCTAGTTGGACTCCAGGGACCCTCAGGATTGAAGGGGACTTAATCCCCCAACTTAAAACATGCCACGGGCCTGTTTGCACACATGTCACCTCAAGCCCCGCCCCCTCCCTTCACCACTGTGCAAACGCGCCCCGTGGCGCGTTTTAAGTTGGGGGATTAAGTCCCCTTGAATCATGAGGGTCCCTGGGGTCCAACTAGCCCACCCTGTACCTCCAGTATGCACCAGGGAGCTGCGTTGCAGAGAGGTGTTCAGAGGCCATGCCCCTTTTTACACCTCTCTGCAACGCAGCTCTGTGGCGCTTTCTGGACGTACCTGGTGGGCTAGTTGGCCCCCAGGGACCCTCAGGATTGAAGGGGATTTAATTCCCCATCTTAAAATGCGCCACGGGGCCTGTTAGCACACATGTCACCTGAAGCCCCGCCCCCTCCCTTCACCACTGTGCAAACACGCCCCGTGGCGCGTTTTAAGTTGGGGGATTAACTCCCCTCTAAATCCTGTGGGTCCCTGGGGTGCAACTAGCCCACCAGCTACCTCCATTAAGCGCCACAGAGCTGCGTTGCGGTGAGGTGTAAAAAGGGGCGTGGCCTCAGAACACCTCTCTGCAACGCAGCCCCCTGGCGCATACTGGAGGTTCCTGGTGGGCTAGTTGGCCCCCAGGGACCCCCAGTATTCAAGGGGAATTCGTTCCCCCTCTGCAAACGCGCCAGGGGGCGCGTTTGCAGAGTGCTGCCAAGGAGGGGGCGTGGCCTCCTGCGCGATGCCTGACTTTTTTTTGTTTTTTTTAAAAGGGGGCTGTATGGCCCCCCTTCTTTTTAATTATTTTGGGCCCTGGGGACCCCATCCCCCAGGGCCTGACCCCCTTCTATTTTATTTTTTAAAAATGGAACGGGAAGGGGACCGCGTGGGCCCCCCTCCCGTGGCCAATTTTGGCCCGGGGACCCCATCCCCCGGGTCATTGCCACATATTTTTTTTTTATTTTTCTTGGAGGGGGGCTGCGTTGCCCCCCTCCTCAGGCCTCCTTAGTCCCCGGGGACCCCATCCCCTGGGGCCGGCCTTTTTTAATAAATTTTTTTTTTGTTGATAATTTGGGGGAGGGGGGTTGCGTGGCCCCCCTCCTGGGCCACTACTTGCCCCGGGGATCCTATCCCCCGGGGCTGGCCCTAACCTTTGGGGACCGTGGGGGGACCCCAACTCCCCCACGGTCCTGCCGGCTCCCCGCCTCCTGCGGGAGCCAGAATTGCTTTTCCACATGAGG
Source organism: Calotriton arnoldi (assembly GCA_963921515.1). Classification (NCBI taxonomy): domain Eukaryota; kingdom Metazoa; phylum Chordata; class Amphibia; order Caudata; family Salamandridae; genus Calotriton; species Calotriton arnoldi. The sequence continues at coordinate 765,689 of CAWUFW010003421.1, read as the reverse complement.
AACTGGTAAGATGCAGCTCCCCGTGTGGAAAAGCAATTTGCTTTGAATTTTGGAAGAGAGAGCAGGTTTCCTGCTCTCTCTTCCAAAATTCAAAGCAAGTTTGCTATGACAGGACGGGAGCCGCAAGGCTCCCGTCCTGTCATAGCAAACTACAGTGTCCCGGGGGTGAGCACCCCAGGACACTGCAGGAGCCGGCCCTGGGGGGTGGCGGTCCCCAGGGCCATCACTGGCTCCAGGAGGGGGGCTACGCGGCCCACCCTCCCAACATCTTGAAAGCCCCGGGGAGGTGGTGGTCCCCAGGGCTCTGGGGGTCCGTAACGGACCCCCATATTTAAATATTTAGTGCCCTGGGGAGGTGGCGGTCCCTGGGGCATGTGGGGGGGGCTGGAGCCACCCCACACAGGTAATTATAATTTAAAAAAAGAAGCCCCGGGGTGGCGGCCCCCGGGGCTGCGGGAGGGCCCAGAGCCCTCCTACACCATTTTTTTTTAAAGCCCCGGGGGGTGGCGGTCCCCGGGGCTTGGGGGGGCCTTAGAGGCCCCCCACATATTATGAATAACCCCCCGCATGCCCCCGGGACTTGGCCCACCCGTGGGCCAATTAACAACGAAGCGGGGAAGTCCGCGCTTCGTTTTTTTTTTTTCACGGCGGGATCCGCGTATCTCGCCGATTTAAAAAAAACAATGCTTTTTTGTCCTTACCTAAACCGTCCTTGTGGGACCCCCTGAGCATACCTAGGGGGTCAGGGTGTTTCTACCCTGCCCCCTTTTTGCATTTTGCGACTTGTTTCTGTGCCTCGGTTCTACAAAATGGCTGCCAACACTTCCTGATTTGGAGTGTTGACAGCCACTTGACAGGCAATTAGCATGCAGCTCGTGATCGGGAGGGTACGCGGACCCTATGCGGCCATAGATATATATGTGATTTTACTTTTGATTTTCTCAGGAACTACTGAACGGATTTACACCATTTAAGCAAAAGGCACGACTCTGAACCAAGGGCTACCTTTTTGCCAAATTTGGTGTAATTCCGTTCAGCAGTTCGGGCTGTAGCTGCGATCAAAGGTTCCTATGGAAAATTGCATGGGGAAAACACGTTTTGGGACCCCCCTTTTTTCTCGGCCCCCACTTGACGAATCACCCCGAGACTTTCAGGATAGGAGCGGACCGGAGCGCACCACGAGTTTTGAAAATTTCGCGAAGATTCGTCAACCGGCGCCAAAGTTATTTCAAATAGAATGTTGCAGATTTCCTATGGAAAATAGGTCCTAACTATAACTATCTACTGGCGACCGCCAGTAGATAATATATATATATATATATAAGAGAAACAGAAGTTCACCGCCGCCACTCCGTCTTCGCCCCGGGTGCTAAAACTCCTGCGGTGGTGAGCTGCTACACATACGAACACAATGGTGACACTCTTCCAAGCGCCAAGAACGGAGAGCACACACGGAAGTTCAATTTAAACCAAGTGCTTTAATGTGCAGACCCCCTGCACTGAAAGACGCGTTTCGGCTTGCGCCTTCCATCGACCCTCATCCTGACCCTCATAAGACCTCGGGGACCACATCCCTGGGAACAAAGCCAATTACAAATGGGAGGGGGCGTGCAGCCCCCCTCCCCAAGCCTTTTTGTGCCTCGGGGATCACATCCCTGGGGTAAAATTCAATAAAAAAGGAGCGGGTGCATGTGGCCCCCTCCCCATGGTGCCTGCCACACAGTGTAGGGATTTACAGGGGGGTGCCATGGGTACCCCCTCGGCCAAAAACCGTAGGCCGCAGGGTGAAGGGGGCCCTGCTAGGGTCCCCCAAAGTCGCTCTCCGACAACCTTTCCGTGTCGGAAAAGCCAGCACGGAAAGCCTGTCGGAAACCGACATTGTAATCCCGAGGTCGGAAACGCCGGGAATACTCCGAGAGCCGGTTGGAATTGCATCGGACTGAACGATTGGTTTACGTGCTGACCGCCGACATTGTAAACGGGTGGTCGAAGTGCAAACCGACTGAGTCTGTTGGAAAGCCTCCAACCGCATCATCAGCTTCCAACCGGCGGTCGGAGGCTTTCCGACCGACATCGTAATCGCCCCCATAATGTGCACTATGGAACTGTGCTTGAAAGAGTTTATTGCCGGTAGCCAGCCATAAAATTCAGCATTTGGATGAAAATGAAAAGCATTCCATGCATTTTGGCATTCTTGATGCTTTGCTCACAGGTTACAAGCTGTTTGTTACTCTCTGTTTTAAAATACACTATGTGATTCTGTTACGAAAACAAATGAGGTACTGGCAATAAACATAGGTGCCTTGTTGGATACATTATTTACAAACATATTTTGATGTCAGCATTGTTATTCTACAATCCTGTAATGTATAGTTGTCACCATTATGCCCAAGTGGGCAGAAGGCAAGTACAATTTCATTTTGCATAAATCAAAACATAACTGCCTATATAAAGTGATCAGACTAAAAATCGCTCGCTTTGTTACCACTGGTTGCCACTGGGTAACTATAGTAAGAATCCTACCTATCTCGTGTCATTCTGAGAATCTGCTTTAGCGCGGGGACACACCGTTGGTGTAACCAGGTGCTCTACAAATGCTGATGATGATGAAGAATCATGTTTCCATAGGAAATGATTTTTTTGTGTTGCTAATAACTTTGGAGCAGTTTGACAAATCTCGTTGAAACTTTGCAAAAAAAAGAAATGCTTTGTTTTGCCTAGGTTGTGCATGGAATGTTTTGGGGTGATCTGTCAAACAGGGGCCGTGAAAAAAGAGGGTCTCAAAACACATTTTCCTCATTCATTTTCCCATAGGAACTTTAGACACAGCTACAGCCTAAACCATGGAGCGGATTTACATCACATTTGCACAAAGCTAGATGTGGGCCCAGTAAGAGTACTTTTTGAGTTTTAAGTAAATCCGTTAAGTAGTTTTGAACATTTAATGCTCAAAAACTGGGGATTGGGATTGGGTCCCCAGGGCCATAATAGGTGTGGGGAGGGGGGCCATGTGGCCCCCCTCCACTTTAAAGAAAAAGGCACTGGGTTCTCCAGTCCAGGCCATGTGGCCAACCCCACAAAGGCAGCCCACCCCTTGCTGTGCAGGGCCTTTGGGCGTGCATTGCAGGTGATTGGCACAGGGCCTGGCCACAGGCTAGGCCCTGTGGCCAACCCTCCTGCAGGCAGCCATGCCTTTGTTGTTGCGCACCACCCTAAGGCAGCCAACGCCATTCACAGCCATTGGTGATGTGACATAGGGTTTGCCTCTGGGCCCCAGGGACGCCATTTCCCAGGGCCAAAACATATAAATTAAGGGGAGAGGAGCATGCAGTCCCCTTCCCTAAGTCTTAATAGGCCCCAGGAACCCCATTCTTTGGGGCCAAATTCAACAAAAAAGGGAAGGGGGACCACAAGCTACGCCTCCCCAAGCCTTAACAGGCCCTGTGGACCCCATCCCCCATGGCTGTATTCTAAGGAGAGGTGGGCATGCAGCCCTCATCCTGACCCTTATAAGACCTCGGGGACCCCATCCCTGGGAACAAAGCCAATTACAAATGGGAGGGGGCATGCAGCCGCCCTCCCCAAGCCTTTTTGTGCCTCGGGGACCACATCCCTGGGGTAAAATTCAATAAAAAAGGAGCGGGTGCATGTGGCCCCCTCCCCATGCCTTATTAAGCCCCGGAGACCCTATCCCCCGGGGCTGTGTGCTCCACAAGGGAGCACACAGCCTCTGGGCACCCCATCATCCGGGGCTGAAAAGTAAATAAATGGGAGGGTGGCAGTAAGTCCCCCCTCCCTGAGCCTTTATAGGCCCTAGGACCCCATTCTCTGGGGCCATACCATTTTGAAAAGGGGAGGGGGCCACGCGGCTCCCTCCCCAAGCCCATTTTGGCCCTTGGGACCCCAGGGTATGCAAAAATTATAGGTGGGCACCTCCGTGCTCATCCCGGGCACCCACTGGCCAACATGTTGGGGGCCACGGGGGAGCCCGGCTCCCACATGGTGCGGGTATCGATATTGCTCCCATCCAGAGGGAGCAGTTGCTTTTTGCATGCTCCCTCCAGTCGGGAGCAATATGTGTTGTGCCTCCCTGCCGGCATCAGCATGAGTAGGGGAATGAGACAAAAGTTTGCTCCCAGCCAGCGGGAGCATTTTTAAATCTCCCACAGGCTGGGAGCAGACTTAGTGTTTGCTCTCATTTGGCACAAGACTTAAAAATGCTCCTGACAGACTGGAGCAATCACGTTTCCGTGCCTGCGCTAGTGCGGGCAGGAAACTTACTGTGTCCTGTGGGTGAACTTCCTGGGATACAGTCACAGAGGATGGTGTCCCTGGAGCCATTATAGACCAAAGGCTGCATGGCCCCCTTCCCTTTTAATTACAGTAATGGCCCTGGGGAATGGGGTCCCCAGGGCATTTTTAAGGCTCTGGGAGGGGGAGGGGGGCACACAGCCCTCCTCCCCTTAAAAAATTCCATGAGCCCTGGCGGATGAGATCCCTGGGCCGACAACAGCTCGAGGAGGGGGTAGCACGATCTCCGCCCCTATTTAAATGCATTGGGCCCCGGGGGATGGAGTCTCCGGGCCAAAATTGGCTTGTGGATGGGAGCCGCATGCCACCCATAATAAATACATTAGGCCCAGGAGGATGGGGTTCCAAGGTCCTTATTAGGCCTGAGGGGGGACCCGTAATAAATATATTGGGCCCTGGGGATGGGGTCTTTGGGCCAAAAATGGCTCAGGGAGGATGGCCATGCACACCCTCCCCTTCAATAATGTACCCGGCCCTGGATGATAGGATCCCAGGGGCCAAAAATGGGTCCATGGAGTAGGGCTCTACTCAGGCCCCCCTAACCACATATAAATGTATAACAAAAAGGCAGCTGCCATTTTGTTTTGGTTTTTTGCCATGACCCCACAGGACTCAAACGGGATTGTGGCAAAAATTACTGAATTTGTGTGCATTTTGTCCCAGGGGGTTCCTCTGGGTCCCCCCCCCCAGGGCCTACGGAGACAGGGTATCCCTAACCTGGCCCTTTAAATTACTTGCTTTTTAAACTTCAGGACAGGGGACTAAGTCCCAGAGTCAAGTAATGGCTCCCAGCAACATTTTTCTCATGTTGCTGGCAGCCAAACATTCAGTTTAATAAGACGGTTTAGGTGAGGACAAAACTGGAGGACTTTTTCAGATCAGCAAAATAGTCTCAAAATGCTACTATCTCGGATATCAATATGCCCTAAATATAATAATAGAAGCTTCTTGTCTTGACATAAAAGAATTGTGTGCTGATTGTTTATGTCAAGAAAGTGCTGATTTTATTAAAACACAAAGAGGTACACTGAATTGTCCTCAAGCTTAGTTGCCATGAGTTTGAGAGTGGTTGTTTGATGATTACCCTAGTTCATCTTTAGAACGGTTAATGATATCTAAAGCCCTATCATCATCAAACTGACGTTGAGGGTAAGAAATCACGACTTATTTTCAATTTATGAATCATTGAGCCAGTCAAAGGACTATATAATAGGGACACAATATTGCTGTTTCCTGACAATAAGTGGATGGAGACGGTAGTATTGAAAAGTAACATCCCAGAGGAAAAGCTAATTTATTTTGTACTTGCGACTCAAAATCTTGGGTTAATTACAATAACCACCTTTATAATCAACATGCCCTATTGTGGCGTCTGAGACAATGGCCATTGATATGTCCCAAATAGGTTAACTTCCTCTTTATCAAAGTGGAATGCCGCTTTATGGAACTCTAAAGGGCTACCATTTTAAATTAACTTTAAATTAACTTCTAACAAGCTTCTTGTTAGAACCGTGGCTACAGAGAAAAAGACAGCAAGGGTGGTAGTTTGAATTAATTATTCTGTTTTTATTTGGTGAGTCAGAGATTCACCCTTGAACACTCATTCACAACTTTTCTCTTAGTAACTTTGCGGGCTCTCAAATAACCCAACGCTTAGAATGAATTAAAATTCGAAAATATTTGATCAGTTTTTACCTGACCACAATATAAGAAAATAAGCTTTTTTTAAAGTTTATACTCATGGTGTAGGCCAGCATAAGAATGCTTAATTTCTGTCCGATTTCCGCATTAACTGTTACAGACAGAACAGCCTATCATGGTATGGCACTGCACACTCCATTGTCCTCACACATGGACACTTATCGTAAACATCTGGTATAACTCTGAAGTTATGCTTTGTTAATCTTTATCCACCGAGCCTCCTCCACAGATCTCATTTGGAGCATCCAGCAATCAGCATAAATACAAGACTTCAATAAAAACACACACAGCTGGCAAACTATAATTAAAAAATCTGTCTGAGCAAACGAGTCTTCAGTTTGGTTTTAAGCTGTCAACATAACGGCCTTGCAGCTTTTAAACAGGATTTCTTATTCTCAAGGACGCATCTAAAACTTCAGGTCTATGTGATCTGCCACACTTTGCATTGATTTCTGGATAGAAATGCTCTTTATGCATGCAAAAGCAGTGGTATATCACAGAATTATGTTGTATCTCGTGCAAAATAGAATGTGGCCCGAGAACAGGGCTTGATTGGAGCCAGTGCGCCCTCAACCCCCCCATTTTTTGGGACCAACACTTATATTTCTGAATCAGACGTCTGTGGAGAGCAAAATATGGAAAGAGATAGACGGAAAACTGTGACAGGGAGTGTCTCATAGTGGATTAAACAGAGGTATATTCAAGGCCACGCAGCTTTGGTATTGGGCCCACAGACATTTAATTGCATGGCTGCAGCTTTCTAAGTAGAGGTTTGGGCAACAGCACTCTTTCCTTTACAAAATAAGCACCGTCCATGAAAGACCCACACTCTGTGTGTTTCACTGCAAAGGCCAGAACCGAGCTCTCAGTCATGCCAACTCACAAATGCCAAGTCAATGACCCTAATGGGTCTCCCTAAATCATACAAACAGCCTGCAGGCCAGGCTTTACAGGTTTCTATTTTATGCCTCTGAATCATGGGGCACAATTTCAGCTATGTTTGTTACCTTAAATCCGTCCTTTTCCCAGTCATTGCTGCTGCGGGGGGTCCCGCGTATGAAATAGGAACTCTCCAAAGAAAATGCTGTGAATGCAAGCCCCAAACACTCGGTTTGGGATCAATAAAGGGGCTGGATTTCCTGGCAACCTCCTAGCTGTGTCTTACCCCATCAATAGCCTGTGATGAACCCAGAGCATCAGGGACTATCAGGTTTCTCCATGGTGGCTGGTTCGGCTTGCAAAGTCGCTATAATGTTGGCTCTCTCATGTAGTGAACAGATCTTCATCCACCCCCCTGGCAGGACTGACTGTTCGTTACTGGTTGGTGATTGCTGTCCAGCCCTGAGACTCACTACAATCTTTATATTTGTCTCTTTTAGGAAGTAGTTTCTATACTCTCTCACTGTGCTGTATGCCATATTACAAATGAAGGGTCCCACTACTTTCTGCTTTCGCACCCTGAGGGCCTCATTTATGGGTTTTTTGCCGTAGGGCAGCAATGCAGGCCTTGCTGCTGCGCTGCCCCTATGGCAAAAGAAAAGGGCAGGAATGCGCCTTACCTCCCGTCCCTCCCTCGCCTTCCTTCAGTACCTTTGAGGCCCCGCCTCCCACCCAGACCCACCCCCAGCATAAAAACTCTGCCCGCCCCCACCTCCACCTGTTTTTTTCTGTCTCCCTAGTGAGACTTACCTTCAGTTCCTCCCTGTGGCGGTGCCGGGGAGTCTTCGAGTTGGTTCTCTGCGACGGCGGTGCCCTCGACAGTGTTCTCCTGGCGATGCCTCCTCTCCTCGTCTCCCTCGTGGTATGGGGGCGGAGCGGTGGCTCAGGAAGCCGCTGCGTTGTTGGGCGGTCCTCCTGTGGCTGGGGCTGTGTTTCCGGGTTGGGCTGTCGTGGCTTCCTCCTCTTGGACTGCACTCTTTCTAGGAGACCTGGTAGGACGGGTTTGTGCCCGATCTTTTATTTGGCTGGCATTTTGTTGGTTTCTTTCCTGTTTTTGGCAGTTTCCTGGCCTGGGCGTTCATTGGTTGGTGCCTGGTGGGTTTTCACTACATTTAGGTGCCGGGGAGTTGCTTCTCCATTCCTCTGCTGCAATGGGTCGCAAACGTGTGTTCAAGAGGAACAACCTGGTTTCTTCTTCCTCTTCTTCCTCTCCTGCGGATTCTCCTGTTCCCCCAAGCGCCCTCGGAGTCGGGGCCTTTCTGGGGGTGATGTGCCTCTAATGTCCAAGGATGAAGTGCAGGGCATGATTGAGGCTGCTGTGGCTAAGGCTCTCTTGGCTCGTCCGGTGCCTGCTGCTCCTTCGCGTCCTCGCTCGCTGGATCCTGCTGGGGCAGTTTCCCTGTCGGATGAGGAGGGTCCTTCTACCTCCTCTGGGGGAAAGTATATCTCCAGGGAGGAGAGGTGGGATGTTCTGGCTCATGTGCGGGACAATTTGGGGTTCCCTCTGTTCCAGCTGGGGGAGACGGATGGGAGTCTTTTTCCTCAGTATGCTTCTCCCTCCAAGTTGGGCATGCCCTTTCAGGGTCCGGTCAAGGACATGGTGTTGCGGGAGTGGCGTGAGATCGATAAGTTGCAGGTCCCTCGCTTCCTTCAGAAGCTTTACCTTTTGGAGGGGGAGGATCCCTTGCCTCACAGTTTGAAACTGGACTCTATCCTGGCCACTCTGATTGGCAAAACTGCAATTCTGCCTGAGGATTGTACCCCGGCGGATGCTACTGATCGGAAGGTGGACTCTGGCCTTAAACGCTCCTTTGCAGCTGGGAACCTGGCGCTGCGGGCTAGCCTTTTCTCTGCCTACTCGGCGCAGTCTTTGGTGCAAGATTTCGAGAAATTGGCTGCCGCGGTTCAGGTGGGGTCTGAATGCTCTGACCTCCTGGCTGCTATGGAGCAGCAGGCTAGGCTGCTGGCGGACATTTCATCGGACGTGATAAAGTCTTCTGCTATGTCCACTGGAGCTTTGGTGGCGGCGCGTCGTTCCCTCTGGCTTTGGTCCTGGAAGGCTGATCCTGGGGAGAAGGCGGCTCTGTTGAAATTGCCTTTTGATGGACTGGCTCTGTTTGGGGACCAATTGCCTGCCATGATTTCGAAGGCTTTCAAGGAGCGGAAGCATGCCTTGCCCTATAAGGGCGGTTCGGCTCTGTCTGGCAGGCCTTGGAATAGGGCCCCTCGTTCTTCCCCAAAGCGTGATTCTCGTCCGTCTTTCCGCAGGCGGCGTTTTCAGCCCCGTTTTTCTCCCAAGCACGCTGCCTCCGCGCCTAAAGGCCCTGCCAAGAAGGGTTCCTGACAACTACTGTCTGGCCGGTTCCCTGCCGGTGGGTGGTCGTCTTCGGCATTTTCTTCCTCGTTGGCAGCGGGACGTTTCGGATGGCTGGGTCCTGAGCACTGTGGGGCATGGGTACGTGATCGACTTTGTGCAGGTTCCGCCGGATTCTGGGGTTCGGCTGACTCCGGTGCCTGTCTCCGGTCCCCGCAGGGTGGCTCTGCTGGACGGGGTGTCCTGTTTGCTTGCCAAGAATGCTATCTGCCGGGTTCCTGTCACAGAGATGGGGATGGGGACCTACTCCATTCTGTTTCTGGTGCGGAAAGTGACCGGCGGCTTTCGGCCTGTCCTCGATCTCAAGTGGGTCAACTCCTGGGTTCGTCCCGTTCACTTCCGCATGTTGACTCTTCAGGCCATCATTCCTCTGGTTCAGCCTGGCGACTTCCTGGCCTCCGTGGATCTCGAGGACGCCTATCTGCACATCCCTGTTGCCGCTTCTTCTCAGCGTTTCCTGAGGTTCGCTGTGGGAGACGACCATTTTCAGTTTTGCGTGCTTCCCTTCGGCCTCAGGTCCGCGCCCAGGGTTTTCACAAAGGTCCTGGCGCCTCTCATGGCTCTCCTTCATGCAGGGGGAGTTTTCGTTCATCCTTATCTAGACGACCTCTTGCTGAATGCTGCGGCGGAGGAGTCTCTTTTGCTCGCTCACATCGGGAGGGCCTTGGAGGTTCTTCAGGGGCACGGCTTTTTGGTGAACTGGGGAAAGTCTTCTTTGGTCCCCTCTCAAGACATAGTGTTCATCGGGGCGCATTTTCAAACTTTGCTCGGCCATGTTACCTTGTCCGACAAGCGCATGGTCTCTCTTCAGTCGCAGGTTCGGGCCTTGATGTCCCGGGAGGCTCCTCCGGCAGTCCAGTGGCTGTGGGTGCAGGGGCACATGGCTTCCATGGTGTTTCTGGCTCCCTGGGCTCGTTTTCATCTCCTCCGCCTGGCCAACTGGATCCTGTTGGGTTGGTCTCCGGGGTCTCAGAGTCTGCTGTCCCTGCTACCCATGACGGACCGGATCCGGGGGGTGCTATCCTGGTGGCTCAGCCGACTTCACCTTCTGGCCGGGGTTTCGCTGGCTCCTCCGGCTCCGCTTGTGGTGACTACGGACGCCAGCCTGTCCGGGTGGGGGGCTTGGCTGGGGTCGGATCAGGTTCAGGGGTGCTGGTCCCTGCTGGACTCCCGGAGGTCCTCCAACTGGCGGGAGTTGAGGGCGATTGGGCTTGCCCTGGTGCACTTTCAGGACTCTCTGCGGGGTCTTTGGGTGTTGGTTCAGACGGACAATCTGGTGGCGAAGTCCTATGTCAACCGTCAGGGGGGGACCAGGTCCCGGTCCTTGAACTTGATTGCCAGCGTCCTCTTTCGGTGGGCTCAGGTCTGGGTGCTGGGTCTGTCGGCTCTCTACATTCGGGGGGTGGACAATGTGCGGGCGGATCTGTTGAGCAGGGACATTCCGTCATTTCGGGAGTTCTCTCTCCTTCCCGGTGTGTTCGTCCAGTTGGTGGGTCGTTGGGGCCTCCCTGTGGTGGACCTGTTTGCGGATCCGGGGAATGCCAAAGTGGTCCAGTTCTGTTCTCTGGGCAGGTGTCCCGGGACTCTGGGGGTCGACGGCTTGACCTGTCCTTGGCCTCGGGGTCTGCTGTACGCCTTCCCCCCCTTTCCGCTGCTCCGTTCCTTTCTGGTGCGAGTCCGCAGGGACTGTGCTCAGGTGTTGTTGGTGGCTCCCTGTTGGCCACGGGCGAATTGGTTTCCTCTTCTGACCGGGCTGTGTTGCGACCGGGAGTGGGTCCTTCCACTGGTTCCGTCCCCTTTGGAGTTTTCGGCCCTTCCTTTGGGTTCTCTGCGGAGGTTGCACCTGACGGCCTGGCGGTTGAGCGGCGGGGCTTAGCTGGGTTGGGGGTTCCTGCCCAGTTGGCAGTTACTTTGCAGGCTTCCCGTAGATCCTCTACTCTGCTGTCCTATGCTAGGCATTGGCGGGTCTTTTCGGCCTGGTGTGTTGGTAAGGGTGTTGATCCCACGGTTGCTGACCTCTTTGTTGTGATGCAGTTCCTTGAGGATGGGGCTCTTCTGGGGTTGTCGGTGGCTTCTCTGCGGGTGCAGTGGGCGGCTATTCAGGCTTTTCGGGGCTCCTGGCATAATTTGCGGGATGACGGGGCTCTGATGCCTCGTTTTTTTCAGGGTCTGTTAAATTTGTTTCCCCGCCCTGTTCGGTCCTTCCCTTCGTGGAATTTGTATTTCTTGTTGGATGTCCTGTCTGGTCCTCCCTTTGAGCCCCTTGAGGGTCTTGAGTTGCGTCTCTTGACTTTTAAGACTTGTTTTTTGGTCGCTATCACCTCGGCGCGGCGCTTGGGGGAGTTGGGGGCCTTGTCTTATAAGTTTCCCTTCTGTAAGGTCTTTTCGGATCGGGTGGTTCTGGTTCCGGTTCCGTCCTTTGTCCCTAAAGTCAATTCGGCTTTTCACCTCAGTCAGGAGGTGATTTTGCCTGAATTTTGTCCTTCTCCTTCCTCGGCTGAGGATTGTCGCCTGCATTGTTTGGATGTCCGTCGGGCTTTGCTGTGGTACCTGCAGGTTGTGGAGTCCTTCCGGGTGGGGGACTCTTTGTTTGTTAACTTCGGTCCGGCTCGGAAGGGTGTTAAGCCTTCCACAGCTACTTTGAGTCGTCAGATTCGGTCCACGGTCTTGATGGCTTACCATCTTAAGGGGGTGGATCCTCCTGTGGGGGTTCAGGGGCGTTCCACTCGCAGTATGGCGGCTACGGTGGCTGAGTTGCAGGGGGCTTCGGTGGTGGAAATCTGTAGGGCGGCGACCTGGTCTTCTCCCTCTACTTTTGTCCGTCACTATCGGATTGCGAGTCTGGAGCATTTGGATACTGTTCTGGGCCACAGGGTCTTGTCCTCTATGTGGGACCAGGGATGTTGATCTGCTGTGATTGGGGCACTGTATTAAATTTTGGTGTTCTTTTTCACTCAGTTGTCCGTCTCTGTTTTTCTTCTGCTTGCTATGTCCTCAAAGGTACTGAAGGAAGGTGAGGGAGGGACGGGAGGTAATGCGTCCATTTCTAATGATAATGGCATTACTCCTAGTCCTACTCCCTCACCTTCCTTCGAGGACCCTCCCTCCCTCCCGGTGCGGGTCAACTGAGTGCTAGCTCGGCTTGTTTACTTACAGGTGGAGGTGGGGCGGGCAGAGTTTTTATGCTGGGGGTCTGTCTGGGTGGGAGGCGGGGCCTCAAAGGTACTGAAGGAAGGCGAGGGAGTAGGACTAGGAGTAATGCCATTATCGTTAGAAATGGACGCATTATCTATCAGATATGGCGCATTTCTGTCCATTTCCCCTGCACCGGCATACAATGGGCTGCCGTGCGCCAACGCAGGCAAGGTGCAAGGGTGCCTGCTTTGCGGGGATGGTTATTTTTGTCCAGGAAGGGAATGCAGCACACATAGAAAGAGGAAAAACGAGGAGAAATAAAGATAAAACGAGGAGAAATAAAGATATTTCTCCTCGTTGTGCCTCCCTGGCGTAAGTTTTTGGTGCTGCCTCAGACTTAAGATTTCTCATAAATCTGGGGCAGTATCAAAAAGCCATGGATGTTGCTGGGAATGCCCCCAGCAACACCCATGGAACGCCCCTTTCACGCAGTTTTCTGCGTCAAAGAGGCACATGATTATAAGGCCATGAAAAACACGTAACGTGGCTCTACGTGGCCTTATAAATATGCCAGTGGCATACTGCGCCACTGGAACATCGGAAAAGGGACGCTCCGGCGGCACAATAGTGCTGGTAGGGCCTTATAAATGAGGCCATGAGTATCTATTCTGCCAGGACCATGGAAATGGCAAGACTGTGTCCATCTGAAGAGGGTGTGGAATGTACCAACCCCTATAGTTTCTTCCAATTGATCAGAGGTGGACAGCACTTATTCACAGGCTTACATGAGGCCCTAAGCATCATCTGGAGACACCGCTTTGGCAAGAAAGGTGCACATAATCTACTGACCTACTCTAAGGGTGTGCTCCTTTCTTTAGTTTGTTTTTCGCAGGAATCTATCCTTATTAATTTGATATTTGGAGGGTGACTCTATTTGTGTGGTGCCCAAAATTGGTCTTGTTTTCCTCTTATCGTGGTGCCTGTCTACTGTCCAATCTTTCATGTAATTGGACATCTTTTCTGAAGTAGGACCTCATCTTTGATGTCAGGATTTTGCTGCAGTTTATTTTAACATGATTGTATTGACTTTTTACATTCCCGCTTGATGTGCTCATTGGGTGTCTTATGAGGGGTGTGATGTGGCTGGGCAAGCATGGAGCTCTGCCTCCAGTTTACCTGGGAGTTATTTTTCTAAAATCTTTTGATAATACACTGTCATTCAGAGGGGCTCTCCATCTTGTCTCAGCACAGGTTGTGACCCATATCGGCCACAAGTAGAGGTGATCCTGTAGCTTCAGTTGCAATTGAAGTCTTCTTGGTAGAAATAACATGTTGTCAGACACCATTCAGAGGTCCACAGAGTAGGCAGGGACTACTGGACCCCACCCACAGTGATGGTTGAGGTTATTTGTGACTGGTGTCTTGGGGTATGTCTTACAGTGACTCTGCAAGCTGGCCAAAGTACAATCCTACCACACTTGACTCTCAGAAAAGTGATGGAGAGCAGTCACAGGTTTCTCAGGAAGGTAGTATGGGGCAAGAGCTCAGAACTCAACAGACATCCAACAAAAATAATATCTTAATGTGCATCCCAGTGCTTGTCTTTTTCTAACAGCAAGTACTTTAATCACAGAGCAGAATTAAATACTGCATAATTCAATCACATTAGAAAATACAGGTATGTATCCATGGTTGTGAACTCAGAAAGTGCTACAATCCTGCAGTCCAGTATTCTCTCTCCAAACTAGTGACCCTAAAAGTCACAGTCCCTGTTAGTCTGTGGCAGAGGCATTGTAGGAAAGTGGCTCTGTATATACTGTACCCAAGTAAGGTTCAGGGTGTACAGAGTCCACAGTCCCCAGAGGGTTGACAGAGGCTAAAGTTAGATATAACCTTACTCTCCAAAGTGGTAGCTTGGTCGAGCAGTAAGGCAGTATCAGAGGACAGTGTAAAGCATTTGTTGTACACACTCAGTCAGCAAATGAAGCCACACACTCAAGAACTGAACTCTAGGCCAATGGTTTGTATATAAAAAAATATATGCTTGTTTTATTTTAGAACCAACAATAGGATCAAAATATACTTTCTCAGTATGAGATGCTTTGGTTATTCACCTTACAGATAGGCAGTAGACTTTTTTGATAGTGGTTATCACAGTTGGTGCAAGAGGCAACACAGGGTCAAATTCAATGCAACATTGAGCTCAATGGAAAATTATGCTTAATTACAATTGATTACTTTGCAGAGCACTTTTCTAACCACAGGACTGGATCCTGGATTCAGTCCTGGGACACTTCCTGTAAACAGGTAAGAAAAAGCGTTTTGGTTATTGTAGTGATTTTTGAAGAATATTACTATATTTCAAAAGCTGACACTTAGAAACTTTTCTGGGTAAAATTACCAATGTTATCCTATGAAAGGAAATACAGTGTGCAAGCAAAGTATGTTTACGTTACTTTTGTAATCCAGTGCTGGACTCCTAGGTTCAGCACTGGGACATTTACTTAAAACAGGTAAGTAATTACGTTTTTGTAGTTTGTTCGATTTTTAAAGAATATTTGTAAAATACAGAAATCGACACTTAGAAGAAATTTCACAGAAAACCAGTCAATGGATCCCTATGAAAGAAAAGTGAGTTAGCGGTAAGTAACGTTGCGATTACTTTTTAGGGCCAGTGTTGGGCACTCGGGTCCAGCACTGAGGCCCCTTCTAATACTAGGTGAGTATTTTCGTTTTCGTGTCTCGGTTGATTTTTGGTGAATATTCTAAAGTTTCAGAACTCCACACTTAGAAGAAATTTCGCAGAAAACCAGTCAATGGAACCCTATGGAAGAAAAGTGAGTTATCGGATTTCGGGTAAGTACTTGACTGGCAGGGTTAAGGTTCTGGGTAAGACTCAGGGGTCCCCCAGGATCAGGTAAGTACAGTTTTTACACCCTCAGCGGCACAGGGGCGGCCGGGTGCAGAGTGAGAAGGCCCAATGTTATCCTATGGCAGGCGGGGGGCCCCGGGTTGGTGGCTGCTGGCAAGCAGGCCACGCGACTGTGGGAGCTGGGCTCCTGGTCACTTGCTCAGGGCAAGTAGGGAAGTAGGTTAGGATAGAGGTTGCACTTCCAGGGGCACTCGGGCGGCTGGGTGCAGGGTGCTTTTGAGCCGTCGGGCGCTCAATGTTAAACAATAGAGGTCGTGAAAGGTGAAGAAAGGCTGCAGGCTCGGGGACGGTGATTCTTCAGGGACGACCAACACTTCAGGAGGTAAGTTGGGGTCTTGGAGGATAGGTAGACACCCAGGAGTTGGGCACAAGGGGCCGTGGGGCGCCGGGTGCAGGGGTGTCTTTTGAGGTCGGGAAATCTTACCCCCTGCTGGTCGCGGTTGGAGGGGTCCCTTGTCCTGAGGCTGCAGGCGTCGTCTGGGTCGTCGAGGAGGGTCCTTGGCCACTGGATTCCAGGTCAGAATCGCCGGGGGACGTCCTCGAGGTCTCTGGTCACTCAGGCACAGGCTGGACTCGGCGGGTGCAGAGTGTGCAGGTTTCGCGGCTCCGTGCCAGGGCCGGGTCTTTGGTAGGTTTTCTTTTGAGCAGTACCACTGCTCGTGGGAGTCCCTGGGTCGAAGGCTGTAGCACAGAAGTCAGGTCCTCCGGGGTTTGTGAGGTTGCTGAGGCCGGGATTCCGCAGGAGCAGGTTCAGAGGTCGACAGGCCGGTAGGGCTGGGGCCAAGTCAGTTGTTGTCGCCTCCTTTTTAGCAGCTGCACGGCTGGTCTTCTTGCTTCGTCTTCTCTTCTTGTTTTCGGATTTGGGAACTCCGGAAGGAAGGTTCAGGGAGCCCCTAAATACTAAATTTAGGGGTGGTTACAGGTAGGTAAGGGCAGGGACCAATGGGTCCCTTCCCTGGGGTGGGTACACCCCCTATTCTGTTCCTCTCCAGTGGGAGGGGGCAGGAGCCTGTCCCTGGTTGGCCAGGTCCCCCATCCTCAAGATGGCGGGGACTCGAGTTTGTGCTTCACCTCGCCTCCCCCACCTTAGGGGTGGAGTTGGCAGAGGTGGGCACAACCCATTTCCTGCTTCTGGTTTTCCCGCCGGTTCTCCCGCCAGGAGTGGGGGTAGAACCAGTGGGGACCAGTTTGCTGGAAGCAGCAAATGGTCTGGGGAAACTCCAAAGGCGGCAGGCCTTTGAAGCTCCCCCTGCCCATCCTGGGGGAGGAGGCTTTGGCACCTCGTCCCGGGATGTGCATTGTTTCAGGCCCCTGAGAGCAGAGGCTCTCGACCCAGGGGTCCAGAAACATGTCTGGTGGTGGCAGCCTGGGCAGCCACTCAGTCCGGACACTGGAGGTCGGGTTGGTTTCAGGGGGCATCTCTAAGATGCCCTCTGGAGTGCGTTTACATTAAATCCCACACTGGCATCAGTGGGGGTTTAATGTGCTGAGAAGTTTGATACCAAACTTCTTAGTCTTCAGTGGGGCCATTATGGTGCTGTGGAGTTCGTAATGACAGACTCCCAGCACCATATACTCTTAATGGCAGCACTGCACTTACAATGCCCAAGAATGGACTTGGGCACTGTAGGGGCACAGGGCTCATGCCTCTATGCCCTCACCACTGGCATAGTGCACCCAGCTAGAGGGGTGGCTGACCTAGGCCAGGGCAGTGGCTTGTAGGCATGGCACACAGGGATGTGAGCCATGTCGACTCTTCACTTTTGTTCTGCACCAAGACACGCAGCCTGCAAAGGCAGTGTGTGTGTGTAAAGGTGCAGGGTCCCTAAGGGTGGCACAACAAGTGCTGCAGCCCTTAGGGGCCTTCCCTGGTCACAGTGCCCTGGGTACCCATGGTACCATTTACCAGGGGCTGACCTGTGGCCAGGGATGTCAATTGGGTGTAGGTATCAATGCAATTTTAGGGAAGGAACACAGGCCCTGGGTACCTGGTTGGCAGGAGCCCAGGGCACACTCAGTCAAAGTACATCAGCCATTCAGCAAAAAGTGGGGGCATACCATGTAAGAAAGATGGCACTTTCTCACACAACTCCCCCCAAACGAAAGATGATGAGACTAACCTTGCCCTATGGAGTCTTCATTGTCTAAGTGGAAGAACCTGGAAAGGCCATCTGCATTGGCATGGGCAGTGCCAGGTCTGTGTTCCACTTCAAAGTCCATTCCCTGTAGGGAGATGGACCACCTCAACAGTTTTGGGTTTTCTCCTTTCATTTGCATTAGCCACCTGAGAGGTCTGTGGTCAGTTTGAACTAGGAAGTGAGTTCCAAACAGGTAGGGCCTCAGCTTCTTCAGGGACCAGACCACAGCAAAGGCCTCCCTCTCAATGGCACTCCAACGCTGCTCCCTGGGGAGAAGCCTTCTGCTTATAAAAGCAACAGGTTGGTCTTGGCCTTCATCATTGGTCTGGGATAGGACCGCTCCTATCCCTAGCTCAGAGGCATCAGTCTGCACAATGAACTGCTTGGCATAATCTGGTGCTTTTAGAATTGGTGCTGAGCACATTGCTTCTTTCAGAGTGTCAAAAGCCTTTTGGCAACAGACTGTCCAGTTTACTTTCTTTGGCATCTTCTTGGAGGTGAGTTCTGTGAGGGGAGTCACAATGGACCCATATCCCTTCACAAACCTCCTGTAGTACCCAGTCAAGCCAAGGAATGCCCTGACTTGGGTCTGAGTTGTTGGAGCTACCCAGTCCAGGATAGCCTGGATCTTGGGCTGTAAGGGTTGTACCTGGCCTCCACCAACCAGGTGGCCCAAGTACACCACAGTGCCCTGCCCTATCTGGCATTTGGATGCCTTGATAGTTAGGCCTGCAGTTTGCAGGGCCTTTAAAACCTTCCCAAGGTGGACCAGGTGATCCTGCCAGGTGGAACTGAAGACAGCAATATCATCAAGATAAGCTGCACTAAAGGACTCCAACCCAGCAAGGACTTGATTCACCAACCTCTGGAAGGTGGCAGGGGCATTCTTTAAACCAAAGGGCATAACAGTGAACTGAAAATGCCCATCAGGTGTGGAGAATGCTGTTTTCTGTTTGGCTCCTGGGGCCATGCCAATCTGCCAGTACCCTGCAGTTAAGTCAAAGGTACTCAGGTATTTGGCTGCACCCAATCTGTCTATCAGTTCATCAGCTCTTGGGATAGGGTGTGCATCTGTCTTGGTGACAGAGTTGAGACCCCTATAGTCCACACAAAACCTCATCTCTCTCTTTTCACCCTTTTGATGAGGTTTGGGGACCAGAACCACTGGGCTAGCCCAGGGGCTCTCAGAGGGCTCAATAACCCCTAGCTCCAGCATCTTGCTGACTTCAGCTCTGATGCTTTCCTTAACTTGGTCTGACTGACGATAGATCTTGTTTTTGACAGGTGCACTGTCACCAGTGTCCACATCATGGGTACACCAGTTTGTCAGACCAGGGGTCAAGGAAAGAGCCCAGCATACTGCTGCAAGACTTGCTTGCAGTCAGTCTGCTGTTGGGCAGTGAGGGTGTCTGAAAAGACAACTCCATCTACTGACCCATCTTTTGGGCTGTGGGAGAGGAGATCAGGGAGAGGTTCACTCTCAGCTTCCTGTTCCTCATCTGTCACCATCAGCATGGTGATGTCAGCCCTGTCATTGTAGAGTTTTAGGCGGTTCACATGGATAACCCTTTTGGGTGTCCTGCTGGTGCCCAGGTCAACCAGGTAGGTGACCTCACTCTTTTTCTCTAGGATAGGGTAAGGGCCACTCCATCTGTCCTGGAGGGCCCTTGGTGCCACTGGCTCCAAAACCCATACCTGTTGCCCAGGTTGGAATTCAACCAGTGCAGCTTTTTGGTCATACCAGTGCTTCTGAAGCTCCTGGCTGGCCTCAAGGTTCTTGGATGCCTTTTCCATGTACTCAGCCATTCTGGACCTTAGGCCAAGCACATAGTCCACTATATCTTGTTTGGGTTCTTGGAGAGGTCTCTCCCAGCCCTCCTTTACAAGACAGAGTGGTCCCCTCACAGGATGGCCAAACAGAAGTTCAAAGGGTGAGAAACCTACCCCCTTCTGTGGCACTTCTCTGTAAGCGAAAAGCAGGCATGGTAGTAGGACATCCCATCTCCTTTTGAGTTTTTCAGGGAGCCCCATGATCATGCCTTTCAATGTCTTGTTGAACCTCTCAACAAGGCCATTGGTTTGTGGATGGTAGGGTGTAGTAAACTTGTACTGCACCCCACACTCCTTCCACATGTGGGTCAGGTAAGCAGACATGAAGTTGGAACCTCTGTCTGAAACCACCTCCTTAGGAAACCCTACCCTGGTGAAGACACCAATGAGGGCTTTGGCTACTGCAGGAGCTGTAGTAGTCCTAAGGGGAATAGCCTCAGGATACCTAGTGGCATGATCCACTACCACCAGTATGAATTTGTTCCCTGAGGCTGTGGGAGGTTCCAGTGGACCCACTATGTCCACACCTACCCTTTCAAAGGGAACCCCCACCACAGGTAGTGGTATCAGGGGGCCTTTGGATGGCCACCTGTCTTGCCACTGGCTTGACAGGTAACACAGGAGCTGACAAACTCCTTCACCTTTTGGTGCATCTGGGGCCAGTAAAAGTGGCTAACTAGCCTTTCCCAAGTTTTGGTTTGGCCCAGATGTCCAGCTAGGGGGATGTCATGAGCCAAAGTTAGGAGGAACTCCCTGTACTTCTGGGGCACTACCACTCTCCTGGTGGTTCCAGGGTTGGGGTCTTTTGCCTCAGTGTACAGTAATCCCTCTTCCCAATAGACTCTGTGGGTACCACTGACATCTCCCTTGGCTTCTGAAACAGCTTGCTGCCTCAGGCTTTCAAGAGTGGGACAGTCTTGCTGTCCCTGGCACAGCTCTTCCCTAGAGGGTCCCCCTGGGCCCAAGAGTTCAACCTGGTAAGGGTCAAGCTCTAGGGGCTCAGTTCCCTCTGGGGCTTCCAGGTTCTCTCCCTGAGGAGAGGGGTCCTGCTCTTGTGACTGTGTAGAAGCTGGTCCGCCAGTCTTCTTTCCTTTTCTCTTGGTAGGCTGGGCCATCATTTCAGGCTCCAACACTATCTCTTCACCCTGCCTTTTGCTCTGTGCTCTTGTTTTTACACACACCAATTCAGGGATGCCCAGCATGGCTGCATGGGCCTTTAGCTCCACCTCTGCCCAGGCTGAGGTTTCCAGATCATTTCCTAGCAGACATGCAGCTGGTAACTTCGGAGAGACCACTACCTGCTTCAGGCCAGTAACCCCCCCAGCCTAATGTCACCATGGCCATGGGATGACTAGTGGTGACACTGTCAGCATTGGTGACTGGGTAAGTTTTCCCAATCAAGTATTGCTCAGGGGAAACCAGTGTGTCCCTCACCATAGTGACACTGGCACCTGTATCCCTCAGAGCCTCTACTCTAGTTCCATTCACCCAGGGGTATTGCAAATACTTCTTTAAGTTGGGTGGCCACACAGCTACAGTGGCAAATTCCACTTCCCCTAGGGAGACCAGACTTGCCTCAGTGTGTTCCCAGATTTGCTCAGGGTACACTTCTGATCCCATCTGTAAACTTGCTGCCCCAGGAGTAGCTGTACTGGGTGCCTTAGGGGCTTTGTTGTGGGGGCAAGTTTTGTCTACAGTGAGGTGTCCTGACTTCTTACAGTTATTACACCAGGCCTTCAAGGGATCAAAGTTCTTCCCCCTATAGGGTTGAGGCACATAGGGAGTAGTTTGGGACCCACCCCCTGAACAGGTTTTTGGGGCCCTTTGGAAGACTCAGACTTTTTATCTTGGGGATTCTCACCACCTTTCCCCTGGGGGGTTTGGTGACCACCTTCTTTTGGTCACCCCCAGTGGTTGTCCTTGTCACCCTAGTCTTGACCCAGTGGTCTGCCTTCTTTCCCAATTCTTGGGGAGAAATTAGACCTAGGTCTACCAAATGCTGATGCAACTTTTCATTTGTGCAATTACTTAGTATGTGTTCCTTCATAAACAAATTGTAAAGTCCAGAAAAATCATGCACATTATGTCCAGCTAACCAGCCATCCAGTGTCTTTACTGAGTAGTCCACGAAGTCAATCCAGGACTGGGTCTGGGTTTTGTGAGCCCCCTGAATCTAATTCTATACTCCTCAGTAGTGAGCCCAAATCCCTCAATCAGAGTACTCTTCATGAGGTCATAGGACCCTGCATCTGGCCCAGAGAGGGTCAGAAGCCTGTCTCTGCAGTTACCAGAGAACAGTTCCCACAGGAGTGCCCCCCACAGAGGTTTCTTTACTCTTCTTATTTCACAAGCCCTCTCAAAGGCTGTGAACCATTTGGTGATGTCATCACCTTCCTCAAACTTAGGGACAATCCCTTTGGGGATTTTAGGTTCAGAAGTTTCCTCCCTATCCTTATTTTTAGTATTGCTGCCACCATTGATGGGTGCTAAACCCATCTCCTGTCTTTCCTTCTCTAGAGCCAGGAGTCTGGTCTCTAGGTCCAGTCGTTTGGCCAACCTTGCTAACAAGTTGTCCTCCTCACTGAGGCTATCCTCAGTGTCCTCTCTGGGACCAGGACCACCTAGGTGGCCCCTAGGTCCCCAGAGGTCTATTCTTGGAGTTAAGGGTGCAGGGACCCTATCTTCCCTAGGAAGTGATGGAGGTGGGTTACCATCCCCATCCTCCTCATTCCTTTCCTCCTCTGTTGGGTCATCACCATGCTCAGAGGGGTGGGCTTTAGCATACTCAGCCAGGAGCTCCTGGAGCCCTTGTTTGGTTGGATGCTGGCCCATTGGTATATCTTTAAGTTTGCATAAGGACCTTATCTCTTTGAAAGACAAATGAAGATAAGGGGTGAGGTCGAGCTCCTCAACCAGTTCCTGTATGTCATTATTATCTTCACTAATAGCTGGGTTCTTGTCTTGAGACATTTTTTAAAAAAAAATTCTAACCCCTCTAACCTTGGCTATAGTGACTTTTTATTTTCTAAGATGCTACAGGGACTTAAGCAAGGCCCTAACAAGACTTTTAGTAATTTGGTAAAAAAAATGCCAATTAAAAAAATCAGAATTCTAAAGGCAATTTAAGAGTTCTGTCGTGTGATCAGATGGTAACCAAGTAGTCCAACAAATGCAAGTTTGTATCCCACCGCTGATCCACCAATGTAGGAAAGTGGCTCTGTATATACTGTACCCAAGTAAGGTTCAGGGTGTACAGAGTCCACAGTCCCCAGAGGGTTGACAGAGGCTAAAGTTAGATATAACCTTACTCTCCAAAGTGGTAGCTTGGTCGAGCAGTAAGGCAGTATCAGAGGACAGTGTAAAGCATTTGTTGTACACACTCAGTCAGCAAATGAAGCCACACACTCAAGAACTGAACTCTAGGCCAATGGTTTGTATATAAAAAAATATATGCTTGTTTTATTTTAGAACCAACAATAGGATCAAAATATACTTTCTCAGTATGAGATGCTTTGGTTATTCACCTTACAGATAGGCAGTAGACTTTTTTGATAGTGGTTATCACAGTTGGTGCAAGAGGCAACACAGGGTCAAATTCAATGCAACATTGAGCTCAATGGAAAATTATGCTTAATTACAATTGATTACTTTGCAGAGCACTTTTCTAACCACAGGACTGGATCCTGGATTCAGTCCTGGGACACTTCCTGTAAACAGGTAAGAAAAAGCGTTTTGGTTATTGTAGTGATTTTTGAAGAATATTACTATATTTCAAAAGCTGACACTTAGAAACTTTTCTGGGTAAAATTACCAATGTTATCCTATGAAAGGAAATACAGTGTGCAAGCAAAGTATGTTTACGTTACTTTTGTAATCCAGTGCTGGACTCCTAGGTTCAGCACTGGGACATTTACTTAAAACAGGTAAGTAATTACGTTTTTGTAGTTTGTTCGATTTTTAAAGAATATTTGTAAAATACAGAAATCGACACTTAGAAGAAATTTCACAGAAAACCAGTCAATGGATCCCTATGAAAGAAAAGTGAGTTAGCGGTAAGTAACGTTGCGATTACTTTTTAGGGCCAGTGTTGGGCACTCGGGTCCAGCACTGAGGCCCCTTCTAATACTAGGTGAGTATTTTCGTTTTCGTGTCTCGGTTGATTTTTGGTGAATATTCTAAAGTTTCAGAACTCCACACTTAGAAGAAATTTCGCAGAAAACCAGTCAATGGAACCCTATGGAAGAAAAGTGAGTTATCGGATTTCGGGTAAGTACTTGACTGGCAGGGTTAAGGTTCTGGGTAAGACTCAGGGGTCCCCCAGGATCAGGTAAGTACAGTTTTTACACCCTCAGCGGCACAGGGGCGGCCGGGTGCAGAGTGAGAAGGCCCAATGTTATCCTATGGCAGGCGGGGGGCCCCGGGTTGGTGGCTGCTGGCAAGCAGGCCACGCGACTGTGGGAGCTGGGCTCCTGGTCACTTGCTCAGGGCAAGTAGGGAAGTAGGTTAGGATAGAGGTTGCACTTCCAGGGGCACTCGGGCGGCTGGGTGCAGGGTGCTTTTGAGCCGTCGGGCGCTCAATGTTAAACAATAGAGGTCGTGAAAGGTGAAGAAAGGCTGCAGGCTCGGGGACGGTGATTCTTCAGGGACGACCAACACTTCAGGAGGTAAGTTGGGGTCTTGGAGGATAGGTAGACACCCAGGAGTTGGGCACAAGGGGCCGTGGGGCGCCGGGTGCAGGGGTGTCTTTTGAGGTCGGGAAATCTTACCCCCTGCTGGTCGCGGTTGGAGGGGTCCCTTGTCCTGAGGCTGCAGGCGTCGTCTGGGTCGTCGAGGAGGGTCCTTGGCCACTGGATTCCAGGTCAGAATCGCCGGGGGGACGTCCTCGAGGTCTCTGGTCACTCAGGCACAGGCTGGACTCGGCGGGTGCAGAGTGTGCAGGTTTCGCGGCTCCGTGCCAGGGCCGGGTCTTTGGTAGGTTTTCTTTTGAGCAGTACCACTGCTCGTGGGAGTCCCTGGGTCGAAGGCTGTAGCACAGAAGTCAGGTCCTCCGGGGTTTGTGAGGTTGCTGAGGCCGGGATTCCGCAGGAGCAGGTTCAGAGGTCGACAGGCCGGTAGGGCTGGGGCCAAGTCAGTTGTTGTCGCCTCCTTTTTAGCAGCTGCACGGCTGGTCTTCTTGCTTCGTCTTCTCTTCTTGTTTTCGGATTTGGGAACTCCGGAAGGAAGGTTCAGGGAGCCCCTAAATACTAAATTTAGGGGTGGTTACAGGTAGGTAAGGGCAGGGACCAATGGGTCCCTTCCCTGGGGTGGGTACACCCCCTATTCTGTTCCTCTCCAGTGGGAGGGGGCAGGAGCCTGTCCCTGGTTGGCCAGGTCCCCCCATCCTCAAGATGGCGGGGACTCGAGTTTGTGCTTCACCTCGCCTCCCCCACCTTAGGGGTGGAGTTGGCAGAGGTGGGCACAACCCATTTCCTGCTTCTGGTTTTCCCGCCGGTTCTCCCGCCAGGAGTGGGGGTAGAACCAGTGGGGACCAGTTTGCTGGAAGCAGCAAATGGTCTGGGGAAACTCCAAAGGCGGCAGGCCTTTGAAGCTCCCCCTGCCCATCCTGGGGGAGGAGGCTTTGGCACCTCGTCCCGGGATGTGCATTGTTTCAGGCCCCTGAGAGCAGAGGCTCTCGACCCAGGGGTCCAGAAACATGTCTGGTGGTGGCAGCCTGGGCAGCCACTCAGTCCGGACACTGGAGGTCGGGTTGGTTTCAGGGGGCATCTCTAAGATGCCCTCTGGAGTGCGTTTTACATTAAATCCCACACTGGCATCAGTGGGGGTTTAATGTGCTGAGAAGTTTGATACCAAACTTCTTAGTCTTCAGTGGGGCCATTATGGTGCTGTGGAGTTCGTAATGACAGACTCCCAGCACCATATACTCTTAATGGCAGCACTGCACTTACAATGCCCAAGAATGGACTTGGGCACTGTAGGGGCACAGGGCTCATGCCTCTATGCCCTCACCACTGGCATAGTGCACCCAGCTAGAGGGGTGGCTGACCTAGGCCAGGGCAGTGGCTTGTAGGCATGGCACACAGGGATGTGAGCCATGTCGACTCTTCACTTTTGTTCTGCACCAAGACACGCAGCCTGCAAAGGCAGTGTGTGTGTGTAAAGGTGCAGGGTCCCTAAGGGTGGCACAACAAGTGCTGCAGCCCTTAGGGGCCTTCCCTGGTCACAGTGCCCTGGGTACCCATGGTACCATTTACCAGGGGCTGACCTGTGGCCAGGGATGTCAATTGGGTGTAGGTATCAATGCAATTTTAGGGAAGGAACACAGGCCCTGGGTACCTGGTTGGCAGGAGCCCAGGGCACACTCAGTCAAAGTACATCAGCCATTCAGCAAAAAGTGGGGGCATACCATGTAAGAAAGATGGCACTTTCTCACAGGCATTACTTAGGCACAGGTGCACATTACGTCACAGGTACCCCCTCGGGTTACATGCACAACTCAGTACAATAGTTCTTACTCCAGTTTTAGTTTAGGCAAAAAGTCTCAAGTCCTTGCGCTCGATTTCCTTAAAGCATGTCAAAGTCCTTTGGTATGGTTACAGGCAAACCATTGCGGTACATCCATGATGGTTTTTCAGGTCAGGTAATGTGACGGGCATAGGTTGCACCTTCTCTCCTTGTGGCAGCCTCTCTTCAGCATAAATGGACGAAGCAAAGCATGGTTGGTCAGGAAATCATGGCAGAGCTTTTTCTGCAGTTGTGACTTCCCCCAGCCCCCTGGGCTGCACTCACCAGTGATGAGTAGTTGCGGCCTCCTAGGACAAGCAGACTACAAGCAGCAATGTGTCTTTTTTCCATTTTGTGTAGACAGTGGCAGCACTATCTTGAAGCCCGCTGCATCCGTCAGCAAACATGGCCACTTTTGATTAGGTGGCCATGTATTTTGCCTGCATAAAAAAAAGGAAGCAGTGGGGTTCATAAATGGATGTGGTGCTTTTATTATTAATTTTGCTATTAACTCAATAGAAGATATTCTGGATTTTAACATATATTTTAACAGGTTGCATGTATGTATATATATATATATATATATATATATATATATATATATATATATATATATATATATATATATGTATGTATGTATGTATGTATGTATGTATATATATATATATATATATATATTATCTACTGGCGGTCGCCAGTAGATAGTTATAGTTACAACCTATTATCCATAGGAAATCCGCGACATTCTATTTGAAATAACTCTCTTGCCGGTTGACGTATCTTCGCAAAATTTTCAAACTTTATGGCCCGCTCCGGTCCGCTCCTACCCTGAAAGTCTCGGGGGATTCGTCAAGCGGGGGCCCGAGAAAAAGGGGGGTCCCAAAACGCGTTTTCCCCATGCAATTTTCCATAGGAAACTTTAGACACGGCTACAGCCCGAACTGCTGAACGGAATTACACCAAATTTGGCAAAGAGGTAGTTCTTGGTTCAGAAAGAACCCTTTTGTTAAATGGTGTAAATCCGTTCAGTAGTTGCTGAGAAAATCAAAAGTAAAAAGATAGTGATATCTAGGGCCGCGGATCCTCCCGAGCACGAGCTTTATGTTAATTGGCTGTCAACACTCCAAGCTGCTCCTAACTGAATTGCCACTACGAGGTTTGGGATGTATTTGTAAGTGAAGGCATCTCACAAAAAGTAACGGACTGGTCTCACACACCACCTGGTGTCATGCTTCATCATTGACCAGTCCTCGCCCTCTAAAACCTTGGTTTGATAGAGGCGGGCATACCTGACGACAGGGATGCACTTCTAAACTAAGTGGGGGCCCATAAACAAAAAGTGTGGTTAAAAAACATTATAGTTATCTTAATCGTGTTTTTAATGTTAAAGGTAACTATATGATATTAAAATCAAGTGACGGTATGTGGGGAATTAATGTCCCCTATCCGTTATGTGAGAGGTCAACATGTTTCTGCCTTAATGGCCCGCTTGGGTCCAGGGCATTCGTCAGGACCTAAAAGAACATAGAGGCTCCGTTCTTACCAGCTAGTGGTAAGAGTAAACCACTGTGTGG
The DNA here is from genome assembly GCA_963921515.1 of Calotriton arnoldi. Lineage (NCBI taxonomy): Eukaryota > Metazoa > Chordata > Amphibia > Caudata > Salamandridae > Calotriton > Calotriton arnoldi. Next base: position 738,254 of record CAWUFW010003421.1, on the reverse strand, counting down.
GCGTGAGCACTGCCACACTCCACAACTTGATGGCCTCTAATTTCAAGCCCTAGATACCAAAGCTACTTGCCCCATGGGAGGAGGGGAGGGGAAACCCCTGTAGTCAAACCTTTGGTATCTAGGGCTTGAAATTAGAGGCCATCAAGTTGTGGAGTGTGGCAGTGCTCACGCCCACACAGTGGTTTACTCTTACCACTAGCTGGTAAGAACGGAGCCCTCTATGTTCTTTTTAGGTCCTGACGAATGCCCTGGACCCAAGCGTGCATTAAGGCAGAAACATGTTGACCTTCTCACATAACGGATAGGGGACATTAATTCCCCACATACCGTCACTTGATTTTAATATCATATAGTTACCTTTAACATTAAAAACACGATTAAGATAACTATAATGTTTTTTAACCACACTTTTTGTTTATGGGCCCCACTTAGTTTAGAAGTGCATCCCTGTCGTCAGGTGTATGCCCGCCCTCTATCAAACCAAGGTTTTAGAGGGCAAGGACTGGTCAATGATGAAGCATGACACCAGGTGGTGTGAGACCAGTCCGTTACTTTTTGTGAGATGCCTTCACTTACAAATACATCCCAAACCTCGTAGTGGCAATTCAGTTAGGAGCAGCTTTTTGTGGTTAGACTGTTAGTGTTGGAGGCTGCTAGCTCCTAAGACCCCGTGCCTCTCGTTCCCTTCTCCACACAACGTGGGGCTTTTGTGGTTATTGTCAACACTCCAAACCAGGAAGTGTTGGCAGCCATTTTGTCCCTCGGTAGAACCGAGGGACAGAAACAAGTGCGCAAAGCGCACAAAGGGGGCAGGGTAGAAACACCCTGACCCCTAGGTCTGCTCAGGGGTCCCACAAGGACCCCCTGGGCAAAAAAAATATATTTTTTTTTAAAAATCGGCAGGATGCGCTCAGGGAGCGCGAACCCTGCCGAAAAAAAAAATCGAAGCGCGGTCTCCCGCGCTCGATGTTAATTGGCCCCGGGTGGGCCAAGTCCCGGGGCATGCTGGGGGGGTTAATTTTATGTGTGGGGGCCTCTAAGGGCCCCCAAGCCCCGGGGACCACCACCCCCGGGGCTTTATGTATAATGGTGCGGGAGGGCTCTGAGCCCTCCCGCAGCCCCGGGACCGCCACCTCCCGGGGCTTCTTTTTATTTAAAATAACCTGTGTGGGGGGCTCCAGACCTCCACATGCCCCAGGGACCACCACCTCCCCGGGGCACTAAGAAAAATTAAAATGGGGGTCCGTTTTGGACCCCAGAGCCCCGGGGACCACCACCTCCCGGGGCTTTCAAAATGTAGGGAGGGGGGCCGCGCGGCCCCCTCCTGGAGCCCTTGATGGCCCTGGGGACCACCACCCCCAGGGCCAGCTCCTGCAGTGTCCCGGGGTGCCTACCCCGGGACACTGCTGTTTGTAATGACAGGACGGGAGCCTCGCGGCTCCCGTCCTGTCATTACAAACTTGCTTTGGATATTGGAAGAGAGAGCAGGAAACCTGCTCTCTCTTCCAATATCCAAAGCCGACTGCTTTTCCACATGGGGAGCAGCATGTTAGCTGCTCCCCATGTGTAGCTAATGCCGTCTCCCGTAGGACACGGGGAGCCGGCGGGACTGTGGGGGTTTGGGGACCCCCACAGTCCCCAACGAGAGCCAGGCCCCGGGGGATGGGGTCCCCGGGGCCATAAGAGGCCACGGAGGGGGCCACGCAGCCCCCTCCCCAAAGTAACAAAAATTTAAAAAAAAAAAAAAAAGTGCAAGGCCGGCCCCGGGGATGGGGTCCCCGGGGCCTTAAATGGCCTGAGGAGGGGGCCACGCAGCCCCCTCCAAATAAAAAAAAGAGGCCATGCCCCGGGGATGGGGTCCCGGGGCCAATACAGGCCCAGGGAAGGGGGCCACGCGGCCCCTTCCCGTTTTTTTTAATTTTAATTTAAAAAAAGGGGAAAGGCCCTGGGGGATGGGGTCCCCAGGGCCTAAAAATAGGAAAAAGGAAGGGGGCCACACAGCCCCCCTTCAGGGAGAAAAAAAAAAAAACGATCGCCCCGTAGGCCCCGCCCCCTTCCTTCACCACTCTGCAAACGCGCCCCTGGCGCGTTTGCAGAGAGGGAACGATTCCCCTTGAATACTGGGGGTCCCTGAGGGCCAACTAGCCCACCAGGAACCTCCAGTATGCGTCAGGGGGCTGCCTTGCAGAGAGGTGTACAGAGGCCACGCCCTTTTTACACCTCTCTGCAACGCAGCTCTATGGCGCTTTTTGGAGGTATATGGTGGGCTAGTTGCACCCCAGGGACCCTCAGGATTCAAGGGAGTTAATCCCCCGACTTAAAACGCGCCACGGGGCGCGTTTGCACAGTGGTGAAGGGAGGGGCGGGGCTTCAGGTGACATGTGTGCAAACAGGCCCCGTGGTGCGTTTTAAGATGGGGAATTAAATCCTCTTCAATCCTGAGGGTCCCTGGGGGCCAACTAGCCCAACAGGTACGTCCAGAAAGCGCCACAGAGCTGCGTTGCAGAGAGGTGTAAAAGGGGTGTGGCCTCTGTAAATGTCTCTGCAACGCAGCCCCCTGGCGCATACTGGAGGTTCCTGGTGGGCTAGTTGGCCCGTAGGGACCCTCATGATTCAAGGGGACTTAATCCCCCAACTTAAAACGCGCCACGAGGCGCGTTTGCACAGATGTCACCTCAGGCCCCGCCCCCTCCCTTCACCATTGTGCAAATATTCCTCTAAAATCAGCCGAAATACGAATTCTGATTTACTCACCTGTTAGCAGGAGAGACCTCTGTGCTGCATCTTTCAGCCCAGTACTAATCCTGAAAAGTAATTTTAACCGTACTTACCAGTAACTTGATTTTCCTTCCATAGGCTAACATTGACTGGTTTCACTTGGAAATTCTTCTAAGTGTGGAGTTTTGGAACTTTAAAATATTCCTCTAAAATCAGCCGAAATACGAATTCCGATTTACTCACCTGTTATCAGGAGAGACCTCAGTGCTGCATCTTTCAGCCCAGTACTGATCCTCAAAAGTAATTTTAACCGTACTTACCAGTAACTTGAATTTCCTTCCATAGGATATCATTGCCTGCTTTTTGCTGAAAAAGTTTCTAAGTGTTGATTTTTTAAACATACAAATATTCCTCTAAAATCAGCCGAAATCCGAATTCTGATTTACTCACCTGTTATCAGGAGAGACCTCAGTGCTGCATCTTTCAGCCCAGTACTGGTCCTGAAAAGTAATTTTAACCGTACTTACCGGTAACTTGAATTTCCTTCATAGGCTAACATTGACTGGTTTCACTTGGAAATTCTTCTAAGTGTGGAGTTTTGGAACTTTAAAATATTCCTCTAAAATCAGCCGAAATACGAATTCCGATTTACTCACCTGTTATCAGGAGAGACCTCAGTGCTGCATCTTTCAGCCCAGTACTGATCCTCAAAAGTAATTTTAACCGTACTTACCAGTAACTTGAATTTCCTTCCATAGGATATCATTGCCTGCTTTTTGCTGAAAAAGTTTCTAAGTGTTGATTTTTGAAACATACAAATATTCCTCTAAAATCAGCCGAAATCCGAATTCTGATTTACTCACCTGTTATCAGGAGAGACCTCAGTGCTGCATCTTTCAGCCCAGTACTGGTCCTGAAAAGTAATTTTAACCGTACTTACCAGTAACTTGAATTTCCTTCCATAGGCTAACATTGACTGGTTTCACTTGGAAATTCTTCTAAGTGTGGAGTTTTGGAACTTTAAAATATTCCTCTAAAATCAGCCGAAATACGAATTCCGATTTACTCACCTGTTATCAGGAGAGACCTCAGTGCTGCATCTTTCAGCCCAGTACTGATCCTGAAAAGTAATTTTAACCGTACTTACCGGTAACTTGAATTTCCTTCATAGGCTAACATTGACTGGTTTCACTTGGAAATTCTTCTGTGTGTGGAGTTTTGGAACTTTAAAATATTCCTCTAAAATCAGCCGAAATACGAATTCCGATTTACTCACCTGTTATCAGGAGAGACCTCAGTGCTGCATCTTTCAGCCCAGTACTGATCCTGAAAAGTAATTTTAACCGTACTTACCGGTAACTTGAATTTCCTTCATAGGCTAACATTGACTGGTTTCACTTGGAAATTCTTCTAAGTGTGGAGTTTTGGAACTTTAAAATATTCCTCTAAAATCAGCCGAAATACGAATTCCGATTTACTCACCTGTTATCAGGAGAGAACCCAGTGCTGCATCTTTTAGCCCAGTACTGATCCTCAAAAGTAATTTTAACGGTACTTACCAGTAACTTGAATTTCCTTCCATAGGATATCATTGCCTGCTTTTTGCTGAAAAAGTTTCTAAGTGTTGATTTTTGAAACATACAAATATTCCTCTAAAATCAGCCGAAATCCGAATTCTGATTTACTCACCTGTTATCAGGAGAGACCTCAGTGCTGCATCTTTCAGCCCAGTACTGGTCCTGAAAAGTAATTTTAACCGTACTTACCAGTAACTTGAATTTCCTTCCATAGGCTAACATTGACTGGTTTCACTTGGAAATTCTTCTAAGTGTGGAGTTTTGGAACTTTAAAATATTCCTCTAAAATCAGCTGAAATACGAATTCCGATTTACTCACCTGATATCAGGAGAGACCTCAGTGCTGCATCTTTCAGCCCAGTACTGATCCTGAAAAGTAATTTTAACCATACTTACCAGTAACTTGAATTTCCTTCCATAGGAATCCATTGTCTGGTTTTCAGCAGAAAAGTTTCAAAGTGTCGATTTTCACAAACTACAAATATTCCTAAAAAATCGCCTGTACGACTTAAACGCATTCTTTCAACTGTTTACAGGAGATGCACCAGTGCTGGATCCAGGATCCAACACTGAGTAAGAAAAAGTAACGATAACAGTTTTTAACTTCTAAGTGAATTTCCTTCCATAGGATAACATTGGTGATTCTATGAGAAAAAGTTTCTAAGTGTGAACTTTTAAAGTACAATAATATTCCTTAAAAATCACGACTGTAACCAAAACGCTTTTACTCAACTGTTTACAGGAGATGTCCCAGGACTGAATCTAGGATCCAGTAATGTGGTCAGAAAAGTAATCCATAAAGTAACTAATTGCATTTAACTAGAAATTCACATTGAGCTGAATGTTGCATTGTGTTTGAAAATGTGTTGCCCATTGCAACAACTGTAACTACTGTACTTAAAAGTCTATTGCCTATGTGCAAAGTAATTAAACTAAAGTAATTCATTCTGAGAAAGTATTTTTTGTAATGTAATGTATAATGTAATTACAATGTAATTTAAAAAATAAAATATGTAAAAAAAAATTGTTTCTAAAAAATTTGGAAATCAGTATGAAAAAAATGTATATAACAATTAATACATTTAAAAATTGTCATTTACAAAACCTTTGAAATTCACTGAAAAAACTGTAGGTTTCAGACATGTTATAGTTACAAATTAGCATTTAAAAAACCTTTGAAATTCACTGAAAAAACCATAGGTTTCAGGGACGTTATAGTTACAAATTAGCATTTAAAAAACCTTTGAAATTCACTGAAAAAACCATAGGTTTTAGGGACAGTTATAGTTAGTTGGACATTGCACTCGTACAAAACCCGTGAAATTCCCCCGTTATAGTTAGTCCAGCTAACTATAACTCGCGCCCGCAATGCACTGCTGATGACGTCACATATTACATCACTCATGACATGGTCAGTGACATCACTGATGACATCACTGATGACATCTCAAATGACATCACTGATGACAACATCCACGTGATAATCTGATGCACCTCCTCACACCCTAATATAACCTTTGATACACCCACTCTAAATTACAGACTGCCATTCGCAAAACCATAGACACTCCAACACCAATAACTACATACCCACTCACTGATTCTTAGGTCTACGCACACATCCACTCACTCACCCGTACAGTCACTCATACTTACGGTCACTCAGTACAGGACTATCATATGCACTCATACTCCTATATAGACACTCAAAAACCGCCACTCATCCATAGAGGTACTCACACACCTAGTCAGTCATGCAAATAATTAAACACACTACCATGTACTCACCTATACAGTTATACACACACCAGCTCACTTACTCATACAAATAGTAGCACATTCTTACGCTCTTATACAATCACTGATACAAGCACACACTCATCCATACAGCCACTATCACAATCACTCACTCTCGCTTATAGCTATTTATATACTCCAACACACATATATACTGCCTTTCACATATGTAGTTACTCACACATGTACCACTGGGACATACATTCACTCACTAACACACTCTTACACACACTTACCCACCCATACAGTCTATCACAGTTGCACTCTTGAAACCATCCACCCAGTGAATCACCCACTCACACATCTATGCACAGAGTTGCACACACCCCTCCCACACAAACACTCAGGCACCCATACAGATACTCAGACAAGCATTCAATAACTCATATAGACACTCACGTAGCTATTCACAAACACATGCAGCCACTTACACAGCAACAGACAGACGGATACAGACATTCACCCAGTTTAGTCACTAACCCATGCATTCAGTAAGATACGTTAAATCACTCACTTATAGAGTCAGTCACGCACCTACTAAATCATCCATACAGACACTTACACACCCACTCATTCTTCAATACGTCTTTTCCTATATATATTAAAAATATATAAACTTTACAGAAACACACAGTCACTGGATGATGTCATCAGTGATGTCATCAGTGATGTCATTTGAGATGTCATCAGTGATGTCATCAGTGATGTCACTGACCATGTCATGAGTGATGTAATATGTGACGTCATCAGCAGTGCATTGCGGGGCGCGAGTTATAGTTAGCTGGACTAACTATAACGGGGGAATTTCACGGGTTTTGTACGAGTGCAATGTCCAACTAACTATAACTGTCCCTAAAACCTATGGTTTTTTCAGTGAATTTCAAAGGTTTTTTAAATGCTAATTTGTAACTATAACGTCCCTGAAACCTATGGTTTTTTCAGTGAATATATATATATATATATATACAGCATTTTGCTAGGATTTTGTTTTATATGGGTGTTTTCTTTTAACCAATATGAACTTGGACTGTATTTTGATTGTTGTATTCTTTTTTATATGTACTTTTATGATCTTAATGTAAAGGATCGAATAAAGTTTCTATTGAATTGATTAGGTGAAGTCTTTGGGACAGTTCTCCTTAGGAATAAAGAAGGGAGGCAGGGTGATCCACTCTCGTTATGGTAATTCCTGGCTTTGCTCTCTAATGCAGTCTGCATTCTCTTGGTATTCATCTTTCTGACAACATGCTGGTCTTCACCACTGCACCATTGTCAATGAATCATTACAGCAGAGCAGGTCCAGTTTTCACAGCACAACTTCTTTGTGTCTTACCAGGCTGGCTGGGCTTCACTCTGTGATGATATGTAGATGCAGCCTCCCAGGTCGGTCGATCTTAGCAGCAAAACATCTTTCCTTCTGGCATTGGCAAAACCATCATCATCTTGATGCCCAGAGTGGCTATCAGTGTACACAGCCACTCTTAATTTGATGAAGCCTTTTGGGGTAGTTCTCAGCAAGAACTTCACAGAGAGACCAGGAGACCCACTGACTTAAGTATCACTCCTGGCTTTGCTCCCTAATGCGGTCAGCTTTTCCTGGGTGTTCCTCATGCCAGGACCATGCTGGGCTTCTCCTGCCACTTCTTTTGCAAGGCCAGGAACACTCCTTCCCTCTCTCAGCAGGCATACAGGCTTCTAGGCACTTGGCAGACTTGCATTTCCTGCAACAGAAGGTGTGCACTTCAGGTGATGTCTCCTCACTTCTGAGATACTGACTATAAGTCAGACACCAGCCCTATTTACACAGCAGCTCTTCCAACACTCTTTGGAGTAGCACATTCCTTGATCAAGAAGGACATGGGACTGCAACAAAGTGGGTGGTTTGGATTCCACATTTTCCAGACAAAAGGTTAAGGTTCACTGTCTCAAACTTCTGAGACAGTTTGGGGTTGTTTTCTTTCCAGTGTCCTTCTCAAGCTTCTATCCAGGCACAGCCTTTGTGTAAAGTGATGTTTCTCCTAGCAAGAAGCACTGGGGCTGGCTCCAGCGGAGTACCCACAACGTGAGCACAATGAAGTTGGAGATCTCTGAACCTGGCTGTCATCGGCCTTCCTGAAGCAGTAATCAATCACAGAAAAAAGGTCAGGCCTGGCCTAGACACTGACACAGACAATAATCCACCAGTCTCTCCATTAGATCTTCCTGAGAGGTGGAAACATAATCTATCCTCCCGCATCAGTCCAGAACACGGAGAGAGGTGGATAGAAACATACCACATCAGGAAGAGATCTGTCACAGGAGAATCCTTCTGCATGCCCAAAATGAATGGCATTGTAGTACGAAATCTCAGAGTCAGGGCTGAAGGCCCTGAAAGCACAAATGGTGCCATTTAATGGAAGCATTCATTAGAGGCTATGCAGATAGGGAAGGTCGTGACCTCACCAGCTGCTTCAGAGGAGATGTTGTTGATGAGCCCCAAAGGCACCAGGAAACACCAAGAGGCCTTGAAGCACCCAGAGGACTGTTAGGCAAAGCAGCTGGAAGGCATAGGACCCAGAACATGATAATATCATGGAGCATAGGAACCTATCAGGAGAAAAGGTAAGACAACCAGGGGAAAGGGAAAGAAGTACCGGGGAAGGGTAGAACACAACAAAAGTGTAGTAAATGGAATACAGTGATGAAATAAGTGAAAGCAGTAGCTAAACAACAAGCAGAAAGTCGTCAGGCACCATATAATTCATGCCTCTTTCATAGTGACTAGGTGGTGCTGTGCTCCCACTACTGGCCCTGGCACTATCTGTTCCTAACCCTCAGCATGTGCCTTCCTTAAATACTTGGAGTCATTCTCCACTCCTTTTCTCTTTCTCATGTGTCTAAGTGTGAATAGGGACTTTTATATTTTTAAGATTTTTAAGGCCATTCTTTAGATCTCTCTTTGAGCGTAGACTCTCATTCTAATGCTGTGGCTTCAATATGGGATTGATGGTTTTACGGTATCGGAGTTACTGTTTTAATCTTCCTTGATTGCACTCTCCTTTTGGGCATGTAGTTACCACAATGTGTTGCAGCAGAAGTTGCTGTTGGTGTGTCTTTCTTAGGCACTCATGGGCATGGTGGCTGCAATGGTATTCCTTTGAGGTAACGACTCGGACAAGGAAGAGGGACATAGTGACTTGATTGCTTACAGATAATCTGTATTACTGCTACACCTTCTCTTCATCATCCCAATCATTACAGCTCTCGCACCAACCATGGGCTGCCTAGCATTTCATGGTGACTTGGATGCAACAGAACAATACTTTTGAAAGTCATTTCCTTAATGGTAATCAGGATGGTTGGGCGAAGTGCATTCAGCACAGCAAAGAACAAAAAAAAATGGCAAATAACCACATTTTCTTTGAAGAGTTCCAGTCTCTGAGGTGGGACATGCCTTAACTGTAAACAATGGGACAAGGAAGTGTAATCTATGAGTAAGAAAGATTACCTTAAATATTCAACACATTCCGGGTAAAGGCAAAGAACACGCACAGCTTTATATGGGTGTTTTTCTTCCTGCCTGCTTCTAAAACTAAATACTGAGCATTGGTAAAGCCAATAGGTTTTGTCTTTGATACCGGGCACCGAGCTATAGGCTTTGCTAATAAGATTTTTATTTTTTGTTCCCAATGGACACTGAGCATATGCACACATGCATGGACACCTTCATATAATGTTTTCTTTCACAAAACATAAAAAATCTCTGGTAGGAGGACAGCTTGCCTATGCTGGTGATATATTCAACAAGCATTGGCAAAGCTTGGCAGTACGAGCTGTGGCAGGTGGCAGTGGAGTCACATCCTGTATAGAGGGACTGGAGCTCAAGAGGGAAAGAAGAGAGGTTACCGGAGAGTATTACTTAAAGTCGCTGGCAAAAGCATGTAGTCTTCCATAAAATACCATGGCTTTAAGCACAACCCATCCAACCAACTAATGTTATTGCTTAAACAAGCAGTGGCAAAGGCAATACATCAGGCTAAGCTGTTGGCTTTTCCAATGTTGTCTGCAAAGTATTGTTTTAAAAAAGTGACATTCAAAACCACTTCAAAATATTAGAGGATAAGCCAGCACATAACGTGTGGTATCTCAAAACTGTATAGTGAATTCAATGATTTCCATCTTTATAAAGGGCATGGTTTCTTTTTCATAAACTTGTTAATCAAAAATCTCTGAACAGAATATAAAAAAATAAGGAAGTGTCAGCACTAAAGGGAAACACTTGCCGAAGACTAATTTACTTTCTACAGTATTTCACTATTTGGCCCTCTGCAGTAGCCCTAGAAGCAGATTTATGTGCCTCCAGGAGAAGTGTCTGCTAAGTCTAACGTCTGCCTAAGATGTCAACTGAGCAACTGCAGCAGATGGCCCTTCCCCAGCACAAAAAAGCTTTTGTGTGCCAAAGATTCCCAGAATTCCCAGAAGTAATTTTCGCAGAATTATGGGCTGTTAAGCTGACACCGGGACTCAAACCTGGTTGCCCAGTTGCAAAGGCGCCCACTCTAGCCTTTAGGCAACATCACATCCCATGCATATTTGGAACGTCGGAGATAAAACAAAAACAACCTTTAACGGCTGCTCTTTAGCCATACCCTAGTAAAAACATCCCTGTTGCTTTGCTTTTACATACAAACTGAGAGGGGTGGGGAACAGCAGAGTGTTGGGGGTTACTTGAGCTGGGATAAACCAACACAGAAGGAAGAGAGTTAGAAAGCACATGTTTTCTCACTGAAAGCTAAATGAAAACTAAAAATAAGTAGTTCTCTAAATGTGAGCATTGAAAGTATACAAGTCAGCCAATCAAAATGCTCATAAAGAGGTTATGCTCCAGTGGAGGGAAAAAAAGGGCCTAATTATAATGTCGGGCGGACGTGATCGCCGCGGTCTCGGGACCAACCGACCTCAGGTCGACGGTCCCAACACCGCCATTACAATGCGACCGCACATGGTGCAGTCGCATACTCCCATTTCTCAATGGGAGCTTGTGCTGCAGTCGTAAACCGGCCTTAGCACAAACTCCCATGGAGAAATGGGAGATTCTGTTAATCTCTGCACCACGTGGCAGGCACCTCAAGGTGCCTGCCACACGGTGCAGGGATTAACAGGGGGCACCATACGTGCCCCCTCGGCCGGGAGGAATGTGGGCACTTCTAGGTGGCCTGCTAGGGGTCCCCAAAGTCGCTTTCCGATAGGCTTCCCATGTCGGAAAGCTCAACATGGTAAGCCTGTCGGAAACCAACATCGTAATCCTGACGGCAGAAACGCCCTCCTCAGGGATTATGTTGGAGCCTCCGACTGGCCGATGGGCTCCTTGAGCCCATTGGAATCCAGCCAGAATGACCGGACGGTTTTATTTCCGACTGCCTACATTGTTATTAGGTGGTTGGAATTGAAAGCGGAGATGACGGTCCGAAAGCCTCCGATCTGCAGCACCAAAGTGTGGAAGGAAAGCCATCGAATAATAAGCAAACAAACAAGAATGACAATAAAGCCAACCAATGATAAGCAATAGACGGGCTGAAAGCGAATGGTAAGTTCATTACAGGTCTTTCACAACCAGCCAGCTTGTGCTGTCTTTTGGCGCGGTCTAAAAAATTCCAACAGCCAATAGTTGAAAGGGGCTGACCCAAATCGCACTTTTTCTGTGCTGTATGTCCATGCTCAATTAATGTATGTAGTGTAGTGTATTAGCAACTTGAAGTCTTCAACTGACAGCTACAGCTATCTGTAGGTGAATCCTGAAAAGTAAGACTCTGACTTTCTTTAAATATGTATGCAACAATTTTAATTTAGTTAAGAGTGCCCTCCTTAACGATAGCAGCACTGGCACGTCCCCAGCTTCCTCCAGCGCTGCTATCACTAACACTTGTCACTGTTGCCATTTCTTACGTTTTACATGTGGTTTTCTGCACCATGTGTTGAATATGCAATAAATTGTTTACAGGGCGCCCTCTGATAAGCTGTATAGACTTTGCAGTTTAATCGCAATGTGCACACGTTAGTTTTATATAAGCAAGACATAATTTTTTGCAAATAAAAAGGTACTTTTATGTTTATATACAAAGAAAAATGATCCATGTTTGTGCTTCATATTAAGCTGCTTTATATGATTGTAAAATAAAAATGTTATCTTAAAAAAAATTAAAAAAAGAGTGCCCTCATTAAGATAAAGTATACTTGCACGGAATAGATATCTGCCATAAAACAAAGGGGCATTCTGGTAAGTAACGATATAAAATATTATATCCTCAATCGTTTCAACATCTACAATGACGATAGCTTTTACAGCAACGTATTATAAATCTGTAAATACAGGTTTCTATTTTGGGCCAAACGCGTGATAGATGTTCAAGGAGAATCAACGCGCTCACGCGGCAAACATGTTGCAAAATTAAACAGTCCTGCAAAACGGCACCCCACAACGTGCAGGAATGCATGCCAAACAATTACTTATGTTGATTGCATGCTCCGTAATTTCAGATTACTACACTACAATTCTTTGCTCTGCTTGTCTAGCTACACGTGTGGGCCAGACGAAGGGTGCTCGTAGCGAGGCCTCAATGACAGTCCACTCTCAGCTGCGCCACGGCCCCAATAATTAGCCTTCCGTGACAGCCACCTCTTGTGGGTTTGCCTGTGAGAGACATTTGACACAACAGACTTCAGAGGGAATTTTCAGGAGGCTCTTGTGGCGTCCGAATGGCTCTTAATTAACCACTTAGGTATCCCTCCCTCCCTCTTCACTCTCCTGCTTGGCGCTTTCCAAATGGTAGGGGCTGCACTCTGGATCTAAACACCGGGGAAGCGTACTATCAAAAGATCTTGTAAATGAAGGCTTGTGTAAATTATTTTTAATGATTCCCTCCTGGCGCATCATTATGTTTGTAGTTACACGCAGGCACTTCAGAGATGGCTCATCTTCGGTAAGGTCAGCTGCAGGACCACCATAACTAGCTGCAGTCAGTAAATGGCTTATTAATTAGCGCAGTGGTTTTACATTGCTAAGAGCTCTGATGTATGGAGCTGGAATTGTAATTGCGTGGGACCGAAATAATAAGCCATCTCAGGGCTCCTTATGCAAATTGGCATATTATAAAATCATTACCTATCTAAACACCGAGTTTTAATAAGAATTACAATGATGAATTTTATGATAATTGACACTTAAATTCTAATCTCTGGGATTTTTTATCATTTTGGTGGTTAAAGTGTGTTTCTAATTAAATGTTACTTAAAATGCAAAGGGCTGTTTAACGATTCCATTCAGGACTTCTGGTTCACATCAGGTTATTCTCTTTGTTCACAGGAAATGGCACTTCTTGGTAATAGGTATATGACATTTTGTATTGCTTGTAGAATAAGATGTTTAATCATGTTTTTATTTCAGTTATGATTTTGATGAAAATGTATTGTCAACTGTGAAACGGGGACTACCAGGTGTCATTAGGTATGTCATTCATAAGAGCAGTGGCTCAGAGAAAACAATTAAAAATAGAGCACATTTTGCATATTTATGAGTTGCACTGTGCTTAACATTGAACATGGTTCTTATGAGGAAGGGATGCATGTACTTACTTCCGCTAAGCATGTAAATTCGAGGTGTATAGCATTTGAGGGCCTCTGGTAACATCATAAACCACGAGGCCAAAGGCCGCGTGATGTGTTAATGGCACCAGAAACATGACATGACAATGTAGAAGCATATTAAATGTTATCGGTTATGTCGTTTTTTATATTGCATGTTCATTTTGGTACAGTTACCATAAAAATGAGATTTTTTTTCATATATGGATATGTTGTGTAGAAAACAGCAAGGGAAATAGTGGATTACATTGCCTACCAGGGGCGGCTCCTCCATGTGGGTGGAGGAGCGTCGCCCCACTGCTTTCTTGCAGTGCGAGAAGCAGAAACATTAAATGGTATTATAAATACCATTTATGTTTCTGCTTCTCACACTGCGAGAAAGCAGAAGAAGGGTTTGGTTGGATCCGTCCTGCAACAGGGCAGGGGAGGAGTGGCTAGCCAAATTTTGCGGGCCCTGACTGTTTGGTCGGCCCTTTGGGGCCGACTAAACCAGTCATGCGCACTCTCCATTTTCTCCATGTAGGCTGCATGCAGCCTACATGGAGAAAATGGCCTCCCCATTGACGCCTGTGCGGTCGGCGTCCCAGCCAATCACAACGCTGCCATTGCAGCGTTGTGATTGGCTTAGAGGAGGGGAGGGAGGCTGCCTGCTTCCTGTTCCTGCAGAGGCAGGAAAGCAGGAGCAAGCGCCGGAGCCTGGAAAACGCGGGACCCGGAAAAGGTACTTTTTTTATTATTATTTAACCCCCCTCCCCTGCGACCACTTGCCCGTACATGCCCCCCCACCCGTGAGCCATGCCGGCCGCGACTCTTACCTACTGAAAAAACAAGAGAAAAAGACTTCACTATGTAGTTACAATTATTTTTTTTTAAATGTTTTTTAAGCAAAATCGTTTTTCTGTGTTAGAAATATATTTTCTGTGAAGTAACAAGAGAATTTTGTAGCTGATCTCCTCAAGGTAGAGCTGTTAATGGGACCTGAATGCAATTAGAAATCAAGTTTTGTTTATTTGCCTTGAAGTTGATTTTGATTAAAAAGGGCAATGGTGAATTACAGCAGTTTCAATGAGCTGGAAGCAGGAAAATTAAGCCTATCATTGGATAAAATCCAGATTTCTCAGGAATTATGGCATATGTACAAAATAACGCTACACTCCAGTGAAATGTGGATTCAAAATCATAATATTGTGACTATAAAAACGTCAAACGTGTTATTTAAATATATGCCATTTAAAACACAAATTGGCCACCTGTACAGCCATGGAAAGTGGTAGATGTCTCACCTGTGCCACTGCTCAGGGCGCCATGCCAGAGCACCGCCATCGGGGCTCCATGCCAAAGGGTTTCCTTGGCATCTAACAGTAAACAACCTTTTTCTACTCCTTAGGTCTCTAGTTATAAACAAAGCTACATATGAACAAATTGTTGCCTTCTTCATTTGGTGATTTTCATGGCATATTTGTTTCAGATGCTTTTAACGTAGGTCACAAACAAGGACAAGGGACACCCTACTCACTGGGAACCAGGGTAAATTATGTGTAACAGAAACAGTGGTTCCTGTGGAAAAGTACTTATATATATTGGTAATATTGTGCGCAATCGCAATAGTTATGGGTTACTTAGATGTCATACGGAAAGGAGACCAAGAACACTTCCGTATGTGTATACAACAGATTTTTTTATATATTTTTCCAAAAGTATATAAATATGTGCCAAAAGCAAAAAAGTTTTTTCAGATCTTGCTTAGTGTCCCCAGTGTAAACATCTGAATACAGGGAAGTATTGCGCAGCCACGTGAAAGATGTGAGACACCGGTCAAGTGAGAAGAAAAAAGTAAAGAAATACTCACACTGGACCCAGCCGGGTACCCAGAGTGAGAGACGGGGTGAAGGGCTGGCAAGGCCACGAGCATTGTGCCTGAGCAGACGGCCTGTGCGGTTCCGGCGTAGCGTAGGCACGCTTTGTATGTACCACTGATTAATTCGGAAGAGTACATCCTGACTAGATGGGACGATCGAGGTCCCGCGTTCACGTCAGCACAATTGCAGCTGGAGCAACAGCCCCGCCCATACTCGTGGCCTTGCCTTGAGAGAACCCTTAAGCCCACAGGAATACCTGCTCCTTACACAGTGGCACTTGCCCTGCTGTACTTATCCGTGGTTGCCAGCCCTTCACCCCGTCTCTCACTCTGGGTACCCGGCTGGGTCCAGTGTGAATATTTCTTTACTTTTTTCTTCTCACTTGACCGGTGTCTCACATCTTTCACGTGGCTGCGCAATACTTCCCTGTATTCAGATGTCCCTAAATCCATAGGTCCTGAAGAGACCCTGCATCCTTTGAAGGATCTTTCAAAATGATGGAAACCGAGTTATATATGTCGCAAATTCACTAAACTTATTGTGTTTTTTTTGGTTCCATTTACACTGGGGACACTAAGCACGATCTGAAAAAACTTTTTTGCTTTTTGTACATATTTATATACTTTTTGAAAAATATATAAAAAATCTGTTGTATACACATACAGAAGTGTTCTTGGTCTCATTTCCGTCTGACATCTAAGTAACCCATAACTATTGCGATTGCGCACAATATTACCAATATATATAAGTACTTTTCCACAGGAACCACTGTTTCTGTTACACATTTAACATAGGTCAGCCAGGGGTAGGTAGGGTGGAAATATGTTAAATGCGAGTGTCACAATGGACACCCTTGTTCCACCCTGGCAGAGGGCTTTCTATGGGCACCCAAATCCCACAAGGGAATTTGAACAGGGATTTATACAGTCTCCAGGTGAGAGTGTGCCATGTTGGAAAGACGAAGCTAGCAGTTGAAGAGTGAGTAGAGTTCCCAACGTTTCCCTCTCTTCTCGGGTGGTGCTAAACAGGAAGGCTGTGCCACCTGCTTAGCTACTAGGTGTGATGGCATATCCAGAACCCCAAGTCCACCTATTCTAGTAATTTTGGGAGTCTGCTGATGGCAATGTCAATTGAGATCAGCTTCCAACTTTGCCCGCCCAGGTCCTTTCTTCCGACCACCTACAACTACCTTCTCTCAATACATGCTGCTGGTGCCCCCTCTCAAAAGACCACACCAGTACGTGCTTCTAACACTGCCTATCATGACTTTGAAGACTATTATAGGCCTCACGAAGTGTCCAGCGGTGCCCACTCAGAATTTTTCTTTCCAAAGTTGTTGGAAAATGGCCCTCTCTGAAGGGTCACACCATAATTTTTGCCTTCCTCTTCTGTTTTCTGACCTTCTTTGTGTTAGCTTTAGGACTCTCCTCTAAACATGGTATAATTGATTTATACCTGTTTGACATATTTGATTTACTTGTAAGTCCCTTGTAAGGTGGTATACCCCTTGTAAGGTGGTATACTATACACCCAGGGCCTATAAATGCAATGCTACTAGTGGGCCTGCAGCACTGATTGTGCCACCCACAGAAGTAGCCTTTCAAACCTGTCTCAGGCCTGCCACTGCAGGGCCTGTGTGTGCAGTTTACAGCCACTTCGACTTGGCATTTAAAACTACTTGCCAAGTCTTAAACTCCCCTTTTATTATTTGTAAGTCAACCCTAAGGTAGGCCCTAAGTAACCCTAAGGGCACAGTGCTATGTAATTATAAGGTAGGATATGTACTTTTATGTTTTGCATGTCCTGGTAGTGACAAACAGCCTACTTTGTTTTTCACTACTCTGAGGCCTACCCCTCTCATAAGCAAACATTGGGAATTCCTTACTACACTTGTAAGCTGTAATTCCTGATCAGAGAGGAGTAGCTTTTTTCATGTTTCATATACTTTGAATGGTAATGATAAATCCTCTTTACTGGTGAAGTTGAATTTAACATTACTGTTTTAGAAATGGCACTTTTAGAGTAGACATTTCTCTGCACTTACTGCTCTGTGTGCCTGACAGCCTGTCGCCAATACACATCTGGG
The DNA here is from genome assembly GCA_963921515.1 of Calotriton arnoldi. Classification (NCBI taxonomy): domain Eukaryota; kingdom Metazoa; phylum Chordata; class Amphibia; order Caudata; family Salamandridae; genus Calotriton; species Calotriton arnoldi. The sequence continues at coordinate 720,597 of CAWUFW010003421.1, read as the reverse complement.
GTGGGTGACAGCTACACTTTGCGCATTCCCTCTAAACACCCACAACGCAGGAAGGCTAGGTGTGTCTGAGTACCCATCTACAATGCATCTGCATTCTGATGACCATGCCTAGGCAGGATGGAAGGGAGGGGCTAACGTTTCACTTGAATAGGTAATGTCCTGTCCACACACAAAGCACTGATTTACCCCCCCAGATAGCCTGACAGACAGGACTGGGTTGAAAGGAATCCTTGTACACTGCATAGAGCTGCTTTGAAGTCACCTCCTACATCAAAGGCACTTATGAGTATAAGTACATGGTGTCTGACCCACTAGATCTTGAACTGAACCTCTGACAGAAGGACTGCTGTGCTGCTTCAAGGACCACTTTTGTGGAAGGACTGCCTTTCTGCTTGTTCTCCTGCTGCCTGCTGCTCCCTTACTCTGCTGAAAGAGAGCTGGACTCTGCCTTCCCTCCAAGTGATCTCCAAGGGCTTGCTGGCTTGCCACCTGTTTCCTGAAGTCTCAGGGACACAAAAGACTTTTGCAATTCTGCTAGTGCTGCTGGACTCTGCCTTCTGTGAGCTCTAACCTTGCCTGAGGTGCCCTCTCCAAGATCTGGGCCTCAGAAGTGGGTTCTGCAGCTGTTTTGCTACAAAATCGACGCATCGTCACCACTGCGCTGATCTGATCCAATGCAGTGCCCTTCGATGCAGACGCAGTTCTGATCCGGAGACAGGCCTGCGCGACTCGACGACGACGCAGAACATGACTGCGAGGTTCAATAACGATGCCACATTGATCCGAGGTCCTGACCGCAAGGCTCGACTTTGACGCATCGACCCGCCTGCGTGAATCGGAACCAACGCATTGCCTTTATTGCGTGGAGAAGATCGACGCATTTTGTTGCTTGCGACCAGGAAAGGTAATTTGTTCACTGGGGCCTGCGTGGGTCCTGTAGCCGGCTTGCACTTCCACGAGGTCAGCTCGAATTCTGACTTTATCTCTGTCCAGCGTGACCTAAAGTAATCTTTTAGCGCTACTTGCTTCTAAGCGCTTTACTGCATTTATTCCTTTTAATTCAATACCTCAACTTCTATACATTGGATTTTTGTCATTTTGGTCTTGTTTTGTCTTTTTTTCTCAACCTGTGTGGAGTCTTTTTGTGGTACATTCATTGTGTTACTGTGTGTGTGTGTTGCACAAATACTTAAAGATCAGATAAAGTAGAGAGGGGCCCTACTTGCCTAATGGGACAGGGCACCATATCAGACTATTCAGTCAATATCAAACTCCCACTTGGTTTATATATACACAATCTTAGACTCATACAACACTCTCACTTCAGTTTCATTCCGTCTTTCGTAAACATCCCCAATAACATTAAGGTACAAGCTTCACACCAATATTTCTATATAAAAGAGTATTCTCTTAGCTTTTTATTTATATTTCGAATCTCATACTCAAACTGATAAAAAAAATCATATATCAATGCACAATAAAAAGTCTAAAAACACAATTAAGAACTCCTTGTTATTAAATCCCTTTAGAAGGGAAAAGCGGGCCCTATTTTACAATAAAATACAATCCATTACAGAACACATAAACATAGACAGGGAGAATACAATAGACAAAAATGTATGTTTTTGCTATCACTAATCTTCTTGGGTCATTGTATACATCAAAAAATGTCACCAAATAATTAATATCTACAGTGTACTTTCAATGCCCTCCAGATTTGGTATCAAGTTTCTGCATCAACGTGTTTTGGTGGATACGCTGGGTATTAGGCCACCTTCTTCAGGACAAATACATTCTCTCTCACAATTTTAGCAAAAACAAATTCTCTTTTCCATCTTGCCAATGGGCATAGCATAAGATGACGGGTTATCGCACTTCCGTGTGGATTCAATTCAGACTTGTAAAAACAACCCCAACAGAATGTCCGTCCATTATCTCTGGTGTGGAGTAGGTAGATCTTTTCAAATGTGTGGGCTGATTCGCATATTCTTAATTTTGTTTTCTCTTATGCCATAAACAAATTTCCTTTATATTGGTTGTAACCTTACAGTCTCTGGGACTCGTATATCTTCCTGATTCAAACCTCGTTTGTGTGTCCCATGCGTAATGTTAAGCTATGCACATAGGCAGGATGTAAAAGAGAATTTGTTTTTGCTAAAATTGTGGGAGAGAATGTATTTGTCCTGAAGAAGGTGGCCTAATATATCCAGGGTATCCACCCAAACGCATCGATGCAGAAACTTGATACCAAATCTGGAGGGCATTGAAAGTACACTGTAGATATTAATTATTTGGTGACATTTTGTGATGTATACAATGACTCAAGAAGATTGGTGATAAGAAAAACATACATTGTTGTCTATTGTATTCTCCCTGTCTATGTGTTCTATAATGATTGTATTCTATTGTAAAATAGGGCTCGCTTTTCCCCTCTAAAGAAATTTAATAAAAGGGAGTTTGTTCAACTTTTTATTGTGCATTGATATATGGTTTTTTATCAGTTTGAGTATGGGATTTGAAATATAAATAAAAAGCTAATAGAATACTCTTTTTATATAGAAATATTAGTGTGAAACTCGTACCTTAATGTTATTGGGTATGTTTATGAATGACGGAATGAAACTGAAGTGAGAGTGTTGTATGAGTCCAAGATTGTGTATATATAAACCCAGTGGGAGTTTGAATTTGACTGAATAGCACAAATACTTTACACATTGCCTCTTTAGATAAGCCTGGCTGCTCTGTGCCAGACTACCAGAGGGTAAGAACAGGTTTTAGTGTTGTATCTAGCTTACCCTAACTAGAGTGGTGGTTCCGGCCTGATCTAGGTGCATACCTCAGCGAAACAGGAATCCAATTTGTAACAACTGTCCTCTATCTACTCTCTCCATTGCTAGTCTAACCACTAATGAAGGCTACTAAAACTACACGCTGCTGCAAGATTCTCATACTCTCTGAGAGTACCAGCTGCTCACAGCTCACTGCCACTATTACTAACACTGTCCATCAGAAATGCTCACTGTCCAACAGCACCTTCCTTTTATCATCACTTGCTTGCTTTGCCCATCATGTTCTCCTCGTTCTGATCATTTGCTATTATTCTCGTCAGCCGCACTGCCCATTAATAGCTCACTCAACCCATCAGTAGCTCACATTGCCCATTGGTAGCTAACACTGCCTGCCACAAGTGAAGTGATGTCACTTTTTGTGATGTTGCTTTACTGATGTCACTTCCTCTGAGGCTCTCATGGCATATGGAAATTAGAGGGACCTCACCTTGCTTCTTTCTTCCAAGGGACCCAAAAATCATAGGTTAAACCCTCTTTGTATCTATTTATAAAGTTACGATCTATTTATAAAGTTACGATTAGTTAATTCCTAGCCTACATATTGGCTACTTTACAGGAGGCCATAATAATGTAAGATTGGCAGCTTTTTGAGCTTAATAGGCAGAGGCCTGAGGAAATATGCTACTGCCAAAGTATGTCAGTTGCAATTCGTGGTTTATGTTTTTTTGCAAATGTATTTGTGGTAACAACTATTCAGTGACTTTATCATTTCCTACAGGCCCTCATACCCTTGTGAATCCCGATATAATTCCATGCCCTCTATTAAAGTTGGGGAGGAGAAGTTATCAATTAAAGCTCAGAAGAGGGGCACGTTTTCAAGAGCTGATTTGGTACCCATAGACAGGTTCATCTATGATATCAGAATCTGGGCACTTCTGGTGTCTGAGCTACTAATACTACAGTAGAAACAGACGAGACGTGTACATCATGGCAACTGGCAGCAATAGTCCCTGTCTGTAAAAAAGGTGACAACATGTTGTCAAATAATTACAAACCTATCTCATTTCTTAATGGTGATGGTAAACTATTTGTGAAGTGTTGGGCCACTAGACTCTATTGTTATGTGGGTAAGATTGACATTGATGATTGCCTGGCTTGCATTAAGTGCTCAATTGGGACAGTAGAACAAAGTTTCCAGCTGTTCTGCTCTGTGATGAAATATCCCATCCTGAAGAGAGGGAGGCTTTTTTGACATTCCTTGACCTCAAAGTTCAGAAGTTCCTTGAAACCATGGTATGTATTTTTCATATTGGTCAATGATATTTTTCTCCTGTGTTCAGAAATATGGCAGCTGTATGCTTTGCCACCAATGCAGAATCATCAGATTACTTCCTGGTCAAGACCGGAGTTTATCAGGGCACCTTTTGGCATTTATGTTATTTAATATATTTATTTATGGCCTTTATTGATATTGACTGACGTGTAATGTTGATTGTTCAATGGCAAATATCTCTGCAGTAATGTGCCTGTTATATGCAGATGTTATTAATGTACTAGCACGTAATGAGAACACTTCACATTAGCAGCTTGATTCAATTCAGAATTATTAATACCAACTGAAAATCTTGAAGATAACGTCAACAAATTTAAGTTAATGGCTGGAAAGAAAAAATATTGTCCATAGAGATCCTTTTTTATTAACTAATGATGTAACCATTTGTAGATGAATTTCAGTAACTGTGTTTAAGGTTTTGTGTAATGGGGTTAGCCAAATGCCAGGTAAAAACAATGTTGCTATCCTGAGTAATATTGAACTCGCCTTACATGCACTTGTTTTTTAATTTGGCGTACAGACTTTGGTAGCACCCCCAGAGCTATTTAGGTCTAAACTAACTGCTGAGTCTTTATCTGAAGCTGTCTTTAGAGGTATTTAAATATCAAGCCATTGTCAAGAGGCCAAAATATCTACCTCAGAAGACTTTCCGGCTTCTCCCAATCTTCCACACTGTAGTATCAAGATTGAGTTGGGAATTATGGATATAAAGCAAGCTCTTTAACCTCCCCATCTGTGGGCTGGACTATTGGTAAAATGTAGCCACAACAGTATTTCAGCATACCTTTCAGCACTTGTTTAAATGAAATCCTACAGGTTATTTTCCTTAGGGTTATCATTAAAAATCCTGTATTGAAAATTTTGATATCAGGTGTGGAAAGTAAAGATATTGATTGTGGAAGTTTATAACGATGTTTACTCATGGTTGGATCAAGACTGGGAAGACTAAATCTATTTTTCCACAATAAGTTTCATCTCTCCTATGTTATCACATAGCATAGTCTTCAAATGCAGAAAAATATGACTGTGATAATTTATAAGACAATCTACATAAGTAACTGTCTTGGAGCTTGTTGTATGACATTGAGGGGCAGATCACTGTTTTACCTTGTTTTACTTTTGTATGGTGGCATGTATTTAGTTTTAATAAAGTATATTTCTCTATTGCATTGTTTGATTACATTTGTATGGTGTTCAGAATCCGAATAAACAAAATTCATTGATTGATACATATACATTCCATAAAAAACACACTGAAAGTGTTGTCAACGGCAATGTCAGCAATGGTGTCATGTGTGATGTTATCTGTGACATCATTTGCAAGGCTATTGTGGGGTGAGTGATGTTATGCGCAGCCGACCATAACATTTTAATGAGTGGTTTTGTATTTCAACCAAAGCATCACTTTAATGTATTATTTTACCCCTTTAATTCAGAGGATGTGGTGTTCACTTCTTCTGCATTATCTTCACAGATGCGGGCAACATGAGCATCACATCTTCACATCAAAGGACAAGAAATACCTCTGGTGCAAGCGTCAGAGGGATTCCCTTCTAGAGTCTTCCACCTTGGGCTGCTAGGGAAAAGGTTCACCAGCAGCATGGGGCTTTGTTTGTGAATGACGTGCATGGTGTGCTGACGTCATCAGTTTTGAAAGTGAAAGTTTGCCCCACAAGCACCAATCCCAATGGGAGAGGTACCATTTGAAAAGGGACATGCTTCCTTTTCCAATTGTTCCTCTCTCTAGTAAATCCCTGCTTGAGGAAAGTCATAGGAGGGTGATCCACTAAGAGGGTTCCAACCACTCAACATGAGACAGGTGAAAGGGGGCAGAGTCTCCAGGGATGCATAATTGCTCCCTCCACTCTTCCAAGTCCCTAACATTTTCCTACCCTTATATGGTGGGCAGAAAGCCCACTAGACACCGGGGATTGATGAAAAAAAGTCAAATAGGCAAGGGGGGCGGCCAATCCTGACATCAGGTTGCATCCCCATCCCTGGAGTCCAAATGGTATTTAGGGCCAAAAAGCACACTACATACCAGGTATCATTTTTTCTAAAACAAATAATAGAATAATGTCGGGGCAGCTCATCCTGACTTCGGGCTGCATCCCCCACCTTTAGAAATCAAATAGTTTTTCTGCACCTCTTTGTGGCAAGCTGAAGAATTTACCACAATTTGCCTTCCCCAGAGTGGCAGAAATAATACGAGTCACCAGGAATTGCTTAAAAAAATGGAGTGGGGAGGGGCTGATGCTTCATGGCATCTGGCCGCAGCCCCGACTCCTAGAACCCAAACAGTACTTCTGCCCCCCAGGGAGAAGATTAGGGGACTGAAAGTGCTTAGAAACAAGGGGCCATTCTACAAAACATTTCCTGGGTGTGCTACTTGAATTGTGCCCATTCTTTGTGCTCTACCGTATAGTAGAAGGGACCATAAATGCTTGTGTGGGTCATTCCATATTATGGATCGCACCAGCATGATCACAAGCAGGCATTCCCTCATTTCTTTGGGGGCTGGCCCTATGCAAACAAGGGATTACTTTCCCTTTGCTCTGTATTACAGATGCTGGTGCAGAGAGAAAAGCTTCTCTAGAGACACACTGACTGTGTACCACATAGAGGTTGTGCACTAAGAGTTCACTGGGGAGTACAGGGTCCCAGGTTCTCCCCAAGCATCCCCTTGCAGGTGGGTGATGTTACCAGGACACCCTCCTGCAAGAAGATACCTTCCCCCTCTTCTAAAAGATTCTGGTCTACTTACAGTGAAAGAAGGAGCCGCCGATTCAACCAACAGCTCTGTCTTCCACTAATGCATCCGCCTCAGTGTCAGCACAAACTGCCAGAGTTTGCACTTACACTGAGGACAGTGAGTTTTTGTAATCAGGGACACTGTACTGGTCAGCACACAACACTTTGCCCAATGCATAATTCAGTGCCAGTAATTCTATTTTGGTTTTCTTAAAAAAAGAATGAGGTGAGGGTTGCCTGTCCTCTCATTGGGCCACATCGCCACCCTTTGAGCCCAAACAATCTTTCTGCCCTCTGTAGCTCAGACCCAAATATGACAGCCATTGCCATATTTGAGAGGATATTTAGATCCTTTGGGCATAGATTTGAAATATTGTCCAGTAGAGAAGAGCTAAACAAACCAAATCTGCAGAAACACCATCTGGTGTCCGGGGGTATATACCAATGCCTGGTCCGGCCTTGGCCCTACATCATTCCATTTTTGGAAAACAATCCCTTGTGTCTAGTGGGCATTCCGTCCCCTGGGCAGGTGAACCCTCCAAAGTGCCCCCTAAGGAGACAGAAAAACTGCCTGGTACCCGAGGATGGGGACTGCAGCCCAGTTCAAGGAAGGGCAAGCCCTGCTACCTGTCTTTTATCATCCTGGTGGTCTAGTGGACTTTCTGCATCTACTGCCATGGGCGATATGTGGTAAACACCCCAATCCTCCAACCCAGGGGTACTAGAAAGCCAACTGCGTCAACCAGGGGAAAAAACAAAATGAAACAAGGCATGTGGTATGGGGCTGTCAAATCTGGGCATTTGGAAGTGCCCCGAATTCTCCATGTTTCATTTAGTTTTTCGGAACCCCCTTGGAGTGCTGGTTGAGGCAATAACCCCTTACCTGCCCTCCCCAGGGATGGCTTTATGACCAACTGACTACCAGGGAAATAAGTGAGAAAATGAATGGGATGGTGTGCCAGGCAGTCTTGGTATCGGCCCACACACCCATACACCAGACAGTATTTTTGCCTCCAGGATGAGGCCGAATGAGGGGTTTATCCCATGTCTGCCAGCCCATATGTCAAAATAATGTCCAAAGAAATAATATTTTCTTTCCACTTGCCAAGGGGGATGGTTGGCAAACTTGGTAATTTCTGAAACATAGAGACCCTAAGGAATTCATATTGGCGTGGCTTACCTGGATCACCGCACCTTTTCTTACTCAGTATGCCTTATAGATATTAAACTTGCCTTAAAACACCCAATTGCTTCTCTCTTTCCAGAGGAATTTGGATCCAGTGTTCAGTCACACATAGGGAAGCCTAATAACCTAGATATTTCTGAAAACTACAGACCTAGTGAAATCCAGGGTTGTGTGGCTTGTATGGATCCCACCAAATTTTCTTACCCAGAATTATGTGCAAATTTAAAAAAGCTATATCTAAAAACACCCAATTACCTCTCTCTTTCCATGGGAATGGCTACAGTAATCAACTCATGGGAAAAGCAGCCACTGGGGAACCCTAACAAACCTGGGCATTTCTGAAAACTAGTGACAGAGTAGGGTAGGGTGGATGCGTGATTAAAGCTTGTTAAATTTAACAGAAGATAATGAAAATATCCAAACTGTACCTAAAAACACCTAATTATCTCTCTCTTTCTTTCCCTGGGGGGGGGGGGGGGTGACGGCAGTATTCAGATCATGGGGTTGGCTATCACTTTGGGAACACTACAAACCCTGGCCTAAAAACAAGCGAGGAAGGAGAATCCAAGGTGAGTGGCTTGGGTGGATCCCAGCATCATTCCTTACCGAGAATGCCCTGCAATTGTAAAAGTTTGAATTAGTGTGACAATGTGACAGAATTCTGCACTTCCAGCCAATGGCAAAAGGTTTGCCATGATACATTCCCATATTTCTTCCAGGAAAAACAGCACCCAACATTTATGGGCCATCAAAACGTATGTGATAGGAATGGATTAAACCTGTAGCCCTGTGAAAACCTCATTCACACTATTTTAACATCGCACACTCAGAGTTTTGACTCGTTCCTGCCCAGTATGAGAGGTCCACTCACTAATATGGGGCATTGTTTTTATCGGGCAAAGTGTGGGAATGATGGGTGATATAATTTTTGTTGATCCCCAGAGACTCCTGAACTATTCCTCATAGAAATTCGAGGAACATTTGTTTTTATCGGGCAAAGTGCTTTGAATGCTGGGTGATAGGTTTTTTTGATCCCTAGAGATTTGTTATTTTTCCTAAAGAGTAATGGTTGCAAAACATTCTGAGGAAGAAAAACTGGCAGAATCCAAATAATCCATACAATACTGGACTCACTCAGGTGTCCAGTTTTCAGAAATGTTTCGGATTGGTAGGGTTCCCTGGGTGCTGGCCAACCTTGAGCCCAAAAAGGGCAGCTAACCACATCCCCAGAAAGACTGAAAATCAAAGGAAAAATCTTGATGTTTCCCGGTTGCTTTATGGGGATCTTTCCTGCTACAGGTGATAAGTTCAACAATAGAAGTGGGGTACTGTTATCGAGTGAACAGTATGATTGCTGGGTGCTGTTTAGTTTTTCTGATCCCTGCAGTTCCCCAAACCTTTCCTCAAAGAAATTTGAATACAAGTTGTTATCTTTTTGTAAAGTTTGATGTTTTCAGGTCCTAATGGGTACCAAAGGTGGTGGTATCCAAGTAAGCTACACCACCCTGGACTCCCCTGATGTTTACTTTGCAGGGCATTCTGAGTAAGAAAACGCAGATGGATCAGTGCAAGCCACACCACCCAGGACCCACCCAGAAATCTAGTTTTCATAAATGCCTATGGTTAGTAGGTTTTCCTGGGAACTGACAGACCGCCGGCCCAAATACCACAGCAACCCACATATCCTGAATGAGTGAATTTGAAAAGAAAAACCTTGATATTTCCACGTTGCATTTTAGGGCCTTTCCTGTCGCAAGCAATAGGCCCACCACGCAAGTGGAGTACTGTTTTTATTGGGAGAAGTATGGGAATGCTGGGTGGGAGGACTTATGTTAAATCCTGCATAATGTAGGCCTTTTCCTCACAGACATCTAGAGAAAATCCATTTTTTTAGCCAAAGTTTGATGTTTGCAGAGCATTCTGGATCAGAAAAAGCAGAGGGATCCAAAGAGGCTTCACCACCATGGACTCAAATTGGTGTCTAGTTTTCAGAAATGTATGGGGCTGGTAGGTTTCCCTGTCTTCTGACCAACCCGGGCCAAATACTGCATCACCCCAAACCCCTAAAATGAGTGAATTTCAAATGGTGGGTGGAAGGACTTTTGTGGGTCCCCACATATCCCAGAACATTCACTTACAGAAATTTGAGGAACATTTGTGTTTTTAGCCAAAGTTTGACTTTTGCAACCTATTGTGTCTAAGAAAACGTATTGGGATACACACAAGCCACACCACCTTGGACTCAGATGGGTGTTTATTTTTCAGAGATGTCTGTGGCTGGTAGGGTTTCCTGGGTGATGGCCAACACTAAATCCAAATACCTAGCAACACACATACCCAGAACGAATGAATTTCAAACAAAAAACCTTGATGTTTCCATTTACAATTTGCAGCCATTCATGTAGCAGATGATAGGCCCACCCACTAAAGTGTGCTACCATGTTTATTGAGAGAAACGTTTGAACACTATGTGGTAGGACGTTTGATAATCCTTGCAGATTCCAGAAATTTCATCATAGATATCTGAGGGAAATCTGGAATGTATCCAAAGTTTTATGTTTGAGGGCATTCTGTGAATTAAAACATAGAGGTATTCATGCAAGCCACACTACCTTGGACCCATACAGTTGCCTACTGTTGGTAGGTTTCTGTGGGTACCAGCTGACCCCAGTCCAAACACTGCAGCAGCTCATATCCCCAGAATGGTTGAATTTCAAAGGAAAAATCTTGATCTTTCCATATGAGATTTTTGGGTCTTTTCTATCGCAAGTGCTAGATTCCACCAAAACAAGTTGGGTACTATTTTTATAGGGGAAGTGTGTAATGCAGGATAGTAGGATATTTGTTATTATGCTTAGAATTTTACATTTTTGGTTTCAAACTGTGTCAGTATGCGCAAAAGAGCGTATTTTGTAAAATTTCCACAGAATCATCTGATATTATAAGTAACCCCAAATTCACATATATAAATAACCCCTATTCGTAAACTAAATTTTTTGGGCACATTTCGAAAATATATAGCTTTCCTTCATAGCCATTTTTATTCATTTGATTTTACCTCCTGAATTGATGCATGGTCAAAACACACACAAAAATATCATTATGTGTTGCAGCTTGGTTGATAGGTCTGGGTATGACAAAATTATAATCAATAAATGTTATATACCTCTGCCACTGAAAGAGTCTGACAGTCATAATGATATCTTACTTTTGTAGATTAGCCTTCAGTTAAAAAAATTGCTGATGAAAATAATGTCTCTTATTTTAATGTTTTCCTGCTTACTTTCACAATGTTTTGAATTCAATGATTAGTGTATTTGGGAAAATCATAAATGATTTACACAAATGGCTCCTTGTTAAATGTATCTCTTTTTTAGAAATGCATAACTTTACAGATTTATCCATGGATTTAACATCTTTCTCACCCAAAAACTGCAAGCAGGCAGAAACAGCAAAAACAGAAAACAATGACCACCAAAATTGCTGATCAAAAATAATATTTTCTAGAGCTTTGCCTATTCCCGCAATATGGGAGAAGGGTGCTCTTAGCACAGTAAACGTTTGTTAGGAATTTAAAAGTTGCTGCATTTTGACTCAGTTCCCTCCAGAGGAATTATCAAATCTTGGGTACCTTTAAAATCTCCAAAATGTGCGGGACAGAGGACACAAATTTGACAAGGATATCTTTTCTGAAAACACGTTATGAAATCCTAAGCAGAAACTGCCACAAATAGCAGAAAATGGTTCAGCGCTAAGAGGGAAATGCCTCAGTAGTTAAAATGTTAAAGTTAATTTCTGGGGTTCTTTTTGAACAAACTTTAATGTCTTTTAAGAAAAAAACCCATCAGTTTCTTATGATAAAGTACATCCGGTGTTTTTATAGTCCTCTTTTCTCAACCTACTGCCTTAACATCTCCCATTTCTAATCAAAGCCTTTGGCTATGTGCAGAGGGGCTTACAACAGTGCCTTGTTTGTAGCACTATAGTTGGCAGCAGGGTCTGGCCTGTAGTCAAATCCAGCACCCTACCTCCCTTTTGGCCAACCTCTGCTCTGTATGGCTTTAAGACTTTTTGTAACATAAAAATGTCAAAAATGGGTTTTCACGACACAAAAAGGAAATTCTGTATTACAAATACCACAAAAACTACAAGGTGGATTTATACCAAACAACTGTAGGCCATTTTAGGAGAAAAAAAGCAAGTTTTATTCCAAGTTTTGTATGATTCAGTTTAGCAATATTTGCTACAACAAAGAGAAGGAATTCCTAAGGGAGCTAGAATGGGAAACACAACCTTTTACCACTTTAACATTTACTACTCTGTAACATGTGGAATAGCATTTACAAAATATATGTATATGTGATATTACATTTGGCACAGGCTTTGCTGCATGTTACCATAACTATTGTTTTTGCATAAAGTGTATTGGACTGCTTGATGGCACTTTAGTGGGACTGTCAGCTTTCAAAACTGTATCGTTTCAATTGTCACATTTTTTTCAGTAGCTCAAGTTAACAAGGCAGAGAAATTATTATTCCACACGCTGCATATGGCCAGGTATAGCCGAGACCTGCCCCTGCAATTAAATTACCCACCAGATCCTTCTCCCCTCCCTGTGCCCCAATCATCCCTCACAAAGACAGCACACAACAACTTCTGTAACTTTTTGGGTTAGGGGTCGTAAACCCCCGGCTGTATTCATTATGATAAACAGCAGAAACATCACAATAATCAAATAGTTTCCAATATCATTTTACAAAATTAATATGCAGAAACCCCATAAAACCCATACAGTATTATTTACAATTTTGATGAATGGCTAACCTTAACATAGACTCTAATACATAGCCATTCCTTACCATATCTCGCCTTGTACCTGCGTATCCAGCATTGAGCATACAAGTGAGATCATGGCATTGAGCATACAAGTGAGATCATCCTCGTGGCTCCGAGAAGGTAATACCCGGGAGAGTGTGCAGCCTTGACCATTGTTTGACTACAGGCGCCCTCCCCTTCCGTGACAGCTCATGAGGCAATAACTCCCTTGAATTAATGTTATAGAAAAATACCAAATAGGTATGTTTTTTGCATGCTCATTTTTAGCATGCATTGTGACTACACATTGTTAGGCACATGAATTACACATTATTTAATGTGAGAGTGGAGTAGGGATCGTGTATGGTCCTGAAGAAGAAAGCCAAGGGGATGGATTTTGAAGCATGTTGACCCAGTAGAAGGCAACTCATAATAGTATACCCTCTACGTCTCCCCATTTTTAATGTTTCCAGCTAGGGAAGGCAATAAATTATATTTTTTCCACTAGCCAGGTTACTTTTAACTTTGCACCACTATCTTTCCCGACCCTACCACTAATGCACTACACATAGCTTTTCTCACTTAATTAAGTGCTCCCACGTCTACGTAGGTCGTAGCACGCCCCGCCCAGTAGAGGGACGGGAAGACCCCTATGATGAAGCATGACACTGAATTAATTTTCAGTGTGTGAGGGGTATTTTAAAAACACAGAGTGTTCCCCTTTTGAATAACTGTAGTGGCCTAACACTTTTTTCTAAACCATCATTATAATTATAATCTTTCAAACAAGAAAGGATATAATATATTGTAGTGGTAGGATCTTTTTGTTGAATAATAGTACCAAGAGGAGGACGATTCTACCCTCACCCCTCTTCACTCCCCCTTTTGGTTTTTTGTTTATTTGAGTGATCTCAACAGCTTGTCTACCTTCTTATTAATACAATTCACAGAATGATTCAGAGCTCTGACTGACTGTCCCCCTCACCACATCAGCCTCTGGATGATGTGGGACCATGCATTGCATGCCTGAGGGAATTTCTTTGACAACCAGCCTATCCCAGTGATCAATCCTTCAAATAAAGCTCTCCTGCCCAGGTGTACCAAATCGTTGCCACTGTGATGCACTGTCACAATCCCCGTGGTGGTACGTCTCTTAGGTAACCATGATTCAAGAGCACTCCTCAAATGAGGCAAACAGAGCCCTCCTTGCATGAGGAAGGACATATGGTAGCCCGCCTAGCAGGCCCAGTGCTCAAAATTACCTGCAAAAAGACATTTTTAAACGTTTGTACATAAGAATGGCCAAGTGCTCACACTTCAGTCAACTGCCACTGCGGCGTGCAGCAGGGCTGCACAGAATTCTGGCAATTTACTTCTCACATCAGACTTCCCTCCTGCATCACAGCACGGGAAAACTGAGAGAGAGTAAAAAAGAAATGGTCAGCACCAATCCTACAACATGAGCAACCTAACAAAGCGCTTGTGACACTCCGAGGACCGTCTGCCAATCCTCTGCACCAGAAAATTGATGGGAGGTGAGTCAACCCTACCAATGCCCTCTCGACCAGGAACGCTTCCATCCCATCTGTGTGCTTCCAGAGCTTCGCAGAGCATGCGCTATGCTTGCCTTGCATGATGCACTGTTTTGCCCCAACTTCTGTTAAGAACTTCATCAATGCCCTAACCGAACTCTGGGGTGAACCTGCCCCACACCCCTGCACGCCCGAGTGACTCTCAGGGTGGCTGGTGTAATGTCTGGAAACTGGGGCAAAAGGCCACCGCTGTTGCTTCGGTAACTTTGTAGGAGCCACAAGGTCTGGAACTTTACACAGGGACCGCACCAAGAAGGACACTATTGTACAGACCGCAAACAAATTATAAATGCTGTATGATCTTTGTGCCACAAGATTAATTTACCCTGAGCTGGAATTGAAACACCTGATATTATTACTATGAAAGCCTTGAGGAAGCCCTGGTCTGATTGACCTTTTAGGGCGAAACACTTCTATTGTATCTTACTTTGCAATGAATACCGGACATCTAAATAAATAAATATATCTAAAATCACCACCTGGAATTGAGAACTTTCACCTGTGCCTGCTTTTCAGCCGACTGTAAAGTTTTACATATATAATAGGAAACCTATGGCTTATTTCACGTCTTCCAACGTCAGTGTGGAGTCGGGCCAACCACAGCCCAGTGCTGACGATCAAACCAGGAACCCATCCAAGGTCATGCGGGCCGCATTTTGAAGGGCTCCTAAACCTATAGCCCCTCCACTTGCCGCATGGTCAGATAGTTCCTATAGTTTGTGTGAGCTGTATAAACAAATGTATTACCGTAGTGAGCCCAGCACGTCGAGGATCATGGCGACACTGAGTGCGTTTAATAAACCTATGGGAGGAAGCTGCAAGTATTCAGGCCATCATCTTTTGGTTTATAATACGTCCACACAGCTTTAGTGAATGAAGCCCAAGGGCTGGGGCCTAGAACATAAATGTGCATTCATTCTGGATTACTTCTATCCCTCTTACTACTCTTTTTTGTGCTGCTTGATGATAAGTCAACTTGGTTTCTTAACCTGTGCTTCGTGACCACAGAAGATTATTATGGTGTACGTAGAGCCCCTCTTGGGTAGGACATACGAATTCCAGATGAGACTCCATCAGGACAACTGCTTATAAAACAGACTCTCTGTATGGAGCCTGGCCTAATGCCCTCCAGCGGTGAATCGATGGAGTCATGGGCCCTAATCTACATGAAAAACCTATGGCCCGCAACCAAAGGTCAAAGAGAGTGGTAACCGGGAAGCAGAAGGCCTCCCCCACCATTGTAACCACCTGTCGTAGCCCCTGCTGCCATACTGATGGCTACACCACTGGTGCTCTTGCTGTCAGAAAACCTCAGAACCCCGTGTGATTGCCTAATTTGTGTAACCTAAATCTGAGCCTTCTATAACTGCCAGCAGGCCATTCCCTTACTCCAAACACTCTTCAAGTAAAGAAGCATTTTCTGGCCTACCTTCCCTACTGAAACAGAGGCCAAGGATCTGGCTGCAACAGAGGCCGCAGTGATGTGTAAAATCCCCCTTTCCAGTCTACCCGCTGCTCCCATCCGACTGCTATGAAGGTGCTTATGATTTATTTGGAAGTCGTTGTGCCTCGGCCTCCTGTGATCATGAGCTGACTCTGGGATTCCCAAAAACTCAGCCTTTCCGTGTCCACAGAACAAAGAGAGATTCACGAAAATTCTGTTTGATTCAAGAATCACTGTTTATGGCAGCTACTTGCTAGCCTCACAAATCCCACATTCCAACAATGACCTCCATATATACAAATGTTCCTGAGGGACTAGGCGCCCTATTGCTCCACGTGAATGAAAATCTCTGCCTACTCATTTGGTTTGCTATCGCAGGGCAATCCCAAAGGTGAGACATGCGCTATATCCTGCCTATAACTTGGCATAGTCATATATATATATAGTCACTGAAAAAACCATAGGTTTCAGGGGCGTTATAGTTAGTTGGACATTTCACTCGTACAAAACCATAGAAATTCCCCCGTTATAGTTAGTTCAGCTAACTATAACTCGCGCAGCCCGCAATGCACTGCTGATGACGTCACATATTACATCACTCATGACATGGTCAGTGACATCACTCATGACATCACTGATGACATCTCAAATGACATCACTGATGACATCACTGATGACATCATCCTTGTGATAGAGTGGCAGACCTCCTCTCACCCTAATATAACCTTTGATACACACACTCAAAAATACAAACTAACATTTTCAAAACAATGGACATACCAATACCAGTTACAACACACCTATTCAGTAATTCCAAGATCTACACACACATCCACTCATTCACCAACAGTCCCTATACAGTCACTCATACATGTACTCACTCATCATATGTACTCATACACCTATACATCCTGTTACACACCGCCACTCATCCATAGACTTACTCACACACATAGTCACACATGCAAACAAAGTATCAAACATCCATTCACTTGCATATACAGTTATACACACACTACCACACTTACTTCTACAGAAACTTACACATACTTACTCTCTTAAACAATCACTTATAGAAACACCTACTTATTTGTACAGGAACTCTTCCAATCTCTCACTCTCACATATACTCACTTATATACACCAATACTCACATATACTAGTTTAAAACATATGTAGTTACTCATAAAGACACTATTGAGACAGTCATTCACTCACTAACACACCCATACACATACTCATCCACCTATACAGTCCTGCACACATGCTGTCTTCAACACATACAAACAGTGAGTCACTCATTCATGCATCTATGCACTAAGTAATACCCCCCACCGAACCATACAGACACTCAGACACTCATACTGATACTCAAAAACCAACTAATAACCCATATAGACACTCATGTAGCTACTCACCAACCCATGCAGCCACTTATACACAAAGTGAGAGACTGATACAGATATTTTCATATTTAAACATTACTCACTAACCCATGTATTCACTAAGATACACTTAGTCAGTTATACAATCAATTTTACAAAAGAAAATCATCCATTTAGACACTTATATACCCATTTATTCTTCCATCGACCTTGAGATATACATATATAAAACATATTTAATTTTCAGAAAAACACACATTCACTGGATGATGTCATCAGTGATGTCATTTGAGATGTCATCAGTGATGTCATGAGTGATGTCACTGACCATGTCATGAGTGATGTAATATGTGACGTCATCAGCAGTGCATTGCGGGCGCGCGAGTTATAGTTAGCTGAACTAACTATAACGGGGGAATTTCTATGGTTTTGTACGAGTGAAATGTCCAACTAACTATAACGCCCTGAAATCTATGGTTTTTTCAGTGAATTTCTAAGGTTTTTTAAATGCTAATTTCTAACTATAACGTGCCTGAAACCTATGGTTTTTTCAGTGAATTTCTAAGGTTTTTAAATGCTAATTTCTAACTATAACGTGCCTGAAACCTATGGTTTTTTCAGTGAATATATATATATTTATTATACTATGTATACATGTGAAAATGTCTCGGTCCCCTGTTTGCCTCGGTGGCACGGAAAAAATGGGTGGAACTGACGTCAGCACGCCGACGAGGTCCTCTTATGGCTCCGATGATGTCATACGGTGTCGCGAGCGGAGCCGTGCTCGTTGACGTGGGAGAGCTAGGAAAGAATTTCCGTGGAATGCTGGTGCAGGGGATATTCACCTAAGTGTTCAGGCTAGTCCTTTGGGAGCAACTGTTTATGTTGCCACTCCAGAAACCGAAACCAGTGATCCGAGGTCAGAGGCCCTGCAGATGGCACACGAGGTGGGGTGCCCAGTCGTGTGCACCGGCGGGGCAGCGAAGTGACAAGCACCACAACCCACAAAAAAGGTAACGAGGGCACTGAATAACACAGGATCTTCTCTTTGTATCTGGCAGGAACAACGAAGTAAAAATGCCCTATTACCAAAATGTAGAATTAGTGCTACAACGGTCTTCAAGAGGCCCTGCAATGCCGCTACTGCCTCCCGTACCCTGGAGGCGGCACATGGGTCACGCGGTACGGTCATACTGCGGTGGGACGCACACTCGTTGACCTCTCATGGCACTGCTCCACACTTCAGGGAGGACGCTTTCCATTAGCTATGTTTTCTGATGACATGTCGCGCCTGCCCCGTCCAACAACAGAACTCCTTTAGATCCAAACAGACTCTTCCACTCTCTCACCGGAAGTGAAACCAGGCCACGCGGACACTTTCACAATACAACAGCCGGGAATGCAATTTTCGGTAAAAAAACCACATTCCTTCCTCCTAATTAATCAAATAAACGTCTCACTGAAGAAAAGGGGCCAGCTTCGATCGGTAAACAGCAGTTACAACGACTTTTTACTTTGCGATACCATTACAACGCATGCATTACCACGCATGCGTTGTACATCACGAAGTCATTACTACGCATTTTTTTAGAACGCCTGGTCATTTACCACGCATGCCTTTACAACGAATTTTGTTGTAAAGGTATGTATGGTAAATGACCATGCGTTCTAAAAAACATGTAGACGATCCATGTCGTTGTAAGGAAACAGAGGCTGTTCCGTTTCCTCACAACGACGTGCACCGCCCCTCAGAGATGACGTGAAGCAGGTACCACGAGGAGAGAGGAACCATGAGGAGTGAGAGGTAAGGGGGATTGGGCATGGGGTGGGGGTTTCTTTTCTAGGGTTTAGGGTAGTGCAGAGGTGTTTGGGTGGTGTAGGGGGTTGTGCTGGGGGTAGTGTTTTAGGGTTTAGGGTAGTGCAGTGGTGTTTGGGTAGTGTAGGGGGTCATGCTGGGGGTAGTGTTTTAGGGTTTAGGGTAGTGCAGTGGTGTATGGGTAGTGTAGGGGTCGTGCTGGGGTAGTGTTTTAGGGTTTAGGGTAGTGCAGTGGTGTTTGAGTAGTGTAGGGGGTCATGCTGGGGGTAGATTTAGGGTTTAGGGTAGTGCAGTGGTGTTTGGGTAGTGTAGGGAGTCGTGCTGGGGTAGTGTTTTAGGGATTAGGGTAGTGCAGTGGTGTTTGGGTAGTGTAGGGGGTTGTGCTGGGGTTAGGGTTTTAGGGTTTATGTTAGTGCAGTGGTGTTTGGGTAGTGTAGGTGGTAGTGCTGGGGTATTGTTTTCGGGTTCAGGGCAGTGCAGTGGTGTTTGTGTAGTGAAGGGGGTCATGCTGTGGGTAGTGTTTTAGGGTTTAGGGTAGTGCAGTCGTGTTTGTGTAGTGTAGGGGTCGTGTTTTCGGGTTTAGGGTCGTGCAGTGGTGTTTGGGTAGTGTAGGGGTCATGCTGGGGTTAGTGTTTTAGGGTTTAGGGTAGTGCAGTGGTGTTTGGGTAGTGTAGGGGGTCGTGCTGGGGGTAGTGTTTTAGGGTTTAGGGTAGTGCAGTGGTGTTTGTGTAGTGTGGGAGGTCATGCTGGGGGTATATTTAGGGTTTAGTGTAGTGCAGTGGTCTTTGGGTAGTGTAGGGAGTCGTGCTGGGGGTAGTGTTTTAGGGTTTAGGGTAGTGCAGTTGTGTTTGGGTAGTATAGGGAGTCGTGCTGGTGGTAGTGTTTTAGGGTTTAGGGTAGTGCAGTTATGTTTGGGTAGTGTAGGGTGTCGTGCTGGGGGTAGTGTTTTAGGGTTTAGGGTAGTGCAGTGGTGTTTGGGTAGTGTTTTAGGGTTTAGGGTAGTGCGCCCAACCAGCCACAATATCCGTGGACAAAGGGGATCCTGACTCTTTGGAACGCTCCGTCAATTGAATAATTTGGGTCAAGGGCCCTACCACGTCCAAGACCTATCAATTCCTTTCTTGGGATCCCTCATATACTTGGAGAAAAAGGTACATAGTTTCTCATCAATTTCAGGCGTGTGTGCCACCTTCCCCTTCAGTGAGGGCCTGGGGCATTCTCCCCTCATCCTATTCCTGACCTCCCTTTCAAGGGGTTGATGGATTTTCCCCACCACATACTCTGCCACTTTGGCATCAGGTGTCCACTCTGCCGACCTAGGATGGTAAATTTGGGTAGGCTCGAACATGTCTGAGTGGACCCCGTCCCCAACCGCGGACTGAGAGGAGTGGGACTCTGGACGCCAGGGACGCCCCGAGTCCTTATCCTCATCGGAGGAGAAATCGTCCTCCGATACACCCTCTCCCTCTAAGGGAAACCCGCCGTCGGGGTTTACAATAGTGGTGACAGTGTCGCAATTTTCTCTGGGCCCCTCCTCCTCCCGTCAGGGTGCATGTTTTAGCGTTCGCGCACACTTGAGGAAGGTCTCTGTAAGTTTATAAAATCCTTCCAAATGCCCCACATTATGCTTAACGGCCCATTTATTCCCCATCTGGGAGCTACTTGGACCCGCCACCACCAGATCTGGGTCACTGAACACCCCAGGGATGCTTTTCGCCAGCTTATGAACCTGATCCCTAAGAGGAGCCAGCGCCCTAGAAATAGCCAGAGAGAGGGCTTGGTCCACTGCTGGAGGGAGAAGTTGGGGGGCCATTCCTCCTCCACTTCCTGGTAGGAGGAGTAAAAATGGTCTTCTGGAGAAGACATGATAGCAGAGGGTGTGAGCACAGAACAAATGCCCTTAAAATCCTTAAGACAGCCCCCTCGCCGGTGCTTCAACAGCTGGGCTTTCCCCGGAGCTGTTATAAGAATAGACTGAGGCGCAATACCAATTACCACCACCAGGTGGTGCTGGTCACTAACGTGGCCGTGTGGGGAAATCACCGCGTAGTGGTGTCAAAATTAGGCAAGGGTTGGTCGGGAATCAAGCGGACAGTAAAGGAGTGACCGGATTCCCAAACGCGCGTAAAGACCAGCGGGAGCGCTCGACGGAGCTGCCTCGCTCGGACCAGACGCGCCTGACAGGATCTCACTGCGCGCAGAGCACACAGCAGGAGAAACTGCGAGGGGGAGAACGTGCTCGGGCAAGAGCCTGCTGCGCAGGGAATATGAAACAATACCAAGGCAATAATGCTAATAACGTGCACAAGAAACCGCTATACAAACAGCAACAACGTCAGATTAAGCCAAGAATGTAAGGAATGCACTTAACTGACGAGCAGTGAAGAAAGAGGAAGCGGAAGGGACGTCACGATATTATATACGATGGACTGTGATATGATTGGACTATAGTTGCCTAGGAGACTACCCCCTAATGGTTCATGGGTTGTGTAGTCTTTTGTTTAATGATTGTTGTGTTACGTTTTCTTTGAACTGCTATGCAAATAAAGTGAGGAAAGATATGCATAATCCTCGCCTCCGTCCTGCCATAGAATTCATTAAACTTTATTTGATCTGATTTAGAAACATAAATCATAAAAGTGTACATAAAAACAGTAAATCCTCTTTCCTAATACAATACAGTGATAATTAATTAAAACCAGTAGGTAAAAACGGGTGTTACAAAGCCCGGTTCAGAGCAACTTCAGGTTAACAGAATCGTAAAGTTCAATGTTTCGCAAGATCAATCTCATGTACTTCAGTGCAAAATACACAATAAGGGGTCCAAGTAAGATGTAACGCTTCAATACCTGACCAGTTTGCACTATATAAAACTGCAGAAAAACTAAAAATAAAAAGTGTTTTGCACACTTCTGTCATTGGGCTATATGTGGGCTACATCTGGGTGATATTTGTGCTACATTTGGGCTCTTTTTTTCTCTGGTGGCCATCTTGGGAGACTTATTTGTTATGAAGTTTCCTAATTTCGTCATTTACTGCAGTCTCCTCAGTAGGAAATGCTTTCAGTTTTTACTTTGATTCCATCAAGAAGGCATTCAGATGTGTCACACATTTGCCATAAATTCAGAATGTTAGCACTCTAGTTGTTCATTAGATCACTGTAGTAAAGCTACTGCTCACCAGGAGTTAACTGGAAGTCTACTGCTGGTATTGAAAGTGATTGTTTCAGTCTGCATGTCAGAATTTTCTAATGAAATAGAAGAGGATTTGAGATCTCACTTAAAACATGCCCTAAATTTTCTTTCTGCAGCACTAACCATAATTTCTATGGCAAAATGAACCCCCTCATTTTGTTCCTTTTTAAATTAAATGTTTTAAGTGTTACCAGTTTATTCCAATCAAGATGGCTTCAGGTGTGCCATACTTTTGTCATAAGTAAGACTGTTAGCGCTCTAGTTGTTCTTTAGAACACTCTGGGAAGCTGCAGTAGAACACAAAGGCATCAACTGACAGGCTGCTCCTGTTGAAATATAACAGGAAGATATTTGAGATCACACTTGAAACATGTCCTAATTTTTCTTTCTACAGCACTAACCATAATTTCTATGACAAAATGAACCCCATCATTTTGTTCCTTTTAAATTAAATGTTTTAAGTGTTACCAGTTTATTTCAATCAAGATGGCTTCAGGTGTGCCATACTTTTGTCATAAGTAAGGCTGTTAGCACTCTAGTTGTTCTTTAGAACACTCTGGGAAGCTGCAGTAGAACACAAAGGAATCAACTGACAGTCTCTGCCCTTGTTGGATGTACATGTTTTACTGAGAATGTCAGCCTTCATTCTCACATGACTGAGAAAGATAAAGTGAATTTACAGAAAATATGCTCTCATTTCAGCTTCTGGAGCACCTTCCAAAACTGTATGGGACAAGCATGTGAAAATAGTTTTCTCTCAAACATGATTCATGATATCCCAGCAGAAGGTTTTTCACAGGGTAAAATCACCTTAGAACACACCAAAATTCCTGAAATTAGTATGGTACCATCAACAAATGAATTCTAATGTAACTAAAGTCTGTTATCACCCTTTATAGTTCTCCTTTTGGTAACCCTCAAAATCTTCGATTCACTACAATGCATTTCAATGGGGTACTATCATTTATATTGGTCCCAAGATGGCTGCCAGCAATTCCAGGATGAAGTGCTGACAGCCAATCCGATCTCACGATGACATGTGTGGTTAGGCTCCGCACAGATATATATGTGTTTCTCGGCCCCCACTTGACGAATTACCCCGAGACTTTCAGGATAGGAGCGGACCGGAGCGGGCCAAGAGTTTTGAAAATTTTGCGAAGATTCGTCAACCGGCGCCAAAGTTATTTCAAATAGAATGTTGCGGATTTCCTATGGAAAATAGGTCCTAACTATAACTATCTACTGGCGACCGCCAGTAGATAATATATATATATTTATATATATATATATATATATATATATTCACTGAAAAAACGAAAAGTTACAGGGACATTACAGTTAGGAATTAGCATTTAAAAAACCTTAGAAATTCACTGAAAAAACAAAGGTTACTGGGACACTATAGTTAAGCTGACGTTTCACTTGTACAAAACCACAGAAATTCAGCAGTTATAGTTAGTGAGCTGACTATAACTCATGCCTCCGCAATGCACTGCTTATGACCTCACATATTATGAGTTATAGTTAGCTCACTAAATATAACGGCTGAATTTCTCTGGTTTTGTATGAGTGAAATGCCAGCCTAACTATAACGTCCCTATAACTTTGTTTTTTTCAGTGAATTTCTAAGGATTTTAAATCTAATTCCTAATGGTAACGTCCCTGTAACCTTTGTTTTTTTCAGTTAATTTCTAAGATTTTTTAAATGCTAATTTCTAACTATAATGTCCCTGTAACCTTTGTTTTTTTTAGTGAATTTCTAAGGTTTTTCAATGTTAAGTTCTAATTATAAGGTATCTCTGTGCTTTAGTTTTCGTACTGAATTATAGAATTTTTTTTATGTTTCCTAACTAGAACATTCTTCCAACATATCATTTGTTAGTAAATATTTATAACTTATTTTTTTTTTTAAATGTAATTTTAAACCATATCGTATTGTATATTTTTTTATTAACTAAATAGTTTTGCAGATTTAAAACTTGAAATTAAAATGTTTTAAGAAAAGTTTTATTAATAAAAAGTAACTAAATGTTTTTTATTTTTAAACTTTCATATTCGGCAAAATTTGTGACAGTGATTGTACAGTGGAATGCATTATTGTATAATAGAGTGTATGTATAGATATGTAAGTATTTGATTGTATATGTTAATGAAACCATTTTAGTATTTTTTTGTAATTTAATGCATTAGTTTAAGTGTTTCAGTAATAAGTTTATATGTTTTAAAGGAACATTGTATCGTTGGTTGTATACAGTTGTTTTAGTTTTTTTAAATACGGTTTGCGTACCAGGTGCGAATCCCCGCGTATGGTACGTGACTCTGGTGCAGTGTAGCTATTAAAATTATATACGTATAGTAACGTTTTCAAATTAGTTTGAAGTGAGAAGATTATTAATGTAGTAAATACTAAAATATAGGATGCAACAAATATTAGAGTTTTGATGTTTATCACCGATTTCTGAAAGTCGTGATGGTGTCGCATTCCGTTTTCGGGAATCACGTCGGGTACGCGATTCCAACGCAGTGTTGGCACTATTAATACAGATATATATATATATGTATTTATGTTCTTCATTTTTAGATTATCATTTTAATTATGCACAAATAAAAATAATATTTTAATTTTAGTAGGTTTTATTAGTTTTTTAAAATCATTTAGTGGAACTGCTATACCATCGCGCACCGTTGCATCACGCATTTCCGGTGTTGCGTAGGGTGCGCGACGCTATCGATTTTTCAAAAGTATTAAACTGTATATTTAATGATGTTTTCAGTTTACATTAAATGAGGAGATATACTTATAAGAGTTTAGAATGGTATATTTTTAAAGAAAAGTACATACAACTTAAAATGTAATACTTTTCTACGGATTTGCGTTAGAGCCGAGAGGGGGTCCGTAGGCGTCATGCATCCCACGTGACATAAAATTCAAAGGATTTCATTGGCTAAAGAGCTTTTTATCATATAGAGAGAGAAATCCTAACCATTTTCTTTTTCATTTGGGTGTGGTACTGAACAGTATCATTTGTAAAGAAAGCAACAATTTTGAAGGTTCTTTGGTGTTTTTTTCTTGTGTTTAAGAGAAGATGGCAGCCTCTTCTTATTTGCAACAGGAGTAGGAAGACAACATGGAGGAAGAAGAAGAGGAACCACCAAAGAATAGGAAAGAAAGTGTAGTGAGTGAATTTTTTACAATTCCTGAAAGGGAGAAAAAGGTGAACGCACTCAAGGTAACTTGCAATATCTGCAGCAAAGTACTGTCTTGTAGATCTGAGAGGAAGTACTCTTGTGGTACTTCCTCCATATATAAGCATCTCAAGACCATGCACAGTACTCGATTGGCTAGAGTAGAACTATGGCATTTGAAAGAACAGGAAGCAGAACAAGGTGCCAGGAGTGCTCAGGCTGGACCATCATCTGCACCAGGCCACTAACTTTGCCTGAATTTGCCAATGCTGGACTTTTCTGCCCTAAGTGCTCAATTGTGCTTAGTGTCAGAGAGCAAGTAGTTTCGAAGATGCTTGAGACAATAAAAAATCATTGTTGTTCATTTCCCCCCCTGTTGAAGTACACCCTTGTTGTGCCTTTTTTTATTAATTTTGAACAAAAATACAAGAACACTAAAAAAATTCAAAATTGTTAAAAATATATTAACTTGTTAAAAAAAGGTTCTTCTTCCAAGAACCACTTAAACTGGTTAAAGAAAGAGAAAATGTTTGTTATATGTTTGTAACTATGTGTATATGTTTTTGTGAAAGGTGTGCATGTGTGATTAAGTACATATATATGAGTGAGAGGCATATTTACAAGGCCATTGCACCACAGAAACGTCACTTTTAATTATATTCTCGTGTTGCAATGTCCTGCTCCATATTTTCAAGGTAGCTTTAATCCACTTAATTTGGTTTAATGCCACCTTGTAAATATGACCTTTACTGCAGCAGTCTGTGTGGTAAAGGGGCAGGCAATGGGTGTTGTTGTTGCTTTTGTACTGCAACACCCATTTCTTTTTGACATCCCCCTATTTACAAGGGTGGTGTAGATATGGGACAGTGTCAAAAATAGGACCAGGAAAAACCTGGGGCCTCATTTATGAGCACTTTTGTACCGCCGGAACGTCATTTTTTTCATGTTCCAGTGGTGCAATGTGCCCTGGCATATTTACAAGACCACACAAAGCCACTTTATGTGGCTTTTCATGGTCTTGTAAAAATGTGATCCTTTCACGCAGAACTGTGTGTGAAAGGGGCATTCCATGTGTGTTGTTGTGGGTGTTCTCACGCAACATCCATGGAATCTGATGCATTCACAGATTTACGAGAAATTAAAACCTGGGAATGCGTCAGTATCTAATGCCACCCCAGGGGTGGCATTAGGGAAGGCACAGCGAGGAGAAATGTTTTCATTTCTCCTCGTTTTCTCCTTTTTCTATGTGTACTGCTTTGTACAGTACACATAGAAAAAGAAAATCGCCTGAATTGATTGACTTTGTGCAGGAAGCTGTCCTTTCCTGCGCAAAATCAATCAGTCCTGCAATGCAGGCACTCTTGCTCTATGGTGCAAGGATGCCTGTGTTCGCATATGGCAGCCCATTGTGCTCCAGTTCAGGGGAAAATGACAGAAAAGCACCGTATCTCATAGATATAGTGTATTCCTGCTCTTTTGTTTTGACGTAGGGCAGCACAGCAAAATTCCTTACAGCGCTGCCCTATGTCAAAATCTCATAAATTAGTCCTTTAGTGTTAAATAGGTGCAATGAGGAGAAATGATTAATTTCTTCTTGTTTTTGCTGTTTCTATGTGTGCTGCATTTTGCAGTATACCAAGAAACAGCAAATTGTCATTAGTGATTGTTCATGTGCAGGATGGTATTCTTTCCTGGACATGAACAATCCTTTCCTGCAAAGTAGGCACCCTTGAACTATGTTGCAAAGGTGTCTGAATTCTCGATAGGCAGCTAAATTTAGTACCAGCGCAGGATGGCACAAGTAAAGTAGTCTCTAGGTAGTAGACTACCTCTGTTTCAGATCATATGCTCTGAAAGTGTGTGTAAAAGAAGCTTTATGGATCGCTTTCTGGTTACTATACAGGGCAGCAGGGTACGAAGCTGTGTGGTCAAGAGCTTCCGTGAGGACTGCGTAGCAAACAGATCTGTGTTTCTGGGACTAAAAGGTGAAATAACTCGCACATTATTTGTCCAAGGGTATGATAGAACATATAGTTTTTAAGTTACGGTCATCATCTGCACCACACATGTCAGACTACATGTAGAACTACAGACATACCTTAAATATGGTAGCAGTCAGATATTCAAACTTGACAGCATACGCTTTCAGTTTCAAGCACACACATCACTATCTATGGCCTATTTGCAGTGTACCTTTGCAGAGACTTATATGGACTAGGATAGAGGTTAATACACTTGGCACCATATTTTAAATCTCACATTCCTCACCACTTTCTTTAAGGAGAGATGTCGCTGTGCCAGGCCTAATGTAAAATGAAAGGGCAAGTCCTGTCGTGTCACTTATATTACTGTCAGCATCTTCATAGAGAAGTCAATGGGAGTGTCTGTACATTTTATGGGTAAGATGACACGTGTAAAGAAGGGTATAGGTACTATACTACCTTGTTTTCACACCACATGCTCTGTAAATGTGTGCAGAAGAAGCTGCATGGACCAGATTCTGCTTATTATACAGGGAAACTGGGTATGAAGCTCTCCGTTCAAGTGCTTACATGAGGCCTGCCTAACAAACAGACCTGTACTTGTGGGACTGAAAGGTGAAGTAGCTGTGACAGTATTTGTCCAGAAGTATGATAGACCATATAATTTTTAAGTTAGTGTAATCAGCTGTACCACACATGTCACATTTTACATACAAATAGAGACATAGCTGAGACATAGCAGGAGTCACATATTCAAACTTGACAGAATACGTTTTCAGTTTGAAGCACAGACATCACTGTCTATGGCCTACTTGCAGTGTACGTTTACATAGAGTTATATGAACTAGGATAGAGGTTAATACATTTGTCAACATGTTTTAAACCTCATATTTTCTACCAGTTTCATTAGAGAGGCGCAGTTCGCAATGTCAGGCCTAACCCAAAATGCCCTTGTGGTGTGTGTGCACGTCAAACAAGACACTGCACGCTCAGATTGACATAGGTGCATGCACCTTACAGGGAACAGTGGTAGAGACATACCCGAGATATGGTAGCAGTCAGACATTCAAACTTGACAGAGTACACTTTCACTTTAAAGCACATGCCTCACTATCTACGGCTTTCTTGCAGTGTGCCTTTGAAGAGACTTATATGGACTCGGACAGAGGTTAATACATCTGGCAACATGTTTTAAACCTCACTTTTCTCTACCAGTTTCATTAGAGAGGCAGAGCTCTCAATGCCAGGCCTAAGCCAAAATGAAAGGCTGACTCCTCTCATACCACTCTTCTGAGTGTCAGCATCTTTCTAGAGACCTCAATGAGTGTGTCAGTGCCTTTTTACAGACAAGATGACACATGTACAGAAGCCTATAGGTACTAGACTACTTCTGTTTCACACTGCATGCTCTCTAAATGTGTGCAGAAGAAACTGCATGGGTCACTTTCTGCTCATTATACAGGGCAGCCAGGTATGAAGCTGTGAGGTCTGACAAGCAAACAGATCTGTGCTTCTGGGACTGAATGCTGAAGTATCTCTTTTGTATTCGATTTGTATATTTATGAGGAGTTTGGAACGTTTATTTAAGAAATGCGGAAAGTAAGAGCGAATGTGTTTTGTGACATATGCCTCTGGATAGCGCTTAAATGATACCTTGTCAAAGCTGTAACACACAAATCAGCTGTTCTGTCAGTTGGCATAGCATGAGACTTGGGGGCTTATTTACAAACCCCTTGCTCCGCTGGTGCATCACTTTTAAAATGGGAAAAAGTGATATACCGGCGGCGCAAGGGGCTTGTAAATAAACACCTTGGTTTCTCATCCAATCACATCTTGCAGTATTTTAATGTATTACAAAAGACGTGTAATATTTACACCTGCGTATGCTTTCCCAAGCTGTTTACCAGCTTGGAATGCTAAAAAAACAGCACAAGGCCTTTAGCTCAGGAACAGCACATTTAAACACTGTGGATTTAAAAGGTATATCATGTTCATACCACTCATCAAATTTCCCAAAAGGCCCGATGTTAAAAAATAGACCTTTTCATCTGCTTCAAAAATGCAATGAACAGCATTGTGATTGGCTATGGGGAGCCTGGGAGCTGAGTGCTTCCTGCCCTGGCATCCTGGAAGCAAGTGAAGAGGACAAGAGGGGGCAGCACACAGGTAAGTGTTTAATTTTTTTTTCATTCCCACCTCTCCACTGCCATTAAATACCAGCCACCACTGGCAATGAACATTTTTAGGTCTAGCGTTAGCCAAGACTTTTTTGTTTACTGAAATAATACGCATAATCTACTCACTTGTAGGTTTTTACAGCCAGCCCTCATCAGTCAGTTGTCTGTTGTTGTATCATTTACATTTTTCTTCTGCCTACTACAGCATCCAGCATAGTGCAATCTGCTCATTCACAAAGAGCACGTCCACACACAAAGTACTTCCCTCCAGTTCAAGGGACTGCTATGAGAATGCGTGCATTTTCAGGCCAAAGAAATATTATGATGTTCTAGTAATTGCCCCATCAATAAATAGTACAAATACCATGATAAAACACAATGAGCATTGACAAAGCCAAAAAACTAAGCATCAATTCAAGAGCTATTGGCTTTGTCAACGTGTGCTTCATCACCACTCTAAGTATAAACCATTGAAATGTTTGTACCACTGCTTCTGTTGCCGGTTGCAATTGACACCCTTGTCCGGTCCACAGCAAGCTACACACAACAGAGAAACAGGCTTCGGTGTGGGGCACATTAGCACTTCATACAAGTGCCCCTTCCACAACGCAGACAACATCCACACTTTAGACATGGTTTAGTCACTATGTGCATGTGTGGATACATTCTGCAATTGGGTCAAGCATACATTTTAGGCACCATTAAATATAATGGGGTTACCCTGTGTCCCTCAGAACCTGGGTATACAGCTATGAGCTTTAAACAGTTCTGTAGAGTAAAGGAATTGTAAATAATGTTATTCATTAAACATTAGATACTGGAAGGGCCTATAAGTGAACCCCACTTATAGGCCCTTCCAGTATCTAATGTTTAATGGATAACATTATTTACAATTCCTTTACATTTTAGGCACAGCACTCTTCACACAACAAAAGGAACAGGCTTCGGTGTGGGGCATATTAGCAGATATTTCACAATCCATCACCAGTGTGGGTTACTGAGCACGACAAGTCACTTTTGGACTTTTTGAAGCTAGCTGTCGTAGGTGTGCACCTACATAACTCCTACCAGATTCCTTATCTACAGGTTCCATTACTAACTCAAAGGCCGTTATCAAGACAGCAGTGATAACATCTCCAAACAAACCTTGTGTTTTTTGTGCAGACATAATTCAACAATAAACCACATAATTGTACTCAACAACACAACTACATAATACACCAAATACATTCTATCCACACCACATAATTCAACATCATACCACAAAATTCAACAGCACACCAAGTAATTAAGCTGCACAACATAACACTCCCCAACACAAAATATCATTCCACATATTTACACTCTATGGTACACAATCCCACTCCACATAATTACAATACAATCAATACCACATAATTGCTATCCACATAATTCTACAGAACACCATACCACATAATTCTACTACACAAATCCACTCCACACCACACAAAGCCATGCCACACAATGCACCTCCTAACCATTCCAAACCAACAAACATTATTCCACTAAACACCACGTACATCCACTCCACTCCATAAAATATAGGTAAAGCACATATACAACACCAATAGCTCTAACTCTCGTTTTACTTTATTTTCTAAAGCGCATGCTTTTGCCTTAGGGATCTGTATCAATTACAAATCATGCATTAAACCTTGTTTGGGGTTCACTTTGTAGGCCTTATCTGTTAGTTTTTCTAAACTTAATATATTTTGTTATTTGGAATTTCTTTTAAAGGTTTAAATAAACAGGGCACAAAAACATTTAACATTTATAGCTACAATTGGTGTGTGGGAGGGGGTTAGTGCATTTTTAAAATTTACAAACATTATCTATTTTTACACACACATTTGCACAGTTCCACATCACACAAATAAACTCAACACATTCCCATTACACACCACATAATTCAACAAGAAACCACATAACACATATCAACAACACAATTATATAAAACACCAAAGACATACAATCCACACCACAAATTCAACATCGACCACAAAATTACAACAGCACACCACATTATCAAACTCCAATACATAACACTCCACAACACAAAATACCATACCACATAATTACTCTCCATAACACACAATCCCACCACACATAATTCCCTTACACTAAATACCACAACATTTCTATCCACATAATTCAACTGCACAACATACCACACAATTCCATTACACACCACATACATCCACTCCATTCCAAAACACATTAAAAAAAATTACATTTACAACGCCAATAGCTTTAACTCTCGCAAATGCGAGACCTATTGCATTGCAAATGCTTGTTTAACTAGTAGTCGTGTTTGCAGAGTGGTGGAGAAAGGGGGCCAGGCCTCCGACCAGCTCTCAGGAATCCTGCTGTGTAGGAATTACAGGAGGTACCAGGAGGGCTTCTTGGCCCCCAAGGACCCTCAGAAGTAAAGTGAACTTCATCCCCCAACCAGCAGGGCACCACGAGCAGTGTTTGCAGAGTGGTGGAGAAAGGGGGTGTGGCCTCCTAAGTTCTCTTAGCAATCCTGCTGTGTGGGACTTATTGGAGAAAACAGGAGGGGTAGCTGGCCCCCAAGGTCCTCTCCCCACTATTAGAATAATTAGAATAATTCTGAATTATATTATTAGCATAATTAGAATAATTCTGCCTTGATTATTTTTTATACTGTCTCCTTTTAATTCAACTCCTCTATCTAAGGTTTGCTAAATTCTTGTTATCCCTACATTATCCTTTTTTTCTATATTTCATGTTTCTGTAGCTGACTTTCTCCTGTCTGTAGCTTTCTTCTGCTTTTTTAGTAAGCTTTCCATCTCCCCTTATATGTCTTGTGGTACTGTAGGACTAAGAGAACAAAATTTTGGTACTGTGAAGATTGCAGGCCCAAGTAAGCTATTATTCACCACACGTTTGTTGAAAAGGCTTTCTTGCTCATGCTCAAACAGTCAAAACAAGAGAGTGGCCATGGTCAGGTACTCCCCCCAATGTTGTGTTATTATTCATTTATATAGCATACCAGCAGTTGCCATGACAGTCCAGCATGGCATGAAATAAAGAGATCCCATTGCATTTGCCAACCAAGAGCATATGTACTTCATTGACCATTCCACCCCTTCACTGCGCTTCAGTGACTCAGAGTCATCGTAGCTCTTTCCCTCCACTTTTAAACATTTTTGGCTGACTTGACTACTTGGCTTTTCTAACATGTCACCCAGCAAACCTCCAAAAGTGGGAGTTTCGATAGAAGACACTGCTAACCGAACTGTATTGAGGTATTGCTGTTGTACTTTGTTAAAAAATAATAATGATTACTTAAGAAGCAAATCTGGTATCTAAAATGTATCCTTTTTGTCTAGCCGCACAGACCACCTGATAGGGCCAGCAGCACCAGTGCGATGATGGAGGCTCAGGAGTAGATTAGCTGGTGAGGAGTTCCAGTGTTGGCAGGGATGGGTGGTGTTGGTAAGTTAAATTGCTCGCTTATTGACAAATAAGTATTCTGTATTTGTTAAGCAAGGCAGCTATCCCACCCATCACCATTCATCACCTCCCTGCCCATGGCATTTCACCACCCGTGACCTAACTGCATCATGGTTCAATTCTGCACTGCAATGTTGGCTGTGCAATGTGCATCTGATTCAGATAATGCTGCATTACAAACTGAAAACAAGGTCTGTTTCCCAGTGTCCACTTGGTCGCCTCCTACTAGTATTTCACGCCATTATTCTTTCCTAAGTTCTGCCTCAGCCTACCAAAAAATAGAAAAATCCATTATTGTCATGTGCCACATTTTTCTGGCGAAGTGATTTATAAATATATATTTCATGGCTTCCATGATGGATTTCTGGCTGTTAAAATGTTTCCCTTTTATTAGCACATGATGATCAGTGACAGGGCACTATTCTACATCAAAACCTCTACCTAGCTTAATCCCACTAACTTAACTTACATTAGAATTACTTTCCTTACTGCCAAGTGAAGGTATTTGTTGAAAATAATTTTGGCGAATGGCGAGGCCAGGGAGTAAAGTGGGACTTAGTGCCTGATTACGAGATTGGTGGATGGGATACTCCTTGACGAATGTGCCAAATAAAAGATATATCCAATTCTCTTCCCTGTACTGCAGTGCACCATTTTTCCACTGTCTACTTACAGCAGACAGATTATCTGCATTAATATGTGATATGTGTGACGTAGTATTATTATTATTATTATTCATGTGTCTTTTTGAAGTCAGGGTAGAATTAAAAGGAAGGCAGAGAAGAGAAGGGCCATTGGAATTAAAATCAGATAATAAATTGTCCATTACAGCTGCCCTAGATGCAGACTGCAGAGAGAACCACACCTAATGCTAGCATGCCTACATTAATGTTGTACAACAAGAATAAAATATTATTAATTGTGCTGCATATGTGCCTTACTCAAAAAACCACTTTTATTCTGATGGTGTTCTGGCTTAATTCCTTGCAGTCAGTGGTATATGTGATGCATGTGTAGGGAAAAGTTGGCCCTGTGACTAATCACATCAAACATTCCAATGGCCCTAGAAGACCGGCAGTGGTCTGCTTCTGTGCCACTATATAAACAAGTGTTTAAACTGAGCATTATTTACAAATTGTCTTTTTTGTTTCTTGATATAGCTACTCCTGCTGGTCAAGCTTCTCAGCAGGAGAAAGCAGCCTGGCTGCTGTGCCACTGGATGGAGGCCATCCTGGCCAAATATCGCCGGCTGGTGTCTTTGAAGGAGGCGGAGGCATGTACCATTGCCCCCAGTGCCTCCAGCCAGCCAACAGCGCCTCCATCCTCACCACACCCTCACCAGTGCCGCCGGCAGTCAGGATCCACCACTGCTGCACCCCTCCTCATCATCCAATGACCTCCTCCTTCACCGCATCCTGCGGGAGCTGGCGCTGCTTTGCCATAAGGTTGCATGCATCCACATCCACATTGATGCACTCTAGGCCCTTTTTAAATATATTTTCTGTGGTGGAAGGGACGTTTGTTGTGGGTAGAGGGGGTGGAAATTGGGACGGGCAGTTGGGGCATTTTTGGACTTTGTTTAGGACTGTTTGGACATTGGTTGGGGTGATATATTTATTTGTTTGGGGAGAGGGGTGAGGCAGTTGTAGGTAGAGAGGGTGACTTTTATTTGTTAAAAAAATAAATAGGAATTGTTTATTCATGTCTTTTGTCTTTTCACTGCTTTTAATGCAGCCTTAATTGACAAAAAAGCTGCCCTCTGAGCAATCACATAACTGTACATCGACTTTTCCCCCTAGAGTTTCCCTAGTTGATTATGAAGTCCCTTGCCATATGATTATTTATTTGCTCAGTTACTTACTTTACTTATACACAAACTAAACCCAGCTAATGGGGTGGGAACAACACAGACTAGGTCTGCCTTATTGCTTGAGGATGTTAACTTTTGCCACTTTTGCAGCTCCAAGCCACTTATCAAAGTGCATATACCAGTTAGTTATACCCTTGTCCTACTACCCTCTGTAACTATATTGACAACTAGGGGGTTATGCCTATACCTATATTGCTTTGTGACAAGTTACGTACATGAAAAAAACTTAGGGCCTGATTTAAATCTTGGTGGACAGGTTACTCTGTCGCAACGGTGATGGATATCCCGTCTGCTGAAATATAAATCCCAATATATCCTATAGGATTTATATTTTGGTGGACGGGATATCTGTCACTGTTGTGGCAGAGTAACGTGTCCACCAATATCTAAATTAGGCCCTTAATCTTCAGTAGAAATTTACTAACTTAACTAGAACACTTCACTTAGGGCCTGATTACAATGGCGGGGAGACTGCCACCAACAGGCTGTCGGTGGCAGTCTCCCCACCATCATAACCAACTTTACCGCCTGAAATATTATGATGGAGGGCAGATGTGTGGCGGTCGTAAAGACCAACCACCACGCATCCGACGGGCTCCTTGAGCCCGCCAGTGAGGCTGAGGGGCTTGTAGTCCCTACAATGCTGGCATTGCCTACCAGGCACCGCCGTAGGGACTACGATGTCCTTTTCCGCCAGCCGTTTCATGGCGGATTACCCGCCATGAAAAGGCTGGTGGAAAGGGACATTGGGGGCCCGTAGCGGGCCCCCCTTACCCTCTGGCCCTTGGTTGTGGATGTTGGAGGGCACCTATGGTGCCCCCTACATATCCCTGTACCATATGGCAGGCACCGCATGGTGTCTGCCACGTTATGCAGGGATGTGTGTGGGGTCTCTGTTTTGGCCACGGTGGTGGTAGCATTATAATTGGCCCTGTGGGACCGCCGCCTTGTAGGCGGGCAGTCCCAATCCTCGATACAATGGCGGACAGACTGAAGTCCACCCACCATCATAATCAGCCCCTTAGATCTCTTACCTGAATAAACGAAGCGATGGCTGCTACCTCTCTCAATCTTCAAAAACTTTATTGCAGTTTCCCAAGGTGCATTCTCAAGTGGTGGTAGCAGTAGCAGACTAGCGCGCTAACAGTGAAGACAAGACATCACAAGTGAGGTCCCTCTCCCACCTAGGTGAACTCCAACTTTAGAAATGATCTGAAGTCTTATCAATCATATGCAACTAGATTGAAAGAAAACACAGAGTTAGTGGATTATTTACATCATAACTTATCAAAGACTGAGACAAGACTACCAACATGACACAAAGAATACCTGATATAAAACTAGCAGCAGTAACTCCTGAGCATTGGGGTGCTATTTAATTATTTTATGAAAACAATTAAAACTAAATGAATGAAATCCTTGATTCAGGAGAATTGAACTCAGGACTGGGAAAGGTTAAGCGTGTAAGCAACACAAGGCCTGAATGATGATGTTGATAAATGTTATTATATATGACTATTATGTGTGGGTGGGTAAATGGGGCTGGCTTTGGCTATTGCTCAGGGTATTGGCTATTGCTCACTAACAGTGAGTTAGTGTCGCTTTCATGACACTCACCCCACCAAGTGTGTGATCCATTTCTGGTGTAAATTCATAAGTCATTTCTCAATATATCAGACAGCCTGTGGGATAAGGGTTAGGGGTTTGATGAATGGACGGGAACAGGGAGTTGGGGAAAGGTGTGACAAAGACAAATACTACAATACAACAATATTCATCACAACGATGAGCAGCACATCATAATCATCAAGTCTGTTGTGGAAGGAAATAAAGGAATGAAATGCATTGCAAATAGTCCTTCAGCCCCAGAGACCCAAGTTATATCTAAAAGTTCTGTCATCTAGGTTTGAAAAATGCAAATTATGGAGGAGTGAACCAATACAGTTAAAAAAATTATGATTGATAAAAGAAAAATTATACTGTATATAAATGTCAAATTGGGCAGTGTATCTGTTTTCTTCTCTGAATGTCTGTCTTTGGGTGACTGTCTGAACCGGTCCGGTAAGGTAAGCAGGAGTGTTACGGAGCTTTCGCCTTTCGTGGAAGAGAAGAGAAGGCCTACGGATTGGAAAACAGAAATGATATTGTCGAATCAAGGAGAAGGAAAGAAGGTAGCTTTATGAGAGTGGACCAAGATGCAGAAAAAGAGCACAGACTACTGCAGTCATTCATTATGACTCATGTGCGATTAACTGAGAAGTGAGATCAATTTTACAACCAGTGCCAGCAAATTAGCCGCATTACCCGGCTGCACAATCTCAAAACTATCATAACATTTAGCCGAATGTGTCCATCATGTGATGATGTGATTTCACATGTCTATCTCCAGTTACAGGCCCCCCTGACAACAACCACATAATAGAGGAGTTTGACATTTGCGCTAGCTCACACCACTCAGCATTTCCCAAATCAACGCACCTCTCTCCAGTCCACAGGGCTGACTAGGCCTCTTAGAGTTATCATCATGTTGGTTTCCCTTGAAAGTAGATACCTTTCTTCTTCTTCTTAATAAGGTCATCCCACCCTGAGTCCTGAGTACGAGTAATGAATTAGTCTGACTCCCGAACCAAAAGAGACTGAGAGACATAGACCTATAGTGCACTGGTGTTGAGGAACAAGAAGAGCAAATGAATTTGAGCATTTTGTATAGATTTGTATTTGTTAACTAAACCAACTGATCTGGTCTCTGAAGAAAATCTAGCTAAGTGTGAAAGGGCCAATCAGCTTCAAGCAAAATCCCCCATCATCCCCCAAGCATTGCAAATCATCGGAATGAACAAATTAGTTAAACACCCTCCCTCACTGACTGCCACCACATAAATCAGCAATCATCACGCACACTCACTCAATAATATACCACTCATTGGTGCATAGTTACCTGTTCCAATCCAAGCACGGTGGTATACAATTGTCATATTGTATCCCCTCTTTTCCCATGGAAGCAACACATTGGCAATCTTGTAAATTAAATGATCTTTACTAGGGCTGGGGTAGTCCTCCTAGGGATTGAAAAAAGAAGGATAGGCATGGGACAGAGGCAAGCATTGTCTCCAATGTCCTTCAAGGGAACTGGGAGGCCTCTTCACTGCACACTGGTCCAACTCCAATCCAGTCACACATGTGCCAAAATGTGTAATGTTTCTCCAGCTAAATCCATTTTTTTCTCAAAGCTGTCCGGCAATAATCTAAAAGTTCTATTGTGATATACTCAGTCAGGGAAGTACAGTTCATCCTCAAACTCAGGGGGCTTCACCCAGAATTTAGTCAGCTGACGCACTTGAGTCTGAACAATCACCCTCAACCTCCTCCTCCTGTGGTGTTTCAGGATCAGTGCAATTGTGTGGTATGAAGTGGTATAAAGTGTTGGTTCATTTTAATCATGGTCAATCTCTCCATGTTTTGAGGTGAGAGACTGGTTCTTCTAACTATGACTACTGCACCAGCTGCACTGAATACATGCTCAGCAGACACACTGGTGACTGGACAAGCCAGATCATTTTTTGCCAACCTGCTGAGCTCTGGCCATTGGTGCATCTTCCCATACCAACAGTCCAATGGGTTTTGATCCATGTAGACCTCTTGTGGGTCATCAAATAGTCTTGGAACATCCCCTGAAAGGTGTCACTTGCTCGACCTCTTTTGCCTTCGCCTATGCACTTGACTTAAGCCCTGCCACTTGACACTAAGCAATTGCAGAGGTTAAGTCAACTTTTTCTGTTGTTGTTGTTGCCAGTGTTCGTGTTGCTGGTGTTGGCTGCTGTGAGGCAACAGCACTGCCCTCTCTGGAGGTTGAAGGCTACATGCCAGAACCTCTGCCTGGGACTCTAACTTCCAGCCATTCTTCTTCTAGGTCTCTCGCTTACTCAACAATTCAAGTCTAGTATAGTGAAACATCGACTTCTGAAAAAGGAATGAAAGTGGCCAGTATTTCTTTGTACTGTGGACCAAGTATTGTGGCACAGATGTCTCTTTGCAGCCTTGGATTAACAGCCAAGCGAAGGATTAAGCTCTCAACCAACTCATGCACTTCTCCATTCACACCAACGAACCTTTGTGACAGCTTTTTAACTGGTCATGTAGCAGATGCAACAACACGATAGCTTGGCTCATCGTACTGTCCTCCTTGCCGACTTTCCGTGTGAAAACCTTAAAAGGAAGCAGCATCTGTGTCAGGCATTTGCCTAGGCCCAATTTGTCCACTCCATGGTCATGCTTTTCCCAGTTGCATCTTCTTCTCTTTGAATGACATTGCCATTCATCAGTTTGTACTGCTCAAACAGATGTTGCAACATATAATAGGTTGAGTTAAAACGTGTTGGCACCTCCTGTATGAGGGCTTTAACTGGTGCTCTATTAGCACTGTGAATGATCCTCAATTTCTTCCGGGCTTTGAATGAATGACTGAAATGAATGCAGGTTCTTCTGCAGGTGGTCAGTTTGTTGCTGACTATGTCTTCTTTTTTTAGAAAGTCTTGCACAATCAGGTTCATGCAATGTACTAAACACAGGACCCTGAAATAGACACCATCTTCCATGGCCTTAACTTTATTACTACCATTGCCTATGGCAACAAATCTAATTCTGAGACCTCTGGATTGCAGCCATTCAAACACCTTGCTGTTAAAGTCTTCCAACATATTTGCAGCTGTATGGGATTGCTTCATGTCGAATATTGCTACTGCTCCATGCTCCCAAAAGCCCTTAAAAGTTTCCTCAGCACTGAGACCTATAGATAGCTTTTGCCTAACCCCCACAAAAGAGATCCAGTGTGCAGTGACACACATGTAATCAGTTGCTTGACAACTGGTTCACATGTCTGTCATCAGGTGGATAGTGTAAACAGCACTCTGCTGCAAAGCTTGCCCAATCAATTGCAGCACAGCGTGATGGAGACTGGAACAACAACTCTAGTAAAATAGGTCCAGCTGGGAACCTTCCTTTTTAGGCAAATGGCTGCCACAAATTGTAAAAATCCCACTCTATTCACAAAAGAGAAAGGGATAAGCTCTAGCGATAACTTTTTAGCCAGCTTCCCTTGTACAAATGTGCCTTTGGGTGATGTCATTCATAGGGCCTCTCCTGCCTAAAAATGCCCATAATAGTATCTTGGATTTTTTTCTTTTGTGGTGCCACTGATGCAGGCGACGTCCGGAGAGAACCAGGGGGTGGTAGACTCAGTGTGCATTTTGGGGCAGTCACTGTATGCTATTGCTGTGGTGTCTCCATCTGACTATTGTGCCATTTCAAGGTTGCTAATTCAAGTGATACTGGTGCACTGATGGGGGCAGGGCTGCTTTGCATAAAGCTGTCACCCTCTTCTTCCTTATCACCTCCCACCATGATCAGAGCTTATTCCCCACTCTCATCACCACCTGCAGCAATTTTTTTATAGTGCCCCTCCTACCAGATTGCTTGAGGTTTTTTCATATGAGTTTTTTAGCCTCTGGTACCATAGTGTGAATCAGGCTTACCACAACGAACACTTGCATGGCAAATTGAGCATATTGAAAAGTTGTCCTCCTGCTTGCTAATCGTAAAGAAGTCCAAAACTGGGGAGGAGAGCTTTTTTAGTGGCCCACTAGTGCCACTGCCAATGCCTGAAGAACTGGAGGTAGATGGGTGTGTCGATTATTGCCTCTCTGCAGTGCATACTTTGACTGAGGGAGTGGTGGATGCAGGTCTCAGCGAGGGTCTTACAACTATGGAAGCTGGTGGTGGTATCAGTGCCATATCCCTTGGAACAGGTTGACTAGGAGGGGTAATGTTGGTGTTGTCTGAGCAAGCTTCCATGGCAATGACTGGCTCATCCTCCTCATTCCCTTTCATAATTGTATACCTTTCAGGAACTTTCCTTTTCCCTTGTCTCTCGTGGCGTGTCTCAGACTCAGTCGGGGTCCATTCCATGTCCAGATCATCAGAAGGGAGGCTTGGAGAAGAATGTGGAGCACCCTTTCTTTTTCTTGCTGGGATCGGGAAACCAATGGTTCAAGAAGAGGTACATCTTGCTCAGCAGGAAGCTCAATCTCAGTTTCCTGTAATGATTGGGTACTAGTTTGTGGCTGAGACTAATCCAATTCAGACTCATTGCTAATCATCAAGATTGCAGTGGCTGCTTCCCTGAGAGACAAGGGCTTGGGCTTAGGTTTGGGTGGTGCTGTCATTGATGTGGGATTGCTGCTCCCAGCTTGTGGGCAGGAAGAGGGAGTGGTAGGCACACAAATTGTTTTGAAAAAGGAGGAGGGCGTCAAGCCAGTGGTGGCAATCAGCTTCTTCTACTTCTCACTGGCCACTTTCTTGGCAGCACCTTTCTTTCAGGCCATCTTCATGCTCTGTCAGTTGGCACTTAGCTGTACAAACAGAAGAGAGGGGGGCCTATGTGTTGTGGTCACGTCACTTTGTGATCACAAGGAGAGGATGGACGGAGAGCTGAAACTTTTCAAACACTCATCCCCAGTCACTATTAGATCTGGATTGAATCCATCATCGTTCTTTAGCTCACTTCGCCACCCCAGTTCAGACCCAGCCATATGGAAATCAGTCTTGACCCTGTTCCTCATGGGAACAGTCCAGCCCGAACTGCCAAGCCAGGTCTTCCATGGACCGGAAATAAGTATCCTGGGACCGGTTTCGGGGTAACACCCCTCATCAGCCAGGCTAGCTTGAATCCAGTGGCAAAGTGAGCAAGGAACCCACGTCTGGGCATACCCTGCCAACTTAGGGTGAACAAAGCAAACACAAGGAGTTGATGGACGGAGCTCTGAAACTTTTCAAACACTCACCAGCATACTCCAAGACACCCTCAAGTGGATTGCCTCCTTCCTTACAGGATGCACACAGAGCATCCGACTGCCTCCCTTCACCTCCGCACCCAAAGACATCATCTGCGGCAGGCCACAAGGATCATCCCTCAGCCCCACTCTGTTCAACATCTACATGCACTCCCTTGCAAACATTGTCACATCCCACAGACTCAACATTATCTCCTTTGCAGAAGAAACTCAACTGATCCTCTCACTCAGCAAGGACCCCTCCAATCCCAAAACCAACTTCTGCAACGCCATGACCAATATATCCAAATGGATGAGAGACAACCACCTGCAACTCAACTCTGACAAAACTGAAGTACTGATCTTCAGGAAGAACACCTCCGCATGGGACCCAATCAGCACACAACTCACCAACATCCTCAACACCTCTATCTCCATTGCAACCTTCCCGGATATATGGAAACCACAGATGCCAGACCCCTCCTAAAGAAAGCCTCAGCAGACCCCAACGATCTAAAAAATTATCTTCCGATCTCCCTGCTCCCCTACCTGGCCAAAGTTCTTGAGAAAGCATTCAACCATCAGCTCACCAAATTCTTGGAACAAAACCACCTACTGGACGCCTCTCAATCAGGATTCTATGCCAACCACAGCACTGAGACCATGCTGATTGTCGCCATAGATGACATCAGAACACTCCTTGACCATGGAGCAACTGTGGCCCTGATCCTCTCTGACTTCTCCGCAGCATTCAACACAGTCTCCCTCAATACCCTCATCAACAGACTCTACAACATAGGCATACAGCAAGACGCCCTCAAGTGGATCGCCTCCTTCCTTACAGGATGCACACAGAGCATCCGACTGCCTCCCATCACCTCAGCAATCAAAGACGTTGTATGCGGCGTGCCACAAGGATCATCCCTCAGCCCCACCCTGTTCAACATCTACATGCCCCCCTCACAGACCTCGTAAGATACCACGGACTCAACATAATCTCCTATGCAGCCGACACTCAACTGATCCTCTCACTCACCAAGGACCCCTCCAATGCCAAAACTAACTTCTTCAACGCTGTGACCAACATGGCCAAATGGATGGGAGACAACTGCCTCCAACTCAACTCTGACAAAATTGAAGTATTGATCTTCAGGAAGAACACCTCTGCATGGGACCACAGCTGGTGGCCGGCAGAACTCAGACCCATGCCCAAACAACCGACCATGCATGCAACCTCTGTA
The DNA here is from genome assembly GCA_963921515.1 of Calotriton arnoldi. Lineage (NCBI taxonomy): Eukaryota > Metazoa > Chordata > Amphibia > Caudata > Salamandridae > Calotriton > Calotriton arnoldi. The sequence goes on along the minus strand of CAWUFW010003421.1, from coordinate 677,511 downwards.
TCATCCTTGACATCCAACTGCCATGAAACGACAAGTTAATGCAGTTACCTCCTCTTGCTTCCACACACTTTGCATGCTCTGCAGAATCTTCAGAATGATCCCAACCAACACCAGAAAGACCATCACTCAGGCCACCATGACCAGCCGCCTTGACTTCGGCAATACACACTCTAAGTTGGCATCTCCACCCAGCTCCTCACAAGACTCCAGACCATACAGAACACTGCAGCCAGACTCATCCTGGACCTCACCAAATAATCTTGCATCACCCCCCCACCTGAGAGACCTCCACTGGCTCCCCATCCAGATAAGATGCCAGTTCAAGATCCTCTTGTATGCCTACAAAGCCCTCCACAACCTAGGACCTGCCTACCTCGACCATCGACTGAACTCCCACTAACCCATTAGACACCTGCACTCCTCTTCACTCACCCTTACGTACACCCCTCGCATCCATCACAGCTTTTGCCGCTCCTTCTCCTACCTACATTGCTGCCAAGACCTAGAACGACCTTCCCCCCCAGTTCCATACAGGCCTCTCACTGGCAGAATTCAGAAAGAGACTCAAGACCTGGCTCTTTGATGGAGACACAGCGCCTAGATACCCCTGGGGGCGACAGTGTTGCGCTTTACAAATGCTGTTTGATTGATTGTTTGTTTGATTTAGTATTTCATGATTGATGCATTGGTAAGCGTTTTGTGAGTTTAGATTGCTAAGGGTGCACGATGGCACTTAATTGGTTGTAGTCACAGGTGTTATTTTGATTGTGGTGCATGTTACATTTTTTGTTGTTTTTATTGCTTGGACTTGTGGGCCTATTAGCACAGGGTTGGTGAGTGACCACATTCATGATTTTTCTTGGGCGTACCTTCCTTATCTTTTTTAGTTATGTAGCTTTTTAGATGTTCATTTTTTTAATTATATATTTTTTCCTATATTATGGTAGATCTCTCAGGGGATTTTTTAGTTTGGCTCTATTCATTCCTTTTGGTCCTGATGATAGTCTCGTGGACTGTGATTCATTAGGAGACCAAAATGTCGACATCGATCCTCTTTAACATCAATTAATCCACCTCCGCTTCCATTTTTCTATCTATAAGGAATGGACTTCATTCTGGAAGAATCTATTGATATGTTAAGAGAATACACCGCTCCCCATTGACATCTACTTGTACATCTAAATGGACTTTTCTGTTCAATGTGGATTGGTAAGAGCTCGGATAACATTGTATTATAAACCCTGATGGAAGACATACAAATGAGTATTTAATGTTTGGTATGATTATTTTTGATTAAAGATTGTATTCTTTGAAATTTTTGGTTGGTACATTTCATTGTTGTTTCGCTTTGTTTAAATCAATACTAGTTGGATTTTTATACCAACTAAATCGTAAGTATACATAAATAACTCCTTCAGGAACATATTGTTGTATTGATGTATTAATCCAAATTTCCTGGGGAAATATTGGGTTGCCCTATTATATTTAATATTATGGAATCAATTTATGTCAGATATGGTCATGCGGGTTAATGAACAATGGATAACTACACTAGAAACCTGCCTTTGGTCCCTGTTTGCATGTCTAGAGAAAACTGGACTGTTGTTGTTAACTAAACTCCATGCTGTGGTGCGAGGCGATGGAAATGCAGTTCGCCCTAGAGTGTGCCAGACCGAATTATAGTTGCTGAGCCATTGAATCTTGCACAGCATGGGACACAAAAGAGCAATCATAGGGAATCCAGGGTGCCTAGCACACTTGCAAACCTCCAAATTAAGCATCATCTGCCGGTATCAGCACAGCCACTAATGACCCCCACTGGATCTGCCCCCTCGTCTCTGAATTCTCAAGTGCATTCCCGGGCCTAACCATTTCCACAGCTGCCATAGAGAGCTTGGGCATAAGCAAAAGTACCCTAGTCTGCCACCTGCCCCTGGCAGCTTGCCATAGAGAGCTTGAGCATAAGCAAAAGTACCCTAGTCTGCCACCTGCCCCTGGCAGCTTGCCATAGAGAGCTTGAGCATAAGCAAAAGTACCCTAGTCTGCCACCTGCCCCTGGCAGCTTGTCCTTACATTTTAGTTTTAGCTGATGTGCCTAGGCTGTCCAGCAATGCATCTGAAGGTACAGAGCAGCTAGTGAAAAAAGTGACCTACTAGTTGTATAAGGACACTAATAACACACTGCAGGTGTAGAGGGGTGCCTTTTTTACACTCAGGGTGGGGTGGGTGTGCCCCGGAGTCAAGGAATTTGATGGCGATTGCATTATTTTGAATTTTTGAAAGCCACAGATAGTTGGTAACTTTTTGCAGATGTTTAACTCTGGTTTTGCTGAGACAGGGAATATTAAGCCAATACCCCCTGATTTACTTATATAGGGAAATGAGGAGTTTGAGGATTGATGTGTAGCCCTCAAAACGTAAGACAAGTATGCCAGCTTCTTTTCCTAGGGGCATAACAATTCAAACCTATAAACAGAATTCTAAACTTTCAAACCTGCAGGAGCTGAGCTGACTTGGGGATTCTTGCAAGGTGAAAGCCCTGTACCTGGGAGTTTACTGACACCTACATCCCAACTTGCTTGCGGTTTTAGGGGTGATCAAGCATGCAAGCCCTATGTGAATGATGCCCTATTTCAACCTTATGTTCTGTGTTACAATCTGGAAGAGTTCACTAACATACTTGTGGGGCTTAGTCGGCTTTTGAGCTGGAATAGCACAGCGATTGCTGGTAAATTATGCATCAAAAGTTAGTTAGAATATACCAGGTCATATGATATAGCTTTATACCAGGAAACCTAGGCTATTAATGTGGTGTTTTGCTGTGGTTATACCTGCTTCACAATTCGTGCAATTCCCTCCCTCTCTCGTTTTTGCAGGGAGGGCATGAGCAGGGCTAACTGCCTGGTTTAGGGTGTTCCATTACCACAGTCCCTTCTAACTCTGATCTATTCCAAGGCTTTCATCTGGGATGGAAAGATAGTTTTAATCTGTTTATTATTAAGTTTTACAATGACAATTTTTCATTAAGTGCCAACCCAAATTTTGTCCAGCTCTTTGATTTTACAGACCGCCATATTAAAGCTTTTGTTTCACAGGTATGGAGCCCAATGTGGTATTGGCGGATGTCTTCAATACTAAGTTAGGAAGCCAGCTCAATATTTCCGCTATGAGTTTATTTGAATTTGGATCACCGGGGAAAGTTGCTGTCCGACTACATTTTTCAGCTCAATCTCTGTGGCGCAATCAAGCTCTTGGACACCTCCCCAACTAGAATTCCAACTTAAGTCTCTGAAAGTCGGCTATGTAATAGATTATAACTTTGTCTCCAGGCACCTTCTGAATAACCAATGGGAGAGAGGTGCTGAGTCCAGCATTTATAGTGACCACAATCCCCTAGCAATCACCATGGTAGTCCTTAGAGGGAAAAAAGCTGCCTGGACTGTAAGTGGTAATGAGCATACCACTAAAGATAAGAGGTGTCGGTTAGCCTGGAGAGGTGCAGACTTGGCAGCGATCTTACGTAGGCTTTCTATTGCTCAACTGCCCCTGGTGGATAGGTGTCTTACCTTTGAGCCTTGTGTCCCACAGCCAGTCAAGGACTTTGAGAAACTGGGCAAAATTATTAGAGTTTACTTGATGAAGCCAATCAGGGCACATGTAGATAGGCTCAGCCCTGGTTTGATAGGGAATATAGATTAGCCTGTACCAAATTACACCAAGCCCTTCAAGCCATCCCTAGAGACAGTACTGCCATTGCTATTTTCAGGAAAGATTATAAATTAATCCTAAAGAAAAAGAGCGGCAATATGAATTATGGGAAAAGCTAGTTACCGCTTGTAAGGTAAAAGATGCCAGGTTCTTCTGGCTTACCGTTAAAATCAGTAAATTATTTACTAATGGTAACTCAAGCCTAGATACCCATATAAGCCCCGACCAATGGGTTAGCCACTTTACTCAAGTTTACTGCCTGGATGATGTAAAAGACGATGGTATGAATGAGCCTTCACCTAGTTATCCCTTGAGAATCGAGTTTTCAGAGGTCACTGAGACAATTAATGTTAGTCCCTCTAACAAAGTGCCTGGGCCCGATGGGGCTCCTTTGGAATTATAAAAATTAAATACATACTTATGGGCCCCCCTCATCACACATTTTGTTAATCTGGCATGCAAAACTGGTCTGTTCGAGTCCTTGAGAATGGCCATTACTGTTCCAGTCTTTAAAAAGGGGTCCCGTAGACACCCCAGCTACTACCGACTGATATCTCTTTTAGATTCCACGATCAAGATAGTTGGGAGGATCGTCGTGGAAAGCCTGCTAGCTTGGGTGGAGGATTATGATGTTTTATCTAAGCTCCAATATGAGTTCAGAGTAGGGCCTCAATCTGCACCTCCTGATTGTTAAATACACCATCCCAAAGCAGGAATCCATTTTCTTGCCATTTATTGACCTCTCTTGCGCATTTGATAGAGTGGTGAGCTCCAAATTGTGGGTAAAACTGGAGTCTATGGGGCTTGTGAGTTTTTGAGGGCCCTGCATTATGATCACTCTGCTGCCGTCACATATGGGCCAGAAGGGGAATGTATTGGTTTATTTGGGTCAAGCAGAGGGGGTCTGACAAGGCTGTGTACTAGCCCCAGTCCTTTTTCTCCTATATGTAAATGGCTTAGAAGAGTCACTGTTGTCTAAGGGGGTAGATGTACCAGTGATTAAGAGCAAGCCAATCCCTGCATTAACTTACGCAGACTACGCAGTCTTTCTCTCTAGACCGCCCAAGGGGCATATTATCAACAACCGGCGATAAATATCGCTAAGCGCACTTAGCGCTAGGATATTTATCGCCGGCGATCGATGAATCTTATCGCTGAGATAGCGTGCTATTAGCAACGCTTATCTCAGAATCGATAAAATTCCTGGCGCAAGCCGCCAAATGTCCGATTATCGCTGGAAATCCAGCGATAATCGCACGACATTTGGCGATAGCTTGTTGATAGGGCTGGGCATACTTAACCATGATATCCACCTTCCATTGGATATCATGGCTAAGTCAAACTAAAAGCATGCGTAAGGAAAGTAGCGTTAACCAAGGTTAGCGCTACTTTTCTCATCGCTATGCTTGTTGGGGATTCCTTGATAATTGGAGAAATGTCGGTTAACGACATTTCTCCAGTTATTTTGGGACGGAACGCCCACTTTGCATCTCAGTAGAGATGCAAAGGTGGCGTTATGGAAAAGGGCGATAGGGCAAGGATTCACGCGATAGCGTGGCCTTGCTAATACAGCGATAAAATTATCGCCGCTTTTCGTCTGAAAACAGACGCTAAAGCGGCGATAATTTCTTATCGCCGGCTTGATGATATGCCCCCAAGAGGCTTAAAACCCTAATTGAGAGCTATATAGTTTTTGTGGCATCTTTGAGACTGGAAGTAATCTCTCCTAAGACTTTTGTAAAGGCCTGTGGCCCCAGGAACCTTAGAATGCAGTCTCTGTAATGATTTCTTATACATTGGGTTACCTTTGATTTGAAAGGCTCCTAGTTACCGGGAATAGCCAGGGCTAGACTGCGCTTTCTTAATTGTGTTGGATTTATATTCAGTTCGCATCAGCCATTTGTAAGAAGCCGACTGCCCCCCTCGTGGAAGTCTTTAGGAGAAAGTGTCTCCTGGTTTTTACCTATAGCTCAAGTATTTGGCCTTATAATAAGGTAACTAGCATTCATGTTGAAGAAAACTGAGGTGACCTTTTATGAGGGGGTTTGCATCACGTTTGCACCACGCAGGGTAGTATATGTGCGACACAAACCTTAATGAAGCCATGCAAAGCTACTTTGCGCGGCCCTGAGTGGCTTCATAAATTTGGGTTAATGTAATGCAGCGCACATCAGTGTGTTGCGTTACTTTGCCCTGGGAAGGCATTCCATGGGCATTGTGTGGAGGTTTCCATGCAACTCTCATGGTTTTTGACACATTCCCAGATATACCTGTACTGGTAAACCTGGGAATGCACCAAAAAGGTATGCCTTCCGAGGGGAGGCGTAACAAGGAGAAATATCTCTATTTCTCCTCATTTCTTCCTCTTTCTATGTGTGCTGCAGAATTGTTTTTGTGCAGGAAGGTGCCCCTTCCTGCACATACATAATACTGCATGCAACACAGGCATACTTGCACCATGGTGCAGGGGTGCCTGGGCTGGTGCTAGGCAGCGCATGGGAAAGGACAGGAATGCGCCATATTGCCTTCAATTTACCACATTCCTGCCCTTTCCCTGTCACGCAGTGCCAGTGCAGCAAGGTGACTTGCTGCGCTGCACTGCGTGACTTCTTTATAAATGAGCCCCTCAGTGTTTAGCAGGCTCGTAGACCTCCCCCCAAGTTTTCCTAATTTCATTGTACATCAGGAGCTTGGATTGGAATATGATGAAGTTTATATTATTCTGGTGCCACTGCTGATGTGGTGTTCAGTCTAGAGCAATCCCCTAGCCTTGTTCAATAGGGAGGTCATTGAGGATTGCTGGTCTTGTGATATGGGTTTCTGAATTCGCTGGCTGGGGTATATCAGGCGGGTGTGTAATTCTTTGGGCAGACCGAATATTTTCCTTGGGCTTGGTGGACTGGGGAAGTGGGATAGGACTTGGTTTAAAAAATCATTCATGGATTTGAGACAGTGGGAAAGGGAAGTGCAAGAACTAACCAAGCAAGATTCAGAAGAAGGAATATGTTGTTATTCATATTACCACAGGGTTGGAGCCTTACCTGGAGTTTGTGATTAGCTCATGGGATAGGACCCTTTTAACAAGGTTTTGGCCTGGTTATATTAGATGGCAGCTATGTTTTCCACTCGGACAATATGACCATTCCTCTATTTTTGTTTGCCTATGCGATGAAAGCTCTATTCAGAACTTGCTGCACTTTGTCTTTCTCTGTGGTTTTTATTCAAGTTTTATGAGGCACATATTAATCTCAGTGCTGAAGGGCTTGGGGCTGAAAAAATGGAGACCAGCCTTATTGTGAATGCACTGAGTTCACCAGTAATTTGTTTCAGAGTCAGCGCCTTGTTGAAAAACGCCCTTTGTTCCAGGAATGATATGTCTATTTGAACTAAGGAAGAGATGAGCATCTTGCTTTTAATGCATATTTATAATAAATTGATAACTTCGACAATTAAAAATACAGCAGCAATACAGGAATTTGACACTCCTTAATACTTATCATAGTTCTAATACTTTTAGTTCTTGAAGAATTACATCAACTTAACTGTGAATTCATGAGTAGTCACTGCCCAAAAAGAAGGGTGGAAATAATTTGAGAATCATGGGGGCACCGAGAGCAAAAGTACTATTGTAAAACTTTGAAAACGTATGTCACATTCAGCTTGGTGCTTGTTGCCATTTTGCAGCACTGACTCAATAAAACACATTTGGCAAACGACTCAAACCAGTAAAAGCAATAAGAAAATGTAAAAAAAAATTGAGAAAAGAAACACTTTCTGCACCTAACCAGAATTTAGCCCCACACACTTTAGAACTGTAAACCACATAAAATATATGCTTAACAGATCAGCTAAACGGGTGTGAAAGTGCTTAGCAACAACAAAGCAAATACAAAAAAGAATATGGGGCATGAAAGTACATTGCACATAATGTGATGCAAAAACCAAGCAGCTCGTATGCCCTCATTGGATAAACGTGCAACATCATAACCAAGGCTAATCAAGACACCGACAGACCCACACTTGCACAGACATATCTGCAGACTGCCACCTCTGGAAATGTTTTTATGAAAGAGGAAGCAATAGAATTCTCCGAGAATTTCAACCTGTGAGAGGTGCTCAACCTTCTTGACATGCAGCTCCAACTAGTACATATGCTACAGCTAGTCACTGGCAAGCAGTGTGAGCAAACTAAGAAAAAATGTATGCAAAGGGCAATACACCATCAACAAATCAAGCAAAAAAGTCTCCAAGGTTTCCTACTTACCAAAGACATCCTCAAGAGCATGCTATGCTATGCAAGGTCAGACCTACCGCCATCCCCCCCCCTAAAAATGGCATACACAATGTTAGCTGAAACGGTGCTTCTATTTGCACTGAAATACTATGCCAGTGGTTCCCCCCATGGAGTCACCAGAAACTTCATGCACATTTCACAACCATACACCTTTAGAAACCTGTAGCCGAGACCAAATTACTTAAACCCCAGTGCTGTGCAACTTTTCCTTACCCAGCACACCACTTCATATATCACAAACAGGGAGAAATTTCACTGATATCTATTGTTGTCACAGTACTGAAGAACCGGAATAACCCACTCACTGGGTCTCGGCGGCGGGGGAATTGCCCAAGTCTTCCATACCCTTCATACGTAGTAAAAGGAGACACAGGAGCCTTCGTCTGCAGGAGGAACCCAGATTTATTCAAATAGCCCGGGCTATGGAACAGAGTCCCAAGCTCGTTAGAAACAAGACAGAGGAGGCTGCTGCTTTACTCCGCAGCTTACAAGCCTTTTATACTTTTTCATTCCAGTCTTTTGGCTGTTAGTCCATTGTTCAATCAGGGCAGTGTTTGCAGTTGATAACCAGATCCAGACGGTGTTTGTAGTTGGTGACCTGATCAAGGCTTGGTACTCAAATTATTGTTCACTCAGCTTGATCAAAGCACGGTCATTCAGGTCATTGTTCGATCAGCTTGATCAAAGCTCGGTCATTCAAACCATTGTCCAATCACCCTGATCAAGGCCCAGCAGTCAGACCATTGTCCAGATAACCTGATCACGGTGTCAAGGATGTTTACCAGGCAGGGAGCAGGAGATGGGAAACAAATCATTTACACAGGGCGTGAGTGTCTCATGGTTTTCTGTCGAACTGCAAAGAACAGGGGGTTGGGTGTGCGACAGTTCCTGGGCAGAAATGCAGGCTGCAAGATGGTTTTTGTCGTGTTAGTTAGAATTTCCTCAGGCATCAGCAGAAACGACCAGGTGGGTCGTGTGGAAGTGTTTGACACGAAATGGCAATGAAAAAACAATGGAGTCCTGGTACAAATGATACCGATCAGAAGAACACTTTTCCTCAGTACCATATGTGTCATTGATTGCACACATACAATCCTCAAGATCCAAATGACTCACAAAGGTTTCTATCTCCACTAATGCTACAAAGGGTACATTATTGTTAACATACAACTGGTATGTTATGCACAATAAGCCTTCACCTCATACTGCAAAAGGTTTCCAAGCACCAGGCATGACAACCTCCTACACCTACGCCTTTCTGTGATGGAATGCTAAACTTACTGCGCGTGCAGACATGATATGCAGTGTTCTGGGTAGGGTCTCGGGATATCTGTGGCAGATGCTGGATGGTCAGACCAATGTTGGTGCTGGAGGCCCTTAACTTCTGGTCATTTTAAAGTTTCAATGTGTGCCTCCTTTGTTGCCTAAAGCACTGATGACTTTGGATGAAGTAATATTATGTCTTTCTTGCGAGCTGTCTATTGATGGTTAGTCCTGCAGGTGCTTTTCATTAGTTGATCTAGCCTTTTGTAGATATGGAATATGACCTGGTTGGCAGGTGCCATGCAGTTGGAGATCGTTTGTTTGTGATGGGTGTGGAATGGCATTAGATGTATGTAGTCCATTGTTCTGTGCTATCTTGTTATTATTGGGTTATAACTTGTGGCTCTGAGTGGGAATAGCATTGCGTAAATGACAGCTGGCTGTTATGATGGGTTATTTTCACATGGTGTCATGGATATGCAATGGGTTGCAGTTCAAATACCTCCTTGGTTGGTGCAAACCTCCAGTGCTTGGATGGTTTTGTTGTCTTAGTTGTGACAGTGTCTTTCATTGACAGAGTGCTTCACAGTAGCCAGGGTTGTGGCACTTGTGGTGATGGTGGTGTATGCTGAAGTTATTTTCATGGGTGTCATATTGCACACAAGTAGGCCTAATAACTATCACAGTACAAACCATAGAAAAAAGTTGCTGTTCTCAGCCCTTTCCCTTGAAACTCTTATTCTATCACAATTAACATTAACCCCATGTGTAGGAAAGTAGGATCTGCTTCTTATGGTTACCCCCACTTTTTGCTTGGATACTGTTTTTGACTAGTCTGACTGGGATCCTGCTAATCAGGACCCCAGTCTGTCTGCTTTCTCCCTAAACTGTTATGCCATGTACTTAGGAACACACCAGATTGGATACTGGGGTACCCTTGTCAGGCCCTAGTATATGGTACCCATGTACCCAGGGCATAGGTATCCCAAAGGCCTTCCATGGGCTGAAGCATGTATTATGCCACCCATGAGAGGCCATGCAAAATGGAACTACAGGCCTGCTATTGCAGCCTGTGTAAGATGGTGCATGCACCTCTTACTTTAGATATAGGTTCCCTATATCTAAGGGTCATTGCACTTAAAATCTATAAGTCACCCCTATAGCAGGCCTTAACTATCCTGAAGGCAGGGTGCTTGGTTCTAAGTGAGAGGGTGCCCCTGCATGAGCAGGACACCCCTGCAGCCTACGGAGTCCATTCTCCCGGGTTGTCAGTGTATCAGCCATTTACGACATATAGAGTGGCATTATGCGACCGCGTAATGACCATCTCTAAAACGGCTGAAAGTAACCATATCGTGTTTGGTATCAAACATTGTGGAATCATACCCCCACACCGGTAACCGGTGTGTGAGGTATGATTCCACCCCTCAGAAACGAGCTTTGTGAGGTCCCTGGTGTTCCCGGTACCAGCCTTCTAGTCCCGGGCAGCCCAAAATCGTTGCTGCCAACCAGAGACACATTTATGCCCTCCTGCTGCTGACCCAAGCTCGAGCAGGGGAAGGCAGAACAATAGGCATCCTGTCACAGGGAGGAGTGACCACCTCCCAGACAGGATGTAGTGTATTAGGCCTGGGTGGGTGCGCTTGCCAGTGACCGAAGGTCTGCATGAGGGGCACATTTGGTGACCCTGTGCATAGTCCAGTTCAAACCAGTCCTGGGAGCCATTGGCTCCTGCTCTGGCGCAAAACTGGACAAAGGACATGGGAGTAACCTCCCCACTGTCCTGACCCTCCCCTGGGAGGGTCCCCTGAATATGTCCAACCCTCTCCTGTGGGTACAAAAGGGCTTACCTGGCTGTAGGACCCTAGATTCGACGTAGACAAGATTCTGAACCAGAAACCACTGAACTTCGACCGTCTGGACACTCTGGACTTCGCTGGACTTCGTTTGGGCCCGACTTCGTCTCCTTCTAAGTCTGAAGCATCGTCTGTGCCCGTGCACCATTCAGGCTCCATGCAGGACCTATGGAGCATCAAGGACAACTGAAGATATCTCCCTTGGAGTGAAGGAGTCACTCCCCTGCAACCGCAGGCACCACATCACAATTGACCGGTCTGCTGCTCCTGAGCTCCTACGGACTCCAAAGGATACAGCAACACAGAAGGTAGGTTTCCAAGTCCCATGAGGTCTGAGCTGCCCTCGTACCAAGTTTGAGGTCAGAATCCCTCGTGGGGGCTGCAATACCTGTACCCCTGTGCACGCATACTTTTGCAAGTGCATATGCTTGTTGGTGTTTTCAAAAGAAGTTCACTGGGCTCCGAGTAGCCCCAACCTCTGGCACCATTTCTACCAAAGAAGTCTGGCCTCCTCGCACCGAGTGCTCCGTGGGATGCTGCTTTGCGAAACTGCTTGAGGTCCCCTAGTGACTCCAGTGCCTCTGGCCTGTGGGTCCTCTTGAGGGTCAACACTGATTTTCTTGGGCTCCCCTGGTTTCTCCAGGCTTGCCCTGACTCCCCTGTGTTTGGTGAGTCTCCTGGACCTTGCTGGTCCAAACCGTAACCTTTCTTGACCTTCTTCGTGGGTTGCTGCTGCCAAGGCTTGTTGGTGCTCCCTCCAGACACCGACCCCTCAGCAATCAACATCCTTTGTGGGAAAGCTAGTATCCTGCTCCTGGTCATCCTCGACGTCTCCTGGTCCCTGTGGCTGCAGAGTCAAAAACCCCTCTTCACACCTGAAGCACCCGACAAAGGTGGGCATTCGTCTACCAAGCCCCTGGTCACTCCTGAGTGACCCAGACTCTGTCCCCTCTGCTTTCAGGTACTCTTCATTAAGAATCCACCTTTGGATTCCAATGGACATTTTTCTTCTCCCCAGCAGTGGCTCTTCTTTGAAGTCCTCCATAGAGATCGATGTCGGTTTCTGACGCCACTTCAGACCTATGCACCCGGCTTCCCTGGGATAGGTAACTCTGGTACTATGGTATCCACGGGTAGGAAAGCTCTCCAACCTCCTAACTTCCACGGGGTTTCTTCGAAGTCCACTTAGAAGGGTCCTTAAACTTTAAAACTGCAACAGTGACTCTCCCATAGAATTGTATGGCGCACGCGGTCATGTTTCCACACTGCACCCGTCCCCCGTGGGGACCCTACTTACTCACCTTGGGTGGTTCATTGGGGTCCCAGCGATTCTACATCCTCTAGACACTGTCTTGACTCAAGTCGTGGTTCTTATACCACTATTCTAGTATATGGTTTGGTCTCCCCCTGGAGCCCACTGTGTATTAGTGCTACTTACGATTGTTTCTGTGGTACAGTATTGTGTGCTTTGTGTTTATCTGCGTGTAGCAGATACTGTGAAGTATTTAGAGTGTGTTATAATAATAAATACATATTTTTATAACTACTGTGTGGTTCTCCTTTCATTTAACCAATAAGGTTGCATTCTGGTAAAACAAGCTGCTTAACATTCCTTCAAGACTAAGCCTGAAGGCTGCTCTCCACAGCTACCACTTGGATAGCTTTCTAAGGTTATCTTTAACCTCTTAAATCCCCATAAGGGTTGTTTGGACTGGTACAGGGTGCCCACCTTAATTAGTGAACAGCATATACCAGGCCCACTGCTCACACCATAATAGCTGAAAACTGCCATACTAGTAGATTTTCTACAAAAGTATGTTCAATTTGGAGCTGTACATTTCTGAAAAACTAGGTTCTGGGAATAGGGCTTTGTCATTTTGAACATGACTCAATTTGCACATCAAAGTGTAACTTTAATGTGCAAAATATTTTGTAAATCAGTCTTGTAAGTGATACAAATGTGTCTTGAACTAATAGTAATGATTTTTTGGGTGTTAAGTTCATTAAATTACGTTTGCAGTATGCATTATTAATTTAATTGATTGGTCAATACCACAGCAGCATGCATTGTGGAACATATCTGCTAAGGAACAAACACAAAGGATGATAACAGATTTCAGTCACAATATAAATAATTAGTTGGTTTTATCCTACTAAGGGGGATATTCACAAGAACGTGCGCTAAACATCTCCAAAAAATGTTAACGCAACTTTACACATCGCAGTCTATCGTGGGAAAATAACCCTGTGTTAACGTGGAATTCACAACAAGGCGATACCATGCGATAGTCTCCCGAAAACGCGGACAATGTCCGCGATACAACAACCGCGACATTGATAAAAACCCAAACCCCAATGCAAAAAACCATGCGATGGGCCAAACCGCGATGAGGAAATCAGCGATAAGCAGCGCCAGGCCTGCAATACACACAGGGCAGGCGGGAAAATCACTACAAAAGTACAAAAAGCACACAAACACAAAATAACCAACCCCAAATCACCATGGAGGCAGCCGGAGCAGGCGCAGAGGACGAGCGGAACCCCACAAGCACCCCGGTCGACCAGCCTGGGACCTTTGGGACAGGGAAGGGCAAGGACAAGAAGAAGAGGAAGACGAAGTTCAGTCCGCAGGAGAATAGGATCCTGGTCACGGAGGTGATGGAACACCATCAAGAACTGTTCGTCACCTCCAACGTGTCATTGGGCACCAAAAATGGAATATGGTGGTCCATCGTGGACAAGGTGAATGCCGTCGGAGAGCACAAGAGGTCAATGGACGAGGTCAAGAGGCGATGGATTGACATCAAGCGCAAAACCAAGGAGAAACTTGCAGGCAGCCAGAAGGCAGCAATGCAGACTGGAGGTGGGAGCCCAGCGCCACAGCTGGAGCTGGATGACATGGAGGAGCTGGTGTCAACAGTCATCAGTGTGGAGACCGTGGCAGGAGTCGGGGGACCGGACATGACACAACACAACAGCAACAGGGTGAGTAACCACCAGGTACTGGGGGGACGGGGGAGATGGGCACAATAGCACACATGCACAATCAAGCAGAGCACAGTGCACACCCACAATGACTCTGGATCATGGCCCTGATCTACAGACTGTCACAATGTACATTGCCATGCTGTCTGAATGTGAACATGTACCATGCGGCTACATACATGTGGACACATTGTAACACAGCATCTCCCCTTCACATTGCAGGGGCACCATCAACACCTCCTGCAGAGCAGTCCCAGCCACTCTTCACTGATGACGAGGAGGACACCACCAGCATCGACACCCAAGCCCTCCAAGACATCATTGAACTCATCCACCAATCACCTCCAGGACCAGGGCAGCCCAGCTGCATCGAGGAGACCCCACCCACTCCACAAACCACCCAGCAGGAGGCACCCGCAACCCCGGCTGTCTCCCAAGACCCCCCGAACAACACACAGCCTTCCAACGCCATGTGTTGGAGGGCCAGAGGGAGATGGCTGAGCAGGTGCGGGTGGGGTTCGACCTCATGGCTACCAAACTTGACGCCATCCATGGGTGTCTGAGTCCCATCAGGGACCACCTCCAGTCCCTAACGGACACCCACAGGCCGCTCCATGGTCTCCAACTAGCCCTGGCTGACATCGCTGGAGTTATGACTCGGAGACAAGAACACCTGTCCACTTAGAGTGGCTCCAGCGATCTCAGCCGTGAGCTGGCACACATGCGGAGGCTCATGGATGACATGGTGCGGATGGAGGCGGAAAGGATGGCAGCCACCGCTGCACATCAGCAAAATGTAGCTGGGATCTACCATGCCCTGCAGATCCTCATCATGGCATTGCTGCCACAAGGCGTGGCGCAGATGAATGCTGCTGCTCCTACACCATCCACATCTCCGCCCCCTGGTTTGTCAGTGCCTCACAGTGCGGCAGGAATTTCCACTCCGGCACCTGATGTGTCACTGCCACACAGTGCGGCCAACAATCCAGCTCCGGCCCCTGATGTGTCAGTGGCACACAGTGCCGCAGCCGGAACTGCACCACCCACAGGTGGGGCAGAGCAAACATCCGAGGACGTGGATGGGCTTGAGATCAGGAGGAGGCACTAGCATTCATGTCTGCCACCTGGCCTGTTGCTGCTTGGTACCGCACATGGCCCCATGACCTTCCACTGACCCCCGATACACTCTGCTGCACCCACCTTGGACCGCGACATGGACTGCCATATACTGTTTGGTGACCAATGACACGGTGACCAGACTGCGAACTGTACCCTTCCACTTCCGCTGTACTTGTCATTCCCCAATGGACTCTGGCTGGCCCTCCACGGGCCCATATTGTGAAGTGGGGTTGGCATGGCCCTGTACTGCTCCAGCTGCAAAACTCCACTGGATGTGCATTAAACATTCAGAAACGCACTGCTGTGTCATGTCTTTCTTCATTCAGGTATGAATGTGTGGATGAATGTAGGGTCAGTGATTCCCCATAACGTCAATGATGCTCATCTAGTGGGATTCCAGTCACAGGGTGCTACACTGCCGATTGCGTTCCGGGTGCCATAGACACTATAACAGGGACACACGCATTAGTCACTTCCTTGTCCGGACATGGACTGAACCACGCCCAGAGCCCCCGAGTCATTGTTGCACGCCCTGCGATGGTCCGGCATACGTCAGGCCAGACCTCTCTGCTTACGCTCCGAGGGGGGGGGGGTCCACATAGCTACAAGTCGCAGGTTTACACGCTAGTGGTCTGCAGGTCACTGGTCTAGTTGTCAGCATGTCACGGCCACTCCCTGAGGGCAGGTTTGCACACACACCACACCCATCCGGCACAGGCGTCACAGGCCATGTGACCCTGCCAATATAAGGGTCCGACAACGTCACATTCCCCACTGCCGGTGGTGACTGGATGACGGACGTTCCATGATTCTCAATCATAAAGGGCCCATGTGTTGTTGTGCACAGGGTTAGTGGCACCCGAAGCCATGAGGCCGTCACGGGTCTACCACCACGTGGCGCTGACTGGGGTTGCACAGGGTTAGTGGCACCCAAAGCCATGCGGCCATCACGGGCCTACCACCACGTGGCGCTGACTGGAGTTTCACAGGGTTAGTGGCACCGAAATTGCTGAGCGGGTGTGCAGCCTGCGATGATGACGTGTGCACTGATGGGGTCATGGTGTCATGTGTGGGACCTGCTGGGCCACGGTGCGGGTCCACATGATGTGGAGCATGCCATGGTGGCGGGACCGGAGCCTGGAGCTTGCACGGGCACGTGGTGTGCCCACTGGTGGACACACTGTTAGCGGCAGGTGAGCAGTGGGCCCTGGGTGCGCAAGTGCGGACAGCCTGCGCTGGCCGGCAGGAGGGGGTAGGGTGCGGCTGCATGTGTGCGCAGGGACGGACAGGCGTTGTTGCCATGTGCAGTGAGATGGACTCTGCCATGATTGACTCTGGCCTCGATTACAGATTGCAGACCTGGTGGCTTGCAGTGTATACCGGCACGTGGTTGGAGACACACCGGTGGCAGCAGCTGAGCAGTGGTGCCTGGGTGCGCGGGCGGCAGTGTCCCTCCCTCTCTCTCTCTCTCTCTCTCCCTTCCTTTCCTTCTCTCTCTCTTTCTCTCTCCCTTCCTTTCCTTCTCTCTCTCTCTCTCTCTCTCTCTCCTTCCTTTCCTTCTCTCTCTCTCTCTCTCTCCCTTCCTTTCCTTCTCCTCTCTCTCTCTCTCTCCCTTCCTTTCCTTCTCTCTCTCTCTCTCTCTCTCTCTCTCCCTTCCTTTCCTTCTCTCTCTCTCTCTCTCCTTCCTTCCTTTCCTTCTCTCTCTCTCTTTCTCTCTCTGCCTTTCTTTCCTTCTCTGTTTCTCTGTTTCTCTGTGTCTCGCTCCTTTGATATGCGCATGACACGTTCTGATTTGGTGCTTTATTTTCCAGGCTGTGACATCAAGATTGTCCCGGATGGACCCGACAGGAGTCTTCCGCATTGGTGTTTTGTGTTGTATTTCAATAAAGTTTTTGGTTTTTACTTCAATGATGAGTGACTGTTTCTCGTTCTTCTGACCACACGTGTGTTTCTTGTTGTCATTCTGCGGCATCAAGCGCTTTTTGTGGCTCTTGTGTCGTGCACGGTACGTGCTTGTCCGGGGGGGGAGTGGGTCCGGGGGGGGCCTGGGAGTGGTGGCGGTGGGTGTTGTGGCCCTCATGGGTCTCCGAGCTGCATGATCACTGGCTCCATGGCATCTGTGGGTCTTCAGATGTGGCTCTGGCCTGGGCTCCCTTTCATGCTGCAGACAGTCGTCCTGCTCAACACCAGCAAAAGCCAAGTGTTAAATCCCTGCTGCTACCGCGGCTTATCGCCTGTTTTTGGTTCGCATCGCAGATCTGGCAGTTCGTTGTGAATGTGGTGTAGTGGTGCTTTCTTGTGTTTTTGCACGGGTACGCCTACTCTGCATCTTATTAGGGTTAGTTGGTGGTGTCACCCGTGGGGGTAAATTTTGCGGCAGTTATCGCGGGAATACTGGCGTTGTCTGCAGTTTGCACCCGCTTGTGAATGGGGCGTTAAATCTATCTACACTTTTGATGCGTTAAGGTGGCGATAACTCGACGATAAATCCTTGTGAATATGCCCCTAAGTGTAATAATTGTGGTGAATTCTAAGGTGATTTGGCTAATCTTGTGCTGGACTCTAATGAACCACGTTTGAGAGAAAACAGTTTTCTGTGATGATTTTCTCACGGAAGTCATGGAAGGTGCTCCTGAAGCAAAAATGGGAACACATTTCCTATAAATTCGTAAGTTTCTTCTGCACCCGCATGAAAAAAAAGTTTGACATGTTGTGCAAAATATATACTACCATTTGCAGCAGACGTCTGTTAGTAGATTCCTCCAGTGTTCTACTGCAACTTCAAGAGAGTTGTAAAAAACATATCGTCATTACAAATTTGGTGCTCACCTGTACGCCATACTGCTGTAATCAGAGCTGTAGAACTAAAATCATTACTTACGGAGGAGGCTGTCACAGAAATTATGATTAGTGCTCAAAAAAAGCAAAAATAACACAATTCCTAGAAATTCTAAATATCTTCCTCATCCATCTCAGGAAAAAAGTCTGATATGCTGAGTGGAACGTGTACTTCTAATACCAATAATGTTGCTTTACCATTGAGTTCTTATGAAGCACTAGAGTGCAGATATTTTGCATTCAAGACAAAAGTTAGGTACTCCTAAATGCCATTTTGTTGGACTAGGAGCTGTTGAATTTAAATACTTTCCCATGGTGTAGGCTGACATAAATCAGCATGGAGGTGTTAATGAAGATATGAAACCGGCTGTTTAAAAACGTGTGAGAGGAGGTATGGGTTTTTAGTGATCTGAGTCACAAAATTGGAAAAAAATAGTTAAAGAGAGTAATCCTTATGTAGAAACAGCATTATCTTTCCACATCTGTTTACTTAGGATACCCATCTTCTCTGCTGCTTAATACCTTCCTAATTTTATCCTAATTTTAATTTTTATATTTAAGGTTTCTTTTAATATTCCATGTGAATGTATGCGAGCAGTTTTTTCAGAGTTGCAGGAGCTATTTACAGACACATCTCACAATTAAAAAGAATAGATTTTGGCTGCAGTGGGTAGTGAAACACTTCAAAGGATTTTCTATATGAACATTTAATTTTCGTTTTTGCTTTTGCCATTTCCTCTTGTTGGTAGTTGCAGCTCTCTGCATAAATGTGTACTGGCTTCAAAATATTTTTTATTATGACTTAAATAGAATGAAATGATAAAACATTTAGAAATATCTATTTTTTGTCTATACAAACGTCATTCTGTATACCTTATATATAGTCAAAAATAATGAATTAAACAGATGTTTATTAATTAACACTGCAAATCAGACAAAAGAATGAGGGTACTGTTTCAAAACAGAATTAAAATTGTCTTGCTTGACACGATTTTCGCTGACTTCACATATATAATACCAACACCGAAAGGAATATATTTTTTAGACTCATCTACGTCGGACACTTCTAGCCAGGGAGATAAGAAAAAATGTTCATGTACACATTCAGTCTTCTGCACAGGAGAGTGAATCACTCTAAAGCTGCCTTCTCCAGCAGTATGTCTCCCAGTGCAAGCACAGTATGTGAGCTAGGCGTACATTCTAGTACTTTATTTAAACTCAATAATCTTCACCAGCAGCTGTCGAGGAAAGATGGTGTAGGAATATGTAGGATGATATTGTAAATAGGCTTGGCTCAGATACTATGGGGCAGATTTACAAGCCCCTTGCGCCACTTTTGCGTCACTTTTCCCATGTTAAAAATTAAGCAAAAGTGGCGCAAGGGGCTTGTAAATCTGCCCCCATGAATCTGGTTGGTAGATACAGACCGGCTAAGAGCCAATCAAAAATGCAGCATATTTGGTAGTGTACCCCTGTCTAATTTATAATTATTTTTATTTGAACATTTTCCCCATGGAGGAACCTGTTCCTCTACACCCCCACAAAGTTTCGGTGTGTTCTTTTCCCCTAGGGTGACCAGAATTGTAAAGCCAAAAACCAGGACATTTCATGGAAATAGAAGAAGGACTAGAGTTTTACTTCAAGCGAGCGCACAGAATGACAATCAATGAATCAATCAATCAATCAATCATGTCACTTATAAAGCGCACTACATACCCGCGAGGGTCTCAAGGCGCTGGGGGAAGAGGGGGGTGGTGCTGCTACTGATCGAAGAGCCAGGTCTTGAGGAGTCTTCTGAAGGCCAGTAGGTCTTGGGTCTGTCGGAGGTTGGTGGGGAGGGTGTTCCAGGTCTTGGTGGCGAGGTGGGAGAAGGATCTGCCGCCGGCGGTCGTTTTCCGGATGCGGGGGACTGTGGCGAGGGCGAGGCTGGTCGAGCGGAGCTGGCGGGTGGGGGTGTAGAAGCTGAGTTGTCTGTTGAGGTAGGCTGGTCCGGAGTTGTGGAGTGCTTTGTGTGCGTGGGTGAGGAGCTTGAAGGTTATCCTCTTGTTGACAGGGAGCCAGTGCAGGTCTCTCAGGTGGGGTGTGATGTGGCTGCGTCGGGGGATGTCGAGGATAAGACGTGCAGAGGCGTTCTGGATGCGTTGCAGCCGTCTCAGGAGCTTAGCCGTCGTTCCTGCGTAGAGGGCGTTTCCGTAGTCCAGCCTGCTGGTGACGAGGGCCTGGGTGACTGTTTTTCTTGTTTCGGTGGGGATCCACTTGAAGATCCCTGCGGAGCATTCGGAGGATGTTGAAGCAGGATGAGGAAACGGCGTTGACCTGCTTAGTCATGGAGAGGGTGGGGCCGAGGATGACCCCTAGGTTGCGTACGTGGTCGGTGGGTGGTGGGGCTGTTCCCAGTGATGTTGGCCACCAGGAGTCGTCCCAGGCTGAAGGGTTGGAACCAAGGATGAGGACCTCCGTCTTGTCCGAGTTCAGCTTCAGGCGGCTGGTCCTCATCCATTCGGCGACGGCCTTCATTCCTTCGTGGAGGTGGGCTTTGGCGGTGTGAGGGTCTTTGGTGAGGGAGAGGATCAGCTGGGTGTCGTCGGCGTAGGAGTTGATGTTGAGGTTGTGCTGTCGGGCGACGTGGGCGTGGGGTGCCATGTAGATGTTGAACAGCGTTGGGCTGAGGGAGGAGCCTTGGGGTACGCCACAGATGATCTTGGTGGCCTTGGATCGGAAGGGGGCGAGGCGGACGCTTTGTGTTCTGCCGGAAAGGAAGGATGTGGTCCAGTCCAGGGCCTTCTCTTGGATCCCGGCGTCGTGAAGGCGTGTTCATAGTGTGTGGTGGCAGACCGTGTCGAAGGCGGCTGATAGGTCCAGGAGGATGAGGGCTGCTGTTTCTCCGTTGTCTAGCAGGGTCCTGATGTCATCGGTGGCGGCGATGAGGGCGGTTTCGGTGCTGTGGTTGCTGCGGAAGCCGGACTGGGAAGGGTCCAGGATGTTGTTCTCCTCGAGGTAGCGGGTCAGTTGTTTGTTGACGATTTTCTCGGTGACCTTCGCGGGGAACGGGAGCAGAGAGATGGGTCGGAAGTTCTTGAGGTCCTTGGGGTCTGCCTTGGGTTTCTTGAGTAAGGCGGTGATCTCGGCGTGCTTCCAGCTTTCCGGGAAGGTTGCTGTCTCGAAGGAGATGTTGATTATTTTCCGGAGATGGGGCGCGATGGCTGTACTGGCTTTGTTGAAGATGTGGTGAGGGCACGGGTCTAGCGGTGAACTGGAGTGGATGGTGTTCATGATCTCGCTGGAGTCCTCGTCGTTGATGTTGGTCCAGGAGAGCAGGCGGTTGGTGGTTGTGGGGGCAGTGGTCTCGGTGGTTGCCGGGGCGGTCGTGGTGTTGAAGCTGTCGTGGATGTCGGCGATTTTGCGGTGGAAGAAGGTGGCCAGTGAGTCGCACAGGTCTCGCGACGGCTGGATGTCGTTGGTGTTGGAGCTGGGGTTGGAGAGTTCCTTCACGATGTTGAAGAGCTCTTTGCTGTTGTGTGCGTTGTTGTCTAGGTGGTCTTTGAGTGAGGCCCTTTTGGCGGATCTGATGAGGTGATGGTGACTGCGGGTGGCGCTCTTGTGGGCGGCGTAGCTGTCCGCTGTCCGTTCGTGGAGCCAGATCTTCTCCAGTTTTCGGCATGTTCGTTTGGAGGCCTGGAGGTCTTCGGTGAACCAGGTGGCTTTCTTGCTGGTGTGGCTGTTGGGCGGATTCTTGAGCGGGGCGAGGGTGTTGGCGCAGTCGTCGATCCACTGTCTGAGGTTGCGGGTGGCGGTGTCGGGGTCGGAGGGTTCGGGCGGGTGGGCTCAGGGCGAGGGTTGTGGTTAGCTGGTCTTCCGTGACTCTGCTCCAGCAGCGGCGAGGCATTTGTTCGGTGCGGTGGTGCGTGGTGGGCTTCCTGTAGGTGAAGTGGATGCAGTGGTGGTCAGTCCAGTGGGGTTCGGAGGTGTGGTTGAAGGAGACGTGTGGGCTTGCGGAAAAGATGGAGTCGAGCGTGTGGCCGGCGGCGTGGGTGGGTGTAGTCACGAGCTGTCTGAGTCCGAGGGTGGCGAGGTTGTCGATCAGGGTGGTGGAGTTGGTGTCCTTGTTGTTCTCGAGGTGGAAGTTCAGGTCCCCGAGGAGGATGTAGTCCGTGGAGGTGATGGCGTGTGTGCTGACTGAAGTCAGCGATGGAATCGCTGAACTGTGGTCGGGGTCCGGGGGTCTGTAG
This sequence comes from Calotriton arnoldi, assembly GCA_963921515.1. NCBI lineage: Eukaryota > Metazoa > Chordata > Amphibia > Caudata > Salamandridae > Calotriton > Calotriton arnoldi. Next base: position 655,219 of record CAWUFW010003421.1, on the reverse strand, counting down.
ATGAGGGTTCCTCTGAGGGTGGTGTTGGGATCGGTGTGGATCTGGAAGTGCATGTGTTCGGCGGTGCTGAGGGTGTCGTCGGTGTTGGTTGAGACTCTGAGGGTGTTCCTGTGGACGATGGCGATGCCTCCTCCGACTCCGTTGGTGCGGTCCCTGCGGGTGATCTTGTATCCATCCGGGATGGCAATGGCGATGTCGGGGGCTGAAGCGGGATTCAGCCAGGTCTCCGTCAGGAATGCGACGTCTGGGGAGGTTGAGTCGAGAAGGTCCCAGAGTTCGATGGCGTGTTTGCTGGGCGGAGCGGGTGTTGAGGAGGATGCATCTGAGGTAGTTGGGTTCTTTCCTGGGCGGTGGTTTGGCGGGGCGGGTGCTGGCGAAGCTGCAGTTCCGGCAGGTGAAGGGCCCTTGGGTGCGCTTCGGGGTGGCCTGGTAGCAGGCGTGATCTTTTCCGGGGTTGAGTGCGTGGAGGGTGCTGGCGCCAGTATCGGGCGTCTGTTGATGTGGCGGGCGCGGGGATGCCCGGACCAGGGGGTCTGGCGCTGGGCGCGGTCACGGCGCGGACGGGCGCAGACGGGCTTGCCTTAGGCGCGCCTACGGCGCGCCCGCTGCGCACGTCCGCTGCGCGGCCGCACAACGGCCGCCATAAATGGGGAGGTGGGAGGGAGGAGCAGGGAATGGGGCAGCGAATGGGCAGTGAGGGGGAGGGGCCGTGAGGCGCAGCGGCAGGAAACAGGCACAGAAGGGAAAACGAGCACAATCAGGGCATCAAGGGGGCACAGAAAGGAAAAAAAAACTAGCACAATGAGGGGCAGCAAGGGGGCACAGAAAGGATAAAAACGAGCACAATCAGGGGCAGCAAGGGGGCACAGAAAGGAAAAACTAGCACAATGAGGGGCAGCAAGGGGGCACAGAAAGGAAAAACGAGCACAATCAGGGGCAGCAAGGGGGCACAGAAAGAAAAAAACGAGCACAATCAGGGGCAGCAAGGGGGGCACAGAAAGGAAAAAACGAGCACAATCAGGGGCAGCAAGGGGGCACAGAAAGGAAAAACGAGCACAATCAGGGGCAGCAGCAGGGCACACAGACGGAGCTGTGTGGTGGGGGAGCGACCTACCAGTCAAGGTCAGGGGTCGCTCCTCAGCACGGAATTACAGAACAGGTAGTTAGACCATACATAAAATGCAATTTTTAAACCCAGAAGCTTCCCTGTTAATTAACTTGCTTTCTAGAAACAACTGCTCACTATCCCTGCTTTGTACAACATAGAAAACACCTCCCGCCGTTTTCAGCTGACCCTCTCAAAAAACCGGGACAGGAGCTAAATTTCCTGAAATCTGCCCGGACAGCTGGTGAAAAACCCAGACCGTCCAGGCAAATCCGGGACGCCTGGTCACCCTATTTTCCCCTTCTCACCATGGAAGGGCATTTACTCCAGAGAAAGCTGACCATTTTCAAGGTGGAAATGCCTGCTAGCTATCCTTTTGTGGTTACATGACAGGCATTAATTCATAATTTTGTATCTTAAACATATGTTCAAGCTGAAAATGCCTTTATGAATCAGGCTCAAATATCTCAAACATAATGCATAAAGGAATATTTAATAAATGGCTCTTGACTAGAAGTGTGCAAAATCTGCATAGCTTGCTTTTGTGTTATTACGTGAAAGTTTGGGAAAATTATGTGAAATACGTAATTAGTTGAAATGCAAATCTGTCATTTAGCACTACGTTATAGTGCTAAATTCGGTCTCTTATTATTTTTAAAGCCAGAAATCATTTTGCTGTAAAAAAATAACACGAAAAACGCAAACGATAAAGGCAACAGCTGTTCGCATTCTGGCCCTTCGTTATTGCTGTGCGCGCAGCACTTCATTACATAAGGTGGTGCACTGGCGACATTTTAGGAAATGTTGCATAAAAAGCATAATGCAAGCATTTCAAAATTTCAAGAATTATACCAGCATACTTTAAAATTCGCCTGGGCATACTCTTGACTAAGAGTTTTTCAAAATTGAGCGATGATTGTTATGAAAAGAAGAGCTTTGTGCACAGTGCTGAGAGTCAATTCAATTCAATTCAAAAATAGCTTTATTCGATTTAGTACATAAATCATAAAAGCACAACAATAAAAAAGCTCATGATAAGAAGAAACATTTTTGCACAATATTAAATACACAGTAAAAGGGAATTCATACATCGACCATAATCATAAACATTTCCTATAATTCACAGCACATTTTAAGAATGAGGATACCCCATGAATAATTAAATCACCATCTAAAGTTTGTAACGCTAATAAGGCAGGTCGGCATTGTCTAAGCCCCAGTTTTTTTAAAATCAGTTTTAAAAATCTATTTCTTGAATACATGTATAATTTGCAGAAGAAAATCACGTGTAATGTTGATTGGTTAGAGGTGCCATCACATGGACATGCAGCTAGATTTCTTGACCAATCATTAATGTTTGGGAAAGTTACCAATCTATGGAAGGTCCCCAAACGAAATCGTGTCAAAAGCATCCTTTCATAAGATCCGGGTACACGTGTTAAATACGGTTGAATAGCATAGCATGATAGCATCATTTGATTCTCCATAACTGATTTTTTTGTAATCTCTGACGCGAGCCTGATGGCTTGAAGGTGTGCTAGACAGGTTACTTTAAGGGACTTTCTGCTCATTTTGGTAAGGCTATCTGGTTGCTCAAAATATTCTAAATGGCCAATATCAGACATAAACTTTTTAATGTAGTTTAGCCATGGGATGCTCAACATCCTAGTCAAACCCAAACAATCCTTGATAACCTCACGATTAAAAGTAGTCTCCTCTGGTACCCACACCTTATGCCATAATAAAATTGGCTCTATTTTAATCAGGTCTGCTACATATTGCAACCCAAGTTCAGAATGGCAAACAAAATTTGCTGTGCTAGTAGGAGTAGACAGTAGGTATTTAAAAAACGAGTTTTCTATTGTCTGGATGGAACTCGCATCCATATACCCCCAGATACCAGCTCCATACATAGCTGTAGTTATGCATTTAGCTTTATATATCACAATCAGTTATGGGATTGGTCTTCTGCCTAGCCTCCTAGCAAAGTTAGTAAGTGCACCAATCATTTTTATAAATAACAGTTTTTTTCCCATCACTGCTGATGCCCAAGTACCTCGGTGATCAAATTGTATCCCAAGATAAGGAAAGCTGTTGATACATTCTACTTTTGAATTTTCAATAAATATATTACGGCATCTAGCACTGTTTTTCCCGCATTTCATAATAAAAGTCTTAGAAATATTAACTTTCAGGCCCCTTTCACTCATGAATAATGTAAAATTTGCAATGCAAACTTAATTGGGTGCGCGCCATTAAAACTGCATCATCAGCATACATCAATGCAGGTACGGTTTGTTTATTGATAATAGGAAGATCCTGGCACTGTTCAGCTAAAAATTGTCCTAAATCATTTATGTACAAATTAAAAAGTAAAGGGGCGAGCACGCAGCCCTGTCTTACGCCTTTTCCAATAGGAAATTTGGCTGTGCACTCGCCCTGTTTTCCAAAGCGAACCCTGGCGCCAGCCTCACTATATAGTTGCATAATGAGGGTTATAAGGGGAGCTGCCATCCCTAATTCCTTCAGTATATTCCATAACTTATTATGATTCACACAATCAAACGCGGAGCTGAGATCGACAAATACTAGGAATAACCTTCCTTGCTTAGCACGTGTGTATTTGTCAATCACTAAGTTTAAATTCAGCCCCTGTTCTATGGTCCCTAGACCCTTGCGGAAACCATACTGAAATTTAGAGAGGACCCCTTTCTCTTCCACCCATATTTGTAATCGATTTAAAATTATTCGACCAATAATTTTGAGAGTCGAGTCCAGCAAGGAAATAGGACGGTAACAAACCGGGTTATTGCGGTCGCCCTTTTTAAATATTGGGACCACTATTGAATCTGACCAGGATGGGAGTAGACCCTGCTGGCAACAAGCATTTAATACTTGGGTTAAAAGAGGGACCCAGAACGCCAGATTGAATTTAAATATATCTACAGGAACACCGTCTGGTCCTGGGGCTTTTCCAGTTAAACTTTCATTAATGGCACATGTTTCTTCTTGCAGAGAGAAACGCAGATCCAAGGGGAAAGCACTAACACAATCATCAGAAACTAGCAGTTTTTGCTCCATTGAAACTTCAGTTTCCTTTGTGTCATTATATAAGTTTGTGTAATGCTCTACCCAGGAACTTTCATTAATAGCAACCTCAATTGTGGGCGGGTCTCTAGGGGTTAGGAAGGGAGCATTAACCACTTTCCAAAAACTGGTATTATCTTTCAGGGCGCTGGCCTTACATAATGATTCCCAGGCCTGTTCCCTTAATCCCTTTTTACGTTCTTTTAGTGCATATTTGTATGTAGACCTAGCCATTTTTCTTTCACTTTGGGTGCTATCTTTCTTATGTAAAACTTTCTTAAGATTTATATGGGCTTTGGTACATTCTTTATCAAACCATCCCTTTTCTTTTTCCTTTCTCTCTCTAATTTTCACGGTCATTAACTCTTTAACCGTTTTACTTATGGTGCCATACGAATTTAGAATCTCCATATTGCCAGCCCTCTCATCCAGGCAAACAGTTACTTCACTCAGACATTTGTGGATTAATTTATTAAATATCTCAGTGGGATCTATTTTTGCCCAGCTCAAGGAGTAGACATTTAAAGTTTTGATCATGGGTTCAAAAGGAAATAATTCCTTCTCATTCTCTCCTTCTAAGGTGGCACAGGGAGGGCAAATAGAAATACTTATTGGAAAGTGATCACTCATGGAGATCGAATGGGTCACAAAATCCTTCACCCAGCTAGAATGGAGTCTTGTTATCATAATATAATCAATAATTGAACCTAGTCCTCTACCATTAAATGTATTCTTGAACTGTACAGGAGGGAAGCAAAGTTCATTTGCGAAAGCTAGGTCAAATTGATATGTAAGCATATTATATTGTTCTCCGAATGTGGTATGCGAGAAGTGGGCAAACTCCACGTCTTGTTCCATATTTAAACCACAAAATCCCTTTGCTGCGTTAGGACAAATTTTATCGTTAAAATCACCACCCAAGATTATACATAAATCCTCCATTGAACTTCCTGACACATTACATAGGTCTTTCTTTAGTTCGCCCAGTACATAGCATAATTGTTCTTTAGGAATGTTATTATAAAAATTAACAAGCACCACTGCATGCGATCTGTCCATATGTAACAATAACATTTGATAACATTTTTTAGAAACTCTATCTTTTTTGCGATTACAGTACTAGAGATATATGTACACAATCCCCCCTTATTTCTGCCAGAAGTTGAACTCGCCGCAGGTGTATGGTAGGTCTTATATCCATTTATATGAACCTCATTCAGCGCCCACGTCTCTTGTACACACAAGATAGAAAAGCTTCCAATAAAGGACAACCATTGAGGGTCTTCTACCTTTAACCTCACCCCCGCCACATTCCAGAATAGTATATTTAATGGCCTTAGGTCTCTAGATGCACCCTCATTCTCCCTAGTTAAATTAATAGGGAAATTAATTGTATTTTTATTGTGGCAGGATTTCTTAGTAAGGCCCTCTGCTGGCGTGGTTCTCAGTTCTTGATCAACAGCAACTTCAGTAACAGGACTAGATGCTACAGTAGAGTGTAGAGGCAAGGTGTCCCTTATAATGGTTATAGTCCCTTTTACCTTACCCACAACTAGTGGATTATGGGCTCTTGGTCAATCAATGTCCTCTAGTGAAGGCAAGGCATCAAAACGATTAATTACCGGTACGTTATAGGAAAAAGTGAGTCCACCCTGCACTGGAATAGTCTGGCCTCTATGCTGTAAAACTGAGTGTGGTTGATAAAAGAAACCTAATGGCAAGATGTTAATGCCCATATGCGATATGTTGGTATTACCAGCTCTTACCAATACCTCATGAATCAGGTGGGGGTCGCTAAATGTAAGGACTACACAATCCCCTGCTATTTTTTTGTTGTCTTGGCCTACCCAAGGCACCCTTCTCACCAATTTGAATTTGGCAAATAGATTTTCTGTAAGGCCAGTCCGCTCACCCAACCAAAAAAGTGATTTATTTCTTAGGGCCTCCCACGTTTCATTCTTCTGAGTAGTTAACACAGGGACGTTAGCCAGAATAATAGTATAGGGAGTTGCGGCTGGGGGTAACTCAAGTGAGAAGGATGAAGCTAATGATGATTTTAGTGAAGTTATGTTTGTCTCTATAGGAATTTCATTATCAGGCATAGCAACAGCACCTTTCTGGGGCTTATGTAGTTGAGCTATACCGGGCCTGTTTGGTACAAGTGCATGTAGGGGCCTATGATGAAAATCCGGAGTATTACTTACATATGCCATCTCATTAGAACTACCTTTTTCACGCATAATACACTGGTTACACTGGACATCGGTTGGAATAATAGCCTTAACATGGGCGGCGGGATGATCAGGGCACACTTTTTGCATAATATAATCTTCGAGAGACTTTACTCTATCAGTTAATTTCATGATTACATCCGTTAAACTGTTTTGCATGATGTCAATTTTTTTTATTATCACGCTAGAATCAACCAACTGACTGTCTAGCATGACACTAGATGATACCTTTTTTCCAAAACCAGATTTGACTTGTCTGCCCTGTTTGCCTAGATTACTACCTTTTAACCGTTTGTCCTTACTAATTCTCTTGTTGAATGTTATACGGGGGGACGGAGCGCTAATTGATTCAATGTTTGTGATTTCTGGGTTCCTAGATTTCTTCAACGGTGGCTGTGGCTCAGAATCAAGATCACTTATATAGATGTTATCAGAAGTATTTTGGGCACACTGGTTCTTAAGCTGCTTAATAGACTCCTGCGCATTAGTTTGTAAAGGATTTTCTTCGACTTGATTCACAGGGCTTTTGGCTACCAGACCCATTGTTTTCCCTTGGGTCAGTGTTTCCTCAACTGAACTGATCTGGTCTTCTATCACCCCCATTGCACCTGTCAGGTAGGTCAATAATGATTTTTGGCCTCCCCTGTTAAATTAATCATCGAACCCGCTTTCCTTTTACTCATCCTAAAGGGGAGAATTCAATATAACTTTAAATTCCTTAGGGAAAAGGAACACAGAATCAAAACAGAGAAGGGCAAAATGCAAGTGTCCACAATCCAGGATCGAAAAGTACCATACAAAAGAAATGTCAAAGTCCGGTATTGGACCACCAGTGAACTAGCAAGTCGAACGCCGACTATTTTTCATGAATGGGAAGGACAGTTCATCCAATTATCAGAGAGCTCCCCTCGCCAATTATAATACTTTCCAAAAGTACAATGATAAGACACAAAAGTATGTAGACTTACGACTGCAAAGTTTGCTCGTCCGTAGCAGATAATGAATATTGGGAGATACGACCGCTATATTAATGTCTCCTCCGTTTAATTTTTGACAGTTACAATCCTCGCAGACAAACTCACCCTTAGTGCATGCGGATATCCCGTTACCAAACGTCCTCGGTACTGCTTCTCAAGGGGGTGGCCCAGCCCAGGCTCTAACAGGCCGGGCCGCGCCCGCGCTCGTCCCACGCTGCGGGTCCTCCGTGTGCCTTTTAAGGCGTCTGGCAGCCCCTCCTCCTTGGCAAACAGGGGTCAGGAGTAAAGTGTGTTGTGCAAGCGGAAAGTGACGAGTGCTTCTCCTCCTGCTGAGAGTCAAAAAATGTACAAGCGTTCAACAAGTGTTCAACAATCAAATTTACTCTATACATACATTAAAGTTCGAAGATTCAAATAAGTCTATTCCTGCAACTTAGTTATTTTTATCGAATAGATGTACCTGGAACTGTGTGTTTTCTGTCCAATATTTTCAATACATGTTCACCTCAGTACTGCGTTAAGAAAAAATGTCCAGTTCATTGAGTGATCTTGAACTTTATTGTTGAAATTCGTTTTTAGCATGTTGCCTGATCTTTCTGGGAAACTCTCATTCACTCTATCATTTGAATAAGCTGTGCTGAATAACTCAAATAACAACGACTGAGTGCCTTTCTCCCAAAGCTGTGGTTATCTTCATGGTGCTGTGTCGTGCTTTCCAAACCAGTGCCTATGTCTACAGTGGTAAGAATACTTCAGTCCTGATAATCATGATGCCTGTGATTAAAGGTTGAGCCTACGCTTAAAATACAATTTTATACATTATAGTAATTGACTACTGTATTCCACGGTGGCAAAATTATTATTGTTTTTTTTAAACACTCATTGATAAATCGTAATAAAAGAGACTTAGTCAAAACGTTAGTTTTAAAACAATTACAACAACCACAGAACATGCATTTTTTTTAAAAGTAGAACCTTAAAAAGATTCTGGTTTAAACCACAGTCATGAATGATGTTTAGTATTTTGTTTATGATTTGCCTTGTATGAACGTGGACCCTTCATCTAAAATGCAATATTATACAATATTTCAATAAGAAAAACTTCAGATAGTGACTACTTTTTAGCATTACTGCAAAAATGTTTATTAAGAGTCTGTGAAGAAATGTAATTGGAAGCGTACATGCTAAAATAATTAGAATAGACACTCAGAATGACATTTAAAAAATGTACATTCTTCAAATGAACTAATCCAATGCTTTACCATAGATGTACATAATATAAAGCAAATGCATGTTATTTATGTTAATAACTATGCCACACAGAAAAGTTTTGGGATCGTTGCCTGCAGCATATCACGCACATTTTCAATGGACAATTATGTTATTTAATGCGTAGCTTCTTTTATACGCATTGTATTTTATTCAAGTGTTATGATATTCTCCAAATGATATTTGAACTTAATTACATATATATTTAAATCATCTTCTAAAATAAATTGGTATCTAATTACTGCCATACTTTGATAACCCAATCAAGTACAAATGCCTTGGTTGTAGATTCCAGATTCCCAACGAATATTAAATGGTTTATAAACATTTCACCATAGAAAACCACAACTACTTAGCCAAGAATGCAGCTGAACCTGAAGTCTATTTCACTGTCACTTTAAGAAGAGGTATGTAGCGCCAGAATACCCTCCCAGGTGAGTTGCGCACCATACAAACACATAACATACATAACATAACATAACATGTACTATGAATTATGTACTTTAACCCCTTCGATGCGCGTGACGAGCTCAGCTCGTCATGCTGCGCAGTAGCGCTGTGCGCATGACGAGCTGAGCTCGTCACGACCACACCCGCGATCGGAATGTCCAGCACACGAGCGGAATTCCGATCGCGGTCAAGGGGTTAATGTGTATGTAATTTATTGTTTTCTTATACATAATGTAGTCTCTATAACAATTCAAATATGTTAAAATCTATACACAAGCATGCATCCCCAAAAATAAAGTGTTGTGAAACAAAGAAATATATTTTAGAATTAAATGAAGACTGATGATTTTCAATAAGCAAAGTAAGAAGGGAGATGCAAGTGAGTGATTTACACTATCAACAACCTAAAAGTCACACAGTATTGGGGTGTCTGCTTGTGACTACTGACTAATTTAAAACTCGGTTCCCTAAGACACTCAAAATGTGAATACAAAGCAATGTTGGGTATGTCTTCTTAAGCAAATACTTAAGGCCTGATTACAATGGCGGGCCATCAGTGACTATCAGAACGCCGACAGCCCTTCGGTCCAACCACCAGATTACGATTCCCGCAGTTGGACCCACAGCTGTCGGAGATAATACCACCACCTCCGCAAGGATCAGAGATCCCGACGGGGCTGCAGTCGGAAAAGTATCCCTGAATGGCGGCGTTGCCGAGGCAGGCACCGCTATCGAGATTACGATATTCCTTTCCGACAGCCTTTTCATAGTGGGAAGACTGCCATGAAAAGTTTGTCGGAAAGGGATATGGGGGCCCCCAAACCAGGCCCCCGTCTGTCATGGGCCACTGTAAAGTGGCCTTGGATGCACATGTAGTGCCCGCACTCACCTCCATGCACCGTGTGCCATGCACGGTGTGCCATGCACAACATGGTGCATGGCACACAGTCTTTGGACGTGCAGGAGGTGCTCTGTACCATGGCGGCATTTGCTGCAGCCCTTTTCCTTGGCCGCAGCACAAGCCGCTGTGTTACAGAGCACTTTCCAACTGACAGCACAGCAGTCATATTGAAATGCGGTGGTCGGACCGCCGCCTACTTGTCGGGCGGTCTCCTGACCGCTGCAATAGCAGGCAGTGGTGAGACCGCCCGCCATCGTAACAGGTTCTTATTTGCTATATGTTACTCTAGCTTCAAAAAGTCTAGAATTCTGTGACTAAGGGCCAGATGTATCAAGCAGTTTTACCCATTCTGTGTCTATGGGAAAATGTGTTCGTACATCTAGTCCTAAGTCCTGTCAAGTAATGTGGAAATCACTGAAGAAGAAGTAACCATAAAAATGTGTAAGACCCTATAAAACTTGCCATCCAATCTCTTTCTAATATTAATAGCTTGTCCAATGTAGGAGGCTACATAAACACAAACCTCCTCTGATTTTGGATTTTGCAAAAACACTAGTGCCACCTTACAATGTATAATTTGGTATTTCTTTGACACTGGTTTGATAAATAAATGCCTGGGCACGTCAAAGTATTAACAAAAAAAATACATCCCTTTAATAGAGATTTTGTCACAACAGAATTTTCCCAACTTTCTCGACCAGTCATTTTGATTTTGGAAAGTCCCAATACAGATTACCATATTTAGTCTAAATTGTATTAATAAATATCTTTGATAGCTGTCCTTAGTGATGTCCAGCTAGTATTGCATCCCCTCTTCCACTGTTAAGGTTGAATATGAAATATAGCTTGTCTTTTGCCTTTTTGCAGTAGTATCCTACTCCATGTATTGGAACAGATGGTCTTTAGTTCCCTCATTGCCATCCTTTCCAGCTTACTGGGGTCTTCAAAGAGGTGCGTGTGTTCCACCTTATCACAAACAATTTTAATATAACTGAACCAGGCAATATGGCTTACCCAATTTAACGTAGACAATCTTGAATTCCCGCTCTTTTTAATTGTGCCACAGTCTTCGTCGATACCCTGTGCCATAGAAATAGGGGTTGTACCTTAATGAGGTCTTCAACATATCGGACTCCGAGTTCACTCTGGCACAACATGGAGAGAAAAATAGATGGGACTGAGAACAGTCTTTTTAGGTACCTATATTCTGACATCTGTAGCCTTCTTACATTCACATGTCCGCAAATCCTTGCACCATATGTTGCCACAGGTATACATTTTACTTGGTATGTTGTATATAATTCCCTTAGTGGCTTCAAGCCAAACCTCGATGAAAACACAGTTAGGGCTTTGGAGCCTTTAACAAAATGGTCAATTCTGGATGTAATCCTCTGTTGTCAAGACCCCTGTAGGTCAAAAAGGGACCCAGGTAAGAGAAAGTCTTAATCTGAGGTAATTATGTATCTTTCACATTGAAAGGTCATGTAGTGACTCACTTAGAACTACAAATAACGGTGAACAACTTAGAGATGTTCACCTTAAGGTCAAAATCTGTCGTGAATAGATCCAAACAATCCTGTAATGACTGAAGGGCTATTAGTGTGTGGGACATTAGGACACATCATCCGCATGAAGGACAGATATTGGGCGATAACCACCCTGAGGAATGTCCCTGCACCCCTCCACCAGCACCCTGTGCAAGTTTTTAATATAAATTGTGAATAGAAAGGGCGCAAGGACACATCCCTGCCTTACACCCCTTGCAATGTGTAACCTGTCAGAACATGACCCGTTGGGACTGAACCATACCCTGGCTGTGGTCCCACTATCTGGTCTATCGTTTTGATTAAACAAATATCAGATGATCTCTTATAGTTAAGTTTGCTGAGTTTGTTGTGTTGTATTTATTTATTTTTTGTTTAACCACAAAAAGCTGCTCCTAACTGAATGGCCACTACGAGGTTTGGGATGTATTTGTGAGTGAAGACATCTCACAAAATGTAACGGACTGGTCTCACACACCACCTGGTGTCATGCTTCATCATTGACCAGTCCTCGCCCTCTAAAACCTTGGTTTGATAGAGGGCGGGCATACACCTGACGACAGGGATACACTTCTAAACTAAGTGGGGGCCCATAAATAAGTGAGTGTGGTTAAAAATCATTATAGTTATCTTTATCATGTTTTTAATGTGAAAGGTAACTATATGATATTAAAATCAAGTGACGGTATATGGGGGAATTAATGTCCCCTAACCGTTATGTGAGAGGTCAACATGTTTCTGCCTTAATGGCCCACTTGGGTCCAGGGCATTCGTCAGGACCTAAAAAGAACATGAAGGGCTACATCAGGGAGGACCGGGAGAAGTCGCCTAGGATCCATATGGGAAATTTCCCTTGAAGCAGGTTTGACAACAGGGGTTTCCCCTCCCCTCCTCCCATGGGGCAAGTAGCTTTGGTATCTAGGGCTTGAAATTAGAAGCCATCAAGTTGTGGAGTGTGGCAGTGCTCACGCCCACACAGTGGTTTACCCTTGCCACTAGCTGGTAAGAACGGAGCCCTTCATGTTCTTTTTAGGTCCTGACGAATGCCCTGGACCCAAGTGGGCCATTAAGGCAGAAACATGTTGACCTCTCACATAACGGTTAGGGGACATTAATTCCCCCATATACCGTCACTTGATTTTAATATCATATAGTTACCTTTCACATTAAAAACACGATAAAGATAACTATAATGATTTTTAACCACACTCACTTATTTATGGGCCCCCACTTAGTTTAGAAGTGCATCCCTGTCGTCAGGTGTATGCCCGCCCTCTATCAAACCAAGGTTTTAGAGGGCGAGGACTGGTCAATGATGAAGCATGACACCAGGTGGTGTGTGAGACCAGTCCGTTACATTTTGTGAGATGTCTTCACTCACAAATACATCCCAAACCTCGTAGTGGCCATTCAGTTAGGAGCAGCTTTTTGTGGTTAAACAGTTAGTGTTGGAGGCTGCTAGCTCCTAAAACCCAGTGCCTCTTGTTCCCTTCTCCACACAACGTGGGGCTCTTGTGGTTTTGTATTTATTTATTTAACATATTTGTGTGGCATGCTAGAATTACAGAGGGTGTTAGGGTGCTTTACATAGACATATTAGAAACAAAAATTATATTACAGCAAAGACCAATAACATCTGGCAAACATATCAGCTGTAAAGTTAATTGTCAAAGAACGTAGAAAATAGAGGAAAGAAGGGTTCTTTCTTAGTTCAGGTGGAGACAGAAGAGGTATGTTTTTAGACATTTCCTGACTTTTTGTTTTCATGAGAGGATTAGAAGCGAGGTCATTACAACATCTTCTTTGATCATTCAGCCTGCCTGAGTTGATGATGATGATGCAACTTATATTGCGCACAGCTACTCTTAAGAGAGTCCCAGTGCGTAGCGGCAGGTCTGATATAGAGATATAAAAATATAAATTTTGCATGAAAAGCCAGGTTTTCAGCTTTTGTTTAAACATTGCTGTATTGGTTAGAGCTCGGATCGCCAAGGGTATTTTATTCCATGCAGCAGCTTCTTGATACGAGAATGATCTTCCTCCCACTCTGGCTCATCGAATTTTGGTAATTGCTGGTTTATTAGCCAATCACAACCTTTTCTGTGGCTCAAAGAAGCAAACCTAGCCCTGAGATAGACGCTCTCATCTGAAACAAGGTCCCATGTACCAGCACAAGTGTTTTAAACAAGATGATTTTCTTGATAGGAAGACAATGAAGATCTCACAGATGAGGAGACATTTGTGTTCTAATTGGCAGGTTCAGAAGTAAACGGGCTGTGGCATTTTGGACTACTTGAAGTTTGCCCAGTAGCTGTTCAGGTAATCCAAAGTATAAGGTATTACCATACTTTAGTCTGGAGGTTATCAAAGCCTGAATCACCACCTTCTTTGCTGAGAAGGACAAGAAGTGTAAAAAAGTTGTCCTCAAGGAACATAACACCCCAAAGCAAGAGCCAACTACTGATCTAATTTGAGGTTGGAAAGACAAATCATCATCAAATGTTATCCCTAGGTCTTTAACTGAGCCCTCTTGCAAGTCTGGAGGGGAGGCATCATCAGGCCCAAATGTTTTATAGAATTCTGGTGTGGTATTACCAAAAAAGAATTCAGTTTTATCTGCGTGGCACTCAAGTTGGTGTGTGGCCATCCAGTGAAAGACAGGAGTCAGACAGGTTTTAATCTGAGCTTCTGGCAACTCTTCTCCCTGGTCACATTGAAGCTGCGTATCATCAGCGTATGAAATCGATTTAGCCCCATGGGCTTCAGCAATCTGGGTTAGAGGAGTGAGATACAGATTAAATAAGATGGGACTGAATGCCGAGCACTGGGGAGCTCCCACTGTCAGTTCATATGGTTTTGTGGAGAAAGGAGAAATCCAGATTTGTTGGCTGCGACCTGCCAGAAAGGAAACAAGCCAGACCATGGCTAGTCCTGTTACACCACTAGCATGGAGACGCGGTAGAAGTCTTGAGTGGGGGATTGTATCAAAGGCAGCTGATAGGTTTAACATTATCAGGACTTCCTTTCCCCCACTATCTAGAATGCCTTTAATTTGTTCAGAGACTTCCAACAGCGCTGACTCTGTGCTAAAGCTGGGCCTGAAGCCTAACTGGCTGGGATGGAGTAAATTGTTGCCTTCCAGATAACGGGAAAGCTGTTGGATAACATGCTTTTCAAGGATCTTGGAAAAGGCTGGGAGCAAGGAAATAGGCCTATAATTTGATGGAATGCTCGGATCTGCCAATGTGTTTTATTTACTGGAGGTAAACTCTTTGCTTGCTTGGTGAGGAGTTTGGTCAATCAGGCAGGTTTTGTCATGTGTTGGGATTTATAGGTGAGGAAGCACTGCTTCAATTGAATTCATGTTGATATAGTAAGCCTGGGTGAATCTTGCAATAGATGAATGATGTTACTAAATCTTTACATTGTAGTTGCATTTATAGAGCATTTTCTACCTAGCATCAACGCTTATTGGAGAGTAGTCAATGCACTACACCAGGGAGTGCTTAGTTCGAAGAGTTGTAAACTGCAGTGTACCCTACATGGAAAGAGTTTTGGCTGCTTTACTGACTAGAGTGGTAAACCTATCCTGTCTTAGGCCTCTGCACCTATGTGTTTAGTAGCAGTAAAAAAGTGAGTTGAATGAACACATGCAGTATACATTATTGTATTGTTGTGCCACATTGAGTGAGGCTTTATACAGTTCACTCACAAGCTAGAGAGTAGCTACCCACAGTATGCACTGGACACAGCTAGTAATAGCAGATGATCTCAATAAACTCCTGGAGTAACAGGTGAGTGACCAACATTCATATACTATATAAAGGCAAACATCGAACATGCAGCCATAGCAAATGCTCTCTTGAGACTACCGTGCAGAAGCACAGGAGTGCCCCATTGGTATGCCCTGGTTAAGGCAGCTATGGAAAAAGATTTCTCGAGTTTAACATGGGGCAATGGCGTATAACCCTCAGGCATGTGTGGGATTAACTGAGACTCAAAAATGTTCTATGGAGGCTACCCATGATCAACAGAGGGACTATTATCAGGCATTCTCTGTTTACAGGCAGAAAGTCATCCACTGTCACAGTCAGGAGAGAAGGTCCACAAAGTAAAAATCACATAAATAGAGACAAATAGGTGTTGCAAGTAACAGATTAGGAGTCTGTGCCCTAAAGCCTAGCTCCTTCTAAAACAATTCAGCCTTTTGTCATTGAGAGTTAGTATTGGCAGGCAGATTGTAGGCTAGCAAGGGTCCACTGAGAAGAGACTGAGAGGCAAACTACGGTATTGTCCTGGTTATATCCACCAAAGATGATCTACTCTATAAAGTTCACCCAAGTGCAACAGAGCAGTAGCTCTCGGTGGGCATTGGTTACAAAGAGTCAAGTAAGTGCTCTATAAGTTTGGCCAAGGAGCAAAGTGGGCTAAACCACAGCACTATTTGAGTTGCTCTCGTTAGTTTTTGTTCTTTTTGTCTTTGTTAGAATAGGGTCCCATATTTATTCGGCTTTATTGATCAAAGTGGTTAGTGTTACTTTACATCATTGGTCAAGGAAAAGCCAGGTCTTCTTTTACTTCCTGAACTTCGGATGGCCTTGCATTTTTCTGCTGAGAGACAGTTCTTATGATTTTGTTTGTTGTAGAGAGAACAAGGTCCCTTCGTCAGTGCTATTTTCTTACAGTTGGGAATGAACAGATGAGAGGCCAGTCTAGACCTAAGCGTTCGGTGATTTTCTTTGGAATTTATTATGGATAAACAATAGGCCTTTTTCTTGGATGATATTTGAATAATGCCTAGCACTGCCAAAGTAGAAATTCTGGCTACAGGAAGCCATCAAAGTATTTGAAACAGTAGCATGATGCTTTCCTGTGTGGAAAGGTGTGGGGGCTGTCTTGTCGCAGATTTTTGGATACTTGCAATATACAAGGCTTGGTTTGTTAAAGTCTGATTGTGCTGTAATAATAAATTGTATGTATACACATCATGAGCACACATTGTAATGTAATATTTGCCTTATCGGACTATAAAACAGAATGTCACACCACAATCTTGTTCAAATGTTCAAAGTATACTGTAGTAGCAGGAGTTACCGACCAAATAGGAATTATGAAAGCCATAGTAACTCCATTGATATGATGTACCTCACCTCAAGAATCCACCTACTAAAAGCAGGTGGAGATTGTGGGTGAAACACCAGAGGGAAATGAGGAATAAAGTTTGAAACTGAGACTGTAATTAAGAATTCCAGTGGTAATTGTTTGCTTTTGTAAGGATCATATTTGTCCCGCTTGTAATTGGCTGATTATTCAACCTCCCTGGAGTTCGCAGTATGACATTACCATTCCAGCAAAATCATGGGAGCAATTTAATGAGAACAGATGTAAGAATTTACAAAAACTGCTATTTATTTGTAAGTGCTTGACTTTGGTTCAGAAAACTTAATCAAATGCGGACTTCATCTTGGTAATCTGAAAAAGAGAAAAAATAAGAGATGATCTCCTCACACAAGAGACTAAAATTGTCACATTGGTCCACAAAGATAGGCTCATAACTTGCCTCATACAAACATTCCATACAGATGTGAAAGCAGTTCTTTTTATTAGGACCTTAAAAATCTCTAAAGTGACATTTGTGATATCCATATCCCAAATCATTTATGAATTATTCTCTAAATACATTAAAATGGCATTTGGTCAGATACTTTCTATCACTGTATGCCTAGGTCCTCATATAAGATGTACTAATATGTACTGTCAAATCCCCTAATGCATAGCTTCTGATATAGCTCCTTTGAGGTAAGTTCACAATTCTGTTGTAACTGTGAAAATGCTGTCTGTCAATAGTAATACCTTATGATTAATGGGAATCCCACATTCTGAAAAGACAAGGGTCTGGATATGAAAACATCTTAGGCATGATTAAAGCAGAACAATTTTTTTTCTGATAATGAAACTGTATTTGTTGTGTAATAAAAACCTGTGATGGCCTATACAATATAAACATTTTATGTGGTTACTTTTGCTATTAGAGTATGTGTGATCGAAAGGCCACATTTGTAATCAGTTATTCAACTGAAAGATGCATTGAAGTTAATTAACATAAAATGTTGATTGTTTCTAAAATAAATGTCTGTATTGTGAAGGCTTATAGATTATACAGAGTGATGTCCTAGCATCACCTGACCCCGATACTCTGTGTGACTAACTTATTTCTGCCCTTAAAACTTGAGGCACAGTGTAGCTTTCCTATGCACAAGCTCCCAAAAGCAAATGGTTCAACGACAAACTGTCAACTATGACAATCAGCAACCATCTCTCCAAATCAAATGGTAGTTAACTTCGTATCGAATATCTTAATTATCTGATATAAAAGTATATTGTAGATGCAAAAAAGCGCACTTACTCTGTTAATGTCCTTACCTCCTCTGCCTCCCAGCAGAGGACATTCAAGTGGTTGAGGAATTCACCAACCTGGAATTTAACCAGCCTGTATGTCAACACATAAACTGTGAAATTAGTCAATATTTTGTATTCAGGCAAATTCTGTTTTATCAGCAGAGTCTTTTCCATTGCAGCACCAAGACTCTGGAATTTACAGTTGCAATCATTACGTTAGAATGGGGGCCTCTTCTTTTTAGGGAAATGCCAAAGACATGGTTATATGTCAATTGAGTTGACTGCAAGCAACTCTATGGGGCCGATTACGATGGCGGGCGGATCGCCACCGCCGTGCCGGCGGTGGCTTCCGCCGGCCTGGCGGGTGCTGTTTTGCCTACCACGGTCGCGATTCCCCGACTGCCATATTACGATGGGCAGACATAGCCCAAATCCCTACCGCCGCGGTGTTTTTAGTTCCGCCAGTAGTTTGGTTCCGTGACGAGGGCGGACGTAGCCAATAGCGGGAGACCGCCGTGCGGAATGACGTGTAGACCGCCGTCCGAATCACAATGCCTCAAATAGGCAATCGGACCGCAACAGAGAAACCACCCATTGAAACACGGCGGAAGCAATACTGCGGAGGAAAACGGGACTCATAGACAACTCCACGCGTTCGCTACCGCTATGGATCCTGCTCTACAAGCCCTACCGCTGCTGTTCCTGATCCGCGATCAACAAAGACAACGCCGCCGTCGACGACACCGCAGGTACGTCAATGACACACATCCACATACAACACCAACACACAACACCTGACCTGTAAATGGCCTCCTGTCCACAATAGACATTCTGTTGGTCACAGGACCATATCCACCAGTGTCTTCATAAGGTGCTGCAAATCATGAAACCACACCTCCGCATCGGGGTCATCCATCAACAACGTCATCACCGCATCATCCCGGTCACGTCACCGCAGCGGTGAAGATGCAGGAAAAGTTCCACAAAATCTAGTAGGCAGGTCCAGCGGCACGCATGGGCAGTCTAAGGGACGTGTAAGGATTGTGTTGGCCCTGGGCCAAATGTATATTGTGTGCCTCTGTTGGTAGCAGCTGTCATTACCTGATACCATCACAGCTCCTACCATCCCACCCTGTTCAACATCAAAATGTGTGCCCATCTGATATACAGGGATAGTGATGTATGTGAACAAGTTCATAGGTGTATTGTGGCAAAACAACACCTGCATAGTAATGCCAAATAGGTGCTTGTGGTGTCAAACCCCTTCCTGCTAGTGCCAAGATGAGTATTAGGAGCAAAACAACACCTGCATAGTAATGCCAAATAGGTGCTTGTGGTGTGAAACCCCTTCCTGCCACTGCCAAGATGAGTATTAGGGGAAACCCCACCTGCATAGTAATGCCAAAAGGTGCTTGTGGTGTTAAACCCCCTTCCTGCCACTGCCAAGATGAGTATTAGGGGGCAAACCCCACCTGCATAGTAATGCCAAAAGGTGCTTGTGGTGTTAAACCCCCTTCATGCTAGAGCCAAGATGAGTATTAGGGGCAAAACAACACCTGCATAGTAATGCCAAAAGGTGCTTGTGGTGTTAAACCCCTTCCTGCCACTGCCAAGATGAGTATTAGGGGCAAACCCCACCTGCATAGTAATGCCAAAAGGTGCTTGTGGTGTTAAACCCCCTTCATGCTAGTGCCAAGATGAGTATTAGGGGCAAACCCCACCTGCATAGTAATGCCAAAAGGTGCTTGTGGTGTTAAACCCCTTCATGCTAGTGCCAAGATGAGTATTAGGGGGCAAACCCCACCTGGAACATACACGTGCGTAGTTGGCATGTTCATGGCCACA
Source organism: Calotriton arnoldi (assembly GCA_963921515.1). Lineage (NCBI taxonomy): Eukaryota > Metazoa > Chordata > Amphibia > Caudata > Salamandridae > Calotriton > Calotriton arnoldi. Next base: position 635,411 of record CAWUFW010003421.1, on the reverse strand, counting down.
TACACTTCAACACCACTGACAAGGACAGGCCAAGCACACTGTGTGACCACTCAACTGGACACATCCAAATATACCCATGTGAGTACGAAGACAGGCCTACACAAGATTACCACACACATACTGCTGTTCACACATCCAAACACATCACACAGACATCACCAACCTTGGACACCCCGCAAGTTAGACTGTGTGTAGAATTCACCTCTGTTGTGATATAGCCCCCTAACATGACATGTGTACAATCATACTAAAATCAACAGCGAATGATGATTGCAAGAGTACATCAACACCAACAAACATCATTGCACCCCCAAACCTCAGAGTCAAGCAGACCAAAAGTGTGTGTTACGTTTGCCAAACAATGACAAAGTGAATGAAGTAAATGGCAATGTGGAAGTGCCATGCAGAGCATGTGGCACATTTATCCATACCCACACATTAAAATGTTTAATTAAGCAAGGGCAGTAACAAACTATACGACAGGAGTAACAGTGTTTATTGCAAAATATCCTGATAGGCACAAAAATTCAAACAAATAAAAGGCCATTGGCCAGTCCACAGTTCAAACAATGCACATGTGTGCATGAAAATGTTTACAGTGAATGTGTAACACCGTACACTGCCATGTGAATGACCAAAGCACCAGGGATATCAAAGCTCAGTCCAGGCACCGCTGTGGGAGAGATGGGTATGGGAGGGGGTCTTTGCCTCAGACTTGCCTGTCAGTTGGACTGGGAGGTGGCTGATTGTCGTGGCCAGTGGCGGAACTGGACCTGGGAGAGAGAGGATCATCAGAGTCAGCAGTGGCTGTGGCAGGCGTAGGGCTGCTTGGACCGGGTGGCATGGTGGCACGTGGAGGCGGAGAGATGCTGCCGTGAGACACAGAGGCAGTAGTGGCTGTGGCAGGTGTAGGGCTGCTCGGACCGGGTGGCATGGTGGCACGTGGAGGCAGAGAGATGCTGCTGTGAGACACAGAGGCAGTAGTGGCTGTGGCAGGTGTAGGGCTGCTCGGACCGGGTGGCATGGTGGCACGTGGAGGCGGAGAGATGCTGCCGTGAGACACCGTGGGTGAGGGTGAATGTTGAGGGCTGCCTCTACACTTCTTGGGTGTCCGATATTGCAGGAGTGTCTTGGGAGTAGTGGGAAGTGTGGCCGGCACAACAGAGTCCCTCTCCACCAAAGGTGTAACAGGTGCAGGTGGCCCTCCTTGTGGGGATTTGCTGGATATGGACTTAGCCTTGGTTTTTGCTTGCCTTTTGCCCTCCATCCCCTGTAGTCCTGGTGAACCCCTCACATTGCTCTCCTGACCATGCTTCACAGGGGTGTGGGTGGGAGTAGAGGTCCTGGGTGAAGCAGTCTTAGGGAGCTTTTTGGGCTTTTCCTTTAGAGGCACCAGCACCACAGCAGGCATGCCAACTGTTTGTCTGTCACTTGGAGCAGTTGTGTGGATGGGAGGCTCTTGTGATGGGTGTAATCTTGTGGACCGTGAGCTAGAGGCCTGCTTCTTTGCCTGATGCCCCTGAGTGTCATGTGAAATGCTTTTTTCTTTGCGTCCCTGTGTGCTTGTGTTAATTTTTGGGGATGGTGTCTGTGGTCTGGCACGCTTGGAGCGCTGCTGTCGTGTGCTGCGTGTCGACGACTTGGGGCCTGAGGGCTAAGTTGTGTGGTCACTCTCCTCAGGGGTTGCCACTGGCAGGGTGGTTGTTGAAGGCATTGGGGCTGGACTTGGATGCTGTGATAGCTGAATGGCTGCCGTCACGGTGGAGGACAAACCCTGGGCAGTCCTGTGTAGCCCTCCCACGTCCGAATGAATGCCCTCCATAAATGCCAGAACCTGTCACAACTTCTTGTCCTGATCCTGGAAAGCATTTAGGAGAGCTGTCTGACCCACACACAGCTGGCGCAAGAGTTCTACCGCCTCAACACAGAGGGCAGCACAAGGGCAGGGGCAGCGGTGCCTGGGGTGAAGGTGACTCTACCCTTAACAGCCCTGCGGGCATGGACAGCACTAGTGGTAGTAGCCGGGATGGTGGGCACTGGCCAATGTGTGGTGGAGGAAGAGGCAGCATTGTCACTCCCTGTGACCACAATTGTTGCTGACTCGCCACTGGAGTCAGATGATGTTGAGGCTGTGCTTTCTGCGTAAGAGTCCTCAAGGACACTCCTGTCCCCCTCCGAGGCGCTGGTCACCTCAGTGTCAGTGATCTCATGGCTATCATGCGTGCCACATGCTTCAGCACTGGTGTCCATCTCATGGCCTTCCGTGCACTCGGTAGATGTTGCAATGGACAGAGACATAGGTTCAGTACAGTGCCATACACACAAACATCAAATGCAAGCACAGCACTAAACTAGATAATGACAACCCCAAGTTGCACAACACCCTGTGCAGTCTGCATGTGCAACAATCATGCTAAACACAGAAGATGCATGGAAATATGCATTGTTTATATCAATGAGCCATGTGAGGTTCACACAGGCAAATAGCAGGTCCCTGCCTCCTTGTAATCCAACATAAACATCTCTGCAAGCATACCCACATGCCTGTATGTGAGAGAGGCATACTTCTCAGCATGTTGCCTCTGTCACATATGGGGACAACACAGATACAGATTCAAATTTGTACTTTAGAATGTCCATGAGCTACTGATGTCTAACAAGTTGAGCAATTCATCACACAGACTGTTGCACGTTGGTGTCAGATGTGTAGTTCACACCATTTACAAGTCCTGCAGTGCACACATCGTTAAATGCACACTGGCATGATGCACACTGCTGTACACTGCCTGGTGATGTCCATGACACCCAGAATGCAGAAGATGTCATAAGGCCACATCTCATCATGCAATGTCAAGGGCCATTGTATGAACACATGATAAAGTCCATCTACGGAAAATACATGACACCTGCACTCAACACATAGGCCACTGAGAAGTATTTAATCAAAATTGACACATCAGCAAGATCAGCAATGGCTCCCGGTCGCCATTCATGCAGTCACTCACACCCAAAGTCAGCCTATGTAGAATGCTCACCACTAACTCCCTGCTGATGGTCCCTCAAACATTCATACAGCTCTGGCTGTGTCACAGACAAGATGCGGGACATTAGTGGAGTCATGGTTCGGCGCGCCAACCTGCCACTTCGAGGGAGCAGCCCCACCGTCATCTCTGCCACGTTCTTGCTCAGACAGGAGATGTTGTCCCACCTCTTGTGGCAGTGTGTGTGCCATCTGTTGGATACACCCAGAGCCCGCACCTTCCGTGCAATGTTCTTCCATGTGGCCTTACGCTGGTGGACCTTCAGCTGCAGGCATGGGAGACAAGAAAAGGAAGTATCAGAGACCCTGTGTCATTCACACTGTGTGTCAGTACAGGAGAACATAAATGCATGGCACACAAATCGCTACATCTTCATCAGAGGTCATACAGCATGACACATAGTACATGTTCATTACAATACTACATAGAAATTAATGCATGTATGATGCGGCACACAGTACATGGCCATCTCATACACATGCACAATGGCAGCACAGACAGCTATGTGCAGAAGGCCCTCATCTGTGATGCAGTATGTGAGTGAGCATGACATGCAATACAGTGCTAATGAAGTGTAGTGGCAGACTCACTGTGTCCACCACTACACACCCCTCAATGCCCTTGGCCTGTGAATGGCTAAATGCATTTTTCAGGAAACATATTGGGACATAATCTGAATTATCACGCCCTTCTCACAATGTTAAGTCCTCTATTGTGCAATTCTCAGGACTATGATGGCTCAGTGAGTATTAGGTGTGTGGACTAAACACATGTTTGACTCAGTCCAGTTAGGCATGGCTCAGAGTAACATTGGACACTGTCTGTGCAGGCCAGAGGAACTCACACTGCGGGTCAACATGGTCCCTCAGATAAATCACATGGATGTACAGCATGAGAGGGTGAAAAGTGCCAACACATGCGAGACTGAACACATGTTCAAATCAATGTAAGGATGACATCTACTACTTACATTGATGTGAAGTGTCATAGTTGCATTAACATCAAGTGGGTTCCACTCATGCATTGGACTATTGTGCATGATGCTCACATCAACATAGTGCACTTAAGAAATATACAACACACATAAGTCATTGGTCCATTCCAATATACATTTCAACAGTCACATATGAGGTTGTTAAGAGTGAGTGGACAGTTACATCACATGGCACAGTAAAAATTAGTCCCGACTTGTACTGTTTCAAAACACCATCGTATCTGTGTGGCTGTTTAAACAATGCATGTCTCCCCTACCTTCAATCAACTTATGTATGTGTGGAAATAAGCCTACAGGCACCATTGACATGAAGTTAGCATGCATGGCAGTGTAACACACATTTACATCACCTAGTCTCAGACCAACATGTTTATTAAGTTTGTGCAAGAATGGCTGTAGGAGTGTCCATTTTCTACACTTAATCAAAAAAAAATTCCACAGAACATGTATGGAGCATGTCATGGTAACTATTAGGATGCCTGTACATCGACTTGCACTCACAGGCACATACTACTGCACAGCAACATCATGGTATCATTTTGATCACTCTCACACTTGGAATCAGGAACACTTACCAGTACATCTGGCGCACCAAAAAGCCTCCCATACTGTGCAAGGACCTCGTCCACCAGAAGCTCCAGCTCCTCTGTAGTGAAGGGACGGGCCCTGACATTCTCTGTTCTCGCCATCACTGGGTCCAGGATACTGAAAAATATGCAGTTGTAGAGGAATGGCAGTCAGCAGTGTCTGAATGCATGTGAAATGTGTGGCTCTCCCACAGAGATTTATAGGCCCCTGCGGTGGTATCAGTGGCAGTCAGCTGCTGCAATTGGTCCACCTGGCTGGTATCTTTCAAGTGTGGCCAATGAGCGGACCCGCGGTGGCGGTGCACGCCTACCGCGGTTTTCAAAGTAGCATTTCACTACCGCGATCGCGGTTCCCATTGTTTGCAATGGCATTGGTGGTGTCACACCACGGAGGCCAGGCGGTCGCTACCGCTATGCTGCATCTTTCAAGTGTAGCCAATGAGCGGACCCACGGTGGCGGTGCACGCCTACCGTGGTTTTCAAAGTAGCATTTCACTACCGCGATCGCAGTTCCCATTGTCTGCAATGGCATTGGTGGTGTCACACCGCGGAGGCCAGGCGGTCACTTCCGCTGTGCTGCATCTTTCAAGTGTAGCCAATGAGCAGACCCGCAGTGGCGGTGCACGCCTCCCGCGGTTTTCAAAGTAGCATTTCACTACCGCGATCGCGGTTCCCATTGTCTGCAATGGCATTGGTGGTGTCACACCGCGGAGGCCAGGCGGTCGCTACCGCTATGCTGCATCTTTCAAGTGTAGCCAATGAGCGGAACCGCGGTGGCGGTGCACGCCTTCCGCACATATGGACACATTATGCACTAGCAATGGCAATAGTCAAATTTAACAATTGAACACTATGCCTCCATAGTGTCTTACTGCACTTGTTTTGTACAATGAATGCTAGTGTGACATTCAACTCACTGATGCCTACACATGCCATGTCTGTGGAAAATGTGACATGCATTGCCATGAACTTACTCACGTCACCTATGATATGTGTGTGGATGTACATCTATTGGTTGTATGATGTTGTCTCAGGTTTGAAATCAACTCAATGTGTGAGATGGCTAATCAAACAACAGTAATGATTGCCTGACCACATAATGGTGGTATTTTACTGTGCCATAGCTGATTTAAGTAGGATATGTGATCAGCTTACACACACTGTGCACATTGTGATGATAACTAGTGGTCTGTGCAACTTAAGCAAGAAGGTGTGGCAGGTAAAGCAGCTACATATGAGTCAGCAGTGTTGCTGTCTCATACATCTGCTGTGTCACCTACTCCTAGGCCTGGGGACACCAGATGTATTGGTGTACCATTCACAACCTCTGATTATGTTTTTGGGGTAGTCAGTATGTACAACATGACCACTTGTAAAAACACATGTGGTGAAGGTGTCTCTGCATCTGAGTTGTGGATTAAGCAATTGTTGGAGTACATTCATTGTTTCTGCTGCGTGAGTCAAGATGTGAGAAGTCGGACACATCTCATTGTGTAATTTGAATAACATTAGTCCTCTTCCATTTCATGTAGGCGACGACCAAATGTGCACCGGCCTTTCACAGTCCTGGCGGACATGGAGGATGTGGACATCATCCGGAAATTTCATCTGGATCGCGTTACACTGCAAGAGCTGTGTGCTCAGTTGGAGCCCCATCTGAGGCCTCAACGAACATATCCAACTGCCCTATCCCCAACAGTGAAGATCATGGCAGCGCTGCATTATTTTGCTATGGGCTCGTTCCAATACACGGTGGCCAGTGCCGGTGGGATGTCGCAAGCCACATTCAGCATGGTGCTCTGGGATGTGGTGTCTGCAATGATGCTATACAAGGACCAATACATACGATTCCCAAATACAGCAGATTTGCCTGCTGTGAAGGCTGATTTTTATGCCCCTTGGCCACATTCCTCATGTAGTTGGTTCCATTGATGGCACACACATTGCCCTTGTCCCACCACAGGCACGTGAGCAGGTGTATAGGAACAGGAAGCACTACCATTCCATAAATGTGCAGGTGGTATGCCAAGCTGATATGATCATCAGCCATGTTTGTGCGCGATTTGCTGGCTCCACCCATGGCTCCTACATCCTGCGGAAAAGGTGTTGTACCCCGGCTGATGGAAAATCTACATCCACAGCGTGCATGGCTTGTAGGTGAGTACACTGAGTCAAGTAGTGTGCTGTGTGTGACATGCTGTTCTCGTCAACTGTTTGTATCACAACATTTCTCTGTGTATGTCTCACCTAGGTGACTCAGCGTATCCCAACAGGCCGTGGTTGCTGAGCCCACTGCGGAATCCAAGTACCCCGGGTGAAGTCAGCTACAACGAGGCACATGGTAGGACACGACGTGTGGTGGAGCGCACTTTTGGCCTCCTGAAGTCCCGATTCTGGTGCCTAGACAAGAGCGGAGGTGCACTGTTGTATTCCCCACAAAAGGTGTGCCGGATAGTTGTAGCATGCTGCATGCTACACAACCTTGCCTTGCGCAAAGCCGTTCCGCTGATCCTGGATGACGATGAGCAGCAGATGCCCCCTCCTGCACACCCACACACTTCCAGTGCGGACGATAGTGGTGAAGAGGAAGGTGTTGACCTGCGTCAACAGCTCATTGCCAACTACTTCCCTTGAATGTAAGTGACTTTGTAGAACAGTGACATTGTGTGTTTGCTTGGATGTTAGTATCAAGGCATAGAGATTTTTAACTGCTGGCTGTCGTTGTGTGTGTGATAAGGGCTGATGTGTGTGGCACAGGGTATTTGTATCCAGGTACATCATGTGTATGTTGAGGTTGTTGATCTTTGCTATGGGTGCTTGTTTTTATACCTTGATGCCTAGTGTTGTGTTTCTGCTGTAAAGGCGTCACCTGATAAGTAAATGTCATTCTCTTCTGTCTTTCTAGGTTCATTCACCCTCTCAATGCCTCCTCTCCTTCAGAGCTGTTGGAACATTGAAATCTGATTTGTCATTGTACATACTGGAATAAACATGTAGCTCACACAGACATAGGTATGTAAAAAGTGTTTATTTAAAATTAGTTTTTGTGCAAGTGAAGGGAATATGTACATAAATGTGACCAGTGAATAAATGAGTTATCAGTCATGGTAGATGAGACAAATAGTGTAGTCACCACAAAGCTGAAGTCACACAGTCCAACAGACTCAGGCCATCAACATGGCAATGTGGGCAAGGATAGTCAACATAGTCAATGCAAAGGGGAACAACAAGATACCATCATGGCTGGCTCTGTGAGTGGCGTTGGTATGGTGGCCTGCCACCAAATCCTCCCCTGTGGATTCTCGGATGGCCCCTGGTGCGTTTGGGAGGGGGGGCATCTGCTGCAGGGTCAGTGGTGTCTGAGGACTTACTCTCCTCCTGCACACCCCTCTCTGTAGCTGCAGCTGGAATGGTGGGCTGCACAGCAGGCAATCCACTGGAGGGGGGTTGAGCTGCACTTGGGGCTGGGAGTCTGTCCCTCAGAACACCCACTAGCTGGCCAACAAGGTCGACAAGTTGGCCCATCCGTGTGTCCATGGACTGCTGCAGCAGGCGGATCTCATGCATGTCTTCAGCAAGCTGGCCCATTACTCCATGGTTCTCTTGGCAGGCACCAAGGACTCTTGCAATGGTGGCCAGGGATTCAGGGTCATTGTCCTCCTGTGTCTCTGCCCCAGTTGTACTCCCATCTGCCCTACTGACATGGACCTGTGGCATAGTCCCCGATGCACTGGCACACTTTCCCTGGCATGCTGTGATTGTGTGGTGGTGTTGGTAACCACCGTGGCAGGGCGTGTGTTGCAGGCAGCAATGGTGATGGTGGTGGTGGAGGCCATACAGGTCGTAGTGGCAGGGGGCAGCACAGTTGTTCTTGCCGTGGTGGTGGTGGTGGTGGAGGCCACACAGCTCGTAGTGGCAGGGGGCAGCACAGTTGTTCTTGCTGTGGTGGTGGTGGAGGCCACACAGCTCGCAGTGGATGGGGGCAGCACAGTTGTTCTTGCCATGGTGGTGGTGGTGGTGGTGGGGACAATGAGGGCTTGAGACATGTTAGTCCCTGCCACACCAGAGGGGCCAGCTTGAGAATCCTCGTCCGAGAATGTTGGGGAATCTGCATCCGAGAGTTCACGTTCCGGGGGAGACTGGCTCCGCATGTTGGTGTCATCCTCTGCAGTTAGTTGTTGATCTCCTGTTGAACAGAGGTCATATGGTAATTGAGTTGCACGCAACAAGCTTGATGTTAGACAATTGTTTGAGACATTTGATACAACAAACACTTTACAATGCAATGACTTTGTATGCCTGCTATATACTGTGCACCATGACATGACATTGAGGTACATACCTTAGAAGTCCATGGTGTCCGTTGTGAATTGAAACTTGGTGCAGTGTACAGATAGTGTAACTACACGGACATGTCCTCATCTACCTAATTGCGTGACATCAACTTTCTGTTGTGCGTCTTTTCATTTAGCTGTTCATGTAATCTATTTCAACAGAGCTAGAAGGAACCATTGTCATGTTATACATAGCTTTGGAATCACATGTACTTTCCTTTTTTTCATGTAGACCATGCATGTTTGGTGTTGAGATGGGCCTTCATGCTCAGACACCATGGCACTTCCACATTGCATTCTCTGCTGTGCATGATTGTGGGATGCATTTGTTTCACTTGTGACTTGGTGAGTATGAGTTCAAAATATGTGACAGTTACGTGCACTTAGATGTCTGCACACTGGATGTGGCATTTAAAACTATGCCAAGTTGGCTGACATGTTAGTGCTGATGTGGTTATGTGGCTACATGCATTTAGAAAAGGATGGCGGTGTGCATGCAGTCACTACCTACGTGTAAGTTTTGGGAGAGCAATGCGATAGCTGCCCCATGCTTGGGGGTGTGGGGAATGCTCCTTCCTGCTCAGCTGTGGGACAAGGGGGCCTGTTGGGAGTTGTAGTGCAGACTTCCCAGCCACAAATACCCCTCCCTGTTGAGATGGCTACCTACCTGTAAGGTTACACATTGGAGGGAAATGGCTGGCCCATGCTTGGGGGTGTAGCGAATGCTCCATCCTGCTCAGCTGTGGGACAAGGGGGCCTGTTGGGAGTTGTAGTGCAGACTTCCCAGCCACAAAGACCCCTCCCTGTTGAGATGGCTACCTACCTGTAAGGTTACACATTGGAGGGAAATGGCTGCCCCATGCTTGTGGGTGTGGGGAATGCTCCATCCTGCTCAGCTGTGGGACAAGGGGGCCTGTTGGGAGTTGTAGTGCAGACTTCCCAGCCACAAAGACCCCTCCCTGTTGAGATGGCTACCAACCTGTAAGGTTACACATTGGAGGGAAATGGCTGCCCCATGCTTGTGGGTGTGGGGAATGCTCCATCCTGCTCAGCTGTGGGACAAGGGGCCTGTTGGGAGTTGTAGTGCAGACTTCCCAGCCACAAAGACCCCTCCCTGTTGAGATGGCTACCTACCTGTAAGATTACACATTGGAGGGAAATGGCTGCCCCATGCTTGTGGGTGTGGGGAATGCTCCATCCTGCTCAGCTGTGGGACAAGGGGGCCTGTTGGGAGTTGTAGTGCAGACTTCCCAGCCACAAAGACCCCTCCCTGTTGAGATGGCTACCTACCTGTAAGGTTACACATTGGAGGGAAATGGCTGGCCCATGTTTGTGGGTGTGGGGAATGCTCCATCCTGCTCAGCTGTGGGACAAGGGGGCCTGTTGGGAGCTATAGTGCAGACTTTCCAGCCACAAAGACCCCTCCCTGTTGAGATGGCTACCTACCTGTAAGGTTACACATTGGAGGGAAATGGCTGGCCCATGCTTGGGGGTGTAGGGAATGCTCCATCCTGCTCAGCTGTGGGACAAGGGGGCCTGTTGGGAGCTGTATTGCAGACTTCCCAGCCACAAAGACCCCTCCCTGTTGAGATGGCTACCTACCTGTAAGGTTACACATTGGAGGGAAATGGCTGGCCCATGCTTGGGGGTGTGGGGAATGCTCCATCCTGCTCAGCTGTGGAACAAGGGGGCCTGTTGGGAGTTGTAGTGCTGGCTGCCTGTACATGTGCCCTCATGTAAATATTGTTATGTACCTTTGTGGTGAATGAGAGGGAGTTATTGTGGGATCTGTGAGACATGTTTGGGGGGAGTGTGGTGGACATGAGTACATTTGGGCCTAGGAGGTGTTGCTTTTTAGTTGTGCAAGCTACTACATAGCAGTGTTATGGCAGACTTTTGTTGGTAGTTACCAGCCTCCATTCCCCCTCAATTCCAGTGCAACTCTCTGGGTGCAGTATGCCAAGCACCTTCTCCTCCCATGCGTTGAATGTTCTTGGTGGAATGGGAGGGCCACTGCCAGTCCGGTTTGCCAGCTCACCGTTCTTGCTGTTCTTCTCCTTGACCTTGCTCTTGAGGTCAGTCCACCTCTTCCTGATCTCCTTCCTGTTGCGTGGAACTTGCCCTACAGCATTGACTCTGTCAACTACCCTTTGCCACATTTGATTTTGCCTGGCTGATGGGGTCTGTTGGACCCTGCTTCCTAAAATATATGGCTCAACTCTTATAATCTCATCCACCAGGACTGACAACTCACCATCAGTGAATTTGGGCATCTTCTGTGCCATGGTGTGTGATGTGCTGAGTGGTTAAGAGTGCAGGTGTGAAGGTGGTGGTGGTGGTGGTGGTGGTGATGTGTGTGGTGTGTGTGTGTTTGTGATGGTGTGATGTGTGCAGGGTTGCCTATCCTTTGTGTGGTATTGTTGGGCCCTTCAGTTCTGGAGTTGTGCAAAGAATTGTGGTCATGCAGGGGCTGGTTTTATGCTCTGCTATGTGGGTGGGTCCAAACGAAGTATTCATGTCAGGTGTGTTGTCTGTGTTGAGCTGGGATTTGTAGTTTTTATTTGCCAGGGGCATGTGTCAATGGGGTGTGTTAGCTGTTTTTATTGGCTGAGCCAGATACACAGCCACATTTGGTAGTTTTGTGGTGTAGTTGCTTTCGACCGCCATTACTTTTTCCGCGCGACCACCGCGGTCGGACTGCAATAGTCCTTCATCCGGCTCTCCCATTCATCATTGATGACAATCGCGGCGGTCGGAAACAAGCGGTCGTACTGCAGGCACCGCGGTAACATCATAATTGCACTCGTGGAAATTCCGCTTGTGTATCGGTGGTTTGTGAGCTTTCCGCAGTGAATCCGACCGCCGTGGAAGGAATTTCACCTTTTCCGCACGTGCCCGGCAGTGTTTCTTGGAATCTGACCGCGGCGGTCGGATTTTTCCGGCAGTGCATGGTAATGTGATCGGCGGTGGTGCCGCAGGCCATGCGGGCGGTCTTTTCCCATTGCCACGGCGGTCGGAATGGTTTTCTGACTGCCATCGTGATCGGCCCCTATGTGCTTTCCGAATAGCACCACAATGTCAGTAAGGGCAACAGAGCAGTTTATAAAACTTGAATAGAATAGAACAGTGTTGACTACAATCCCAAACATCCTTTACCAAATCTCAAAATCACTTCTTTGATCTTGTACAGAGTCAATTTTCAATTCATCAATTGGTTCAACTATTACCAAAATAAGAGCTTTACTGTCTATTGGGTAAGAGCAATTGATTAGGTTTTGCTGTGTTACAATGCTTTCCAAAATGTAAAAGTACTAAGATCCAAAGTAGACCGTGTACTGAGACAGGTTCGTAACTATGCCCAATTATCAGGACAGGTGTCTAAGGATTTTACTTCTGGTAATAAAAAGACACCCTTCTGAAATCTTCAGATTAAAATATTTATAGGCCAGTGTCAATGCCCGACACCCCCTTAATGCTACCGTCCAAAGAAAGAAGAGGCAGTGAAGGTGCAGCAGGACCTGACTTGACTTGGGTACAGAGTAGGTGGTTGTATCCATATTCTAAAATTAACAGATATCAGGTTACTGAGGCAGATCTCTTGGATTGATACTTCTGGCACTCACAACAGCCATGGACATAATTATTCATGGAATCCGAATTAAAAAATTGAAGACGGTGGTTGGTCAGTCAAAAAGAAAGTCCTCTTACAATATACAGAAGTGCTCAAAATATTGGATCAAAAAACAGTACCTCTGTAATTCTTTCCTCCTTATAGTATAGCTACCATTGGCATCCAGGAGTCATTTCTAATGGTCTTTGCTACTTTAAACATTTTCCCAAGAAAGCATAGAATTGTAAGTGAGCAGGTACACACATTGGTTCATTTGACCTACAAGAATTTCATAATGAGATATTGTTACCTGCTACAGGGCACAACCTTACATGCTTACATTGAATTTCAAGGGTTCAGCAATGGAATAACCTGTTCTTTATTGGAACCACATTGGACATTTTAGGGCTGATGACTCTTTTCCATTGAAATACCCGAGCAAGTCATTGGATTAGAGTGGGGACATTGTGGCATTTCAAGTTGCTTTCTGAATAAAACTGATGCCACAATTGCTCCACATTTTGTTATGAGGTGCAGGTATATTGGCATGATAAGGACCATCCTCTAGCGAGATCCAAATGTAAATCACTCTTGGTATTTTGATGCATTTTAGGTACAGTAGCAACTACACCCAGCTTGTGTCTCACTTTGGCTTACATAGACCGGTATAATTTAATTTTGAGAGTAATGATATTTCTTATTTTAGCTTCTTCAGAAAATGGACCTAGAATCCCAAATGATTAAACAGTTATGTGTGTAGACTGAGACAAATGTTCATTTTCTGCATTTGATAATATACAATACAAAATTGGGCATGTACAAATGTGCTGCATGTATGCAAACTGAATTGCACACAAGCATTTTCCACATTTGCAAAATATTCACTTTGGAGTGGGCCAGGTGGCGTGGTAGACCCAGGGGCATACATCATCATAGAAGGATGTGCAGACACCGCTTTTTTCTGGCCTCTCATCCTCTCTGCACTTTCTTAACTGCTGCAGGGCTAGTGCCAGGGAAGGAGCAATGCTGACATTATACAGCAGTGGCAGAGACAGGTTTTTGTGCCGAAGGGGCAAATACCACTTGAAAGCTGCTCTGATCAGCCATGGATTTTGAGCTTTAATCATCATCAAATACTTTATTGAATTTTAAAGGATAACATCATACAAATTAACATAAAAGAGAAAACCAAATCATCCCAGTCATACATGAATAGTCTCATTTACATGTGACGTAAAAATATAAAAGTACTCTATAAAAAGGGAAATATAATTAGACAGAAATAAAAGACATCAAGAACCAAAACCCTCATAACCCTAGCATCCTGAACTATAGACCCCAGTAAGAAACTTTGATACGTTAAAACAAATTGTATCTGTTGCTAAAAGTTGCAAATTTAAAAAGGCAGGCCTAGCCTGATAAAAATCGATACTTAAAAAAACAGGTTTTTAAATCTTATGTCGGAGAGTTTTATATAAGGGGCATATGAGAACAATGTGCAAAGTATTGCATTTGGAAGCAGATCACATGAACATGTGGGTAGTTCAGAGTACTTGTAGCAAGTTCCCTCTGGATAAAACAGCTGGTGGAACAAACCCAACCTGAAATATGTTAACAAACGACGATGATGATTTGACATATCAAGAAGGATGTATGGCTCTATCCCGGGTACTGTTTTTACCATGACAAATTTCCGATATGATGGTTTAGCCAAGGCTGAGGCTTCCATCTTGGCTGCCACCCTGAGATGAAAACCAAACAACTTCTTGTTTAATGATACTCTGCGGGTAAAAAATAACTCCAGTCTCCCAAGAGCTCTGAAGTACTCCTTAATATAAGCCAGCGAGGGAATATTATGCATGTTGTCCAGCTTCATACAATCCGAAGCAACTAACCTGTGGAGACTTAATTCTTCCTTTAGCCAGACAGAACACCATTTAAAAAGGTCACAATCAAATAAAGTCAGCAATGTAGCTCATACCAAGCTCTTCATGTAAAATCTTGGTAGAGGTACATTGTCCAACCCCAAAGAGGCCACTAAAGTATTTATTCTCTGCCACCACAATCAAGCCTAGATCCGCGTAACACCAGATCTCACAATCAGAAGTGGAAATTGGAATACTCTTGATTTTATAGATCTTCAACATAGCTTTCAATGGCTTCTGACCCAAGCAGGAAGAGAATTCATTCACTCCAGCACATGTCCGCTTGAGGCTTCCAGTTTTTTTTTCTGAAGGGTTGCCAGCTAAGTCCTGAGTCTGTCAAAATTCCTAAATAGGTGGAATTGTCAACCTTGCTTAAAATCTGGCCCTCCACAGAAAAAGTGGCACTTTATGTGTTTCTCGATCCCAGGACCATCACATACAACTTTTTACAATTAGTGAGTAGGTCCAGGCTGCCTATAAAATCAACAAAAATATCTAAAAGCCGCTGCAGGCTTCTGACAGTATGGGCAATCAAAACAGCATCATCTGCATATAAAAGAGCTGGGAGCAGTCTTCTCCCGGCTCTTGGGACATCTAAACCCTGTTCAGAAAGTACCCTCTCTAAGCAATTAACATACATAATAAAAAGAAAGGGGGTTAAAATACAGCCCTGCCAGACCCCCCTTCCGAGAGCAAAGTGCTTATTGCATTCCCCGTTACTGCCATATTGGACTGAGGTCATCCACCCACAGTGAAGGTCCCTGAGAAAATTAACCAACTCGGTTCCACCCCCATGGACCTCAGTTCCACCAAGAGCTTATCTCTGTTAACCTTATCAAAGGCAGAGCTGAGGTCCACGAAGGAAAGATGACGGGAACTCCTTTTAGCCCTGATATATTTGTTGATTACAAGATGGAGGTTGAGATTCTGCTCCACCGTGACCCTCCCTGAATGAAACCCATATTGGGTGTCAGACAATATGTTGTGTTCCTCTGCCCAGTGAGTTAGTCTTTTCAATATGACCCTTCCTATGATCTTAACCTCAACAGCAATTAAAGAGATGGGCCTGTAACAAGAAGGATCATTTCTATCCACCTTTTTGAACATGGGTACTATGACAGAGTGATGCCATGCCTCAGGAAGGGAGTGACTAATTGTGGCGTTAATATGGAGAGTAAGGAGAGGGGACAAAAGATCCATAAAGGATTCAAACAGGTCCCTGGGGACCCCATTTGCCACAGGAGCCTTTCAAACTGGCAAGGACACAATAGCATCTCTAATCTCCTCCCAATGAAGCATCAGTTTAGCACCCTGTACCGGGGATGAAAATGGGAAGCTGACTCTTCCCCCTGATATAAAGCTGAGAAATGTCCTCCCAAGCCTGAGCAGGGACTAATGCAGCTTGGTCCACCACTGAATCCTCCTTAAAGAATGGATGACTAACAACCTTCCAAAACAAGGTGCTATCTTTCTGGGTGCTGGCAGAGAGAAGGTCCTCCCACAGTTGTTTCTTTAATTCCAATTGTGCCTATGTTTTATTGCAGCTCGGTAAATAGCCCTTTCCTCTCTTACCTCACCCCTATCGCAAGGATTTTTTTTAGCATGGCTAGAAGTACCTTACAGGCCTTGGTACAGTTATTATCGAACCAACAGCACAGGACCAAAGAGCCAGTCCTCACAGCCCTTAGGAGGTCAGTATTACTGTAAGCACATATCTTATCATACGCCAGTAAGATACTGTAATGGGGGGGCCTCTGCGCTCAGACAAGTCTGAAACTCCGAAGAGCAGGACCTGACTAGCTTAGTAATAAATGTCTCAGGGATAATTTCATCCCACTTCAATCCACACCCATGGTCAATTGTTTTAACTTGGGCTTTAAAGTGGTGAAAAGATGCTGCCAGCTTGCTTTCCCAATGGAAACTACCTAAAAGAGGGTTATAATCACTAGAAATGCTCCGATCCACTGAAAAAGAGTTAAGGGAGGAGAATAGATCTGCAGAGATGTAAATATAATCAATATAGGATCCACATTCAAGACCCTGAAAGGTAGGGGTATTATTACCAACCCCGGGTGGTGAACTCCACTCCGCCAGTGGAGTTTGCAGAGTTTTGCCAACTCCGCGCTCTGTTGAGAATGTGGAGTTCAGGCAAAAACTCCAACTCTGTGGCGTAGCGGAGTTAGCCCCTACGCCCACACCCAAAAAACAGGAAATAATCACTTACCTGCTCTGGCGTCTCCGGGCTGCCCTCCTCCTCGCCGTGGTCTCTCCTCCTCACCGCCCTCGCCGCGTCGCAAACCCCTACTTTGTACGTTTTGGGAGGACTGCGCATGCGCAGTTTTCGTAAGACATACAACTTAGGGGTTTCGACTGGCGAGGACGCGAGGAAGGCGAGGAGGAGACCACGGCGAGGAGGAGGGCAGCCCAGAGACGCCAGAGCAGGTAAGTGATTATTTCCTGTTTGTTTTTTAATCTTGGTGGAGCGGAGTTCTTTTTCAACTTCGTGGAACTCCGAGTAGTGGCACTCCGCCAACTCCGCCCACCCTTAATTAATACCCGAAAGCAAACTCTCTAACCAGGTTATCTTCGACAGACAACTCATTTATCAGATCACCCTGTGAATTGTGCTTGAGATGGACTTGATTCTGGAAACCACCATCATCCTGGTCGCCTCCCTCATAAAGATATCAGCCTCTACAGGGGTGAAGATTAAAGTCAACAAGGATCAGAAATGTCTTGAGAAAAGAACCCCTGGCGAGATTACCCCAGGATCACAGGTTTATAAAAATAACCCAGAGGCAGCACTGTAGTGCGACTAAGGACTAGTGAGCTACCCCCAGGATTCAATAGCATAAAGCCAGCTCTGTAGGTGTTGCAAAAATTAATAATAAAGTCACCCCCAAAGGTTTTGTGAGTGCTTCCTATCCGACCCACCCTACGTACCATGATTTTTTCATCCTATAGCATCTGTCTAACTTCAGGGAGGGTCCTCCCAGCAAGCCAATGAACAGCCTTGTTCTTGAGTTACTGGAAATCTTCTTGGGCAGGTTGCAATACAGGTGGAACTTAGGCCAGAACCAAAACATAGCGGCTGCAAGCAGGAGGGAGACGCAAAGTAGAAGAGAGGCCCGCTGGAGCTCTCTGAGAGTGCAGGGGACCCCCCTGCTCTGGGTTTGGTGTGCAGGAAGCTATCTAAGACCCACCCCCTGGGACTGCACTCATGACTCTCCCCAAAGAATGCCCTCATGTTATGGTGGTGATGGTAAGTGGACATAATATTGACTTTTTTATATCAACATGTTTTAATATCGAGTTTAGAATATCGACAGTACTAAATATCGATGTTAAGTATATTGATGTAAAAAATATCGATTTTTTGTGTTGTAAAAAATATTGATGTATGAAATATCGACTGTTAAAATATCGTTATGTTATAATATCGTTATAGTAATTTTTTTTGTCATATGTTTGTTTTTGTTATAATATTAGGGAATTCATGTTATACAAATTTTAAATTGTATTTTAATTTTTAGGAGAGGGATTTGGGGTTTTTAGGGGATAAGGGTGGGGAGTGTTTTAAAAAAGTAGTTTTCAAATTTAAAAAAAAATAAAAAATGTATTAATTTAATTTTAAATTGTTGTTTTAGGAGCGCGCTGTTGGGTTTATAGGGGATAAGGTTGGAGAGTATTTAAAAAAAGTAGTTTTCAAAATAAAAATATTTTAAAAATGTATAAATTTAATTTAAAATTGTAATAAATTTTAAAAAGTATTTAAAAATTTGAAAAAAATGTTTTTTAGGAGTGTTATGTTGTGTTTATTTTGAATAAAGGTGTGGAATTTAGTATATTTTTTGTCAAATATTAATTAAAAAATTTAAAAAGAATTTTTTATAAGAAATATATATATATATTTATAATTTTTAAATTTTTGTGT
This sequence comes from Calotriton arnoldi, assembly GCA_963921515.1. NCBI lineage: Eukaryota > Metazoa > Chordata > Amphibia > Caudata > Salamandridae > Calotriton > Calotriton arnoldi. The sequence goes on along the minus strand of CAWUFW010003421.1, from coordinate 616,986 downwards.
TGATAGGGGATACGTTTGATTATTTAGGGGGTCATTATCATTGCGGGCGGATCGCCACCGGCCGGCGGTGGCGATCTGCCCGCCATCACAACATAATTTTCCCCCAACATAACTTTACTCTGGCGGGGGTACCGCGGCGGACGGAAAGTCTGTCCGCCGCTTTTCCGCCGGTCGGCAATCTTCACGATTATCGGCCAGGCGGAACTCGGGCATAATATGGTGGCGGTGCCTGGAAGGCACCGCCATCCATATTATGATGTCTGGCGGTTCTGGCCCTGTCATGGCGGCGATGCCGCCATGAAAGGGCTGGCAGGAATTGCTGTGGGAGCCCGTTGCGGGCACCCGGGGGGCTGCACTTGGCGGGTACCTATGGTACCCCCCTTCATTGCCATGCTACAGGTGGCAGGCACTGCACAGTGCCTGTCACGTTGTGCATGGCAATGCACAACATGCATCTTTGGCATTGCGGCGGGTGCTGCTTACAGCAGCACCCGCCGCAATGTTAGAGATGCGGGATGCGACCGCCAGGGTGGCGGCCACATCCTAATTGGTGGTGCGAGACCACTGCACTGCTGGCGGCCGGTCCCAGCACCGCTAGGGTGGCGGGCCGACTGAAGTCCGCCCGCCATCCTAATAGGCCCCTTAGTTTTCAAAATTATTGTATTATTCTAAATTTGAAATAATTTAAAATTTTACTAATTTTAATAATTAAGATATATTATTTGTGTTTATAAATAATTATGTATGTGAAATCGCAAATAATAATTACATTTTTTAAATAATTTCCAAATATAAAAAAAATCATAATTAGGTTTTAAAATTATATATAAAAATATGTTTTATGTTTTATAATTATTAAAATTTTTAATTTATATGGGAAATATAGTATTTTTAGATTTTTAATAATACATTATAATATTTTTATTTTTTATTTTTTATGAATATGATTTATAAAATGGATTCTGATTAACTGATTTACATATTGTAAGATTGTATAATTGTGAATATAAAATAAAATATGTTTAATGTACAGCACCTTCCCTGATTTAATAATAATTGGAGTGGGAATAGTTAATTATATATCTTTAGTGTCCAGCACCTTCCCATATTTAATAGTAATTGGAGTGGGAATAGTAAATTATATATGTTTAGTGTCCAGCACCTTCCCTGATTTAATACAAATTGGAGTGGGAATAATAAATTATACATGTTAAGTGTCCAACACCTTCCCTGATTTAGTAGTTAGTGGAGTGGGAATAGTAAATTATATATGTTTAGTGTCCAGCACCTACCCTGATTTAATATTAATTGGAGTGGGAATAGTTAATTATATATCTTTAGTGTCCAGCATCTTCCCTGATTTAATACTAACTGGAGTTGGAATAGTAAATTATATATGTTTAGTGCCCAGCACCTTCTTTGATTTAATACTAACTGGAGTGGGAATTGTAAATTATAAATGTTTAGTGTCCAGCACCTTCCCTCATTTAATAGTAAGTGGAGTGGGAATAGTAAATTATATATGTTTAGTGTCCAGCACCTACCCTGATTTAATATTAATTGGAGTGGGAATAGTTAATTATATATCTTTAGTGTCCAGCACCTTTCCTGATTTAATAATAACTGGAGTGGGAATAGTAAAATATATATGTTTAGTGTCCAGCACGTACCCTGATTTAATACTAATTGAGAGGGAATAGTTAATTATATATCTTTAGTGTCCAGCACCTTCCTTGATTTAAAAGTAACTGGAGTGGAAATAGTATATTATATATGTTTAATGTCCAGCACCTTCCCTGATTTAATACTAAGTGGAGTTGGAATAGTAAATTATATGTTTAGTGTCCAGCACCTTCCCTGATTTAATACTAAGTGGAGTGGGAATAGTTAATTATATATCTTTAGTGTCCAGCACTTTCCCTGATTTAATACTAAGTGGAGTGGGAATAGTATATTATATATGTTTAGTGCCCAGCATCTTCCCTGATTTAATACTAATTGGAGTGGGAATAGTAAATTAAATCTCTTAAGTGTCCAGCACCTTCCTGACTTAATATAACTTGTAGTGGGAATAGTAAATTATATATGTTGATAGTTTTATAAACTAAATTAATTAATACAGTGTGTAGTGGGAATGTGTATAAATAATAACATAGGTTAAAATGATAACAAATATATATATAGTTATTAAAGACATATTATTTTATACTGTTTATTGATTTAAAATACATTATTTAATAAAAAAATGAAATATTATTAAATTAATAAATAAATAATGAGACATGTAATTTTTTAATTGATGTTTTTTTATTGTCAAACATTTAGGGGTCGATTCCAATGTCGCCAAAAGTGCCTTCCCAATGCTATTCGTAGGCTTACCTTACGTCCGACCCGTATCCGGAGCTTTTTCCTACAAACTAGCAAGTACGATGCGTATAACAGGCAAATCTCCAACCGAATCGTCCGCTCCGATTCGTGCACTATGTCAGTAGCGAACAGGCTCAGGAAACACGGAAAGTGAGTCGTACGGAGGCGCAACCTAACCAATTTCCGGATACGCAAGTACGATGCATCCCCAATACGCGTCGCACAGGGCGCCGGCTCCAGCACGTCACAGCATCCGGACGAGGCGTATGAATGAAAGCTCTGAGTCACGCCAGAACACGATCAACGGGGACGAGACGGAGCAGCCATGTATCCAATCGCGCATGTCTTCCCTATACTGTACGCCCATCGTTACCGACGCGCACGACGCAGAAGGTAAGTTAGACACCTACCACACACCAAAATGTCACGAGTACACGAAAGGAAACACCACCATAGGGGGGTGGATGCTTATCCCAAATAGCATATCCCACCCATAGGGGGGTGGATGCCTATCACTCCCATTATTGTCCACCCCATAGGGGGGTGGATGCCTATCACTCACAGTATTGTCCACCCCATAGGGGGTTGGATGCCTATCACTCACAGTATTGTCCACCCCATAGGGGGGTGGATGCCTATCACTCACAGTATTGTCCACCCCATAGGGGGGTGGATGCCTATCACTCCCAGCATATCCCACCCATAGGGGGGTGGATGCCTATCACTCCCAGTATTGTCCACCCCATAGGGGGGTGGATGCCTATCACTCCCAGCATATCCCACCCATAGGGGGGTGGATGCCTAACACTCACAGTAATGTCCACCCCATAGGGGGGTGGATGCCTATCAGAATGACCATCCCCACTCATAGGGGGCAGGATGCCCATCAACACCAGGATACACACACATAGGGAGACTAAGCAAACCACCCCCTCTACCATCTTTGCAACATTGCATGTTTGTATGTGAAAAATGCTCACAACACAGATCGTGGCAGTGGACATACAATGTGACTCACAACACATGTGTGCCCAAAATGTTAATGTGTGTCACTAATATCCTGCAGCAACTGATCACTGTGGTAATGGGGTCTAAACCCCCATCACCACAGTGACCAAAAGCTGATTGTGTGCATCAGAATTCCTGCATCTACTGATCATTGTGGTAATGGGGTCTAAACCCCCCATCACTACAGTGACCAAAAGGTGATTGTGGTGTTCAAAATTCCTGCATCTACTGTTCAATGTGGAAATGGGGTCTAAACCCCCCATCACCACAGTGACCAAAAGCTGATTGTGGGGATCAAAATTCCTGCATCAAATGATCATTGTGGTAATGGGACATAAACCCCCTATCACCACAGTGACCAAAAGGTCATTGTGTACATGAAAATACCAGTATCTTCAAAACAGCATGCATGAGTCTGTGTCCAAATTGCACAAGCAATGTTGTGGCACTGTAGTGGTTGTGTCACATACAAACATAGAATTGGTTTGGCAAATATTGCCGTGTATCACAAGAACACCCTCTGCCATGTGTAGACAAGCAATGGCCATGACCCTTGACAATGGCTCCAGTGAACAGACAGGCAATGTGCAAAGTGAGCACTATGAGGAATACACACATATCTACACCAACAGACACACACACTAAGGAATCCTGTGGAGACTGTAGATGTTATGTGAACAAGTCCCATACCATGTCAGCAATGGGAGATACCAAACATGATGAATGTGCAGGCCGATGAGCTAGGAGACACAGGGACACTAGGGTAAAACCTCCCAAAAACATACTGCCAATGGCCTGGAAAGGACATAACAGTGCAGTGGTGCTGTAGCACAAACACAGACACCATTACAATAGCAAGTTCATGATACACATCATCAACATCATGTACATAATATGCAACACCACTGGATAACAAAAATGGCTTTATTCAGCAATAAAATATATATGAATGTTCATGCCACGATGCAAAAAGGCCAATGGCCAGTCCATCAAAGAGTCCAACCAGGGTAACAGGTGAAAACTTGTCAACCATTTATTGCCTGCACTGCTATGGACCAGGGACATCTCACACCTTGGAGGGGCATACATAGTGGCAGGCCAGGCACTGCAGGGACAGGATCAGGGGACAGGAGAATGGGGCAGGGGAGGTGTGGTGGGTGCAGGAGTGACGCCAGCAACTGCAGTGGAGGGGTCTGACACAGTGGGCGCCGTCACCACTGCTGGGCACAAGTCAAATGTGGGGTTTACCTGCACCACTGCAGTGTGCAGGACAGATATGGTGGATGGGCTCTCAACTGCAGTGCCCAAATCAGATGGGTGGGATGTCCCTCCTACTGCAGTGCCAACATCAAGAGGAGTGAAATGGGGTTCAGATGAGGTGGGCAGGACAGAGGGGGGAGACACAGTTTCCACACCAGTGGCAGGAACAGGCTGAGCATGTGAGGTGGGGGTGGAAGTGCATGTGGAAGGGGGGAGAGCCTAAGCATCCTGGGTATGCGGTATGGGTGTGTGGGTGAACCTGGTGCAGGGAATGGCCATAGGACCTGTGTATTTGCGTCCGGGGTGCTGCACGATGGAGAGTGTGAGGTGGAAGCCTGTGCCTTTGGTGGTGTCTTACCCTTCCTGGTCCGGGGAGACTTGCGGGTGGGGGCCTCAGTGTCCATGCGCCTGGGGGAGGGTGTCCGTTTTGCAGGGGAACTCCCCTCTGTGCGTGCTGACTTCCTCTTCCCCCTGAAAGTTGGACCAGATGGTTCTGTCGGGAAGAGACCAAGGTCACAGAGGAAGAGCTGCTTGGAAGTGGGGGCAGTAGGTGAGGCAAGGGAAGGTGTTTTGGAGGGAGAGGCATCTGAGGAATGTGGAGTGCTTTTGGATGCCTGTATGTGTGTCTGTGTCCCATCCCCTGTGTGTGTGCCATCAGTCCTCGGAGTGTGCGTGCTTGTGGATCGAGACTTTGGCTTGCGTGTCTGTGTGGTGCCATTGCCTGATGTGGTGCGTGCATGTGCGGGTGTGTGTGTCTGTTGGACAGGCAGGGGAGTGGTGACTGTGGATGTGGCAGAGGTAACAGGGGTGAGGGCCTGTTGGAGGAGGGACACTGCTGCCGTCTGTGTGGAGGCCATGGCCTGAATGGTCCGATGTAGGGCAGACATGCTTGATGAGATGCCCTCCATGAAGGACACCAGTTGTGTCTACAGACTGGTGTGGGAATGGAGGACACTCAGCATCGCTGTCTGACCTACATGGAGCTGCTTCAGTAAGTCCACAGACTCCACACTCAGGGCAGCAGGGGAGACAGGGGCAGGTGGTGCGGTGCCTGGCACGAAGGAGTCATGCTCCCTTACACAATAGCCTCCACGGACATCTGGAATGGGAGCAGAAGGGAGGGTGGAGATGGTGGTGGTGGCGGGGCCAGACCTTCTAGGTGTTGTCTGGGGGCTGCTGGCACCCGCCTCCACAAGGGAGTCATCACTGATGCTGGCGTGTTCCTCAGCCGAGGTGGACGTAGCCGAGGTCTCCTCAGTGTGGCCCCCCTCACCCTCCGTTCCACTGGGTCCCTCCGAATCCTCCGCAGCGGACCCTGTCTGGTGCTCTGACTCCTCATGGTCCATGGAGCTGTCTCCTCCAGTGTCCGTAGATGTAACTGCAAATCAACATGGTAAACAGAGAAACATCAGTCACCTGTATAGACATCACACATCACAGTCAGAACAGCACATGACAGCGCACGTTTGTGCATCATTTGCAGTAAATACTCTTAAGTGCAGACACATATTTGCAAAACACACATGTCAGTCTGCCAGCAAACCATGCCCCTCATATCCTACATGTCCATGGAGACATCAGTCTGGTGCATGTAGCCAGACACGACTCATTTGTGCACACATGCACCACATAGACAGTTGCCTGAACGGCAGGATTTGTGATGGAAATGTGTCAGTACACACATATACCATCTCCTGCCACTGAGTTTGTACATGTGTCAGGTAAAGGGATGGCCAAAGTAATAGTCAGTAATATGTATATGCTTCCTTCACCACACACCATGATGTGCTCATGTTTTGCTGGACGATGCCACAAGTGAATGCATGCAGGACAACTTCCAGCACTGCAGGATACACTAGAGCAAATTAAACAACATGCTACAGGGCAGTCTGGGTAATCAGTCATTGCTGCCTTCTGTCACTGGGGCAGTGCATCACAAAACAAACAGTCTGCACCGTATTTCAATCATGTAGTTGTGGGGAATATAAGCCCTGCATCTGTCAAGTGCACATGTTGCCCCACTGCTACCCACATGTTAAGGCAAATGATGATCCCACTTCCAACATATGCCACAGTAGAGTGACAGCAAGCACAAGTCTGGCAACATGAGCACATCACAGTCTGATGACAATGAAGTATAGCTGCCTGCACTTAAATTTTGGAAACACCATCAGGCACAGTCAAGTGATTACACACCGATGTTTGACCCCATCGTGAAGATCCAACAGCCACATGTCAGCTGTCTGACCACCAAAAAATAATTGACACCCCAGGAGTCTAAAAAGCTAGCCCACTCCACAATGAGACAGAGGCTGACACCTGATTGCACATTGCACAATGCATTCAATTTACTTTGACACACATGATTAGGAAAACTGAGTGTACACCATGTCCAGAGTAGACATACCTGACCTGGTCCATGTGCAACATGGAATTAACCCGAACAGTAGGCATGTGTCCATGCATGTGTGACACACATGATGGACATACTTCAGAGATCACAACATTGTCAC